>OY720677.1:76609151-77310547 GCA_963170755.1 Amphimallon solstitiale | reverse complement strand
AACTTAGATTAATAAAAAACTGCACTATAGATAAAGACCAACAAATGATTTTTGATCGTGAAACGAAACGATGGAGAGCTATTTTGTAACGACTGGTGGCACTTGTGCAGTTTTTGGCTAGTCAGTGTCTGGCTTTTAGAGGGGGTAGTTCAGAATTATTTGTTCCTAATAATGGCAATTTTCTAAAAGCTGTCGAAATGGTGGCAAAGTTTGATCCAGTTATGTGAAACCATTTGAATAATATTCAAAAGTCAAAAGATATTAAAAGTCACTTATCTCATTATTTAGGGGTGCACTTTCAAAATAAAATAATTAATTTACTTGGCAAAAAAGTGAAATCCAAAATAATTGAGAGTTTGAATATATCAAAATATTTTTCAATAATATTAGATTGCACTCCCGATGTAGGCCACGTGGAACAAATTAGTTTTATTGCAAGATTTGTTGATGTCTTTCAAGGCAAAGTGGAAATTCGGGAACATTTTTTGGGCTTCTACCCATGCCAAGATAGTACTGGTGCAGGTTTATGTGATTTCGTTCTTAACAATTTATTTCCATCAAATAAGTTAAATATTAAAGATTTGCGCGGACAAGGTTACGACAACGGGGCTAATATGAAGGGAAAAAACTCGGGTTTACAAAAACGAATATTAAATATAAAACCAAGATCTATGTTTGTGCCACGTTTTGCTCATTCGTTAGATTTAGTGATAAATGACGCTGCAAAAATAAACAATGAAATTGTGTCATTTTTCGACATTGTTCAGGAATTATATGTAGCGTCAACGGCAAGGTGGGATGTTTTGAAAAAAAATATACCTGTTTTA
The DNA here is from genome assembly GCA_963170755.1 of Amphimallon solstitiale. Lineage (NCBI taxonomy): Eukaryota > Metazoa > Arthropoda > Insecta > Coleoptera > Scarabaeidae > Amphimallon > Amphimallon solstitiale. Next base: position 77,309,720 of record OY720677.1, on the reverse strand, counting down.
ACTTTGAAACCTTTAAGGGAAACTCGCTGGGAAAGTAGAATAAACACAGTTAGACTTTTAATTTTAAATTATAAAAATGTTTATACAAGTCTTAATGAAATAATCGAAAACGAAAAAAGAGATTTAAAAACTAGAAATACAGCACAAACATTAGTAGAGAAATTTATTTCATTTAAGGTTATCTGCTCATTGATAATTTGGGCCGATCTTCTGTCACAAATTAACGTTGTTAGTAAAATGTCTCAAAATCTTAAAATTAATATTTCCCAATGTATAGCTGCCTCGAAAAATTTAATTTGCTATCTTGGTGAAAAAAGAAATGATGAATGTTTCAATTCATTTATAAAAGAAGCTGAATCAATAGCTGCTGAAGTTAATATATTGCCCGAATTTCCTTTGCTTCGCCAAAGAAAAGTCCCATGTAATTTTTCATACGAGTCGAAGGACGAGCCCATTGTTGATCAAAAACAAAATTTTAAAGTGAATTTTTATTTTAGTATATTAGATACTACGAAAAATTCACTACAATAAAGATTTTCTTTAATACAGGAATGTAATGATTTATTTAAATGTTTATTCGAGTTTCGCAAAATGGAACCAGAGTTTTTAAAAAAATCATGTTTGAATTTAGAATCTTATTTACAACAAGGGCATGGGGAATTCCTTCGAGATATTGATGGAAATGATCTCTATAATGAAATTTTATCGTTTAAAGCCATTGCAGCTGAAGAGTCCGAGCCCTTCCATATATTTTAAATTATATGTATAATCACGAATGATCTTACTTCTTGTTTTCCTAATTTAGCCGTAGCTCTAAGAATATTTCTTACATTAACTGTGACGGTCGCTTCTGGGGAAAGAAGCTTTAGTAAATTGAAACTTATTAAAAAAATTTTAAGGTCTACTATGTCCCAAGAGAGATTGACGAATATTGCCACTATTTCAATTGATCAAGATATTTGTCAAAACATCGACATATCAAATATAATAGAGGATTTTGCATCTAAAAGAGCTCGAAGAATTATATTTTAGTTTTACTTTTAATACATTTCTGCGTTCTACATAATAGTCTTTGGTTCTATATTATATTATAACCTATGTTGGCAGATGGCAAAATTTTAAATTTCATTTATGCACAATTTTTTTCAATTGTGCATAAATCTTGAATGTGTTTTGTGTAAATGAATATAAATTTAAATAAAAAATTTTATTCGGTTCTCTTATTCTGTTTCCTTAGATTTCTTAACAAATGTCATAAGCTGACGGGTGTCGGTGCCGATATATGACGTTACTTAAGGAATATTTTTAGTTTAAAATTTGATTCAAAGGTAGGCCGGCAATTCATTTTTTGCACGGGGCGGCAGAAGACCCAGGAACGGCATTGCTCTCTTCAAATTAAATTAGAATTGATCAAACAGTTTGTCAAAGCACTAGAGCTGGCAGCATGGACTTCTTTTAAAAATGTTTGCAAATATTTTCTGGGAAATCAAAAGAGTTAAAACTACCATGATATCGTGGCTAATTTACTCGAAAACTATAAAAACTTAGGTTGCCGATGTCGCTCAAAGTTCATTTTCTGTATTCACATTTGGATTTATCTCGCAAAGTATGCATTCTATAGAGATTTATTAAGAGAATAGAAGTATTTATAATAGAATTTTGAATAATTTTTATATAAAAAAATTCTTAAAATTCTATAATTTGCAACTCTCATACGTATAAGAAAGTCGTGTGGTGGCCACACCTCATTTTTTTATACTGTTTCCTAAGATCACGATTCCTGACGTGAACATTGTACAGTTTCGCCGAGGGAACCTGAGAGAGAGAGAATTTTGTTTTCTGAGCTATATCGCGGCAACCCTATAACAATTGTACTAATATCATAGCAGTATGTGTAATATATATCATTAATACAAATTTTGTAGTCGTTACACCATGAAGGTTACAACATAGTAACTGCAAAAATAATATTATTATTTCCTAATGAGAGCTCACTGACGTATTACGTTTCAGCAATTAGAAAAAAAGAGAGCCCCCGTGCACAACATATTCCAACCAGAGGAAACAATAGAAGGTAATTTTTAACGCTCAATTAATTTTACCATGAGTATGTTATCTTTGGTAACTTATACGTATACTACGTAACTTATACTTATAATATTAATGCAAATAAATTTCTTAAATGTAATGTCAAGTGTATTATGAAAACAAATTAGACATAAACAGATAATATAATAAAACAATTACAGACACTGAAAAGTTAAGAAGCGCTCATACGTGGCTGAAGACCTGTAATGTACCATGGGAAGCTGTCTTACAAAATTGGAACAGCACATTCAATTTACGAAGAAGAAGTACATGTGAAAATGTTTTTGACTTTATAAGGGAATGGCCAGTATAATTAAATAAAAAGCTGATAGTCTAGTAATACTCAACAAATAAGGAAATAGACATTTTGTTACTTTTGTGGCTTTTCAGATTAATGCTGATTTTGAGGTACCGTATCCAGGCAAAGGCCTACATTTATTGGAAAATTGGGATAATTTTTTTGATAAACTTTATAACCCTTCAATTAGAACGATGGAACAGTAAAACAATTAACTAATTACCTGGTATATGTATCGATGGATACCTAAGGCATCCATCGATATGATGTAGCCAAAATATTGTCAAAGTTTTTAGAAAACGAATATTTCTCTTTGGATACCTTAAATATAAACATAAAATACAATATTTACGAACATCATAAAAGGAACATTGTGCCATTTATTAAGCAAGAACATTTGAATAATGGAATAATTATATGTTCAGCATCTGAGATGTTAAATTTGGTGGATCACTTACGTTTGATCACCGGAAAATGATGAGTAGCATTTTTACTTGATATTATGGGAAATGACTGATTTAATATACAGTGTGAAATAAGTGCTACTATAATCAATCGTATTCGCGAATAAGTAGTGCTGCATAATACTCTTTATATTCAGTTATTTAAAGATAGTCTGAAACCTAAATATCATTTATTACGTCATTACCCTCGTATTATTGAATTGCTTGGGCCATTAGGAATATTATCTAGTATGCGTTTTGAAGCAAAACACAGAGAACTAAAAGTAATTGCAAGTGTCACTAGAAGTAGAGTTAACATACCCTTAACACTAGCAACAAAAATTCAACTGAACTTATAACAACCTTTGTTATAAGAATATACAGGGTGAGTCGTGAGGAATCGGCCAAACTCTAGGAGTGTATTCTACACGTGAAAATAATGAAAAAATACTCAAATGTTGTTATCCGATTTTTATTTATTTTCGAGTTATAGCGTAATTAAAAATGTATATTTAGTACGGCATGTTTATGTATGTATTCGTGAAAACAGTAAAGCCCCAGTAGCAAATCATCATAGGAAAGTCTTCCTAACTGAAACGCTATATGTTCGTGGTTTTCCGAACTAGCGGTGGTGACATCTAAAGCAGTCGAGAAATAGTGTAGAGTGTTTTGTATGTCTAATGCGTCTAATGTCACTACCTCTCGTTAATTGTTGATATAGTGAGGGCGCTGCCATCATAAGAAACGTTCCTTATACATACATACCTTGAAGAAAAATATTATAAAATTGTTGTTCGAGTTTTATGACATTGATTTGACGTTTGTACGACTAAAGTGTAGGAAACTAAAATGCTACACACTTATTCAAATTTAGAATATGCTAATATGGTGTTTGTTTATGGGTTTTGTAATGGGAATGCTACTGCTGCTGATAATGAATATTATCAACGGTTTCCACATCACAGACATCCTACTAAAAATGTATTTAACAAATTGTGCGAGATCGGAAAGCTTCCCAGTGTAAGCATAATATCTGAACGAGGCAGTCGACAACAATTACAAGAAGTAGAAGATATTCTTGATGTAGTAGAAGAAGACGCAACTATCAGCTCACGGAGAATCAGTATTCAATTGGGCATTCCACAAACAAGGGTGATAAAAACACTCCACGAGCAAGCCTTACGTCCGTACCATGTACAAAGTGTACAGCACCTACAACCAAATGATTATCGTAGACGTATGGAATGTTGTCGATGGATAAATGATAATCCCCGATTTGTATCGCGTATACTTTTTACGGATGAAGCAACATTCACCCGTGACGGTATTAATAATTGTCATAACAATCATGTATGAGCAGACGAAAATCCACACGCAACAGTCGAAAGTAACTTTCAACATAAATTTTCGGTAAACGTGTGGTGTGGTCTGATTGATGGTTTTGTAATTGGTCCTTACATTTTTGAAAATCGCCTCACGAGGAAGACCTATTTAAATTTTTTAGAAAGTGAACTACACGGACTGCTAGAGGATGTTCCTCTAAACATCAGAATCCAAATGTTCTACCAGCACGATGGAGCGCCTGCACATTACGCTCGTGCGGTCAGGCAACATTTGGATGAAAGGTTTCTAGGGAGATGGATTGGTTGTGGTAGTGACATTGGTTGGCCTCCTAGGTCTCCAGACCTCACCCCACTCGATTACTGTTTGTGGGGCTGGTTCAAAAATGAAGTGTATCAAGTAAAAGTGGACACTCGTGATGCACTAATTCAACGGATTAGGAATACTGCAGAAAATATCAAACATCAACCTGACGCTATCAGGAACGCAATCAGCGCCCTTGGTAAACGATGTAGAAAATGTTTAGAAATGAATGGCGGTATTTTTGAAAATATATTATAAAGAACGATAATAACAATGGGATACCAAAACTTTAATGTATGAAATTTTGTTTATTTAAAATTACGCTATAACTCGAAAACAAATAAAAATCGGATAACAACATTTGAGCTTTTTTTCATTATTTTCACCTGTCGAATACACTTCTAGACTTTGGTCGATTCCTCACGACTCACCCTGTATATCCACGAAGCCTAATGAGTTGAGAGCGCTAATTTCAAATTAAGTACAATCTGGCCCATGCAATTTCCAAAAGATGTAACTATGGCTACCTATATAATTGCACGCTTTAGCGGTGATCCGGTTGACCTTTCCAGTGTTTAAATGACGTGCGTTGTTGGGGCCACTTCATTCTTTCATTACAAAGATTCATATTGAGCTAGTTAAGTGAACATTTGTTATCATCGTTCGTGAATATGAAAATCCAGCGGCTAATTACAGTGGACAAACGGGGTGAGTATCTTTATTATCCTTCTTTGTTTCAATGAATTAAGTAAGTAGTAGGAAAACTCTTACGATGCGGACGTGCATAAATAAAACATCCCAAACACGTACGGAAATTTTTAAATAATATTTATTCATTACGTCTGGCAAATAAACATATCTATACATATACACGTGTTATACAAATACAAAATAGGTTAATTAAAATTGCTTTATTAATACAATATTGAAATAAATAGTTTTACGGTTAACTTCAACAATAAATACATAGATCTATACACATGGTAGCGGCTTGTTATAATTGACACATAACCTTAAAGAATAATCGATGCCTTACAAAACATAAACAAACAGTATATTTAGTGAACTTAAGATGTAAACATTTGTAATTGTTTATAATAACAATTTATATAATGTGCAAGTTGCTTGGAAGACTATACTGGTTACTACTTTCTGTACATTTATCAAAAGTCATAGAAAACTATACTGTACGAAATAATTGAATAAATGCCTTTGAGGTTAATATAAAATAATAATAATAATAATAATAATAATAATAATAATAATAATAATAATAATATATATATATATATATTTGCCCAACAGATTTACAATCTAATTATAGGACAAAAACATCAATTACAACGTATATATATTTGCAGACTAAAATTAAGGTAAATAAAACTACGCAGTTATAATTTATAAATAATGTAAGTTGGCAGTGCATCTGTAAATGAGTGTGTTGATTGGCGAATAATTCAAGTCGGTGGATGAATCCGATAACGCATTGTAACTATTGCATAAACGGTATATAGGTGATGAAAATTTAATGTTGGTATTGAATCTTTCACAATAGAACGCACACGACGATCTAGACGATGCTCGGGGGACGATGAAATTGATATCGCTAAGTAATTCCGGTGCATCAAGTTTATTATGTAATAGATTGTAAAGAAACTTCAGGTCAGAGCAATTGCGTCTAACATCTAGTGGATCGAAGTCGAACATATCCAAAAGTGCCCTATGGCTGAAACCTTGTATGGGGTATTCACCTTGTTTTTTGAAGTAAAGATATTTTAGGAATCGTCTCTGAACATGTTCGAGGGCCTTAATGTGATATTTGAAATTAGGAGTACAAATTACAGATGCATATTCTAACTTTGAGCGCACAAAGGAAAAGTATTTGGTAATAATAGGACCAGTCGCTGTAAATTGGCGTGTAATTCTAATAATAAAGCCTAGCATTCGTAAAGCCGAAGTACATATATTATTGATGTGATCAGAAAACGGGAGACGAGAATCGAATGTCACCCCTAGATCCAGAATTGATTGAGCACGATCAAGAAATGAGCTATCAAGATGGTAATGATACGTAATAATGTTCACTTTTCGAGAAAAGCTCATTACCCTGCATTTAGACACGTTCAGGTTCAGCCTATTATGCTCACACCAGTTTCGAACGGCACACAATTGCTCATGCAATAATTCGCAATACTCGATATATCCAATGGAGGAGTAGAATTTCAAGTCATCCGCGAAAAGCAATCTAGGACATTGAATCACCGACGGATGATCATTCATGAATAGTAGAAACAATAGAGGCCCCAAGTTAGTTCCCTGGGGTACCCCTGAAGATGGTGAAAAATTACTGGAAGTATGGCCTTTGTAGGAGACATAATGCTTTCTGCTAGTGAGATATGTTTCAAAAAAGTAAAGTATTTGGCAGAAACAATGATAATGACCACAAAAGATGAAGAGAATTGGAGAATATTTGAAAGGAAGATACTGAGAACAATAATGGGGCCAGTTAAGACAGCAGATATTGAATACAGAATAAGAACCAATAGCGAACTGCAGAGCGAAATAGGGAGAGAGGATATAGTAAGGAAAATAAAGCGACAAAGAATAAGTGGTTGCGACATGTATGGAGATTTGGGGAAGAAGCTACAACCAAAATATTATTAGAATGGAAACCGAGTGGAAAGAGGAGAAGAGGTAGACCGAGGTCAAAGTGGCTGGAAGGAGTGGTGGAAGATTTAAGAGGAGCAGGCATTAATAACTGGCAAGAAAAAGTAAAGGATAGAAAGTTATGGAGGGAAATAAGCCAGAGGATATAAAAAATAGGATGGGGGCCGATCCACCCCGAGACAAAGGATCTAGAAGCGGTGTAGCTCCGATAGGGGCGTCTTAACCATTATATATATAAAGTAAAGGCGTAGAAAATCCAATAACATCAAGCTTATGGAGGAGAATTCCATGGTCCATTCGGTGAAATGCTTTTGAGATGTCCGTGTATATGACATCCACCTGTTTATTCTTGTCAAGATTGCTAGGTTCGTGACCGTGGAACGTTTCGTAACAAAACCGTGCTGATCCGTAGATATTATGGGTTTTATTTGAGGATAGATAGAGTGATAAAGGCATGATTCAAAAACTTTGGCTAAATTATTATTTATAGTGGCAATCGGTCTGTAATTTTCGATGGAACATCTGTCACCCTTCTTAAATACTGGGGCAGGCCTTGTAATCTTCCAGACTTTAGGGAATGTTGAGGTGTTGAGAGATAAATTGAAAAGACGACTTAATGGGTACGCTAGAACGCTAGCACAGTCTTTCAAAAAGAAGGCAGGTATGCTGTCATTGCCGATAGTAGAAGTACTTTTAAGCTTTTTTAGTTCGCGAAGAACTTCCGATTCTGAAATTGTATTTACAATAATCGATAGATAATTCGAGTGTGGAGCCAGAGGCGTTGATGGTTTCGATGAAGATTGAAGGAAAACAGATTGAAAATATTCTTGGAAGGCATCAACGATGGTCGATGGTTGTATCTCCCGATTAATATTAGTAATTGATCCAGGAATGCCTGTGTCGTTCTTATTTGCACGTACGAATTGCCAGCATTGTTTAGGGTCAGTAGTAATTGAAGATTGCAGATTTGATAAGTATTTGTTAAACAGCAACCTAGAATTGTTTTTAACTTTTCTTCTTAGCTCCCTAAACGCATTCAAATCATTAGGCGATTTCGTCTCCCTGTACCGTGAATGGTAATGATTTTTTAGTTTTATATCGCTAATATGGTCACGATTAAACCAGATAGGGTAACGATAGTTACTGTTACTTTTTAGAGGCACGTACAAATCGAATAGGTTATATAAGATATCGTAAAAGGCACTACAAGCCTCATCTATATTACTGTAATTGTCAAACAATGACCAATCAGCGCCCAAAATCGCATTGTACAAATTAACGAAATCAGCCCTTTTGAAATTGTAATTTCTATTGTTGGTGTTACTAGATAAAGTTGGATTAGTCGGGTATGTAATGGAGAGTGAGAGTTGTAAACTTGGGTGATCAGAATCTTCATTGACTAGAGCCATATCATCCCTAGTCACCAAGATATTGTGAAAGTCAGTCAGAATTAAATCGAGTAGCCTTCCTCTATTATTTACGATAGTGTTGATCTGTATGAGACGAACATAACTTAGAAAGTTAGACATCGCACTGCTTTTGTTGTCGTTTAGAGAGTGCTTGTTAAAATGAGGAATATTAAAATCACCTAGTATTATTATTTTTTCTGTGTGATTAACGTTAGAATCTTCAAATAGAAGCAGAAACTCTTCGAGGGTTACGTACGATACATCGGGAGGAATGTATATTACATAGATGATGAACTTCTGGTTTAGTAATTTGACAGAGCATCCGATAATATCTATTTGGGGATATGATTCATTAATAAGATCGACATTAAGGATGTAGCAGGAAATATTTGATCTAATCGCTATTATAAAGCCACCTCCACGACTTTTGTTTACAATCTCAAACCTTCTGTCGGCACGGAATACCGTATAGGTGATGGGGAACAATTCACAATCATACACATCGCTTGAAAGCCAACTCTCAGTAATACAAATAATATCAAAATCACTGACACCAACATTGGATAAAAAATCAAAAGTCTTTGTTCTTAAACCGCGCATGTTTTGATAATAAATCGATAGTTCTCTGCTGGGCTTCGCTAGTTTAAAGATACTATGGTCGGAATCCCCTGCTTGTACTTTATCTTGCGATCTGTGGCTCCACCCTCCACACAGGCATCCAATTCAGCTTTAATCTTCTTATAATAATCAATTTGTCTTCGAGTACGGTCCAATGAAACAATGACACGATTGTAAGATCGTGAGCCCGGAGCTTATAGGTATTCTTAATAACAGAGTGAAGGGTACAGGTCCAAAAGGAGCCAAGTCCAAAAATCAAGTATACTAAACCACTGCTGCCATCCTGTGGTATTTTTCATGTAGAATGTGCCAAAATATTCAAATACGTCCAGAAGGCGACAAGCGCCTAGCAAATATAAGTTTTCGTTATTGCATACAGCGCCACAAGGTGTCAAGTCCATGTTAGCCATATCCAAAAGGGGCCAAGTCTGCATAAATAAGGCATAGTATAATCTGATATCCCGCCTAAAGTGACAGTAGAGGTTTCAGTGCACCTGGCAATCAATTTGTGTGTAGTATTGTGTAATAAAATAAAATATTATTAGAATCTGAATATAATTGTAATGGTAGTGACAGTCCGTCAGAAGAATTGATTGCTAAAAAGGAAACAAAAAAGAGGCAAAAACATGGAAGAATGAGAGATGTTATGAAAAAAATTAGGTTACAAAGCCATGAATTGGGTGAAAATTGTAATTGCCAAAAACAATGTTTACAAAAAGTGACCATAGAAGCAAGGAAAAGTATACTTAAAAATTTTAACACACTAGCCTCTGTTAATGAGCAGAATTCGTATTTGTGTGGATTGATTGCAGTACTACCGTCGAAGGAGACCTAGGAAAAATAAAGAAGCAAATTAAGAAGTGCTACATTTGTTTATTTATACACTTCGTTTTAGAATTGATGACAGACTCAAAGAAGTAGATGTTTGTAAACAAGCTTTCATGACCATTCGTGGTATAATGAGAAAAAAGCTAGCAATACTACAAAATTCTTTGAAAATGACGGGAGTGGCTCCGAAAGATAGAAGAGGCGAAAACAAGAAACATCCGTGAAGCCATATATGAACACATCAAGTCATTCAAGGGTAGAAATAGCCATTATAGTGTAAATGATAGTAAGAGAGATTATACCTACCTGATGACCTTAACGTAAAAAAGATGTTTAAGATGTTTTGTGATTTGCATCCTCAGATGAAAGTATCTTACAAGTCATATAGACCAATCTTCAATACCAAATTTAATATAGCTTTTGGATATATATAATAGAACTGATACATGTAGCTCATGCGATGAGTTTCTCGTTAAAATAAAATAGTTAAATTAGATATGAATTTAAAATGATATTTTACTACATTAATGAAAGGACTTCGTTACAAACTCTTGCTACAGATAATTTGCAAATAGAGGATTAGTTGACAGAAGGTGTGCTGGTACTGTATCGCACATTGATAGGTCTGCTATTACTCACACGAATCATAGAGACGAATTGTCAGAGCAAATATTGCTGTGTTGAATGGTACGAAAACAACGGACTGCGATACAATACAAATGATGTTATAAATTATAGTACTAGTAATGACATTCTGCAATTTTGAAAATAAAGCTAATAATCGTGCAATCAGACGACCTGCATACATATATTGCACCATTCATCGTCCATTACTTATAATGATCATTAAAAGACCTACATGGACGAATTAACAAATTCTCATTTATTACTGCCATTAAATTATCTGCTTGTACAAATTCCAAGTGTGGAACACGTTTTAAGTAACGGTACATTCACATCTATTCCCAAACTTGTGTCTCTAATTCAAAATTAATGTGTACTATAAAATTGATGTAGTGACAATGTTTTTATTAATAAACATTTTATATGGATCTGTTATATTTTTATAGTTTCCTACTTCTTTACCTCCTTATTATCATTTGAATTATCAAATTAAAGTATCTTAATTTTATTAATCTCTGTTTAAGCAACATTTTATTTTAATTCAATGATAATAAGAGTGATTGAAGGAATGTAGGTAGTTGGTTTAATACTACAAATGTTTTTAGTTCAATCGCATATTTTACTCAAGTTTAATAGTATTTTCACAAAATCCTTAAAGTTTTATCAATGTAATTAAGTGTTTTTAAATAATGTAACAGAATTTATAAGCATTGTTAAGTTTCAGGAGAAAGTATTTGTCTGCGAAGTAAATATTTTACAAAAGAATCTTATTAAGTAAATAGACCAACTAGTTATTGTATTTTTTGTATATTTTTGTATTGTATAGATTAATTTGATTTGAAAAGGAATAGTTGGATAGTGTACATAAAATATTTATTACAGCTGCAAAATGAGCATCCCAATGAACTCTACACACTTATAGATGAATTAGAAAAAAACCGCATATCCAAAAAACAAGCTGTTGACGGAAATTCGGATGTTGATGACACAGCCCCAGTAATTATATCTAGATCTAGAGCCAACACTTCTAGATCACAAGTACCCCCGTCGACTGACGGGATTCTAACAACGACCTAACATTTTTGTCAGAAAATCAAAAGAAGCAAAAGACATTTCAGTTTAAATTTATATAACTGATTGATTGGAGAGTTACTTCTTGAAACTTCATTTCAATAATTAACAAGTAAATAACACAAACTTTAGTTTCAAAAATATTTAATGTAGACACTACATATGTTTCATCACATTGTGGCTTCATCAGGTGATGAAAATATTCAAGTTCAATTTCTGTTACAATGGATCTTATAAATGCAGATAGTAGATGACACGATTATTGTTGTTAGGAAGGGGTATTCAATTACAGTTTTAAATTTAGTAGAGAGGAGCTATTTAGGTCCACCTGATAGTTTAATATTATACCTAATTTACTAAATTTATTTATTTTTAAACTTTCCAGTAAGTTAAGTTTTTTACTTTTCTCTTGAATATGTAAAATTTCAAATAGTTTGTTAAATTTATGAGTGTGTTCTGTATTTACTAAAACTCTTTTAAATAATAAATGATATCTAGTGTACACTGAATTATTATTATTTCAAATTCATTCCACGATATAAACAATATTGTGTTAGAAACAATTTAAAATAAGAATTATTTAAACAATTAGTTTCGCTTGTATTGAATACAAAAAATAATACTAATTATGATAGCTATTATAAATGCTCATAAATGAGGCAAACATCAATGTATTGCAAGGGAAATATATACATACACGAATAAAATATATTCATTATTATTATTAAGATTGATAAATTGTGTTTAATTTCTTTATCCTATCCCATACTCAAACAGATAAGAGAAAGGTAGGTAAGCAAGGAGTAAACCACTGTCAGAATCCACGTAAAAGTTTAAATTTATGCTGTTATGCTAAAGTCAGATATTATGGTATCATTGTTATTATTGATATTTAAGAAGTAGATACCACATCAATATGTAGTGTCTGTTGTGTTATTTACTTATTATTTTTTTCAGTTTAAATTTGGGAATGATGAAACAAATGAAGACCAATCCGAAAAACGAAAACATTTATCCATAGACAAAAACACTCTATTTCCCGTAAATTTTAGAAGCATTTCGATTCACTGATGTCGCAATGCCAAAAATCACCATTACAGAATTTTTTGAATCTGTTTGGAGACGATTAGCAAGAGAAAATTATCAGAGATCTAATCGCTATGCATGTCAACGAAATGTAGACCTCAATCTCACTATGAATGAATTAAAGGCATTTCTACGCATACTAATAATTATGGGTTTTAATTCTCTACGGGTAGCTATGGACGTGGAACTTCTGATTAATGAAATTTTTGTTAGGCCCTCTTTATGGGACCAAAAAGAAAACAATCACTATAATAGATTTGTTTTAGACAAACTGTGGGATGAAGTTGCTGTTAAATTAAGTATCGCACGACCTGCAGCAAGGAAAAAGTGGAAAGCTTTAAGAGATATATTTAGAATGACCTTAGCATCTATGCCTAAATCAAAATCTAGGTATCCCCAATTGACTAGCTACAAATATGAATGGAAATATTTCCAAAATCTTTCTTTTTTAAAAGATCAATTTAACCCTAAAAGGTCTGAAGAAAATGTTCTCGAAACTGATGATGCAAATACTTTCGATGAGTCATATGAACATATACAAATGTAATTGATAATGATAATGACAGTCGGCAGTTTGTGATAGTAAAAAATAAAACCCTTACATCCCCACTCTGAGTTATGCTATCCTCATCTCCATCTTCCAGTGCGATTGAAAATTGTCCTAGCAAGTCAAAGCACGCGACGAAAAATGACAGCGTAGATCAAGCCTTTGGGCAGTAGAAAAGGAAAACCTGCATTATTTACCAAGTAAGAAAGCGCGAATGGCAGAAGAAGACAAATTTTTCTTAAAGCTTATTGCCACGCGTAAGGACATTTTCAGTTTATGACAAAATGGAGTATCGAATAAAAATAATGAAAGTAACACAAGACTTCTTAAAACCAAGCCATCGAATAGATTACACAAGCTACAAAACATGGCTATGAGGATTATATTGAGTTGCAATAGGTATACTCGAATTACATTAATGTATGACATTACAATGGCTTAGTGTTAAGCTGTTTCAGTTCAACACTCATATTGATTTATAAAATAATACATAATAGGTTACCAAAGTATTTAAACAAGTATGTTTCGTGTAGTAATGAGATTCATGACTACAATACTCGATACACAGATAACTTTAGGTTACCTTTACACAAAAGTCGGCTTCGCAGAATAATCTTTTTTACAAAGGTTTAAAATTATATAATGGTATGCCTGAAGCGACAGAGTCCGTCTTTAAGAGAGTTTAGACACTATTGTACGAGGTATATTAGGAATGATTGTATAGTTTAAATTATACTGTAACATTGTAAACATCTAAAGATGAATAAAGTTTATTATTATTATTATAATGACAGCATGCTATAAAGGGGACAACCTGCGTTTAATAAGCTACCACCCCTATTCTGCAACTTTTTCTTTAAGTATTTTTGAACGCATTGTACCCAAAAATCTTTGCGGTCGCACTTTCGTATTCTGTAAGTTTTGAAGTATACCGATGTCGTACGAAATTCGTAGAGTAACGAAGGCAAATAAGCATTCGTTACGAGTTGTTTTGTGTGTTTTATTGGTGCCTATCAAAAAGATGGATAACCATTTGTTTGCTATAGCACATGAAGTCGTAAACGCGGAAAAGAGGTTTGTTATAAAACACTAAAAAATGCCCTTTTTTTAACATGTATGTATATTTCAAAAGAAATGTCCGCCTTCATAATAGACGGATAAGAGATGCGAGTATCCCTTCTGAATTACCAGGAAACTATATGCAACTGCGTGGAATTTATGTGAAACACTATCTCCTCATATTCCTGGTTGAAAGAAGAAGTGACTCTTACCAAAAGTGTGTAGCTTCCAGTTCCCTATTCGGGTTTAGCCAGCCAACTGTAAGCAGAGCTATAAAATGTGTGTCCAGCGCTATATGTAATAATTTACTAAATGTGTGGATCCACTTTCCACTGACCAATGAAGCTAAGCAAGAAAACAAATGGCGATACTATGAGAAATTTCAATTTAGTGGTGTAATAGGATGCATAGATTGCACTCACATAACAATTGCAGCACCACCAGCAAACGATGCAAACTTTCCAGGTCTACTCTACATCGATCAGAAAGGGTTACCACAGCATAAATACACAAATAATATGCGATGCTGATTTAAAAATTATTGCCATAAATACTCGGTACCCGGGTTCAGTTCGCGAAAAACCCTTTTGAAGTACTAGAAGGAAAGTTTATGCAGCTTTTTCGATTAAATCGAAAAACTGCGTGGATTTTAAGTGAAGAAACACTATCTTCTCATATTCCTGGTTGAAAGAAGAAGTGCTGTGCTCATGGCTCTTACCAAAAGTGTGTAGGTTTCAGTTCCCTATTCGGGTTTAACCAGCCATCTGTAAGCCGAGATTTAAAGTGCGTGTCCAGTGCTATATGTTGTAACGGTAGGCCCTGTATATCATGAATAAAATATAAATATAATATAACATCAAAGATACTTATATTAAGGTAATGGTATCATGAAATTAATATATATAATTAATCAACACAGATCGGGAAACATATATTATTCATTTATTTGTATTAAATTATTATATTCCTTTTTAAAATGTTTCTATATAAATTCTGTATATGTTCGGAGTGTATAAAAGAGAAAAATAGTGCGTAGATGTATGTATATGAAAGAAATACATGTGGCGTCAATCTTATCAACTCCAGCTAAGAAGTTATGCGACATAGACAAGAAACGGTTTGTGTGCAATCGACACGTGGGCAACCTTGAACGCTACATCTCTTGCGAAGTGCGTGTTCCCACGAACAAAATTTGAAGAACAGTAAAGTACATAAGTGGCTCGGGGAATCCCCTTAAAGAATACGGTGTGACATGCCTTAAGCAAGGAGTAGGCAGTTAGACGTTCCCCAACTAGAGAACAAGTAGGTTCACAGGTCCCTCTTGCCGAATAAATAAAAAACGGCTGGACCACACCCAGTTACAGGGAACGATCTCACAGGCTAATAGTGCTAATAAAAATAGAATAATTCCTAGCATTATTTAAAAGTAAAAGAGAAGCCTAGTGAGAAAATAGATATATTTGTAGTAAAACAAATAGTGTGCTACGCGAGGTTAAAGTTTTATTAAACGAGTGTGTGCCGTGATTCGATATAAAGAAGACGGCGATTTCAATCTACCCTGGGGAAAACTGCCCGGGAAAACACCGTTCCATCGTCACAGCGTCTTCATAAAGGTACCCAACGAATATTCAAATTAAAGGCCTATATTATGCATGCATTTTTCATGAACAGTAATTTAAAATCTATTTAAACTCACGGTATGTTATCTATGTAAGGCAACGTCGTTTTATTAACATATTATATTTGCCTATTTTGTGAATTATGCGTAGTTTGTATTGATACATACCATTCTAATTGTGTTTCATTTTGTAATATTATTTTGTAACCTGATCTGTGTTGTTTGTGTTTTAATCAATATATTCATAATATTTAAATATCATTTTGCATCTTATTGGGTTACCTTAACATAAAAAAATCTGGATTATAAAGAAGAAGTAATAGTACGTCTATAAAAATAATCTTAGTGTCTTAATACCCGAACCGACTTGAAATTAAGAGTCTTATGCAAAACCGAACTATTATCTGAGCTAATTATGTGGAGTGTTAATAAGTAAATTAATTTTACTATTAAATTTAAGTTTATTCACTTTCATTGCAAAATAAAGCCGTACTATTACATATGGTGCCCAACATTGGGACATTTTAGTCATTTTTATTGTATTCGAAAAGACCGTACTATTACATATGGCGCACCAGCCGGTGGGCTCGAAAAGACACTAAATTTTCAATTCATTTCAAATTTGTGTTGAGTAGTTTGGTAGGACCAAAGCTTTATCAAATATTTTGGAAATATTTTCACGTAATTTTTAAATTCTTGTGAACAAAATTTTAATTTTTAAATAAAAGCGCAATTTAAATTTGAATTAAAAGTCAGACAATTTAAATATATTTTTTTGTTGATATACAGGGTGTTACAAAAGTTTGTGTAAACATTTTCAGGGCGCATAGCATATAAGGTATACGGTACAATAATACGTATTATACAGGGTGATCCAAAGGAATAGGCACACCTGGTTGGGGGGTCACCGGAATTAAGTAAATAAACATTTTATACAATTAGCGGAGCTTTTAAAGGCAAAGTAGAATAAAATTTGAACGGAAAAGAATTTTCTTTTATCGCATTGTTGTCAAATTTTTATTTAGTTGTTTTTATATGCCTTTATTGTTGTCTTAAATAAAGCCGCCGTAGTATCAAATAAACATAGCCTCCGAAGGAAATAAAGTTGGAAGAATATTAAAGAAGGAATTGAAGTGAATGCATTTAAGGAGTGGTAAAATGATAGGATAAAAAGAAATAATCATGGGAAACTCAAATGTAGAGAATGAAAGTGAAGAAACAAACCAAGGAGCATCCGGATATAAAACCCCGGACGAAAACGTGGTCGAAAAGGAAGCGACGCCCAAAGGAATAGGAGATATGCAGGCACTTTTTGACCTCATGATACAATTAAAGAAAGATTTAAAGGAAGACAGTGATAAGATATTCGAAAAATTAGATATAAATATGGAAACGTTAAAGAAAAGTAATGAAGAATCAAGGAAAGATTTAAAGGAAGACAGTGATAAGAAATTCAAAAAATTAGATAAAAATATGGCAGAATCCAAGAAGGAAACGAGTGAAAAAATAGACAAAAATATGGAAAAATTAGAAGAATGTAAAAGAATGACATTAAGTAAACGTCATTTACCGGGAGTTCTGAGGCAACTTCGTTATGCACCCAGGTACGGTTTGATGAAGAAGAAGGAGTTTAAACGCAAAATGGAAGAGGTTTTAGAAGAAAAAGACTGGAGACGTATAAAATTTTACCTCGAAGAGAACAGCAAGAACAGACACGTGGATGAACTGCCCCACAAGATGTCAAAACCAAGATTGTTCAATGCTAGCAAACATTGCCAAGAGCAGCTTAATACCAAAGATCGGCTTACTAGATGTGAACGATGTATTATAAAGATGTTGGCTTGTTGGACGGCTATTTTTGATTGAATTATGGGCTGCGATGAGAAAGATAGTGAAGTAGCCTTCTTGAACAAGCAATATCCGACTATGAAGACATATTCTCCGATAAACCTGGAAAATGTGCGATATACAAATGTGTTTTAAAAATGAAGGACAACCAACCATTCGTACAGCGATCCTATCAGATACCTTTCTCAAAAAAGAACGCCTTAAAAAGGGAAATAGAAAGAATGCTAGAATGGAACATCATCGAAAGATCCAGTTCACCATATTCCAACCCAATTGTGATAGTGGCAAAGAAGGATGACAGTGTACGTATTTGTCTCGACGCAAGGAAACTAAACCAATCAATTGTACCAGACCAAGAATCACCACCCATGATGGAAGACCTACTGAGAAGATTTCATGGAATGAAATATTTTAGTTCACTAGATCTAACCTGCGGTTATTGGCAACTGCCTTTGGACAAAGAGTCTCGCGAGTGTACAGCCTTCCTAGCAGATGGAAAAAGCTACCAGTTTCGGGTACTACCGCTTGGCCTCAACGTATCAGTAGCCATGTTTAACAAATGTTTGGAAGAGGTTCTAGGCCCAGAAGTATTAGCATTCGCCACAGTATTTGTGGATGACATACTTATAGCCTCCGAAACGCTAGAAATACACGAAGATCAGCTAAGAAGAGTTTTTGAAAGACTAAGAAAGGCAGGACGGTCCTGGCGAAGTAGTGAGTAGTATAGTGAGATAATGCTCGTGGTTTGAATCGTGAAAATATTAGGAATTATAACAACAAAACAGGTTAAAAGTGTTTAACTGTGTAGATAAGAGAAGGGTGAGTCAGATATATTAAATAACACATAAGAAATGAATAAATACTAATAACAAGGGGAAAAATAATAAAGTGTAAACTGTCAAACGGGAGAAACGAGTTACCGGCGCAAGGATAGTTTCGACGGGTTGACCGGACTGACCTTGTGTGGATACGCGAATAAAAGTTAAAGACAGGGGCGTATTAGTACCAGTAATAAATAGATAAAATTAAAATGTCTGACTCTGAGGAAACATTATCTGATTCAAAGAAACGAAAAGGAGATAATTATGAAATATTCCAGAGGAGTAAAAAAACGACAAGAACACCATCAAAAGTAGAAAAAGAAAAAAGTGAAGATGATATTATGCAAATATGTAAACAGATGCTGGGAGAAATAAAAAAAAACTTAGAAAAGATCAGGAGGAGATGAAAGAAAAAATTGATATCAACAATGAGGAAGTGAAGGCACTTAGGGAAGAAATTAAATTAATAAATAAAAAATGGGAAGGAAAATACAAAGATTTGGTGAAAAAAATGAAAAAACTAGAAAAGAAAGTGGAAAGTGTGGAAAAGGAGAAGCGCAAGAATAACATTGTTATTACGGGGTTAGAAATAAAAAAATGAGATACCGAAACAGCTAAACAGATAGAGAAGTGGATGGAACAAGAAATTGGAGTAGTTAAGAAAATTAAAGATGCTAAAAGGATATCACAAAACAAGGTAATAGTACAAATGGAAACTTTTGAGGCGAAATTAGAAGTATTTAAATGTAAAAAAAGATTGAAAGGCAAAAATCTCTACATTGATAGCGACTTAATGCCACAGGAAAGACAAATTCAAAAGAAGATGAGGATAGCCGCGAAAAAACTATGAGAAGAGGGAAAAGAAGTAAAATGGGGACATATGAAATTAATTGTAGACGGAAAGGACATGATATGGAATGAGGAAGAGGATAATCTAGAAAGAAAGATAAAAAAAAACTGAATAGAGAAGATATTGGACTGGAACATAGGAAAACGGTATGGCAACGAAAAGGAATAGAACCAATGGAAGAAAGGGACAGAAAGAGTAAATTAAGGATGAAAAGAAGAGGAAAACAGCAAAATAAAGTTAGAATCAGCACATGGAATGTTAGGACAATGTTGGTGCCGGGAAAGATGCAGGAAATTGGTAAAGAGTTAGAAAGATACAACATAGACGTAGCTGCTAGCTATACAAGAAGTGCGATAGAGCGGAAGTGGAAGAATAGATAAGAAGGATTTTACGTTAATGTACTCAGGAGATAGAAAGCAAGGACAGAATGGAATAGCATTTATAATAAGAGGGAAATTGAGGGAAAAGATACTCGAATTCAGACCAGTTAGTGAAAGAACAGCGTATTTGAGACTAGAGGCGATACCATTCAAGTTATCTTTGTTAAATGTGTATGCTCCAACAGAAAATGCTGAAATAATAACAAAGGAACGATTTTATGAAAGAGTAGAAGAAGAGATAGAAAAAATACATAAAGAAGATATTATAGTAGTATTGGGAGATTTCAATGCGCAAATAGGAAAGGAGAAGTATATTAAAGAAGTAGCTGGAAAATGAATGAAAGAGTAGAAGAAGAGATAGAAAAAATACATAAAGAAGATATTATAGTAGTATTGGGAGATTTCAATGCGCAAATAGGAAAGGAGAAGTATATTAAAGAAGTAGCTGGAAAACACCATACACGACAAAACAAATGATAATGGGCAGAGGCTGTGCAACCTAGCAGCGAGAACAAATATGATTGTAAGCAGCACCAAATATGAACACCCAAGATGCCATAAAGTTACATGGACAGCACCGGATAAAACGTACCAAACACAAATCGATCATGTTATGGTCACAAAAAGGAAGAAGACTTCAATAATGGACGTAAGAACATACAGGGGAGCCTGTGCAGATTCGGACCATTTTATGGTGACCGCAGTGGTAAAACAGAAGGTTCAGAAAACAGGTAAAAGGGGAAGAAAGTCAAAGAAATGGAATGTAGCAGAAATAAGTAAGGATAACAAAGCGAGGGAATATGGAGAACAAATGGAGAAGCATATGAAAGAAAGGATCGAAGGAAACACGATAGAGGAGGAATGGGAAGATATAAAATCATGCATAAGCCATATCGCAGAACAATATATTGGAAAGGAGGAAAAGAAAGTGAGAAAAGAATGGTTCAACGAAGAGTGTCACGAAATGGTAGAGAAGAAAATAGGGGCGAGACTTAAATGGATAAGGTCGAATAGAGAAAAAGAGAGAAAAGAGTATGAACGCAGAAGAAAAGAATGTAATAAGATAATAAGAAGAAATAAGAGACAATGGATAAGTAGTAAAATGGAAGGAATTGAAATGGACAGCAGAAACAAAAACACAAAACACTTCTACAAAAGGATTAGGGAACAAAATCAAACATATAAACAAAGAGTAAGTGGAATTAAAAACAACGCTGGGGAAGTAGTTGTAGATGAAGAGCAGTATAAGAGAGTATGGTACGATTACTTCAAACAACTTCTAAATGACAATCAGATACAAAATGGAATACCAGTAGAGAATGAGGATGATCAAATTTCAGTTGAGGAACCAACTCTAAAAGAAGTGGAATTAGCTATAAGACAGAGTAGTAATGGTAAAGCTCCAGGAAAAGATGATATACAGAATGAACTAATGAAGTATGGAGGACAGGCACTGAAAGAAAACATACACCGGCTAATTGTGAGAGCATGGAGAGAAGAAACTATACCGAAGGACTGGGAGATAGGACAAGTAGTAACAATACATAAAAAAGGAGATCAACAAGAATGCAGAAACTAAAGAGGCATCACGTTACTTTGCAATACTATCCACGATAATTCAGCGAAGATTGGTGGCAATGACGAAAAATATTATTGGACAGTCTCAATGTGGATTTATATCAGGCAGATCTACAACAGATGCTATTCACAATGTTAAACAAATTGTGGAAAAAGCATACGAACATAAAATGAATATATATATGCTCTTCATAGATTTTCAACAAGCTTTTGACTCTATTAGACGGGTGCAGCTAACGGAAGCTATTAAAGAACTTGGAATACCGGCAAAGTTAAGAAGACTTATAGCGATGACAATGATGAACACAAAAATGACTGTCAAAACACTAAAAGGAGAAACAGAAGCGTTCGTAACTAATAAAGGAGTTAGACAAGGAGATGCACTATCGGCAACACTGTTCAACTTAGCACTGGAGTATGTGACAAGAAACGTAAATAGAGGAACGCTGAGAACAAGAGGGGGACAACTAATAGCGTATGCAGACGACATAGTACTAGTAGCGAAAACAAAGGGTATATTAGTTAGTATGCTAAACGAAATAGAAAGAGAAGGTAGCCAAATGGGACTAAAGATAAATGAAGATAAGACGAAAATGATGGAAATTGGCAATAATATAACCGTAAATAAAGTAATCAACATGGGTAGATACGAGTTCGAAAAAGTCAGTAAAATTAAATATCTGGGAGTTATGATAGCAAATGACGGAGATAGGGAAACTGAGATAAAGGAAAAAACAATAGCAGTAAATAGAGCATATAATGCAAACAAGAAAATGCTAAAAAGTAAACACATTACCAAAAAAAGTAAAATGAGGATATATGAAACGTTAATAAGACCAGTAATGTTGTATGCTGCTGAAACAATGACGATGACACAAAAAGACGAAGAAGATATAAGAATTCTGGAAAGGAGGATATTAAGAACGATAATGGGACCAGTAAAGGTATCGCAAGATGAATATAGAAGTAGAATGAACCACGAACTGCAACAAGAAATAGAAGAGGATATTGTGAAGAAAATCAAGAAACAGAGAATAAAATGGCTTGGTCATGTTTGGAGAGCAGGAGAAGAACAGAGCATAAAAGCAATGTTAACATGGAGACCTAGTGGCACAAGAAGAAAAGGGCGGCCTAGGACAAAGTGGATAAAAGAAGTAGTCAAGGACCTAGAAAGCGTAGGCTTTAGAGATTGGCAAGAAAAGGCGATGAATAGAACGTTGTGGAAGACAATAAGCCTAATGGCATGAAGCAACACATAAGGACTGATCCGCCTAGTTAAAACAGGATCTAGAGATCTTCGACAGAAGAGGCATTACTCCTTAGTGGAGTGTATAGCCATTATATATATAAGAAAGGCAGGAATGACCATCAAGCGGGATAACTGTCGGTTCTTACGAGATCAAGTCAAATTTTTGGGACACATCATCACGCCCGAAGGAATAAAAGTCGACCATACGAAAATCGACATGATACAAAACTGCCCATCACCAAGGAATAAAAAAGATCTGCAGTCTTTCATAGGCCTGTGCAACTTTTACAGAAAATTCATCGCGAATCATTCCGAATTAATTAGCAAATTAACACCGCTGTTAGAAAAGCGAGCCGTATGGAAATGGTCAAAAGACGAAGAAGAAATTTTCCAAAAAATCAAACAACGTTTCATGGAAACAGTTACTTTAAAACATCCAGATTTCAAGAGACCATTCTACAGATGCATCAACGCAAGCATTAGGGGCTCATTTATATCAGAAGGACGAAGCAGGTGAAATTTTGGACATCTCGTTCGCAAGTCGAAAATTGAAGTTGGAACAGAACTATTGCATACATGAGAAGATATTATTCAAAAAGAGCCAGCGTTCAGCAGATTGGTGGGTGCCTTACTTACCTAAAGTGTCAATAGGACCAGTAATACAGTATTATCATGAAGCTTTTGGTCACTGCGGATCAGCAAAATGTACTTCACTATTAGCAGAATCCATTTATTTTCCAAACATGACGAAAATAGTGAAACAATACGTATCATCATGCGACACGTGCCAGCGAGTGAAACCACCCAACCAGGCCAGCATAGGCCAGATGAAAAACGTATTGGCTGAACGCCCACTTGAAAAAGTATCAGTAGATTTATATGGCCCATTGCCCCAAGGTCGCGGGGGAGTTTGCTATATTTTTGTACTTATGGATATCTTCACTAAATATGTCAAACTATATGCAATAAAGAAAGCCACAGCACTATGCTTACGAAAAAGAGTTCTACAAGACTATGTGACGGAGGTAGGAAAACCCGAGGTAATACTATCAGATCATGGAACACAGTTCACCAGTTCAATATGGACAAACAGTTTAAAAGAGGCAAACATACAAGTGAACTATTCGTCAGTATATCATCCACAATCAAATCCAGTCGAAAGGGTAATGCGCGAACTAGGTAAAAGTTTTCGAACCTACTGTACCAAACGACATACAGCGTGGCCGAGCTATGTGGAAATAATCGAGAATTGGCTCAACTGCACAGAACATGACTCCACAGGTTTCACGCCGTATGAATTAATGAAAGGAGAAAGGCCAACGCGACAAATTGAAAGACTCATTAAATACCCAAGTAGGACGGACATAACTGGCGAAGTAAAAATAATATTGGCTCAAGAACGCTTACAAAAACGAGCAGATCAACGCAAAACAAGGCACGATCAAAAAATTTCTCCGACGATATATGAAATAGGTGATCAGGTATTAGTGAAAAACCACAACTATTCATCAGCACTAACCAAGGAAATCAAAAAGTTTTTTCATTTGTATAACGGACCTTATAAAATTTTACGACGAATAAGTGAAAATGCTTATTGGGTAGGGGACCCAATCACCAAAGAATACAAATGCACCCAAAACATTATGAATCTAAGAAAGTATAAGAAACCGCCAAAAGACCCAACAGAGATATAGGGTGGTTAGAAAATTAGTTTAAATACGAAATTCATATCTATTCATTTATTGCTATCCAATTGTTATTATTCATTTAGCAAACCAGAGTTATATGTAGTTTAAAATTTTTTTTTTGTTTTAGCTTTTTATATTTTACTATATATACGTTACCATTATTTGCTTTTCATTTAGACTTATCAGCCTATCAGAAAAGGCAAAGGGGGGTATCTGTAACGGTAGGCCCTGTATATCATGAATAAAATATAAATATAATATAACATCAAAGATACTTATATTAAGGTAATGGTATTATGAAATTAATATATATAATTAATCAACACAGATCGGGAAACATATATTATTCATTTATTTGTATTAAATTATAAATTAGTGTGCAAGGGAAATTTTTGACGGGGGAGCGGACTTTAGGACGATTTCGTATGGATGCATGATGGATTTCCGCCGGTGGCTATATGAGGTTGACTGGGGCGCTTGCGTTGTTGAAAATGACCCAGATTCTACGTTTGAAAACTTTATACATAAAATAAAATGGAAATACCAGGAACTCTCCAAAATTAGATCTAAAAGACAACATAATAAACAAAGGACCTATATATCCCCAGAAATCAAAAAAAAGACGGTTTTAAAACGACAAATGCATGAGGACGTTCTCAATGGCAGGGTTGCAAAAGAGGAATATACAAGGTTTTGCAAAAACTTAAGGAAAGAAATAAAAACTGAAAAAAAGAATAAAAACACAAGTTACATATGCAATTCGAGCAATAAAACCAAAGCAACTTGGAACTTAGTTAAAAAAATCACATTGAGTGAAAAAAGACAAGACACAAACATTGGCGATATTGAATTAGAAAGGACAGGCGATGCCGATGAAGATCCTTTATCAATAATCAACGCCAAATTGATTGCCATGTGCCATAACATGCAGGACGAGCCGCTGGATACGACGAATTTGTGCCACAACACAAAAACACTGATGTTACTACCTACGACCTCGGAGGAAATATGCAACATAATCTGTGGATTGAGGGATACTAATGCAGTGGGAAATGATGAAATACCAATGAAATTAATTAAACATTGTGCTCCTGAATTCGCAGTCATTTTGGAACCACTAATAAACATGTGTTTACATAATGCAATTTTTCCTAATGTTTTAAAAAAGTCAGTCATCAAATTAATATACAAAAAAGGACAGAAATCAGAACTCAGAAATTATAGACCTGTATCTTTGTTGACACACTTTTCAAAAGTGTTTGAAAAAATTATATACGTACGATTATATGACTTTTTGGAAAAATGTAATATACTCTGCAATAATCAGAACGGATATATCAAGGGACGAAGTACGACTCGAGCAATATACCAAGCAATAACGGAGATTTTATATGGTGTAAATAATAGCGAAACTACGATGGGCGTCTTTATGGACCTTACAAAAGCTTTTGATAGCGTGGATTATAGGAAACTACTCGTGAAGTTGGAAATATACGGTGTAAGGGGAAAAGCTCTCGATTTAATAGAAAACTACCTGCGAAACAGAAAGCAAGCAGTAGTATCTAACGATAAAAACAAACAAACATCTGATTGGTTGGAAATCGAGAGAGGAGTACCACAGGGGTCAACTACTGGGCCCGCTTCTGTTCTTGATATATGTGAATGACATCCCGAGCGTGACTCCACATGCAACGACCATGTTCGCCGATGACACATCGGTTATTATCAGGACATCAAAAGATGAAATCAGTGGTGAAGTGGCTTCAACATTGGGGGATTTTAGTGAGTGGTTTTCCCAAAATAACCTACAATTAAATATAGATAAAACGAGATGTATTGAGTTCTCGTATTTTAAAAAAGATGAAAGGAAAATTAGTTGCAATGATACTGAACTTACAACTACAGAAGGGGTGACATTTCTCGGTCTATACATTGATTCGCAGCTGAACTGGAAGAACCACATCAATTACCTAGCAGGGAAAATATCCTCATTTAACTATGCGCTGCGAGTGATATCGGCGTCGGTAAATAATACCGCTAGCCGGGCTGCCTATTTCGCATATGTCCATTCACGACTGAGATATGGTATTGTGTTCTGGGGATCCTCTGTTGAGGTGCAGCGGTTGTTTGTGTTGCAGAAAGCTTGCGTTCGGAGTGCGTTCGGCCTGAAGAGTAGTGAATCATGTCGAGGAGTCTTCAAGAACAATGGAATACTCACTTTATTTGGAATATATATATATGAGTGCGCGGTGTTTGTGAAAGATAACTTTGCCTTTTTTCAAGAGCAGGAACTGTCACACTGTTACAATACAAGAGGAATAAACAATTCGTATTTACTCCTTCCTCAGACGAGAAAGACATTAGTTAATAAAAGTGTCATTTCACAAACAATAAAAGTATATAATCGCCTCCCGACAAAGTTGAAGCAGATGCCCAGAGAGAAATTCAAAAGAAAATTAAAGAGACTTATTATAGAAAAAGAATTCTACAACATCACTGACTTCTTTTCGAGTCATTTTTCAAACTTTTAAACTGTTGTTATGTTGTAACACATTGTGTGTCTATATGTTTTCGATGTACTTGACGTGTTCAATGTATTTTGTACAATATATGTAATTTGAATGAATAAAATCAAATCAAATCAAATTATTATATTCCTTTTTAAAATGTTTCTATATAAATTCTGTATATGTTCGGAGTGTATAAAAGAGAAAAATAGTGCGTAGATGTATGTATGTGAAAGAAATACATGTGGCGTCAATCTTATCAACTCCAGCTAAGAAGTTATGCGACATAGACAAGAAACGGTTTGTGTGCAATCGACACGTGGGCAATCTTGAACGCTACATCTCTTGCGAAGTGCGTGTTCCCACGAACAAAATTTGAAGAACAGTAAAGTACATAAGTGGCTCGGGGAATCCCCTTAAAGAATACGGTGTGACATGCCTTAAGCAAGGAGTAGGCAGTTAGACGTTCCCCAACTAGAGAACAAGTAGGTTCACAAGTCCCTCTTGCCGAATAAATAAAAAACGGCTGGACCACACCCAGTTACAGGGAACGATCTCACAGGCTAATAGTGCTAATAAAAATAGAATAATTTCAAGCATTATTAAAAAGTAAAAGAGAAGCCTAGTGAGAAAACAGATGTATTTGTAGTAAAACAAATAGTGTGCTACGCGAGGTTAAAGTTTTATTAAACGAGTGTGTGCCGTGATTCGATATAAAGAAGACGGCGATTTCAATCTACCATGGGGAAAACTGCCCGGGAAAACACCGTTCCATCGTCACAGCGTCTTCATAAAGGTACCCAACGAATATTCAAATCAAAGGCCTATATTATGCATGCATTTTTCATGAACAGTAATTTAAAATCTATTTAAACTCACGGTATGTTATCTATGTAAGGCAACGTCGTTTTATTAACATATTATATTTGCCTATTTTGTGAATTATGCGTAGTTTGTATTGATACATACCATTCTAATTGTGTTTCATTTTGTAATATTATTTTGTAACCTGATCTGTGTTGTTTTAATCAATATATTCATAATATTTAAATAACATTTTGCATCTTATTTGGTTACCTTAACATAAAAAAATCTGGATTATAAAGAAGAAGTAATAGTACGTCTATAAAAATAATCTTAGTGTCTTAATACCCGAACCGACTTGAAATTAAGAGTCTTATGCAAAACCGAACTATTATCTGAGCTAATTATGTGGAGTGTTCAATAAGTAAATTAATTTTACTATTAAATTTAAGTTTATTCACTTTTATTGCAAAATAAAGCAGTACTATTACATATGGTGCCCAACATTGGGACATTTTAGTCATTTTTATTGTATTCGAAAAGACCGTACTATTACAATGTAATAATCTATTAAATGTATGGATTGACTAGTAGATAAGCTATGACAGTTCTAACTCAATTTCCCATATGATTTAACATAGGGGTCTAAATTTTACTTTTTCCCCCCACCACTCCAACTTCTAACATCACGTGACCGAAAGCAACGCTCCCATTGGTCACCCCAAGCCACGAACACTCCCACATGTGACGTCACATGATCGAATCCAGCGCCCCCATTGGTCACACATAACCACAAAGTGTCAGTCCCCACCAGGAGGCGGGTAATTTGAAGCGCAGCTTGCACGTACCCCACAACAATGGGGCCGACAACATATTGTGTGAATCATAATTTGCAATAGTGTTTGTACGTACCACCAATAATGGCGCAGAGATAAAAACAACAAGTCAGCCATATTGTATGTGCGTGAGATACAGCCGTAAGCATCATCATCATTGGAAGAAATTTCGATTTCTTTATTTTCTTTGTACTTGGGGCAACGTGATTGGTCCATGACGGATGGCGGGTGACGTAATACGTTTAGCATGCGGTGGAGCACACCTAACGGCTTTGTAATATATTATTATGTATGATTAAATAAAAACAACAACAAATACTGAAAAAGAAGAAAACAATATATTCCATCTCTCTCTTTCACGTCGACGCTAAAACGCTTATCTTGTTATTCTTACTTTGTGGTTTACACACAAAGAAATTAAATAAAATACTATATATATCCATATCAAATCGCTTCTTAGTGCCGTTTGACATCCAAGATGGCGTCCTAAAGCTGTTTTGACACTCAAGATTGGTTGATGATTTTGAAATGTATTTTATACACCAGTAAATAGAATATAATAAAAACTGATATTTTTTCAATAAACAAAAATATGTTTATTGTCTAAAATGCGCGTGACGACTAATATTTTCCAGATAAACATCTGTAAATAGCATTATATCTCACGCCCTGTTATAAACTATTTGTGGTTTTATGCATAATTTATCTACAAATATTTTTACATGGGTATTATTTCAAATAAAAAATTATGAACGATTTTAAAGTATATAATTACATTGAATTTTTCAAGTTGTTTTTTATTCAACAGTAATATTAATAGACACTAGTCAATATGTACTTACTTGTAGAATAATGTAACACTCACTATGTTCAATGATATTTACAATAATGTATTTTATACACTAGTAAACAGAATATAATAAAAACTGATATGTTTCCAATAACAAATTTGTTTACTGTCTACCGTCGACTAACATTTGTAGATAATTAACTTCCAATATCAATACATTACTGTAATCTCTCACTTCCCCTTATAAACTAAATGTGGTTAGATATATCCGTTGCATGTTTTTATTGAATTTAGGTAATACACAAAGTTAATATTAAATGAAGTAAATAATAACGTCCATTCCACTAAATTTCATGTGCGCGCCATAATATTAAATAAACATTGATTGACTCTTTGCACTTTATCACAGTCGTTACCTTATCTTATTTTGCATGTATTAATAAAAATAGTCGCAAGAAATTTCTGAAAAACACAATAACACGTCAACAACAGGTGTGATAAGACGTGGTTTGAATACTGATAACCACGAGAAATTTCTAGAAAAACAAGTTGTTTGTTAAATAATAGTAGTGTTTACCCACTGTTTGAGATAGTGTGGGGAGCTTTATCAACAACAGAAAATTTATTTATGCTAAAAACTAATATCAAATTACAACATCCAGAATTTCCAACCACGAGTAAATATTTTTATTTAATTCATTGCAATTGTTTTTTTTACCCCCACCACATCGTGACATTATTAATAGGGCTCTCATCAATAGCTTCACCCATTCAACACATACGTGTCAATAGAACGAAGGTGTGTTTTTATCAGTGTTAGTTGAAAATTTATTGTTACAGTAAGTATACTAAACATAATTACTACTATCTAGTTTAGAATATGATTCTGAAAATTTAATAATACAACGAACTTATCATATAATACACATAGTGACAAATTATTAACATCAGGGTTAGCATAGTATACATGAAGAAGATATTTTATGAACAAACTCCATACAACTCTATCACTTTAAAATTTTCATAATATGTATTAAATGTGAACTATGATAACCAGAACATCAAAGGATTGGCAGATGACAATCTGGTGTGAACTATGATGTGACGTCATACGAATCATGAATGCATGACATTAAAAATAATCAATAGAAAATTAGCGCCTACAATCATATTTGTGAACAAGTTTTACCACCAACCACCACATCAATAGCGCCATCAATAGTTTCATTCAGTCATCTCCAATCAGTTGAGATAACAAGACGTGTTACGTTATTAGCTGCCAAAATATTTTAAAATAATAGATATATTTTTGTTTGTTGAATAATAACATCCAAAACACGATTTCAGAAATGGAATCAACAGGACCTTTTTCACAAATTGCGGATGAGTTATGTAAAAAGATCGCGGCTCTAAACGCAGACAGTTCTGCGGAGATAGAGCCGCTGATCAAGAGATGTGGCCGCGAGCTAGCACTTATGAGGGAGGCTCTAAAAACGGCAACAACAGTGGGTGTTAAACAGCACATAACGAGCTTTTTAACACTCACACAGAGCTGCAGGGCGGTGCTGAAGTCCCTCCGCACCGTATATGGAAGTGGTTATACGCCAACCCACCCTATTACCTACACCAGCTCGCGAGTGAAATGGGTGGATGTAGATTCCGCATTCGCTAGCAGAATCAGGACCGGTGCAGTGGTGAACATCCGACACAAGGATCCGCAGGCATTTCTACAAGACGCCAGCGCCATTTTCAAGAGGAAAATAATGAACACCCTAAAGAGGGAGGCAGCAGCAAAAGTAAACGCAGTATTTTGCGGAGAGTTCAGCGTCATTAAGGGGGACAGAGAAATTCAAGAGCTCAAGACAAGGAACTCCCCCCTATATCAGGATACTGACATTAGTGCCTGGTATGAAGAGCACATAGGAACACCCATTTTAAGAGAATTAAGTGAGTTCCAGGAGAGAGATAGTGGGTGGGCTCTCTCCAGAATCATCAACATAAGCTTTAACATCAATCGCTACAACCCGCAATTAGGTTCTTCCTACATCGAATTGCCACGCCCGATAAAATTAAAGCGTGCATGTGTAAATGTACACAACGATGATGTGATGTGCTTCAGTTGGGCAGTTACCTCGGCGCTATTTCCATGTGAGAAGAATACTGAGCGGATGTCTTCTTATCCACACCCAACATCAGTCTTAAACCTCAAAAACATATCATTTCCAATGACAATAAAACAGATACCACGCTTTGAGAGCCAAAACGGTGTATCAATCAATGTATATATCCTTGATAAGAGACCCAGAGGTTCGTTTACAACTGTTCCAACATATCTAAGTAAAACTAAACAGCAGAAACACATAAATCTGCTACTCATCCAAGATGTGTACGTTGACGAGGAGGGGGAAGATGATGGGCAACAAACACGCTTCCATTACGTGTGGATAAAGAACCTCAGCCGACTTTTATCCAGACAACTCAGCAAGCACGATGGAAAGAAACACTTCTGCGATCGGTGTCTCCACTATTTTACGACAGAAGAAAAATTAATGAAACACCAAGAGGACTGTTCAAAAATGAATGAATGTAAAGTGCGACTTCCTACAGGGGAATACACAAATTTACATTTTAAAGATTGGAGATATAAAGAGCCCGCCCCGTTCATCATATATGCGGACATTGAATGTCTTCTCGTACGCGGAAAAAACAAGGAACAAGAGCATATGCCATATAGTGTGGGTTATTACGTCAAGTGCACCTATGATGATACCCTCAGTTTCTATAAGTCATATAGGGGAGAAGATTGTCAAAAATGGTTCACTGAAGAGTTGAAACAGTTCGCTGAAGATGTTGAGACGGTGTTTCTCTGCCCTCTACCGATGGAGCCCCTTACGCCAATACAAGAAATCGAGTTCCAAACAGCTTCCCAATGTCACATCTGTGAACAAATGTTTACAACGGAAGACGCCAGAGTTCGAGACCATAATCATTTTACGGGAGTGTATAGAGGACCAGCACATAGGGAGTGTAATATTAATTATAAGGACGGTTGTACGATTGGGGTGGTATTGCACAATTTATCAGGGTATGATAGCCACTTCATTATTAAAAATTAAGCACAAGATTTTGAGGGTCGCATTGACTTACTTCCTATAAATAAAGAAAGGTATATATCTTTCACAAAACATGTTGATGAAAATTTAGTAAAATTCAGATTCATAGATTCGTATAGATTTTTAGCGTGCGGACTTGAGACTTTAGCGAGCCATTTAACACATTTTCCAAATTTAAAAGCACAATTTCCGGGTTTGAGTGAGAACAATTTAAATTTATTAAAGCGCAAAGGTGTATTTCCATATGATTTTGTTGATAGTTTTGAAAAACTAGAAACCACGCGATTACCTGAAAAATCAGAATTTCATAGTCAACTATATGATATGGATATTACAGATGAAGAGTATGCACATGCTAGGGTAGTTTGGGACCAGTTCAATGTTCAAACGTTGGGAGAGTATTCGGATATTTATTTAAAAACTGATGTTTTACTATTATCTGATATATTTGAACAATTTCGCCTAAGTTGTTTGAAAACATATGGTCTAGACCCCGCGCATTATTATACATTGCCCGGTTATACATGGAGTTGTATGTTAAAATTTTCAAAGATCAATCTAGAACTCTTAACAGATATTGATATGATTATGTTTATTGAAAGAGGTATTCGAGGCGGGCTAAGCCAATGTTCAAAACGTCACTCACTTGCGAACAATAAATATCTGCCAAATTATCAGCCAAATCTTCCTTCGAAATTTTTAATATACAACGACATTAATAATCAGTACGGTTGGGCCATGTCGCAATATCTCCCATATGGCGGGTTCAGGTGGATAACAGACGTGGAAAATTTTAACTTTAATGTCTCTAATGATAATCCAGAGGGGTACATTCTCGAAGTGGACTTAGAGTATCCCCCCAACATTCATGATTCTCACAATGATCTTCCATTCTGTCCCGAACATCTATCTGCACCGGGGAAAAAAGATAAAAAATTATTGGCCACCCTGTATAACAAGACCCGCTATGTTATACACTATCGAAGTTTAGTGCAAGCTTTAGAAAACGGGTTGAAATTAACTAAAATTCATCGGGTGTTGCGTTTCAAACAAAGTCTCTGGCTTAAATCATATATTGATTTAACTACTCAATTTATTCAAATTAATGAACAACAGTGTCTTTGGGAAGACAATTGAAGACGTACGTAAGCACTCAATCGTGAAGCTTGTGTCTAAATGGGGTGGACGTTATGGGGCGGAAGCGTTAATTGCAAAACCCAATTTTAAATCTTCAACAATATTTGAGGAGAATTTAGTGGCCATTGAATTAAACAAAACGGAAGTTTACTTTAATAAACCAATATACGTTGGCATGTGTATTCTTGACATTTCAAAATTAAAAATTTATGACTTTCACTATTCATATATGAGGAGTCGATTTGGTGATAAGGCCCAAATTTGTTATACAGATACTGATTCACTCATATATGAGGTAGAATGTGATAATTTGTATGAAGTAATTCGATGTGACGCCTCAGAATACTTTGATACTAGTGATTATCCCGAAAACAATATTTACAATATCCCCCGTGTAAATAAAAAGGTGCTCGGCCTGATGAAGGATGAAAATAGTGGTGATGTGATGACGGAGTTCGTTGGCCTACGTGCCAAAATGTATACCTGTAAGCTCATTAACTCCAAAACAATCAAAATGGCGAAAGGTGTAAAGAAACACATTGTTAAAAACAACATCAGTTTTAATGACTATATTGAGTGTTTGACTGAAAACAAAGAGACAATTGTCGAACAAAAGCTGTTTCAATCCAACAACCATCAAGTTTCAACCATATCACAAACAAAGATAGCATTAAGCCCCCATGATGATAAGAGATATATAATACCGGGTTCTCATAATACACTATCATGGGGGCACTGGCGCATAAAACAATGATACCTAATATAGTCATTAAAATCAATATCAATTTTAATGACACCTGATTGCATATGTTTCACATATTTCACCACCATTTCATCAAGTTAAGCTTCATGTATTTACTTGCATACAACACCTATTTATGAATGAAATAAAATTATATTAACCGCATTATATAACACCTCGAAATATATTGGTGTACATGTATATAATATTCACATTGTATTAAAACCCACATATAAGATTTATTAGTAATACAAAATATATTGAAATTAGGTTAAGTTTCTATTATATGACATGAATTTTTATAAATATATAACTCTTCTATTGTATTAAAAATGTATTTACATATATAACATTTATATTGTATTAAAATCCACATATATGATTTACTAGTAATACCAAATATATTGAAATTAGGTTAAGTTTCTTTTTATATATATGTTAGAAATTTTTATAAATATATAACTCTTCTATTGTATTAAAAGCCATATATATGATTTATTAGTAATACAAAATATACTGAAATTAGGTTAAGTTTCTATTATATGACATGAATTTTTATAAATATATAGAATTATGCTAACCCACCAATTGCTTTATTCAAGTAACCCTATCCCATCATAATAAGTAATTTTATTCAAACTCTGTGCGTTTCTAATATTAAGACACCCTTTAATTAACATTAGAGCTTATCCATATTATTGCACCAATAGTTTACCAATATCATGATGAGGGTAATCGATTACATAAATAGACTCTGTAACGCGTACTCACATAGGAATGGAGTAGGATGGGGTGGTTATTTGGAATAACCACCCCACCATGAGTTTTTTTTTTTGAACAGCAACAGCTTTGAACGGCTCGTGAAGAGCTTTTGAAGTGCTTTGAAGGGCTTCTGAAGTGCTTTGAAGGGCTTCTGAAGTGCTACAAGCAGCTTTTGAAGTGCTTTGAAGGGCTTCTGAAGTGCTTTGAAGGGTTTCTGAAGTGCTACAAACAGCTTTTGAAGTGCTTTGAAGAGCTTCTGAAGTGCTTTGAAGGGCTTCTGAAGTGCTTTGAACGGCTTCTGAAGTGCTACAAACAGCTTTGAATGGCTATTTTATTCATGTGACCCTAGCCACCATAATAAGTAATTTTTAATCAAGTTCCAATTATGTGCTTCCAATATTAAAACACTATTCAATTAAGATTAAAAAGGACTCACCCATATTGTTGCTTCCATAGTTTACCAATATCATAATCTTTATGTGGGCATATCGATGATGGGGCTACCCCCATCACCCATACACCTAACATATTCAGAGTGGCATATTAAGCAGCACATTTTATAATTCAAAGCTAAGCAAAAATTCTGATGTTTTATGCGGAGTTGATTAGAGATTCAGCTATAAAAGATGGATTTTAAAATTACATCCATTATAGCCGAATAACCACCCCACCCCACCTTTTCCAAACCTAAATGCAAGCAAAGCGTAGTTGAAAAAAATTAATTGTATATGTTGACATATAAAAATTTTGTCTAAAGAAGTTAATCTTTTATTCAATGAACATTGTGTATATACATATACAAGTTTTTATCTCTGGACAAATTGCTTTGTCATCATAAATGTTAAAAGAATGTATAGAGAACCTACTTGATACATAATATGCATTTTTATTAATTCTCAATATCAGTTGTTTGCGGTTAACTTTATCGTCAGAGTAATATAGTGTGATTTATATACACGCATGAGAGGTTGAACATCCAAAATCTTCATTGATTACCTATATTGTATTAATTTCATAATTGTAACATATTAAGGGGATATAGACAGCGTCACACCCTAAACCAGATGATAGTAGTAGTTTGTTATGTTTAGTATTAGTAAGTCTTGATCTGACGCATACATAGAGGAGAGAGATTTAATAAATTATTTAGTGTGGGAATAATTAATGAAAAAAAATTTCAGATATAAAACGGAAAATTATTTATTTTTTCTTTACAAACGTTACATTTGTACGAATACAACGAATTCATCAATAAAATAATAAATGTCGGTAATGTTAATATGGAAAATGTTTTTTGACTTCAGTGTTCTGATAATACCACATTAATACATAAATTACTATAACAAAAAATACTTGAATTTGATTATATGTTTTTATTGATTATTTTACATATATCAATAATAAAAAAAAATTAATCGCTGTCGCTGTCTGTGGTATCGTCACTTATTGAAAATGTTTGCTTCTTGGGAGATACCAACCTCTTCATTATCATAGTTTCATCACCTGTGTCGTCATTATAGTTATTGAATAAAAATCGTGGCAATGTATTTTCTAAATGTAGCTGTCTATGACAGACTCACTTGGCATTAATTTAAATAATGCTGTCGTGAAATAATAATTACACCACATTCTTCTACACTTTATAATTGTATACATCATTGGAGGTGACATTTCAAAATGTTTGTGGATTAAATGACGTTTAATTTTTCTACGTTTACACTTTCATTGAAAAACTTCTTCTCCGCCACGTAGCATTCTCGACATATCATATATTTTGTATCGTCTAGAAGATAACCACTGTACCACATGCATGATATTTCGGGAAAGTGTATGTGCCACTCTCTTTCACTATGGATTGTACGCCATAATTCTAGACTATTGATCCTGCCCCCATTGAAAACATTCTCTAAACAATATAGTCTGTTCTCAGAGTTAACTGTCTCGAGCAATACAAAATCTGCTTCCGCCTATTACCCGGAAATTGAGATTATATCCACCAATATACTTAGTGGTATTAGGAATATAGTTTAAATAAGTCGTTTACTTCACGAATGTGTGTTATAATTATAACATTGATTGATTGATTTTAATACTGAACAACCGTAGCAATATATTAATATTGATTGTGGGTTGTGTATATTTAAATATATTGGATTAATGTAGTTTATAATATCAACATTATTAAACTCTTTATAAGTATTAATAAAGTATAGTGCCTGATTGTATGCACTTAAGAAATGTTTATATGTATTAATAATGAGTGCACTGTGGTTGATTGTATGCTGTTAAGAAAATTAGGAAGCAATAACGGCAATAAATATAATAATTTGTATAACTTGTCCACGCCAATTTGATTACTCCATATACTCCACATATACACAATTGACCAATCACTCTAGGAAATTATTCACATTTTATATATAATATTAAAATGGAATTTGATAATGAATAGACCTCCATATTAAGGGGCTGGAAAAATGTGGAGAACACCCCCACAGTGGATGTAATAGTAAGTGCTATATTCTACAGAGAGTATGAACTCATCATGGGGGAAAGGCATCTTAGAATTTAAAGACGCATATCTAAGTAGCATCAAACAACAAAGATATATAAATCTATTGCTTATTCAAGATGTATCTGGGGATGAAAACGAAGAAACCACTCTTCATTGTTGGAGTCTTGTTTCGGTATCCCATTTAGAAATTAATATAAATTTATTTGCCCCAATCAAACTGATTCCCCATAAATTCCTCCGACTGATAATAAATATGATATACATCGCTAGATCTCGTTATTATGGCGTAACGTGTGTTGCTGAGAATGAATGTTCATTGATGGCTTATGAATATTATTATTTACTATAAAGCACATATTTATATATTTTAACTAATGTAATACATGTGATATGTATTTTGTAATATGCTAATAATGTCTCTGGAATGTGTCGCCTATGTATTGAATGACATCCTTTTCACTCAACTTACAAACCAGAGCTGACGTTCACATATTACAAAAACATAATAAAGCACTCAAGGGTACGCAAACCAAAAATCTCAATATCCCCCTCAACTGATGCGCGGAAAACTAAATTTGGAGATATGTTGCCACAAAAAAACATTTTACGTTTTGATAGTCATCATAAGAAAATGTCCCTTACATTTGTTGTTTATGCCGATTTTGAGAGTATTCTCCAACCAATTCACACATGCCGCAGTGATCCATCTAATTTGTATACAAATTGTGTGTTCATTTGATGCAAATTTAAATAAATTTGTCATGTATGCCGGTTTAGATTGCTCAACGGTGTTTGTTGAGAAATTGATAGAAGACGTTAAGCTAATCTATGAAAACTATTTAAAGACTATCGCGCCGATGAGTCCTTTAAATATTATCGAACAAAAATTATATAATGAGGCCGTGATTTGTCACATTTGTGAGCTATCTCTCAACGGAGATAGAGTGAGAGATCGCCGGCACATTATGGGGAAACAGCTTCAATTTGATGCTGCTGTATCATATTCATATATTAACTTTTTTGGCAGATTTGAAAATTAAAGTGTGCCGCGTGATAAAAGATATTCTGACTGGGGCTGTATCGGGTATTAAGGTACAGTTAGAGCTATTGGCTCATGGCGTTAATACAAGGAGCATATAAGCGTGTTGTGGGTATTAAATTTCCAATAAAAATTAAAGATATTTCAAAATTGAACAATTAAATAAAAAAGATGTGGCGTGAATGAAATCTTCTGCAGATATTGCAGCTGGAATGGCTGTATAGGGGGTTGCACCCCCTCATCCAAGATGCATATTTCATTCTAGAAAAATAGTAAAGAAAATTACAATCACCCAAAACAAATAACTGTATATTGACATACATTTGGGTGTTCTACTAAGACACATTGATATAGATATTCTAAAAAGAAATTTTTATTATTATTATTGTATGATAATATTCAAAACGTAGAACTCTCAATATAGTTGAGGGTATGTACATTAACAGCTGGAGCGTCAAGATACCAGCAGTAAAGGTTAATGTCATATTCTATAGGAAAGTTCTACATTGACGCAGGTGAAAAAGAGATTCGTTTATTTGACCCAACCGGAGGTTCCTCGTATATAGATCTCCAGGGGGTGTGAACATTAACAGCTGACATAGTTGAAAAGTGGATCATGAAGATGACGTCAGCAGTATAGGTTAATGTCATATTCTATAGGAAATAGGGGGGTTAAAGATCTCAAGACGAAGAACCCCCCAAGCTCTGGGGCCATTGAAATTAACAGGTGACGTAAATCAAAGTAATTTAAAAGGAGTCTTTTCTCACAATAAAAGATTAAAATAGAAAATACCTGGTAAATGTATCCTATTGAAACGTCTATGCAATAACACCATCAAGAAATCTAACAAAATTGCTTTGTTTTCATTATAAATTTTAAATTGAGATTTCTCAAAGAGCGTTGAAGGGGGCTACATGTGCTGACGTTAAACACCATGTGCCATGTGTGGTGTCCCATGTGGTGGATGAGATATGTAAAAAGGCTGCAGCTCTAAACGCAGACAATTCCTCACAGATAGAGCCCCTAATAAAGAGATTTTTTTTACCCCTATATAAGTCGGGTCTCTATACATTCTCATAAAACACTAACATTAGTATTTGATATTAGTTTTATAAATATAATGGAAGCCGGTTGAGTGGGGGAGTGTTTAGACCCGGGTGAAATTATTTTTATCATATAAATAAACATGTTGAATTGCTCTTAAAATTCAATTTTATAATCAATGAATGGCACTTAAATTGTTTGGAGACACCAAGTATTAAGATTATGCACACGGCAATAGATATACATATACATAAAAATATTAATCATTTAGTTAATGTATGACTTTTATTATAATTTTTAAAGTGTGAGTATGTGAAAAAGCTCAGTCTATGCTACATGGATACGGACAGTTTCATTTTAAAAGTAGAGACCAATGATATATACTGCGACATTAAAAATAATATAACAAAATTTGACACTTCAAACTTTTCGGCCATAAATATTTTTAACATAGCATAACAAAACAGGACCGTTTTAGGTCTATTTAAAGACGAAAACACTGGTGAGATAATGAGTGAGTTTGTAGGCTTACGGTCTAAAATGTATACCCTATTGGTTGAGGGTGGGGAAATTAAAAAAAGCAAAGGAGGTGAAAAAAAATGTTGTGCGAGATGAAATCAGTTTGGTGAATTATCCCGGCTGTTTATTCGATCAAAATTTATTGTTAAAAACTAAATTTCTTTAGAATCAAATTACGTGGGTGGTATGACGGAAGCAAATTATGTTGTTAGTAAATCAGATGAATGTGATATTTTAATAGACGTAAAGAAAAATATCAAAATTCGACACATCCAACTTTGGAAAAATAATGTTGAGTTGGGTTTAATGGGGGATGAAAATGTTTGTGGGGTATTGAGTGATTTTGTTGGACTTCGCGCTAAAATGTATGTGTTAGAAGTTGCGGGTAGACTGGTGAAAGAGTCTAGGGGATAATGAAAAGTATTGTTGGATGAAATTGATTCGGTTGATTATAAACATTGTTTATTCAACAAAATTTATTTTAAAGTTAAATTATATTGGGTCTATTCAGTAGAACAAAATAAACTATTAAATATGTTCACATTTACTAAGTTAATAATGCACATCTATTTTAAAAGCATAATATTCATAAATAAAATATTATTGTAAAACTTACAATTGGTTCCCCATATACAATTTAAGCACCAAACTAACACATTATTTTAAATTTTAATGATATTTTATTTAATCTTAATCACAATACATCTAATTAATTTCACCGGGGCCTAAACACTAATTTTATGTATGCATTTTTAAATCCAAGAAAACTTCCTTTTCCCATCTCCCTACTTTGATCTAAATCACCATTGGTTATCACACTACTACGTTCTAAATCACTATTGGTTCATTCCTTTTTCCGTTATTTCTAGATTAATCATTTTTATTAAAATGTAATCAGTGGCACATCCTGAAAACAGCAGGAAAGCTATTTTATAAAAAACGTTAACTTCCTGAAGGAAGGAAAATGTATTAGCTCTGTAAACCAGAATTTCCGTTTTCTTAAACAACAAATAACCACAATGTGCATAATTATCATTACACTGCGTTCTATTTTAGTATCGCAAAACGATTGCACATTTTTTAAATGTAAATATGTATAAATTTGTAAAATCATTGATTTTATATA
Organism: Amphimallon solstitiale; assembly: GCA_963170755.1. Taxonomy (NCBI): domain Eukaryota; kingdom Metazoa; phylum Arthropoda; class Insecta; order Coleoptera; family Scarabaeidae; genus Amphimallon; species Amphimallon solstitiale. The sequence continues at coordinate 77,268,371 of OY720677.1, read as the reverse complement.
TTCAAGTATATATTATTTTTATTAATCCCACAGCAATTATATCCAACACACTCTGTTGAATAATACCCAATCATATTATGTGGGTTTGATGAATATTATCATAAAGAAATAGAGGTAAATTTTAGTGCGGATGTAAATTTTAATTGAGATATGTGGGTTGTCGGCGTACTTTGTGGAGCTGTATGTATTACTGGAGTTCTATACGGCTTTAAAGAGATTTTGTATGTTAAATAGACTTTTAAATCAATTAATAAACTGAGCTGCGCCACCTTAAACTGGATGAATGAGCTTGGTTATTTTCTTCGGTATGTTTTTTTTCTAATCATACACATAAATAATATATCACCGCAGTCACATTAATACTTATGTAATATTTTATTAAATAGACTTTTAAATCAAATAATAACTGAGGCACGCCTTAAACGGGGTGAATGAAGTTGATATTTTATTGGTGCTTACAGAAATAAGGTAAACCTCAGGTGTCAATCCATGTTTATTTAATATTATGCCATACACATGAAATTTAAGGGTGTGGGGGTTATTATTTTAATTGTTTACTTCCCCAAAGTTAAAAGGCACAAAATAACAAGATAAGTATTTTAGCGTCGACGAGAAAGAGAGAGATGGAATATATTGTTTTCTTCTTTTTCAGTATTTGTTGTTGTTTTTATTTAATCATACATAATAATATATTACTCCACCGCATGCTAAACGTATTACGTCACCCGCCATCCGTCATGGACCAATCACGTTGCCCCAAGTACAAAGAAAATAAAGAAATCGAAATTTCTTCCAATGATGATGATGCTTACGGCTGTATCTCACGCACATACAATATGGCTGACTTGTTGTTTTTATCTCTGCGCCATTATTGGTGGTACGTACAAACACTATTGCAAATTATGATTCACACAATATGTTGTCGGCCCCATTGTTGTGGGGTACGTGCAAGCTGCGCTTCAAATTACCCGCCTCCTGGTGGGGACTGACACTTTGTGGTTATGTGTGACCAATGGGGGCGCTGGATTCGATCATGTGACGTCACATGTGGGAGTGTTCGTGGCTTGGGGTGACCAATGGGAGCGTTGCTTTCGGTCACGTGATGTTAGAAGTTGGAGTGGTGGGGGGAAAAAGTAAAATTTAGACCCCTATGTTAAATCATATGGGAAATTGAGTTAGAACTGTCATAGCTTATCTACTTTGACTTTTCATTCACCAATGAATCTAAACAAGAAAAGGAAATGCGATTCTATGAGAAATTTCAATTTAATAGTGTAATAGGATGCATAGATTGCAATCACATGCAATTCTAGCACCGCCAGCAAACGATGCAAACTTTCCAGATCTACTCTACATCAATCGAAAGGTTACCACAGCATAAGTACACAAATAATATGTGATCCTGATTTAAAAATTATTGCCATAAATGCTCCATACCCGGGTTCAGTTTATGATGCTTCTATTTGGTCTACTTCTATATTTTACCACCTTCGACAACAATATGAACAGGGAAGTAAAATTAAATATTATTATGACAAAAAGCTTAAGTATGTTACAATTGCAGGTCATATGTCACAATGGTTGCTAGATGATTCTGGGTATCCTCTTCAACCATGGCTTTTTACTCTAATTGTGGGAGCACCTCAAAATACACCTGAGGGACTTACGAAAATGAGGTTTCGATGTTTATTGAAACATGGAACACTTCATTACATTACTGAAATATGTGGCAAAATAATATATTCCTGTGCTGTACTGCATAATATTGCAGTCAGTAGGAATCTACCAGAGCCAGAAAACGTTTTGATGATGATGTGGTGAATAATTTACCTGGTGATGGTGATAAGTGGTTACAAGAAGGAAGGCTACTTAGGACGCAATTTATTAATAATACTTTTAGATAAAATGCATATATAATTCATAAAAATTTTCGAGAAAAAGAATTAGAAACTTAAAAGTGCAAACATTAATTTTAATATCTTCATTTAACAAAAGTTCTGTACCGTAAATTTGGATGACTTGGGAGCGTGTCTCGACTTGGAACAAATTGCAAGGATATGTTTTGACAGGTGCTGCGATCTGCTAGTGAATAGAAAACATTACCCATCGTGTGGAACGTGATGGTAAGACATTAAAGAAAACTGTAATGCAGAAGTTTGTTTGAAATTATTTGTCTTGTTAAATTGTAAGTTTGAAATTTATGGTAAGTAAATTTGATGTTTTTATATAGGTGTTATACTTCTTATTGGCCATTCGGACTTGTATGACATATAGATTCTCGATATTTTTTTTTGGTTCTCTATTTTGTCGTTCAAAATTATCACAAAGCAAAAAAATATTATAACCTCACATTTGCATGTTAGAGCATGTTTTATTTTTTGGGGTAATTTTTAGGGTTACTTGGGACATGGCCAGAACTTATAAGAGAAAAGTAGGAAGCCGCAAATAGGGCGATTTTAATAACGAAACGCTTCAGCGGGCGCTGGAGGATATTCGCAAAAATAAATTAACGTACAGGCAGGCCAGTACTAAATATGATATTCCCAAATCCACCTTGGAAAGAAAATTTAATAAAAAACATAGCAAACGTGCCGGAGGTCAAACCATTTTGACTACAAAAAAGGAGGATATGCTCACCGAAGCAATCGTTCTTGCCAGTGATTGGGGATTCCCATGTCATCGGAACGATATAAAAGATTTAGTCCAAGGATATTTAAATAGACTGGGCAAAAACACTAAATTTCGCGATAATCGACCTGGTGACAGCTGGTTCTACAGTTTTGTGTCTAGACACAATAATCTGACATTACGTTTGTCAGAGAATATTAAGAGAAGCAGAGCCGAAGTTTCTGTAAATGTCCTTAACGAATATTTCGATAATTTATCGAATTCGTTGAAAGATGTCCCACCAGAGAACATTCTCAATTACGATGAAAGTGGGTTTGTTGATGATCCGGGACGGAATAAAATGGTTGTAAGGAAAACGTCGAAGCGCGCTGAAAGAGTTATGGACTCGACAAAGACCAATATTTCAGTCATGTTTTGTGTTAGCGGATCTGGTTGTACGTTACCTCCTTATGTCGTATATAAATCCGATCATCTCTGGAGCACTTGGACGGAACGAGGACCGGAAAATTCCAGATATAATCGCAGCATATCTGGTTGGTTCGACCAGAACCTCTTTGAGGAGTGGTTTTTGACTGTTGCTCTACCGTATTTGCGGAAATTAAAGGGACCGAAAGTATTATTAGGTGACAATCTCTCGAGTCACATTTCGCTTAAAGTTTTGCAAGAATGTCAAGCCTATTTCTTCTCTTACCGCCCAATAGTACCCACCTTTGCCAGCCTCTTGATGTGTCTTGCTTTAGACCAATTAACGGAGCCTGGAGGAGAATCCTAAAAAGTTGTAAAACAAAAAATAGAGGGCCCTTAAGAAAAGATATGTTCCCTAGTCTTCTTCGTCAAACACTAGAAAAAGTGGGGGCAAATCAATCAGCAAACATAATTTCAGGATTTAGAGCCACCGGAATAATCCCACTAGATCGAAATGCTGTGTTAAAAAGACTACCAAAACAAGATTTGAACAGCGATAATCCTGTTACGCAGACCGTTGCCGTGGTGTTAAAAGACCTATTTCAAGAAATTCGATACGGAGAGAAGAATAAAGAAAATGGTTTCACAAGGAGAGGAAAAAAAAAGAAATTGGACGTGCCTGCGGGACGAAGTGTTTCTGTAGAAGACATCGAAATATCCGAAGCACAAAGAACAACACCCTCACCATCCAAACAGCCAGCCAAGAAGAGAAAGATTCCTGCCACTAATAGATATGAACTGTCTGACAGTACCTCTGAGGGAGAAGATAACGGCAAATCATTTTCTGGTGATAATGAAATTTTAGAACCAGAATCCCCAACAGTTCCTGAACGGGTGAAAACAAGCTATACAGAGTTAAAAATTAATGACTTTGTAATAGTTGAACTGAAGTCCGCGAAGGGCAGACGTCAGCGGTTTATCGGAAAAATTCTTGAGACAAATCCCCACCGTTGCCTGTTTCTAAAAGCAAGCTTGAAAATTAAGGATGCTTTCTTTTACCCTGACATCCCTGATGAAGGAAATATTGATGAAGAGGAGTACATTGTGACAATACCACATCTTACAACATCTAGAAGAGGAGCATGTATATTCAACAAAGATATTCTGCAGCGATATATGTCTACGTCCACGTAAAACAACCTTATCATTTCGTGGTATATGCAATGTTTTGGAGAAACTATTAGTTTATTTTTATATTTTCCTTGTTTTTTAAAGAGTGTTTATTGTTTTTTTCACATTATACGTTTTTTAAAGAATTTTTGTTTGTTTTTAAATAACAATTAAATGAATATACACCTATTTGCTCTTATTTGCTTGTTTTTATATATTTTTTTTTGTGTTTTCGCTATTTACATGAATTTTTAAAAGCTGTTTATTGTCCCAAGTAACGTTAGCTAATGCCTCAGATGAAACTGTGTGGAAATAAGTAAATGTCCCAACACGTCAAAATCATGAGGTGACTTGGGACAGTCACTTTTTATTTTTTTTTCCGGAATGGAACGCGGGTGTGTCATAAATTTTACGGTAAACGATAGCCCCTGCAATTTGGCACGGTATGATCAAACCTATTTGATAAACAATATTGGTGAAAATAAAATACTATAATTTTAAGTTTCAAAATAAATTTAATAGTAATTCCACTACAATATTGTTTCGTCACACAGTGACTTCATCAGGTGGATGAATGACTGATATTTTTACAAATGTACAAGATATATATACTAAGCCCAAGATTACAAATTTAAAGAAAGTAAGGGGGAGTTACATATATCTGTATGGTCATTTAATGCTAATATTAATTTATTATACCTAGCAATTTCTAGAGACTCAAGTAAATTTAGTTTTTTACTTTTTTCTTGTATATGCAAGATTTTATAATTATTGTTAAAATTGTGATTATTTTCTATACAATGATTAGCAAATGTAGAATCTGATTTCTTATCTCTATAGCTTTTTTGATGTTCAGATATCCGTTGAGTAAAGGTTCGTCCTGTTTGGCCAATGTATGACATATTACACTCACATGTTAATTTATAGACACCTGAACTAAGTTTTTTGTCCGATTTGTCCTTATTGTTTTTTAAAAATCTTTCAACTGTATTATTAGTTCTATATGCTATGGCGGTGTTAGAGGATTTTTTGATTAGAGAACAAATTTTATCTGAAGTTTTACCGATGTAAGTTACGGGAGAATAATGTAATGGCTCTTTTATTACTTGTCTAGGATATATTAATGAACGTGTAATTATTTTTTGTTTGTGAAGGAGGATGCTGTTGATAGTATCATAAGAATATCCATTATTTCTAGCAATAGTGTGAATTCTGTCTAATTCTATATCAAAATTAGTTTTATTAAGGGGGGTATTTAAAAGTCTGTGTATCATAGATTCATATGCAGCTAATTTGTGTTTTATAGGATGAAAAGATGTGGCATGTATTGTTGTGTCTGTATGTGTGGGCTTGTGGTAAATAGCAAAATCATGTTTATTAGCGTTATGTGAGATCGTAAGATCTAGGAAATTAATCGAACCATTATTTTCTAATTCTAGAGTAAATTTAATATTAGGATGAACAGTATTTAAATAATCAAAAAACATTTTTAATTGTCTTTCCGTACCATTAAAACAAACGAGTATGTCATCAACATATCTATACCAGTAAATGCATTTCTTAAAAAGGGGGTGAGAGCTAATAGTTTCTTCGAAGCGATTCATGAAGAACTCTGTTAATAAGGGACTTAATGGGTTTCCCATGGCTAATCCTGTCGTTTGTGTATAGTATTCATGGTTAAATTGAAAATAATTTTGTTCAATACAAATGTTAAGTAGATCTAAGATTTCTTCGAATATAACGGGATTCGTGTGGTGTTGATGTAGTTTTAATTTGATGATGTCAATTACTTCATTAGTTGGGATGTTAGTGAATAGATTACAGACATCAAATGATACAAATTTAGCATTTTTAGGAATATCTAGATTAGAAATTTTATTCATGAGATCGAAAGAATTTTTTACGGAAAAGTAAGATTTAAATTTTGTATGTTCTAATAGAATATTAATTAGCTTTTTGCATAAGTTTCTGCACGGACTTTTACATACGAAACTACAGGTCGGATAGGCAAGTTGTTTTTGCGGAGTTTTATCAACCATACATTTTAGGAGGTTGTGGATTCATTACAATAAGATTGCGTTTTTGAGACGGGGTAAATAAAATCTTAGTGCTGTTTAATGTAGTTTTTAGTTGACATTGAAATTTAGATGTGGGGTTCGTATTAATTTTCAAAAATGAATTATCATTAAGAAAATCCTCGACTTTTTTATAATATTCTTCTTTAGGAATGGCAATCACTGTGTTACCTTTATCCGCTTTTGTGAATATTATATCATTATCAATAGATTTTTGTTGCAGTGATTTGATAGTAGACATATCTTTATTAAAATTACGAGGTGGGCTGATGTTTTGAATAATGTTACTAGCTACAAGTTTATGATAAAGGCTATTTTCAGACTTATCCAAAGCCAATTCAGTTTCTATTGCTAAATTTTCTAAATGTTTATTTTTGATATCTGGTTTTATATTGTATTTGAAACCTTTTGATAGGATATTTTGTTCTTGAGAGGTAAAATTAGTTGAAGTAAGGTTTTTGAATCGATCAAAGAAAGAAAAACTATGTTGGCTGATATAATCTTGGCGTCCCGTCTCAAAAACGCAATCTTATTGTAATGAATCCACAACCTCCTAAAATGTATGGTTTGATAAAACTCCACAAAAACAACTTGCCTATCCGACCTGTAGTTTGGTATGTAAAAGCTCCGTGCAGAAACTTATGCAAAAAGCTAATTAATATTCTATTAGAACATACAAAATTTAAATCTTACTTTTCCGTAAAAAATTCTTTCGATCTCATGAATAAAATTTCTAATCTAGATATTCCTAAAAATGCTAAATTTGTATCATTTGATGTCTGCAATCTATTCACTAACATCCCAACTAATGAAGTAATTGACATCATCAAATTAAAACTACATCAACACCACACGAATCCCGTTATATTCGAAGAAATCTTAGATCTACTTAACATTTGTATTGAACAAAATTATTTTCAATTTAACCATGAATACTATACACAAACGACAGGATTAGCCATGGGAAACCCATTAAGTCCCTTATTAACAGAGTTCTTCATGAATCGCTTCGAAGAAACTATTAGCTCTCACCCCCTTTTTAAGAAATGCATTTACTGGTATAGATATGTTGATGACATACTCGTTTGTTTTAATGGTACGGAAAGACAATTAAAAATGTTTTTTGATTATTTAAATACTGTTCATCCTAATATTAAATTTACTCTAGAATTAGAAAATAATGGTTCGATTAATTTCCTAGATCTTACGATCTCACATAACGCTAATAAACATGATTTTGCTATTTACCACAAGCCCACACATACAGACACAACAATACATGCCACATCTTTTCATCCTATAAAACACAAATTAGCTGCATATGAATCTATGATACACAGACTTTTAAATACCCCCCTTAATAAAACTAATTTTGATATAGAATTAGACAGAATTCACACTATTGCTAGAAATAATGGATATTCTTATGATACTATCAACAGCATCCTCCACCACAAACAAAAAATAATTACACGTTCATTAATATATCCTAGGCAAGTAATAAAAGAGCCATTACATTATTCTCCCGTAACTTACATCGGTAAAACTTCAGATAAAATTTGTTCTCTAATCAAAAAATCCTCTAACACCGCCATAGCATATAGAACTAATAATACAGTTGAAAGATGTTTAAAAAACAATAAGGACAAATCGGACAAAAAACTTAGTTCAGGTGTCTATTAATTAACATGTGAGTGTAATATGTCATACATTGGCCAAACAGGACGAACCTTTACTCAACGGATATCTGAACATCAAAGAAGCTATAGAGATAAGAAATCAGATTCTACATTTGCTAATCATTGTATAGAAAATAATCACAATTTTAACAATAATTATAAAATCTTGCATATACAAGAAAAAAGTAAAAAACTAAATTTACTTGAGTCTCTAGAAATTGCTAGGTATAATAAATTAGGATTAGCATTAAATGACCATACAGATATATGTAACTCCCCCTTACTTTCTTTAAATTTGTAATTTTAGGCTTAGTATATATTGTTACAATACAAATATAGACTGTAACAATATTAAATTTATGAACTTGGTCATCAAAATTAACTTAATTATTGAAATTAATGATAATGATGTTTTGGAATAATTTTATTTGAATCTTGTTTATAATTACGTGATAAAGATAATAATGTTCTTTATCTGAGTAGTATTTCTTGAGGTTGTAGTCATCCTGTATGTTGAGGGATTGAGTAGTTTCATTTTTCATTGAAGTTACCAAAATCTAGAAAGAAGAGATTTAAAATGTTGTTAGTATATTGTAGGATAAGTTATTATTTGTGTAAGAACATATTCAATTGACGTTAATGATGTTAAAAGTAATAAAAAAAATTAATATTGAATAATGAATAGCTAAATTGGAATAAAATCACATTTCAAAATTCATATCACCGGATGTGACATTTAAAATGTCATTTTGACAACCGGTTAGTAAATTGATAGGAACCAGTTTATAAAATGTTTAAAGTACATAAGATGCTATTTAAAAGCCGGAAAGAATTAAATTAGTAAAATTATTAATATTAGAAGATATTCAAAACATATAAAAAGATTTAAATTCTATGTTGTTTAGAAGGTATTTGCAGAAGAAATTGATTGGTGGATTTAAAAAAATAGAGGGTTGTCTAGGGGATGAATAATAAAAACAGGAGATTCAAGATAATTTTGAAGAAAAACGGGCGCGTTTTAGCGGAGTATAATATTAAAACTCAAATATTATTAATATAATAGAGCAGAATAAAGTAAAAGTGTTCAAATTTAATATCTTGATACAGAGTTCATCGAGAAAAATAATTAAAAGTGATATAAAATTTTTAGGAAAGGAGAAGTTAATTTAAAGTATATAATTTAAAATTACTCACCTTAAAAGCAGTCCCGAGAGCCATTTCTTTGGAGTTAAAGAATAATAGCAGTTCCGAGAACCAATTTCTTGAAGCAGTCCCGAGAGCCATTTCTTTGAAGATAAATAATAATAGCAGTTCCGAGAACTAATTTCTTCAAGCAGTCTATCGTAGAAGTTCAGAAGTACAAGGCGCAGCATTGACCGTAGAGATTTTGAAGTCCGTAGTTGGAGTTGCACAACTTTTTTATCGTCGAAGAGAGATATTATCAAAATCCTGAAGTATCGAGGTATATTCAACATTGCAGAACCAGTTTTTAGTGACAATAGGCCCAAAACAACATTGAAGAAGGTTATTAAGACTACAATGATCATCTAGAACATAAGGATAACATCTTACGAAGATACTGTTAACCATTTGAAATTAGAAGCATATATTATGGACATAGTGTATCCAGGTCGTATAAATATTACGTATATTTTGGAAAATATTTATATTATTCAATTAATAGAATAATACTTTTGTTTAAAATAAAATTAGAATGTTATTAAGTATACAAATCTAAAAGTATTATCAAATGGAATTTAAATCTTTTCTAGTTAGATAAATTGAAACTCGTACAACCTCAATTAATTATTTATTCGTACGCATCACTTGTAATTTAGTTGAAAAGAACCATTGTTGGTGTCTTAAAATATTCATTGGAAAAAGTAGTTCTAAATTATTAATATATAAAGAAATATTTACCTCATAAAGTATATTAAAATAAAAGGATTATTATTATTATTCCACAACTTCAAACTGCATTAAAAACGTCATTTGGATGGGTTTACAGTTTTTTTTGTAAATAAGATATTTGTCGATGTTCCTTTTAAATTCAACCTCTATATTTTTTTATTCACGATATTTATTAAACTTGTGAATATTTATATCGCTTGTAGTTTTATTGCTCTAAAGTATTCATCAGATATAAACATTGGCTTGACAAGAGATTTATACCTAATCTGTAATAGTAAATAGAAAAACATATTTAATTTTATTTGTTATATGCAAATAAATGTTACTTACCAGTTCTATAATATAGTAAAGAAAGGTTAATTACTTATTTTAGATAGTAATTTAATTCAAAGCGGACCACTGACACGACATGAGATGAGTTCTAAAAGAATGAATTGAAGTTTTATCACAAGCGTAGTTAAACCAACTGTAAAATATAAAAACTGCTAGTATTAAAATACTATGAACTGAAAGAGTGTAAATTACTGATGGGTATACTACCAGTTATACAATTTTTAGAAATCTAATGTATTTCTTATGAATAGATATCTGGGCTAGTTCGGTGCATATTTATAATAGGAGTAATAGAAAATATTAGTACAATCATTAGCGGTTGTATTTTATTAATTATTGGCGCATAGCAACGTAGGGCGATATTGGATATAGCATTTCTATCACCAATATTACATTTGTTAATATTTAAAAACAAAGGGTAATTATTTATTAAAATTTTGTAAAAGGCACAATTAAAATATATTTATTGGGATAGTAGAGGGTAATTAAATTAAATATTGGACATCAGTGTGATTTCTTTATTTTATACAGATTTATACATTTGTGTGTGTTATAATATTAAAGAATGGTCAATAACACTAAATAAGTGTGATTAAACAGTACTTTATAGAGCGTGTGGTGGTTTTTATTTAAATACAGTGTAATTAGGGGTATTGTTAAGCGATTTTTATAATGATGCAGACACGTAGTAGAAAAGGGGATAAAGGAGATGAGGAAGGTTCAGAGAGTGGAGATGAAACTTATCAGAGTGAACAAAATCCGGTGATGGATTTGTTGTTAAAAATGAGAGAAGATATGAAGAATTCACAAGAGGAAATAAGAATAATGAAGAAAGATTTAGAAGAAAATAGTAAGACTTCACAAGAAAAACAGGATACGAATATGAAGAATTTACAAGAGAAACAGGATTTAAACATGAAAAATTTAAGAGATAATATAAGGAAAGATTCAGAAGAAGTTATCAAGAAGAATATGGATGATTTAGAGAAAAGGAATGTAGAGACAATTATTCAATTGAAAAATGAATTTAAAGAAATGGAAAGTAGATTAGTCTCTGACATAGTTAAGCAAACAGAAGAACAAATGTTACAAGCAAAAGCTGATATAAATAAAGAAGTTATTAATATAGTAAACACAAAATTAGATACTGTATACGAGGTGTTGAAAACAGATAAGAACAAATGCGAAAATGCAGGAAAAGTATTACAAGAGGCGATAACCAGGAATGAAGAGGTTTGTAAGAAAAGGAAGGAAGAGTTATTAGTTAATTGTGAAAAGGAATTAGAAAAGAAATTGGGAATTTATGAAAATACATTTATTAATGAAGTTGCAAATTTAAATCAACATAAGACAGAAGAGGTTAAAATGTTACAAGAGAATTTACAGCAACAGGAAGTTAAAAGAAAGTTATTAGAAGATGAAATTAAAAAGATGTCGGTTAACATGAAAAACATAGGATCAAGTTCTACAGTAGCACATCAATGTTCTAATTATACTAAAGTGGAGAACATAGCTCAATTTGGGGCAGATAAAACAGGGATACATCCGATGACGTATTTAAGGAATATTATGAAGTATTTAGAAGATATTCCATCTTTAAAGCATCAAATGGAGGTAATAAGATCTACGTTGAATAATAGTGCATTGGAATGGTTTCAGAGAATAGAGGATAACTGCCAAGACATAAATCAATTCGAAATTATGTTCAAGAGAAATTTCTGGAATGAATCGCATCAAAATAAAGCAAAAATTAGATTATTAACCGCAAAATATAGACATGGTAATTTAACAAGAGAGGCTTATGCTTCAAGGATGTATAATCAGTGCAAGTATGTTAGTGATCTTAATGAATACATGATTGCTAGTCAACTGTTAAATCACTTTATTTATACAGATACGCAAGCCATAATTTGCCAAAAGGTAAATGATATGGATTCATTAATAGAAATCTTACGAAGACTGGACGATTTTAATGATGTTAATACGAATAGCTATACATCTGTACCTAGAAATAATTTGAATAATGGTACTCAACGAATTAATAACAATGGAAGGATAAATTATTTTAATAACGATGATTTAAGAAATGGTAATCAAAGAGAGCAGAATAATTATAATGGAAATTATAGAAATGCAAATTATAATCGATCTACACCAAACGCTTATAATCAGAATACCCAATTACGAGGAGGTTACAATAATTATAGCAATAGGTATGGTAATAATTATCAATCAGATCCGAGGAATAATAATAATGATAAAAGATATACAACATTTCCTGGAAACGATTACAATACACAAAATAGACTAAATTATGGAAATAAATTTAAGGAAGGAGAAAATAGACCTAAACCAATACATAATATTAGGTGGGTAGATAGTGATAGGAATATTGCTAGAAATGAGAATGATGATTTAAAAAAAACGTCATAAAAGAAGATATAGTTAATCAACCCAATTTTATTACTTTACAAACAATTAAATTTTATCAAAGACCTGAGAGTATATTTAAAAATAATGAAGAAGTATCTATAGTACAAGATTTTGGTTTGCCATTTATTAAAATAGAAATTGAGAATATTGTTTTTACATGTTTAATAGATAGTGGTTCAGAGATTACATTAATACAAGAGAGTAAAGTTAAACAAGTCAAAGGGTATTTAAATAGTGTGGTTAAGATAAAAGGAACTGATATTATAACAGCGAATAGAAAGAAGATGGGAACAATAAAACAATGCTTTTATACAGAAGTGATTATAAGTAAAGAAAGTTATTTTATGCAATTTTATGTCCTGGAAAATTTATTTTATGATTGTATAATTGGTATAGATAATATTAGAAAGTTAGGAATGGTTATGAATTTTGAAGAAGGTAATATTTATATAAAAGAGAATATATGCAAAATAGTAAAAGAATTAAGTGAAGAAGAGAAAAATGTTTATAATGATTATAAGAAGAATATATTAAGTATAGAAATGAATAATTTAATAATTGAAAATGATAATGTACATGATAATATTTATAATGAAGAATGGAATGAGAATTATGATGAAGAGATGGAAGAGGAATGTATAAATGATACGATAAATAATTATGAAGATATTGAAAGAAAAATTAAATTACAGGACATAAAGGATAAAGTTATGGAGCATAAGTTAATAGAGATTTTATATAGGAATATATCGTTAATTAATGAAGAAATTGTTTTCGCAAGAAATTATGAACATAAACTAGTGGTTACTGATGATTCACCATTGACTTGTAAAAATTATCCTATACCGTACTACTATCAAGAACAAGTAAATAAGGAGTTGAAACGTTTAGAAGATTCTTGTATTATAGAAAGGTCTAATAGTTATTTTATTAATCCTATAGTTATAGTGAAGAAGAAAGACGCATCTTTACGAATCTGCCTTGACGCTCGCTCATTAAACCTAAGATTACGTTCTGAGCACGAAACACCTCAAAACATAGATGTATTATTGACAAAATGTGGTCATAAAAGTGTTTATAGTAAGTTGGATCTTAAAAATGCATTTTGGCTAATTAATTTAGATGAAGAATCTAGGAAATATTGTGGATTCAGTGTGAATGGTTGTGTATTTTCGTTCCGCGTGGCTCCGTTCGGCGTGAAGACTTCTCCTGCAGCTTTAATCAGATTTTTACATAAAATACTTGATAAGTATGAAGAGTTTGCATTACATTATCTCGATGATATAATAATTTTTTCCAATAGTTATGAAGATCATATCAAACATTTAGACATTATAATTACTACGTTAAGAGAAGAAGGAATGAAATTGAACTTAAAGAAATGTCAATTTTTTAAGAATCAGGTAAATTATTTAGGATATGTTGTGACTGAGAAATGTATACAATTGGATCCACAAAGACTGGATGAAATTAAAAATTTTCCACGTCCTACAAAATTAAAATCTTTACGAGGATTTCTGGGTATGCTGAATTATTACAGGAAATTTGTGCATAATTTCAGTGAAAAAACGTTACCTTTATTACAGTTACTTAAAAAAGGAAACAAATGGAATTGGAATGAGGAATGTGAAGAATGTTTTGTGAAGTTGAAAGAGAATTTTGTGGAAAACCTACATTTAGAACATCCAGATTTCACTTTACCATTTATTGTACGTACAGATGCTTCAAATCATACTATTGCCGCAGAACTGATACAAGTCAAAGATAATCAAGAAGTACCCATCTATTTTATTTCTAGAACGCTTAAACCTTGTGAAAGTCGATATTCAGTTTCAGAACTCGAGATGCTTGCAATTATTTTTTCAATTACTAAATTAAGATACTATTTAATTGCTAAGAGGTTTATCTTAGAGACAGATCATAAGGCATTAGTGAACATTATGAATACACGGTTAAATAATAATAGAATATATAGATGGACTTTGATTATACAGCAATATGATATGGAAGTAAGATATAGGCCTGGTAAAGAAATGATAACAGCAGACGTACTAAGTAGAAAAGATGGAATTAATAAAAGAACTAGTTTGGAAGTTAATTTGGTAATTTTAAATCTATCGGGGATTTTATCTTTGGAATATCTTAAAAACATACAAAAGTTACCTATGTTTGATGATATAAGAAAAATATTGGAAGATTTAGGGGAGTTTAAGGAAATGACTATAGAAGAGGAGATAATTATTAAGAAAATTGGTAAAACTGAAGTTTTTGTAACAAATGAAGAACATACTAGAGAAATAACTAATTATATACATGAAAAGTATTTGCATATTGGGGCACGAAAATGCTGGTTGAAATTTAAAAATATAAATGCAAATAAAATAATGAATAACTAACGCGCCAAAATTCAAATTTTGGAAATGTCAGATTTTGACATTTATAAAACATACTACTAGAAATGGGTATTAATAGGTAGAAGTGTAGAAAACAAACTAAAATATTCAATTGAGATTTTATATAGTAAGATTTTGAAATTCTAAATAGGTATTTAAAACATTCAAAAATAATTTAGAAACTTTGTTGGATAATTAAACTGTGTGGAATAATATAATTGGTTAAAGAAAATTAATTTATGATCGTCAAGGAAATGTGAAATAAAAAAATAACAATTCTAATTTTTTTGGGAAAACGCGAACGTGTTTCTCGAGAAGAGAAAGAATTTCATCATTAAATACAGTTAATGTTCTTAATTTTCGCTTCAAAGAGTAATAGAAGTGTTTAATAATTAACGGAGAAGATAGTGAGATTTTATTTCAGGAAAATATATAATAATTAGAAATTTTCCATTAATATTACTGGTGGATAACATAAAAGAAGGAAGAAAGGATAAATATTTAAAACATATAGTAAAGAGGAGAAAGATTTATTTCGAACTTACCTTATAATCGGATATTTAAGAAGTATAATCCAATACAGCTACAACCATCCCGTCAGAATCGTTTAGGAGTTTCTGCATATGTATCATTGAACCAGTTAAATTGAAGAATTAATATACGAGTGAGAATTTATGGTGCACAAGTTTGTCAATCCAAGAGTGTAATAATCCGAGGCTAATAGTATTATAAACCGTCCCAGTTCGAGCATTCCAGGAACGTGGAAGTCCAGAGAACATCAAGATAGTGTGTGTTTATTACAGGTGTACGAGAGTGCCGAGGTTTCATCCAGGTACGACAGGAAATCATATTATAAACCGTCCCAGTTCGAGCATTCCAAGAACGTGTACGAGAGTGCAGAGATTTCATCCAGGTACGACAGGATAACAGTTCGAGGTCCGAGGGTTCCAGTTTGTTATACTAACATCATCACTAGAGTGAGAAGAAAGAACGCTAGAAGGAAAGACATTGAAGAATAAGAAAGAAATTCTATAATAATTATATCAGGTCGTATAAACATTGGAATTAATTTCGGAGTTAAAGTAATATTTATTGCATAATTTCTGTAGAGAAATTATAAATCGTTGTAATGATAGTGTGAATTATTGTATTTCATCTTTATTAACAGTAAATCTAAATCTTTACTTTACAATATAAAATCATAATATCAAATAAGAATTTGTTTGGAAAGCAAGAGGTTTTTTTAAAATAAAACTACATAATTGAATGACAAAATTTAGTTTTACCCGAAATATTAAGGTTCTGCTTAAAAATACTTTATTAAAATTCTGTAAAGAATAGAAACAAACAGGTTTCAGATATTGAATTAAATAATAGTAAAGGTTAATACTTACGTTATTGCATTTATAACCATTGTAGTCAAGTGATAATATCGTATTAAATTCTTCTCATATTGTTGATTAGACGTGTTGAGGAAAAATTTCCATATATGTGTATTTTTGATAATTGTTTATAAATTTCTATAATCACTTCTATATAATTTCAACGAATTAAACAAATCTATACTGATATTTTCTTTTATTTGGCATAGTAAAATAAATGATTAGTTTGAGTGGAGTGGGAAAAGAAACAGAAACGCTTATAACATTAACCTAAAAGGAGAAAATATATGTCAGTAATTGTAAATGGTATAAATTGCTTTTGAAATACATACCTTGTTATAGTTGTGCTAAAAATTGATGTAATTAATCCTAATAGGTACTTGCACAATTACACATAGTTTTGGTATTATTTAATAATTGATATAAATTATTAATTTTAAAGATCGGTAAAAAAGCTATCATATAAGGTTACTGAACATATTAGAATATAGGGAACTGCTTTAATTATACAAGCCACTGAAAGTCAGCAACCCATATAGCACATTTAGTAGTTGCTTAAACATACAGATTCCTGATAGTCAGCAACTCAATTAGTACAAAATATTTGCTTATTAATTTGGAAATATTTTGAAAGTTATAATATCTGAGCTAGTTTTTGGGATAAAATTATATAATAAAGATTTTAAAATTAATTTATTTATCTGAATGTTATAATACTCTATATTAATTAAGAGTATTGTCACATTTTATGGCGTGCCCAACGTGGGGCGATTAAAATAAGACTCGCAAATAGTATTTTGATTATTTTATTCACTTTGATTAGGTGTTTGTAATTTATATTACCCTCTCTTTAGCTTATTTTATGACGTATCTAACGTGAAGCAATTAAAATAAGACTCGCAACAACATATTTCAAATATTTTATTTATTGTATTAATAGCGGTAATAGTAGTATACATTTTACAAAGGTAATAAAGTTAATTTAAAGTATATCAAGGTATAAGAAAGTGTGTACTATAATTATTGAAAATGAATACCAGATCTAAGAGTAATTTTGGATTAAATAGATCTGAATCATCTAGCGATAGTGAAGAGGAGGTAGGTCAGGATGTGAATGTACCAGAGGGAGGAGAACTTATATTACAAGTTCAGGAAGGTATTCTGCAGACAGGAGAAACACAGGATAGAGGTGATAAGGTGGAAATATTAGGAGAGACTTCTAAAACAGAAATGTCGACTACAGTAGTAGATGTAGGATCAATTTTACAAATGTTAAAACAAATGAATGAAGAAAGAAAGAAGAATTTAATGGATTTTAAGGAAAAATTAGGTGAAAAGATAGACAAGATGTATGAAGAAAGTAGACGACAAAGAGAGGAAGATAAAGAAGAAAGTAGACGACAAAGAGAGGAGGATAAAAAAGAATTAGGAGGAAGATTGGATAAATTGATTAAGGCGAGCATTGATACTAGAGAAGAATATAAAAAGGGATATTGAAGAATTTAAAGAATCTTTGGTGAGTAATCCAGAAGAAATAATGTCAGTAAAACAAGAATTCGAGAAAGACAAACTAGATACAGTAGTAGTAATAGGAAATGTTGAAAAGGGTGTTCTAAACTGCATTGATGTTAAACAAAACACAGCTGAAAGTAAGAAAACGAATAAAATTTTTTCATTAACAAAGAAAACAAAATACTTAGATTCCGGTAGAAGAATTTTAAGATCGTATTTAGATACACTTTTAGTAGGAGAAAAAGATGACAAAAAGATATACTTATTCACCTCAAGGCAGAAAAAAGGGGTAGTTTCAGCAGACGATAAGTTCACTGGAAACAAATTTAATGTTGGACGTAATATAATACCAACATGTATGAGAAATAATGTAGGAAGTGTAGAAGTTAATATGTACAGACAATTTGAAGGAATTGTAGGTAGTAATGATTTTTTTGATAGTAGACGTGTTTCTTTAGTAAGATATGTGCAAAGTGATGTTTATCAGGTCAGTTTGATATTGGACATTAAGGACAGAGAATTATTGGAATGGGATATGGAAATTCAGAAAACTACAAATACATTTACATCAAATGCTGATGTCATTAGATTACTCAAAAAGGTTGGAAAATGGGTGAACAAGATGTCTTGCAGAATTGAAGAAAATGATTCATGGAATAAAGTAAATATGGTTCAAGTGAATATATTCGATACATTGCAAAATAGAGTGCGATTAAAAATAGATTGTTAAAAAATTTAGGGGCATGGCGGTACTGAAGGGCCAGTAACCGTTGGTAAATAGCGCTACCACCCATTCCAGAGCTACACTGAATATAATAAAGCCCAAAATTTAGGGACATAGCGGTTGAAATACATAGGGCGATAACCGTTGTTACCGGCGACACTACCCATATCCAGAGACACACTGAATAGAGAAAAGAGACTAAAAATTTAGAGATATAGCAATTACATTGAAGGACTTGTTCACGTTAATATGATGAAAATATTACATAAACCAGAGTTACGACAAATACTTCAAAGATTAAGAAAATCACTAAACACTTGAGATTAAATAAAAAAAAGTATAACTATTACAAGAAGAACATGAATTCATGAAAAGAATTGAAGAAGGTAAAATAGGGATTAGTAAATTGGAAAATTAAACTAATAAGGGAGTACCAAGCAAGGGGCATGTTTAATGTCATTTGTTACTACAAAAGAATATAATAATAAGGAGGAATACGAATATGTACGTTCAAATAATTTATGATTGAGACTATAATGTAAGAATATTCACCAAGATATTCTAACAAAGATTTATGTTTTATTTCCTTATTCTATGACAATAGAATCAGGATAGTTTAGTTTAGACGAATAAGAGTTGTAAATATTAGATAGTATAAAGAAGTTAGTAATAGGGTAAGACATACAGTGATTGACACCTTAACGACGTTTTTGTGTTACAAATGGAATATACACTATGAAAACTTTGAATTAAGCTTAGCAATTTTTTTTACTGTATCGTTAAACATAATTACTGTCATTGCTTTTGCAGAAAACATTAAGTTCTGAAGAAAAACCTTTATATATTTTAATTAAAATACATGTAGCAAATATTACAGTAATTGACACGATGTGATAGTAATTGACACCCCTATATATAGTTATTAACATATCTTTGTCTTGTTCTAATTGCACGTGCTAGAAAGAGTGAAACCATCAATATCTATTATATAGAGATTTGGATTACAATAACAAAAAAGTAAAAAGTCAGTAAGTAACTCGGTATGTATTTGTATTAATTTCGTATAAAATATTCATTACAATATGTAATATTATGAACTTTTTTCACAAGTTTTGCAAATAAATTTTGCACTGGCTGAAAATCTTTTGAGAAGGCACGATTTGTGGTACTGTCTCTTACAATTAGCGCATTTTATTCCCTGGTTTGCTTTTGTAACATTATTCACACATATGAAGCAAAGACCACAGAACATTAATATATTTTCAGAAAATGGATTTGCTAGGTTTTCTGTGTTCATATCATCATCCCCTTCTTTAATTATAATAGATGAAATTATATTAACTTTTTGTTTATTTTCCTTTTCAACATCGTTAATAATGTTAGCCATTGCTGCCGTTATGGTGCTCTCTTGTACAATATTCCGCTTTCTTTTAATTCTCGCCCGTTTTCCTTCTTCAACCAATGCTTTACTTTTCTTTTTCTCTGCCAATTCCTTCTCTTTCGCATGTTTATTTTCAAGTCGTTTTATTTTTCTTTCCTCCGCTGCCTTTTCCTTTTCTTTCTTTTCTGATGCTTTTCTACTTTGAATTTCCTTCCAAGTCCCTGACGTTATTACGAAAGGCATTCTCTCTATATTTCTTTTACCTTTCCTCTCTGGCGTTACTGGCCATTGTAAAACATGGTTAATTGTAACAGGGTTAATATCTTTAAACGGACTCGTATGTAAACTTCCGGAGCTGTGGAAAGATATATTTTGTGCATCACCACTAAACTGAGTAGTGTCAGGTGAATGATATTCAATTGGCATATTTAATATATCAAATAAATCATCATAATTTTCTACTGCTTTTCCCATTTGTTCCGTTATATCTGTTTGCGGCACTTCTTCTATTCGTTCTTTATTTTCCGACTCCTGTGTATAATCTGTTTCAGTAAAATAAGCCCAAACTTTTCTAAGTGGATTGAGATATTCTCCATTACTGCTTGGGCTATTCTTTTCTAATTCCATAATGGCATCTTTTCCAATCATCTTTTTAAATGTTGAAAAATTCAAAACTGGTTTAACTATAGCTTCAACTCTATTCTCATTGCCTCGTTCTTCATGTTTTTTACCAAGGCATTTGGAAAAATCTATTGCATCCACATTCCATGAATAAAGGCCAGAACTTCGAAACCCACTTTTAATAATATCGTTGTTCAGATGTTTCTCAATTACTAGTTTTAGGATAGGTGCAAATCGTTCTTTAGTCAGTGCTTCTGTGGGATTGCTTCGTCGCCATTCCATTACGCCTTTCTTCCAACCATTTTTAATTGGTTTGAAAACCGAGATGGCTGGTTGAATTACGCGCGTCGCATTAGGGTATAATGCAATTAGAATTATACCTAACTCACTGCATAATTGGCTAAGTTTATAAGTTAAATGAGTTGCATGTCCATCTACAAAATATATAATTGGAAACCTGGTCCCTTTATTTCTTAAATGTGGGTACAAAATATTTGCCACGTATTCATAGAAACACTCCGCTGTCATCCACCCTTTTTCGGAAATGCCATAACCCCATTCGATAGGTAAACTCTTCGATATTTCCGCAGAGCGTCGTTTATTTGGATATATTATCATAGGGGGGGGTATTATCCCCATTTGCACTAAATGTAAACATAACCGTCAAATTAGCTTTGGATTGTCCAATGTCTACTTCGTAAACATTTCGTGTTCCCCTTGGAGCAATAACTTTATTACCTTTGGGACAAAGTATGAAACACGCACCATTAAATACCCGAGTTGCATCATCTATTATTTCAAAATAGCCCTCTTCTTTCAAGTACTGCTCTATGTTTAGGAACCACTGTTTTATGTCTTTTTCGCTAACATTAGCGCTCGCTGTAGTTACAGCTTCAGACGTTCTTTTCGTTAGTGTGAGGTAACGTTTCAAGAAAGCTTTAAACCATCCGTTACCAGGGAGATTGTTATTGAATGGATTTTCGCGAGGAATCTTGTCCAAAAATTCTTTTACGCTAGCTTGAATATCTTCTTTTCTTCGAGGGAAGCCTTTCTTATGATTGCTTATAATCCATTCAACTAGAGTTTTCTCTTCTTCAGTGGTTAAAATTGGTGAAGGACCCATTTCTTTTTTCTTAAATTTTTCGCTGAGACGGAATATGAGAGTGGGACGTGGCACCCCATACATTTTGGAGGCACATTTTTTGGACACGCCGTTTTTGACTGCCTCTATAGCTTTCTCTAAATCCTCCTCGCCGTATTTTCGATTATAAACTGGGTGATCCTTTTTTACTTTAGGCATAATAGTAGATTTTCTAAAACAATAGTACCTATTATTTGTTACTGTTATACCCAGCTGATCTAATAATAAAGATCTATTGTTTTTATTATTATTATGATTAATATAGCAAAAGCTATAAAAGCCAAAGTCAGAAGAAATTTAATTATAATTTATGGAAGACAGTGATTGACATAGCTGGAATCAGTGATTGACATAGTGTCAACATCTGTATATCTTAGGT
The DNA here is from genome assembly GCA_963170755.1 of Amphimallon solstitiale. NCBI lineage: Eukaryota > Metazoa > Arthropoda > Insecta > Coleoptera > Scarabaeidae > Amphimallon > Amphimallon solstitiale. The sequence continues at coordinate 77,246,204 of OY720677.1, read as the reverse complement.
ATAATCACCTAAAATGTTGTTACATTTTCAATATAAAGCATGTGCTGTAAGAATACGTCCAATAAGAGAAGATTTCGCAAGCGTTTACAAAACGCAGTTATTGACACTCCTATGTTAATCACTGTCTTCCGCTAAAGTTATTGACTTAGTTATTGACACCCTTATAAAATTAAATTAACAAAAATTTTAAACCGTTTAGTACTATTTGGGCTTATTTACAATGTATGATTATACTGAATAATTAAGTTACATAGACATATTATGCTTACCAAGTCTAAATAATAATGTAGTTTGCTGACACCTTCGTTACGAATTTGCTAACAATTCCAGGGACAAACATACAACCTAGAACTTGTCACCATTTGCACAAGTATAATAATTTTCGTTGCCAACATTAGGAAATATAACTTTAACAGTATACCACAGAGGAATTAAGGTGCAATATCTATAAAACAAAAAATTCCTACCATTTCTACAAAGCTTATTATGTTATTTTATTTAGCTTGTGGTGTCAATCACTGTCGCAGTGTCAACGACTGTAACGCTTACCCTATTTAGTTTTCCTCATTCCTTTCATTATACAATTTGTAAATATAAATAATAGAAGAATATATAAGTAACTTTCCAGTTGGTAAAATTTGTACAAGGTCAAAGATTTGAAGAAATGTATGAAGAAGATATATGAGAGAAGAACAAATAGGAGCCTTATAAAAATAAATAGAAGATATCTAAATAATAGCAGAATTCTGTGTAAGAAATAATATAAAAAAAACAAGGTTTATGAAGTATAATAGGTGATGTACAAATAAAAGTATACAAAGATAGGAAAAGTCTTTATAATAAAATATGTTAAAAGAGATAAAAATGAATGATTACAATAAATAATAAATATTTAAAGGTACCATGAAAATATGGAATAATTATAGAGAATATGTATGATAGGGTAAATATAACCCAAAGTGATGATAAATATTATTAGGACGAAAATGTCATAAAAGTATTATGTAGGTAACGTACGCCTTATAAAACGAAAATATAATTTAGATACTTTCCAAAGATGAAAGTACATGGGTAGACGAAAATGTCTAATAGGGGTATAGGGGATTTGTTCAGATGAGAACAGTATAAAAAGAAAATATAATTATAAAGAAGATGTGAGCATATGTAAAGCATATTTGTAGAGGCTACTAGATATCTGAAAAAGTAACAGATGTAACTTATTAGTAATCACCAATAATTGTAAGGATGAATACAGAATATATTTTAGAAACAAATTTTGATAAGGCTAAAATAGTCATGAATTAGTTAAAACCAAGAAGGGTTAAGTTTAAAAAAAAAATGGTAAAGTTTTAAATAGGGATTACATTTTCAAAAAGAGTACTGAATAAAGGTTATAAAAAATGGATTAAGTTACTTGTATATAGTGTAAAAAAATAATTATAGTTACATAAATTATAACAAATATAAATCGACATAGTATATAGAAGTGAAGTTTATAGTACAGTTGACATTGTTTAAGAATTTTAATTCAGTTGAAGTGTATTGACTTAATTAGTTGAGTACTTAAAGATTAATTGAAGCAGAGAGTTAAATAACAAAAAGATTTAAAAATATGCCAAATTGTAAGAAATATTAGTTGGATGTTTAAAATGAATTTAGAAGTATTTTTCTTTTGAAGATAACACAATTGATATTACAATTAATTTAGTTCAGTTGTTTAATAAATGTAAATTTTGTTTCACATGTGGAAATTTAAATTTATTAAAAAAGGGGCATATGTAATGGTTTGCCGTTTACTATGACTAGGCAACAATATGGTTTATAAATAAATTAGAGGAATTTAATTTAAAGTGTTTTTTTTTATATAGCAGAATTTTTATATTAATAAAATATTTAAAGTATACCAAATGTATAAAGAGGTTAATGTCATCAAATGTGTAGTTTATTCTGTTTTCTTCATGTATTTGCATAGATAGTTGTGGCAGGATACTTTGATGCTTAGTTTTCTTCAGTCTGAAAGTAAAGATTTAAATATTACTTGATTTGTTTGTATATGTAATATAATGTTTGTGAAAACTTGTTTAATTAACAAAGTATATGAGAATAGTAATAAGTAATGAAATTTAAAAATATAAATGCAATAAAATAATGAATAACTAACGCGCCAAAATTCAAATTTTGGAAATGTCAGATTTTGACATTTATAAAACATACTACTAGAAATGGGTATTAATAGGTAGAAGTGTAGAAAACAAACTAAAATATTCAATTGAGATTTTATATAGTAAGATTTTGAAATTCTCAATAGGTATTTAAAACATTCAAAAATAATTTAGAAACTTTGTTGGATAATTAAACTGTGTGGAATAATATAATTGGTTAAAGAAAATTAATTTATGATCGTCAAGGAAATGTGAAATAAAAAAATAACAATTCTAATTTTTTTGGGAAAACGCGAACGTGTTTCTCGAGAAGAGAAAGAATTTCATCATTAAATACAGTTAATGTTCTTAATTTTCGCTTCAAAGAGTAATAGAAGTGTTTAATAATTAACGGAGAAGATAGTGAGATTTTATTTCAGGAAAATATATAATAATTAGAAATTTTCCATTAATATTACTGGTGGATAACATAAAAGAAGGAAGAAAGGATAAATATTTAAAACATATAGTAAAGAGGAGAAAGATTTATTTCGAACTTACCTTATAATCGGATATTTAAGAAGTATAATCCAATACAGCTACAACCATCCCGTCAGAATCGTTTAGGAGTTTCTGCATATGTATCATTGAACCAGTTAAATTGAAGAATTAATATACGAGTGAGAATTTATGGTGCACAAGTTTGTCAATCCAAGAGTGTAATAATCCGAGGCTAATAGTATTATAAACCGTCCCAGTTCGAGCATTCCAGGAACGTGGAAGTCCAGAGAACATCAAGATAGTGTGTGTTTATTACAGGTGTACGAGAGTGCCGAGGTTTCATCCAGGTACGACAGGAAATCATATTATAAACCGTCCCAGTTCGAGCATTCCAAGAACGTGTACGAGAGTGCACAGATTTCATCCAGGTACGACAGGATAACAGTTCGAGGTCCGAGGGTTCCAGTTTGTTATACTAACATCATCACTAGAGTGAGAAGAAAGAACGCTAGAAGGAAAGACATTGAAGAATAAGAAAGAAATTCTATAATAATTATATCAGGTCGTATAAACATTGGAATTAATTTCGGAGTTAAAGTAATATTTATTGCATAATTTCTGTAGAGAAATTATAAATCGTTGTAATGATAGTGTGAATTATTGTATTTCATCTTTATTAACAGTAAATCTAAATCTTTACTTTACAATATAAAATCATAATATCAAATAAGAATTTGTTTGGAAAGCAAGAGGTTTTTTAAAAATAAAACTACATAATTGAATGACAAAATTTAGTTTTACCCGAAATATTAAGGTTCTGCTTAAAAATACTTTATTAAAATTCTGTAAAGAATAGAAACAAACAGGTTTCAGATATTGAATTAAATAATAGTAAAGGTTAATACTTACGTTATTGCATTTATAACCATTGTAGTCAAGTGATAATATCGTATTAAATTCTTCTCATATTGTTGATTAGACGTGTTGAGGAAAAATTTCCATATATGTGTATTTTTGATAATTGTTTATAAATTTCTATAATCACTTCTATATAATTTCAACGAATTAAACAAATCTATACTGATATTTTCTTTTATTTGGCATAGTAAAATAAATGATTAGTTTGAGTGGAGTGGGAAAAGAAACAGAAACGCTTATAACATTAACCTAAAAGGAGAAAATATATGTCAGTAATTGTAAATGGTATAAATTGCTTTTGAAATACATACCTTGTTATAGTTGTGCTAAAAATTGATGTAATTAATCCTAATAGGTACTTGCACAATTACACATAGTTTTGGTATTATTTAATAATTGATATAAATTATTAATTTTAAAGATCGGTAAAAAAGCTATCATATAAGGTTACTGAACATATTAGAATATAGGGAACTGCTTTAATTATACAAGCCACTGAAAGTCAGCAACCCATATAGCACATTTAGTAGTTGCTTAAACATACAGATTCCTGATAGTCAGCAACTCAATTAGTACAAAATATTTGCTTATTAATTTGGAAATATTTTGAAAGTTATAATATCTGAGCTAGTTTTTGGGATAAAATTATATAATAAAGATTTTAAAATTAATTTATTTATCTGAATGTTATAATACTCTATATTAATTAAGAGTATTGTCACAATATATATAAACACCCGATATGACAACTCACATACAAGTACCCCCGCTGGTCTAATGGTAAGATCCACGCTTCACACTTCATCGGCCCGGGTTCACATTCGCACGGAGACAACAATTTTTCAGAATTTATTTATTCAATTAAATACAGACTAGGCATTCTAAATTTCAATTCAATTGAAATAAATATTTTACATATATATTTACAAGACAATTCAAAAAAAAAGTCAGATATAATTGTTGCTTTCAGAAGCAAATGTTGTACAAATGTTAACGTTAATCTCACATTTAATTAAGTTTCGATTATACGTGACAATAAACAAATAACGGTGTATTTAATCATTCGTAGATAAATCGTTCTGTTGTGAACATTTATTAAATAAAATATAAAGTGCACGACATTTCTGTTTACTGTAAGAAAAATGATATTTTTTACAAGTTTGAGAAAAAAAGAAATAACACCTCGATTTACGACAAGTATACGTGTATGAATGTATGATATTGTTCAAGGAAACTTCGACAAAAGCAATATATTCAAATATTACACGAAATGAAATTACTTTAGAATATGTTAAATAAAATCACTTAAATTGATATGAACATAATAATTAACGGAGATAATATGACTTGTGCAGAGACGGAAAAATAATATTATTATCGCGGAGTGGCTGTTAATAAGTTTATTTTTAAGGGACGGGGAGAGTTACACTTGCAGCGGCGTATAAGAGGCGGGTGAATACTTCCAGTAAATGTCTGAAAGAACTTACTGAATTCTCCCACGAAATGAGGAAACTGATTTCCCTAATAAAATCGTGACTTAATATAGGCCTAGACTCGCACAAATAATAGTCAGAAACAGTATTTTTGCCGTGAAACACACGATAGTATCACGTGCAAAATGCATGTACTGAACTCAACAACATGTCGATACGTCACGTAGAATATTAACAAAGATATTATTCTTCTCGATGCTAATTAACAAATATAGACATTAAATAAATTAAATATTTATAAGAATACGTTATTTTGATGCTGTTCCACAACCAACTCATATCAATACGTGTAGCTACAAAAAAAAGAATACTATTAGTAAAGGGAAAGACGATATTATTGCTAATTTCTTAAATGCATTTTTGCACGTGATAATGTCGTGCCTTTGAGTATAGTTAATGCATTTTTGCACGTGATAATGTCGTGCGTTTGAATACAGCACATGATTTTTATGTGTGATACTTTGAAAAAGAAAAGCTTTTTTGGTTGTTGTTTGTGCAAATCCGAGCCTATATAAGCCGACGATTTTGTTAATAAAGATTAGATTCTTCTTGGCAGTCCGAGGAGAACTCAACTAACTTTCTGGCAGTCTGGAAAGTACCCTTACCGTTTTCTTAACCTCTTCGGCAGTCTGGAGAGAGTCCCGCAAATTGTTTATTTCCTTAACCTCTTGGGCAGTCTAGAGAGAATCCCGCAAATTGTTTAATTCCTTAACCTCTTCGGCAGTCTGGAGAGAAACTCCCGCAAATTATTTTATTTTTCTGGCAGTCTGTGGAAATAAAATAATTCCGTAAGTCCCGAACAAATCTTCATACGTTTATTCCGTTTATTATAAATAATAAAGTTAGACAGGTTTGTTTTGTTAAATTACATTTGTACTAAATTTTTTTGGTTCCCGTAAAATACTAAGAAAATATATTATTCTTGTCGAATATCTTTTCAATAAAACGAACACAAATGCCAAATGATGCTTTCACGTTTTCTTTGCTAATATTTATATAAATATTACCTTTCTCGAAATAAAAAAAAACAAGTTATAAATCTCAATTCACGAAAACTTACGACCGTATATTTTAAATCGATGTTTTCTTTTGAATATTCCGTTGGCGTTTGTTGACATACTGTTAATAAATTTCGATATGTATATGATTTCTATTTTGCTTTTTGTATATAACAAATACTCTGATATTCTTGTAAATATATATGCTAAATTTATGTAATTGAAATTTCTGTTTTATGTGTAAATAAAGAAAATTGACATAGTAAGGTTTTCTTTTACTCGTAATGCTGGTGGGTTATTTGTATAAGATAAATATTAGGTTGTTAAAAGGATAAAATAAGAACATGCTAATACATACCGTACCATAGTTTTCTCACCACTGTAAACCGTCTACCCGAATTTGTGCATTACTGTTGTTAAGATTCACGTTCACCAGATAAATACAATAAAACACTTGATTTTATTCATCACACACACTTTGTTTTAAACTTAATGTCTAATCAGTTGTCAAATAGAAACTGTGAACGTGGGCAAATACCAACTGTAGATTTTAATAAGACGACGTTACCTACGAAGGTTAAATATCCCCAAGACTATATGTTTAGTTATCTATTGATAGATGGAGCATTGGGCCATCCATTTTTAGCAATTATTATTGTAAATAATGTTTAATAAATATTTAACAATTTAAAATAGGTAACACGTCATAAGCCCGTTGTAAGGATTTTAATACAGAAAATATGTACGAATTTTTTATTTATTGGAAAATGTTGTTGATGAACACAAAATAGAAGCTCAGCATACTTATAACGTTGATGAATCTCGCTTCTCCACCGTACAAAAAAAAACTCCAAAAGTTATAGCTCAACGTGGAAAACATCAAGTTGGATTCATAGCAACGTGGAAAACTTCAAATTGGAAAAAGTAAAAGCAACTGGTAACTTTGTTACTTCGATGACTATTTTCAAAACAATTCGTATGTATCCAGCTTTAAAAAATGGCGCTTTTCCCAATAAGGTCTTAAGGTGCCAATCCACAATGAGAATATCTCATGAGACTTTTTGTCTCATGCAATAAAAACCGCTTCAATTTCATTGTGGAAACGATCGAAAGACCAATGAAATTGGAGTTATCCTGCGATTTTTATTGCATGAGACAAAAATCTCATGAGATATTCTCATTGTGGATTGGCACCTTTACAGAAGTTAGTGAAACTGGATATATAAACTTAGAACTGTTTCTTAAATGGCTTAAACATTTGATTCAATTTGTGAAACCCACAGAAAACCAAAAAGTACTGCTTCTTCTAGATGGGCACACCACACATTCAAAAAATCTTGCAACCATTAATTTGGCAAGACAAAATAATGTCCTAATGCTCCTACTTCCAGGCCATACAACACAACAGAACATGACAAAGTGGCTTCGCTCTAATCCTGGAGAAAATGTTACCCCATTTGATGTTACCCAGCTGTTAACTGAGGCATATGTCCAGGCTGCAACAACATGCAATGTAATGGGTGGGTTCCGGGCTACTGGAATATGGCCAATTGATAGAAATATTTTTAAGGATTCAGACTTTGTACAAGTGAGAATTTACGAGCAGAAATGATCGTGGACGATGTTGAAAACTCTGAAGATACCAACGGTGAAACTGTAGTAAATATTCCAAAAAAATTCTGATAATGTGCAGGATATCCACAACAATGAAATGCAGGTAAATATTCTTACAAATCATCAAGATAATAACCATATACTACTAACAACTCAAGTACACGTAGAATCAGAAAGAGAGAAGGCAGCTTTTATCATTTTACACATAGTGAGCCCTCTACCTAAACCAGCAAAAGCACATATTAACCATCTTACAAAACGACCACAGAAGGCTATTGTAATAACATCTAGCCCATACAAATATTAACTAGAAGAGAACATTAAAATAAAAGAAAACAAAGAGAATAAACCTAAAACTAGCACCATTAAAAAGCAACAAAATACTAAGAAAAAGCTGATAAAGAAAAATGTTTTTGGTGAAGAGAATTTAAAAAAATGCGATGGGAAAACTGAACTGCCAAAATCTAAAAGAGTGTTACGTTAATTTGTGAATGTGAGGTATACTACCGAATTTGTTTCATTTATTTATATTCTTAGGGCTTGTTATGCTGCCTTACGTGGACATTAACAGATTCTGTATGATTTATTTTTATCTTTCATGTTTTTCTATTACGAAGTATGCCTTCTTGGTTTTAATTAAGTATGAATTAATTTTAATTATTTAGACCGTACCACCATCTCTGATCGGAGAGCGGTCAATGGATTACACAGGCCAACAAAATAAAAAAAAAATTTTGGTGTCTGAGATCTAAGAACCGAGTTTAGATATACGTAATGTGCTGATTCTAAAACTGGCAGCAGATTTTTTTTATCAGCTCTAGTTTTTGAGGTAGAGACTAATTGAATTTAGTTCTAATAAAAGGCAAAAATAAATAAATCAACATCTCTTTAAAATTCAAAATAGAAATTTGGTACTTAAAACTAGGATCTAATCAGCCAAATATACCTGAAATTGTCCGTCAACAAATATTCCTAGAACTGGTTAACCCGCATTACTTAATTCTATGAATTTTATTAGCTATTGTATATTTGGAATTCCCTATGATCCGATCTCCCCATACCTGCTCAACCCCGACTAATCGGTGTTGGAAACATAGTACCTGTAGTCTACCTTTATCCTTCTCGACTTAGTCTATTGTGTAGTTTTGGCAAATAAAGTTGTGTCATAATTTTGTGTACATTTTCGTCGTGTTATAGTGTTAAAACTAAAACAATGGCATCCACAAGCAGGCGTAGCTGTGTAAACCATCCAGATGTTTTTTGTTATGTATGTGGCGAATACACGGTGAAAGTAAATAGAAAAACTATTTCTGAATTTGTGAAAAGGTCTTATCTTGCCTATTTTGGCGTTCATTTGGGAGATCAAGATAAATGTTGGGCTCCACATGTGGTGTGTAAAACATGTGGTGAACATTTGCGACAGTGGACAATTGGAAACAGAAAGTGGCTGAAATTTGGTGTACCAATGGTTTGGAGGGAACCACGTAACCATTATGATGACTGCTATTTTTGTCTCGTTAATATTAAAGGCATAAATAGGAACAATCGACATAGATGGACATATCCTGATTTAGATTCTGCAAGAAGACCTGTACCGCACTCTAATGAAATACCCGTTCCAACCTTCAGCAATCTCCCTGATATCCCGGAAGATGATACAGAAACATCAACGTCTGATGAAGTTCAAAGAATGCAATCAGAAAACGACAGTGACTTTGAAGCAGATTTAACAACTCCTCAGTGTTTTAATCAACAAGAACTGAACGATCTCATGAGAGACCTATACCTCTCAAAGGAGTGTGCTGAATTACTGGCATCCAGATTAAAAGAAAAGAACCTTCTTTATCCAGGCACTAATGTTACATTTTATCGTAAGAGAGAAATGGATCTGCTGCCTTTTTTCACTCAGGAAAATAAGCTGGTATTCTGTAACGATATAAAAGGAGTCTTAGAAAAAATGGGTTTGCCATATTATACTTCAGACGAGTGGCGCCTTTTCATTGACAGTTCAAAACGTAGTTTAAAATGTGTCCTTTTACATAACGGTAACAAATATGCCTCAATTCCTATTGGACATTCTACTACCATGAAAGAGGAGTATAAAACAATAGCACAAGTTTTGAAACAAATTAAATACGAAGAGCATCAGTGGGCAATTTGTGTTGATTTGAAAATGGTGAACTTTCTCCTTGGACAGCAAAGTGGATATACAAAATACCCCTGTTTTGTATGTCTTTGGGACAGCAGAGCTAAAGATCAGCACTGGGTTAAGAGAAATTGGCCTTTAAGAGATACTATGGTTCAAGGAAAACAAAACGCAGTGAATGAACCTTTGGTTACGAGAGAAAACATCTTACTTCCACCCTTGCATATCAAGTTGGGGCTTATGAAGCTGTTTGTGAAAGCGTTAGATCGAGGTGGAAATTGTTTTGGGTACTTGTCACGTAAGTTTCGTGGGATTAGCACGGATAAACTAAAACTGGTATATTTGATGGTCCTCAAATAAGGCAACTTATTAAAGATCCACAGTTCACCACATCAATGAATGAGACTGAATCTAATGCTTGGGGTTCATTTGTTCAAATAGTTCAAAAGTTTCTTGGAAATCACAAAGCAGACAATTACATAGAATTAGTGGAAACTATGCTTTCAAATTTTCATATTCTCGGTTGTAACATGAGTAGTTCACTACCTCCACAGCCACCTAGATCGCTTTCCAGAAAATTTAGGTGACTATAGTGAAGAACAGGGAGAAAGATTCCATCAGGTTATTAAAACTATGGAAGATCGATATCAAGGACGATGGGATAACCACATGATGGCCGACTACTGTTGGAGCCTTCAGCGACACTGCCCCAATAAACTCCATGCTAGACAGTCGTATAAACGAAAATTTGTAGGTGATAGTGACTAATATCAATATGAATGTATGTTAATCTACTTTTTATAATAAATATTTAATATATGTGTTTTTTTTACTGGCAATACTCATAGTTATAACGTAAAATATATATAGAGGTTAAAATCAGTAAATAATTCCTATTTTAAAAACTAGATCTGATAGACAAAATCTGATGGCTATTTCGGATTCTCCACCCAAAAATTACCCAGGAACAGTTAAAAAATCACCGGCACCAAAATGTGTATTGGCTTGTGTTATAAGTCGCGACGGCGTACCTTAGTTAAGAGTGATGTCTCTGCTTGTCAATTAGTTCAATTTTACGTAACCACGGCTGAGAGTTCAATTTTCTGAAGCCACATTTCGTGCACTTTTGGTCTTTCCGTTGCCAAGTTTAGAAGCAGGAATGATTGTTGTTCGTGTGATTCCCTGCACATTTTTATTGAAGTATCTGGCGTATTGAGTAGTAGTTTCCACTAAAATAGAGTGGATTATCTTCACAAGGAGTTAACAATTTTATCGTGTCTTATTTTCGAAGCACGTCGGATTATTTTTCGTAGATGCGAACAATGCAGTCACCCTGGTAAGGTTTTTCCTTTCTTGATTTGATTAAGACTTTTAATAACGTATTTCGTTTCGCCTATTTATCTTTAGCTTCTAGTACGACGTAGCACATTGCACACATTTATCGAATCAAACTCTGTGGCACGTGCTCTGGCCGACGCCATCTTAGGATCATCCCTTTTGCGGTTCGAAAAACCGTTGGAATTTTGAAAAGAATATTTTCCTTCATCTAATCAGAGGGTTAATATACCACCATACCGTTTACGGGAAACCTTTTGTTATTGCGATCGTTCCGAGGGCGAAAACTACAAGAATTTTTCCTATTACTGTGGCCACGCCCCCTGTCGACAAGCTAAGTCCTATATCTTATATTTGCTTCCTTTTGGGTGTGTTAATTTGTAATTTACTATAATTCAATTTTTGCCAGCTTACGACAGTTAATTTCGTAATTTTATTTAATACTTTTAGACCAAAAATTGTTGTTTTGGCTCCGAGATATTCTAGTGATCGTATGCTTAGTAATTTTAGAATCTTGCCGGTTATTATCCAATTTTGTAGTAATTCTTGCCCGATACAAGGGTTAAGCGATGAATTAATATATTGCTGTATTAGATTTTGATTTAAGCGCCTTCAGCCAGATTTATTCTAATTTCCTTTATTTTTAACAACACTCAGTTCATTAATTTTCATCTTTGTACGTTTATATTTTATTTTATATCTACAGGGCGACCCTGTAGGTGCATATTTGTAAAGTTGCTCTAAAGCGAGATCTCTGCCGCCTTAATTTAATTCATGTTGTATTTTTAATTGTTTTGAATTATATTTTGTGTTATACAGGGTGACCGATAACACGGCCATTCTATGTGAACTTTACATATCTTATTTTGCCTTCATTCATTACTAGGGACTCTTGTTTTTTTTTTTTTTTGGATATTTTTAATTACTTCAAATGTTTTTTTTTTCTATTTGAAATACTAGAACAACCTTTATTCACTAATAAATTTGTTATTGTTGAATTTCGTGGTACTGTCTTATTTTCCGCTACCTTGGTATCATTAACTGATTTTCCCCTGGGTCAAAGATCTTTTGGGATATTACATAATAGGGGTGGAGTCCGAAGATTCATCCATCTGCGGTTTTATGTAGACCCACGCCCACCGTGACGAATGAGCAAGCGGCAGTTCCCCTTCTCCTTCTTCAACAACTGTACTTAAGGGAAGTGAAAGATAAGGCATTCCTGAAGTTGTACGTATTTAGCCATCCGAAACTTTGGATAAACATTTTACGGTGTTGTTTTATCTTGGTCTAACATTTTTATTTGCTTATACAGGATGAGTCATCTCCGCGGGTAAGGCCGATTATGCCTTTATGAGTAAATATATTTCGAAGCGGTCTTTTTTCTTGTGATAGCTGCTCATTAGGAGCACATTTTAAAAATATTTTGCATTCTACAGAGTGTTCCATAACTTGGTGGCTAACCATAGTTACATTTTTTAAATAGAACACCCTATATATTATTGCATTTTAGTATTTCCCGTAGAATTTTTAGTCAAAAAGTATTAAGACAATATAGGCCTAATATCTAAAGTTTTTGACTTATTCCCATTTTTCTGAAAAATTCAATGTTTGTATAAAATTATATTTCTGCAAAACGACGTATTAGATGGACACAATTTTTTGTAGTATTGTTTACAATAAGAGGTTCTAATAGAAGCATGTTTTATTTTTTTACAGTTACTAACTGCATGTGCTGAAATCTGGATTAAAATTACATGACACGTTTTTGTATGTCATTTCTTTTCAATGGAACACCCTATATATAGTTCATTTTTGAATTTCTTATTAAATTTCACATCAAAAACATGTAAGACGTTAATACTTTAAAAGTTTTATTGTTTTAATTAATATACTTTAGTATTGACAAAATTATATCAAAAAGCGACAATAGCTCAGTAATAGTCACTTTTAAAATATTATCGTCTTACATGTTTCTGACATGAAATTTAATAAACAATTCAAAAATGAACTGATATATACGTTCCATTAAAAAAAAATTACATACAAAAACGTGCCATGTTTTTTTAATCCAGTTTTCTACACAAGCATTTAGTAACCGTGAAAAAATAAAACATACTTCTATTAGGACCTCTTATTGTAAACAATATTGCAAAAAATTGTGTCCATCTAATACGTCGTTTTCTAGAAATATAATTTTATACAAACATTGAATTTTTCAGAAAAATGGAAATAAGTCAAAAACTTTAGATTTTAGGCCTATACTATCTTATTACTTTTTGACTAAAAATTATACGAGGAATACAAAAATGCAATAATATATAAGGGTGTCCCATTTAAAAAACTATAAGGTTAGCCACCAAGTTATGGAACAACTCTGTATAATACAAAATATTTTTAAAATGTGCTCCTAATGAGTACGAGATTATATATTTATGAGAAATATCTTTACTCATAAAGACATAATCGGCCTTACCCGCGGAGATGACTCACCCTGTATGTTCCGGAACGGATGAATTAATTTTTAACTTACGACGACACCACTTTTCTGCGCCCTAGTTGAATTCTGCAATTTAAATTTGTGAGGGTGTAGCAAGAGCAAAAACGTCACACAAAAATGTCGTCATTGAAGTGAATGAAGAAGACTGGAACTGCTTTTTATGTTTTGAATCGGTTGTCGAGGAGATAATACAGCGCTTTCTATATAAAAAATGAGGTGTGGCACGACTTTCTTATACGTATGAAAGTGTTACTTCCGGTCCGAATTTTGAAATTTCATTTATACAAAAAATATTCCAAATCCCACTCTAAATACTTTTGTACTCTTCATAAATATATATAGAATGCATAATTTACGACATGTTTGCAAAAAATCGTTATTCGGTAAGAGTAAAAGTGTTACTTCCGGTCCGAATTTTGAAATTTTTTTTATACAAAAGATATTTAAAAGTACGTTCTAAATACTTTTATACTGGTAATGTACCTGCCTAGAAAGCATGATTTGCGAGATATTTGCAAAAAACTGATTTTCTATAAGAGTAAGAGACCTACTTCTTGTCGGAATCCCGAAAAACTTTATTAATACAATTTTCCTCAAATTTAATTTTGAGTACATTTGAATTCTTTATAAATTTGTTTAAACTTAGTAATTGACGAAATATTTGCAAAATTCGATTTCTTCACTGAAGTAAACTACTACTTCCGGTCTGCCGATTTTACTCAAAATCTAATCAGTTCCCAAGAGAAAGATTATATTCATAAATACAAAATTTGGAATTGATATCTGAAGCGGTTTGACCGCTATCGTGGTCACAGACAGACAGACAGACAGACAGACACACAGACACACACACAGACATTTTTTAAAAACCACTTTTTTGATATCAGGGGACCTCAAAACGTGGACATCTGCAAAAATCTCGAGGTCGAAAATTTTCATCATCACAATACTTCCTTATACTACGTATAAGAAAGTAAAAATGGGCACATGAAAAATGCACAGAAGGGTCTTCCATTACATACATTTGTGATATTTGTATGTCATGTTTTTTCTTTGCTTATAGGCAATATTTTAAATTTTTTTGTGTAAAGTTGTTTTTCACTGGAATTAAACGGTTTCAATAAAACTAACATTTTTTTCCCAACCTGTATTCAAAACAAGAAAACATAAGTGCGCATAGGTAATATAATGAATGGTACGATTTGAAACACCCTAGGTACGATTTAGGAACCCAGGTTTCCAAATCCTACCATTTGTAGGGTTACAATAAAAGTGCCTAAAACATAGTTTTGCCTATGTATTTTATTATTATTATTTTGTTAGTTATAAAACACCACCTGTTAAATAAAATAAAAATATCAATCACTACAGAACACCATATTTGAAGGAAATGAACAAAATGTACTGAGTGCTACGATTACGTCAAACATGAAAGAAGTAAGACTATGGTTACAGAAGATAATGAAGTGACAGTCGTCCAGTTCATTGTGGAAAATCCGCACGTATCTACAGGATAATTTCGAAGCAACACAAATAGAATATATAAATATCATAGAATAATAGAAAATAAATAAACCAACGCAACCTGGGAACAAAAACAGAAAACTTGGGGAAAAACACTAGTGAGTTTAATGCTTTAAATAAAAATTCGAAAACAATAATAGGTGTGTGTGCATGTGCTTATTTTCAAATTCTAATGTAACAAGTATTTTATAAAGGATAAAATGTCTTCGACTTCTGCTGAAGCGATTGAATACACCACCGATAACGAAAAACAGAGGCGCCGTAAGAAACTGAAATGATTAAATATTTTAATCCTAAATGGCTCAAACAAGGTGAATTTAATGGTTGGCTTGCTGGTGATGGTTCTAATAAAATGAAATGTAAATGTGTGGCCTGCAATAAAATATTAAAATGTGGCAGAAGCGAACTGACCAAACATGCGGGCACTGAGATTCATAAAAGAAATATAGGCAAAGTTGTTAGTCAACGAAAGCTGGACGATTTATTTCTACAAACCCAATCTGCTCGTGCAAAACAACAGCAGCATGAACAAGCAATTAAAAAGGCAGAATTGCATGTATGTGCATTTTTTGCGGAGCACAATATTGCATTTTTGGCCGCTAATCACTTAACGGAACTCCCCAAAGAGGCCTTTGCAGATTCGCATATATGCAACGATGTGCAATTAAAACGTAGGAAATGCACATCTGTAGTAAAATATGTTATAAGCAAATGCGAGTGTCAGGTATTGACTGACGAACTGCAAAAGGTACTAGCATTTTCTTAAAATTTCTAGGTAATTAATATCATTATTACAGGTACAAGTCTCTATACTAATCGACGAAAGCACAGACATAACGGACACCAAATTCTATGTGTGTTGGTTCGTTTTGTATCGCCTATGTCAGGTGATGTGGTAACAAAATTGCTCGTGCTAATTCAATCGGATGCAAGTGATACAACAGCAGCAACCATCTATAATACTTTCAAGAGTACCCTTGCAAAATATGGCGTTCCTATGAACAATATTATAGAAGTAGCTGCAGATGGAGCCAATGTTATGGTTGGATGGAAAAATTCCTTTTTTTCGCATTTACTTCTGGATGATCCACATGTGATTCTCTTAAAATGCATATGCCATTCGGCAGCCTTAATAGCTAGGTAGTAAGACATGTTCAAAATTGTCATCTGATCATGAAATGATTAGATTAGTGTATACATATTGCTGTGGTATTTTAAATTTTAAAAATCAGAAAATATACAAAAATAAGAAATATTAGATGTAGGTAGATATTCAATGAATATTTTATAGAAATAAGCACAAACAAACAAGACACAAACGTATTTTAGGATAATTTATTTGTTAAATAAGGTAGACCCGGGGAAGTGCGAATGTGGGGTAAGTGCAACCTAGCCCAATAAAAAGACTCACCCGGTACTTTTCGTCTTGACATATCGTCGGTAATAAAGAAAACACGCGTATCTTACAGATCCATGTATAAGATTGGATGGTTTCCGTCAGATGGCACCAGTATCGTCAACAGCATTTGCGAAGAGTGTTTCTCGTTGGTGTTGAGTTGGTAATTTAATTTGTTTTGTGCCGTTTTTGCTGCCACTAAGTAAGTATCAAACAATTTTTTACTACCTACCCCCATAAAATTGTCTATATTTTCATTTTGTATCAACATTGATGCGATCTACAAAACATAACTTCATCCTTTGTCAAAGGTCGCACTTGCCTCGCTTAATTTCACCCAGTGAGGCAAGTGCGTATGAAATCCTGAAAAATGCTGAGGCAAGTGTGAACCTGTATAAAAGGTTATCCTTTCTTCAGAATGGTGCGCAAATACGTCCGTAAAACCCAACGTGGTACCCAGTACAGCAAGGAAGATCTGCTGCAAGCTGTTGCAGCAGTTAAAGTAAATCGTTTGAGTCTACATAGAGCTCATCGTCTATACAACATTCCAAAATCCACCTTGCACTGTTACGTTACTGGTAGAAGAGGGGAAAAAGTGCTACTCAGGGAAGAGATACAATTATCCCATGTAAGAACGAGAGGAAATTAGCTGAGGGGCTAAAGTGCCTGGAAAAATGGGGTTATGGTCTTTGTAAAACAGAAGTGTTAGATATCGTAGCCACCTATATTTCAAATAATAATATATCAACGCCCTTTAGAAATAATGTGCCTGGACATCAATGGTTCATGAATTTTAAAAAACGACATAACCTGTCAATAAAGAAACCTCAATCAGTGGAATATGCAAGAAAAAAAGTATGTGACCTATTCGTCATCTACAATTATTTTGAACTGTTAAAGAACACGCTTAATGAATTGAAACTTGTGGATAAGCCTGATCAGATATGGAATCTGGACGAAACCAGCCTGTCTATCGATCCATCCAAGTCGAAAGTAGTCGGTGCCAAAGGCCTTCCATCTACACGCGTCACCAGCACTGCTGGACGTGAAAATATAACCGTCTTGTCAACGGTCAGCGCAAGTGGAAAAAAAGCCCCTCCTTCGATAATATACAAAGGCAAATATATCTGGGATAAGTGGCTTGCAGATGAAGGAGCCGACTGTTTTTCTGGCATTACTTATGCAGCAACTATTAATGGGTGGATGGAGAGCTCGGTGTTCTTGAATTTTTTGAAAACCACTTTTTTAGAAGCAATCGGTGATGTTCGTCCAGTTCTATTTATTTTTGATGGCCACAAAACTCATGTACATTGTGATGTTATCACCTTTGCGCAATCTCAGAACATTACAAATTTAAAACTTCCACCACACAGCACTCATTTATTACAACCACTGGATTTGGCGGTGTTCAAGTCATTCAAGGCTAAGTGGGACGCGGAACTGACCAAGTGGCAACGAACACATTCAGGTCTTAAAATTCCCAAGAAAATGTTTTCCCAACTTGTCGGAACAACTTGGCAGAACTTGAGACCAGAAATCATAATGAACGGGTTTCGAAAGGCTGGGATATATCCCTTTAATAAAGACGTGGTTCCAGAAGATAAATTTGACAGAAATAGCTTGAATAGATGGAAAGCAGAGCAAGCTAGAAACAGACAGACGCAAGCAGACAATGAACACATTAATAATGAAGACAACATAAATAACGAAGAAAGCGATGTAGAAGAGATGGAAGACGAAGGAACAGTCAACAGCGAACAATACGTCCATAACGATGAAGACGCAGTTTATAGAGAGAACGACATAGAAAATCCTAATGCAGACAACGACATGGACAACCTTAACGAAGACCACGAGAAAATGTGTGCAGTTAATAAAGTGGAAAATAATAATAATGTTGCTAACCCAACATTTGAAGATCTGTTGTTGGCAACAGTGAAACAAGCACGACCTGAGGTTGTAGGAACCCGAAAGAGAATATGCCCCGGGGCAGAAGTAGTAACAAGAATAGCTGCAGAAGAACTGTTGATGTTAAAAGAAACTGAAAAGTTGGAGAAAGCTAAAAAAAAAGAGGAAAATGAAAACTGTCTCTACGTCTCTCAAGTCCAATAACTGTACAAAACGAAGGTCCAAGGCTTCTTCATCCAAAAAGACTAAAGCTGCCAGTATCTCTAGTAGTGATGAGTCTGAAAGTGAATTGCGACTTGATGACTCTTCTGAATCGGACCCGGAAGTATTTTATCAGAGTGTAAGGGACGAAAGGGATGAAGAAGACAGAATTGATGCTCAATTTGATGGAACGCCCAAAACCTTAAGTATCGGCACATATGCTCTGATTAAATTTAAGACTAAAAAGACCATCAAATACTATGTTGGAAAAATTATTGGCAAGGATGCAGAGCAGTGGAATGCTTCGTTTCTTCGGAGAGGCAAGGGCGAAAAATTTATTTGGCCTACCATTGCAAATACATCAATTATTGACGAAGACGATGTAAAACTGATTTTACCACCACCCCAGGAAGATCATTGGGGTAAATTGATTTTCAACGTCAAATTTAGCTCTTATGATCTTTCCTAAATTAGGTGGCATTTTTCATGCTTCATTTACAAAGTTTGTAACTTTTTTCTAATAAAAATATCGAAAAACTGACTATACCACTAAATTCAGAAAATTTTGCAGAATCCGCACTTACACCTTTATTCACACAGTTTCATTTAGATCTGAAGTTGAGTAGGGGGTTTGCACTTGCCTCAAAAACGGGGCAAGTGCAAATGTTTGCAATAATTTACTTTCTTTTTTCCTACACAAGTATGGACATACAGCGACCTTTTAGCGAATATACCATGAAAGGTAAATGTCCAAGTGTGCATCTCAACAAATATCTAACTTTAAACTAATATGGTTCTCCCCTCAGCCCTTTTTGATTTCATCTCTTAAAAAAAACGTCTGCACTTCCCCGGGTATACCTTAATTAGATACATAATTAGTACACTAATTCTAATCTTATATTCCACTTAAATAAATAAAAATAGTTGACTCCTGAAAAAGAATGCGAATATGCAACACTATGAACATTCATGAAACGTGGGTTGCATACACGCACCAATTCCACAAATAACAATGTGATTTTCAATTACAGGCAGGAAACCCCTGACATACATTTTAAGTATGAAAAGGGGGAACCCGATTACAAAGGCGCAGTGCACATAGCACTACAAATACTCATGAGAAAGCCCCAAATCAAGAAGGGGATACCACTAAGTATTAAAAATAGGGAACGGGTAATGCTGAGAGAGGGTTCCGTCGAGAGGGTGAACCACTTGCAGGCGGTACAGATGCACAACCAAGACGAAACCAGATTCCATAAAGCACAATAAAAGAAATATCGTTCAATCACTTAAAGTATCACTACTGTAATCAATATAACTATTAAAAATAAAAGAATTATGTTTCTATATGCACGTTTCACTTGTATCTTTTGAATGAAGTATTATTAAATGTGCGTCAAGACATGCGATCTGTATATTTCCTCTTCACACAAATATATCCCTTGAAACTCCAAGCTAAAAACAAATACGATATCAGTCAAAGTATAATAAAACAACAAATTAAAAAAACTTACACCAATAATTCTCGATTAAAGGTTCACAGATCTGCAGATTTCACCAAACACGAGGGAATGGTTCAATGACCTCAGCGAAGAAGAAGGGTAGAAACACCCGAAGGAAATGAACGATCCAAAGAAAACCAAAAGGATAAGGGTGATATGCGACGTATTTCCAATATTATCCATACCTAAAAATAAGAAGAGAAACATCAGAATTAGATTAATTAACAACGAAAGAAGATATATTGAAAACAATAACAAAGGCAATGAAAATATATACAAATACAACGCGAACTGGCGATAACGTAAAGATAATAAAAATACAGGATAATTTAGAGATAAGAATAAATTAAAAGGTACTTATCAAATCAATAAAATCGACCGACATTGATTGAGAATGCGAGCGTATAAAGATGTAAACAAAGTTGAAATTTCAAAATGGCAGTGATCGACCAATGGGAACAAAGATTAGACAAATGGTTAAAAAAATCCGTCACAGTGGTAGCAGTTAAGCAAATTCAAACAAGAATATGAAAACAATTTCAATATAAACAAAAATTAGCGTTGTTCAATGTTTCTTGCCTATAAAAAGGGGGCAAAACAGCCAAAATAGGCAGTTCTTCATCAGTTCTTCAAGATTTCTCCATTGGATACCAACTATCAAAGGAAGTAATAAAATTTACAAAGGCAAAACGCTTTTAAGATTCATTTATTACGCGTGCCAATAAGAAAAGACAGAAATAGTGAAATAGTGTAGTGGGGGTACACGACGGGAACATTCAAATCAGAAATTCGCGCCAAGAAATAGTGGAGCGCGGGAAACCGTTATTATTTCATTTAATAAAAGTCGCTCTCAGAAGAAAAGCCGGAATAAAGGATTAAAGAGGAATGAAATCTAATAGTTTTCTAGAGGAATTCGAAAGGATGTACAGTCAAGAGGCGTAAGTACAAGCATGATAATAAAGTTTCACTTGCAATCTAATAATCAATAAACAAATACATTCATTTATGTGTGTTCAAATTATATATACTAAAAGCCAATTGTCGCGCTCTTTTTAACATGAGCGATTAATACGGCACAGCTATGAATTGGGGCGACACTTTTCTGAGAACCTGGTCCATCTACGGTGGGAACGAAAGTGTCACGTGACGGGGACCACGGTCCTATGTGCCTTAGGCTATTTTTCACGTCTCCAAAGAGAGAACGAGGGCCCGAAAGGAGTTTTTGAAAATTTTCGCACGTGTAGAAAAAGACTGTGCATCAAAGCATTTTGCCATAAGGCCTACCTTTAGAATATTTTATAGTGGACTAGGTTCGATTTTAAAATGGCGGTGGATCGGCACAGATGACCGTTACACCTCAAAGTTCGGATAAGGTTAAGTCAAACGCACGGAAAATTCAATTCAGGTTATAAATTATCAAAACCGCCAATCAGTTTGAGTTCACGATATGGCATTTGCCGGGAAACGTCAAAATTGGCGGAAAGCATATAGCACCAGTCGTGCAATACACACATAATGACTATATATTCATGTTCATCGGTCGGTTATCAAGTTTAAATGTCAGAAGGCCGACAAATAAAGAGATTACGAAGGAAAAGTGCATTTTTAATTGAAATGTGGTAACTTTCAGATACGTATTAGTGTTATTACTATCAATTGTTACTATTTCTTTTCTATATGAATATATGAACAATGCCGACGGATATGATAAAATAAGCTTAAGTGTATTATCGCACGTAAGTACAGTAATAAATATAACGATTTTTCTATATTTTATTAAGATATATTAAATACAAAGACGCTCTATTCATTATATATGTCATCGAAATGTCGTCACGATGACAGTTCGCGAGAGAAGTACGGGCAATTTTTTTGCTTAAAACTGGACGCAAAAAAGTCAGGCCAATTTCATACAACGAAGAACTTGAAGCAAGACTAAATAAAGAACCATCTGAGTTTTGCCTTTTGGGCCTGCCAAATTACGTTAGATGCACACGAATTATACAAAACCTAAATGTCAATAGAATGTTGGAAATATATCAGTGTTCAAGACGTAGTTATATAAATTTAAGCCATTTTACGAATGGGATCATTTAATAACATTTCTCATCGATATTTCTACATACAAATAATAGGGTGAGTTTTCTTTATTTGTCAGATGTGTCCGAAACACTTCGAAATAAAATAAATACATCAAATAAAATTCCCATAAGCCTTTATGTAATTTCATTTACCAATTCAGTTATAAAAGCAAGCATTTAAAGTATGCGACTGCGGGTTGGCACCAACTAATCAGAAGTAATGCAAGAAACTTCAAACATCCGACTGAAGTTTAATTTTCGACGATAGTCTTACGAAAATTGGATTTCAGCTACCACATGTAAGTACAATAAAAACAGTAACGAGTTTTTAATATTATAAAAATTTACTTATGTCAACAATGACGGTTAAACGTCAACTAATTTCAGACGCAATGACAATTTGAGCAAAAACTTAAATTAGACGTATATACAGGGCACGTCATATAATATAATAAATACAAATTGTTGCTTAAACATTTACTGAATCCCATTATTGTTTAACCGAAGTCCAACGTGCAAATCTTGGATTAGGTGACTCAATAAAGGATATAAATAATTCAGCCTCAATCACAATAAAATAAATTGTTATTTAAACACTTAAGAATTCCATTACTGTCGAACCGAAGTCCAACGTGCAAATCTTGGATTAGGTGACCCAATAAAGGATATAAATAATTCAGCTTCAATCACAATAAAATAAATTGTTATTTAAAAATGTAATGAATTTCATTATTGTTTAACCGAAGTCCGACGTGCAAATCTTGGATTAGGTAATTCAATAAAGGATATCAATCAACTAGGCTTATAGAAAATTTTTGAAAATAAGAGGATAGGCTTTGAACACATATAAAGAGACAATTAGGCAAACAATCATAACACATTAAAATAAGAAGGATTGCAAGATGCTTGTATTTCAAAGGACAAAATAAATCATATAAATGAATCTTTTAGTATTATATAAATAGGTTTAAATAACCACTGTTTTTATATATTTAGTATCATAAATAAAAATAAGTATTATTGATATCCATCCTTTTATTCATTTATACCCGTCCCAAAGAGAAGTTACAGGTAAGGAAAGTAAACATCAAAAAACACAGTTAGAACCCTGCACATAAAGAAATGCTGTATTACAATTAACTATTTCAAATCAAGAAAACAATTCTTGAACCCTGAGAGTAAAACTAAAACTAAGAGTCAAAAGCATATTTCAACACTATTATTATATTTTATTTTAATAAAGGGAAGGCCACAGCAATACGTATCAGGCAGTGCAAAACTTAGTAGTCAGGAAATGTAGTCATTTTTTAACTTACATTATAAAATGTTAAAATTATCAGGTACACGGTGACTTTCAGCTCATCAATGCATTAAACTTCTTAACTGGGGAGCCATTGTTAGCTTATTTTAGGATAGCAGTTTTTGAAGACAACTTACCATCAGTTAACACAATACTAAACCAGTTGCAAAACAATTCTATTACAATTCATTTTCTTTTTTTAAAACATGTGCTTAATTTGGTAAATCAGTTTAACGCTCTACTTTACGTATTTAGATTTTTTGATATATATTGCTATAGGGGGGTTGTGGGCTTATAAACCCCTAGCAGTTAATGTTCTTAAAGAGCAATGAGACTAAGTGTATTCAAATTAACAAAAAAAACTGTTAAAAATTAAGAGAGAAATGTTCACCAAATTAAGTTTATGAACGCTAATATTACGCAAGTGAAAGTATAAACTAAAATTATTGCTAACTGTATGTATGGGTCTACTTTAATGATTCAATGAAAAAGGTGACTATCTCTGCGGTATTAAATTTGAACTGTACTAAATTTCGCGCTTGAGATGGACTTCCTATCGCTTATATTTTGCCCAATGATCTATTTCTAATAGGGGAAGGGGTTGTTTCCGGCATTCTACAATGAATTATGTGAGTATACAATAACGCCAGTGCGCTCTTCGTTAACTTTTATCTCAGGGCCGTTGCTGGGGTTCCGCGGGAATACCTAATGCTCAGAGTGACTTACGCAATACCTGTTATTCCTACGGGATCCTAGGACTCCTGTGTGAACACGTTGTGGGCTGCTGCTAGTACCTATATAGATTGAATGATGTGTCTCCACAAATTTACGATGGATGCCAGTTCAAAATACAAATAATAAACACAAAGGTAGGTATAACTACTAATTCTTTATATATTTAATTCCACTTGTTACATTCATATTTAATCAAATGAGTTATGTTTGTAGATAGAGTATGTTCATCATAAGACAACAATAAAATTAATGAGAAACAATTTATGACATGGAGAGATAATGTACACAGATCCACCTAATCGTACAAATTTCCCAAAACGTGTAAACGCATCTGTTGAGAGTGCAAATATAAATGAACTGAATGTGAACTTAATTATGGTTAAAAGAATTTATGAAAACAATCTGTTCAATTCTAGGATATTAGTTCTGACTGGAGACAAACAAATCTATTGTAAAGGTTAGCTATTTATATTATTTGATCTAACTCTGAGCAATGTATAGAGCTACTTGTTTACCAATATAGGTTAGGTTTCATTTCCTTTGATGTGACTGACTGTATGTTAAATATTGACTTTAATATTTAGTAAATTTTAACGAAAGACAATTTATTTATATGTGAATTCTAAATTTTTGATTTCTAATGACTATTATACTACTTTTTCAGTACTGACATGGATTTTAATCTTCGTAAACACACGAATTACAAGACAGTTTGACGTAAATATTGTTACTTGAAAGCTGAACCTTTTTATGGTTTGTTAATACTTGTAAACATATCACGATACCTTCATCTAAACATATTTAAATGTCCTTTAGTTATATGGTGGCTTCCTTGAGCGACAGGAATGGGAATTTCGGCTGGATACTCCCTGGAATCTTTCTGTATCAGGAATGGATGGGTCTCAGGATTTGATGGTCAGGTACCGCCTGCGGGAATCTCGTTCGTAGGACGGAGTACAGGATCGTAGAATCCGCTTCGGTATTGTGCAGTATCTTAAACTTCAAGTAACGACAGCAGCAGGCCTCGGTGTTGCATCTGTGTGTACAGGTGAGTTAATTTTTCAGGTGCGTTAATGTATTGATATTTATTCTTGTGTTCGTATCGGAGTTTTTTTTTCCTTTCTTGGTTATGTTCTCTGTTGATATCTCTTTCTCTTTTCTAGCACGTGGACTTTATGTTCGTGCTATTCTATCGATAAAGCACGGCAGTTGCTTCACCGACGGTGATACAGATTCGACGATTGATAGGACGCCTATCTAGCCGGCGTTGAGGTTTCGCCGCACTGGAGTTTATATCGACTTGTCGGTTTGATTGATATACGTCTATTCACGGATGTTTTTTTATGATCTCTGATGTTGCACTATTGGTGGATGTATATCTAATCTTCGTGTGAATGAATGTCTACCTATTTTATATGCTACAGTAGTCTATTGTTTAACGCCTCGAACCCAAAGCAGTTGTACATTACAATTTTATTAATTGTTATTATTTTGTGTATCTAAACGTGATTTGGATACTGTTTAATAGTCTTTCTATATTTATGACTAATAAAAAAAATATTTATAGTGCGTATAATTTTTGAATGCTCATATTTGTATTTTTGATGCGTCTGACAGATTTAGCGTCGGTTTTTGAAAAATCAGTACAGTCATGTACAAAAAAATAATGAAATTTTCTAATTTTTTGGATTTTATCCAAAAATAAGGATATTAATAGATTATGTGGACCTGGTTTACAAATAATCTTAAAATTTAAATACATATAAATTCATTTCCGTTTTTTACTTGATTAAAATCCGTTCATTCATAATAAAATGCCTGCTGTGAATATTAAATTTCCAAATTTAAATCAAATTCATTTTATATAGTCATTTTGGTTTAAATTGCTTAAAAGCTTATCAAAACTTTATCATGTCAGTTATATCTTGCCATTCAAGGAATTATACTAACATTTCTAAATGCGCTTAATTGTATCAAGTGCTCACTTAATTTTTGGATTTCAAATAACATTTTAGTTTTGACAGTAATTAATTGTTAATAGCTTTATTCAAATAGGGCATCTATTTATGCACACAACACATATTATTAATTTGCCATACCTACTTATATTTCGTGCGTTTTACTGCATTCAAAATATTAATGTTTGACATTTCTTACTGAAGCTACTCGGCCTAAATTTGAAAAGATGCTTTCGATAATTATGCATTAGTAAGGGCGTAATTCATGACAATTCCTAATCCTAACTGTGCTGTGATATTTGTTGTTAATGTATTTACCATCAGATATCAGGCAATTACTAAATATAGTCACGAAATTCTAGCTTTAATATGACATGTGATCTAGGTCTCTTAGTGATACTTTATATGCTGTTTGTACTTAAATTACAGTCCTATTGATATTCATGCCCTAATTCAAATCTGTTCTAAATATAGAAAAGGCTGTAGTTAATTTATGTTTTCACATTAAAATTGGTTTCCTCACCGAGTTCAATTACAATTGACTTAATAATGGGCGTTCAAAGAATGAACGTCCATGCTTTACATTAAATGATGCTATTGAATATTTCTAGGTCAATAATTCTATTTGTGCTTTTAAAAACACGAGATATACAATCAACGAGCTTTGGAGTGTCGCTCCTAGTATGTACAAATTATGATTATGTTTTGATTTAGTCATAATTGGCATTTTTATAACGGCCATATGTGTATGTTCTAAATGCATGTGTTGTGTGTGCTAGATAAGATGCTTTGTCAAAACTCAATGTAAAATGATAGTGAAAGATTGAAAATAATGTATGCTACATAAGCATAAGACTGTATAGTGCGTTTCTGTTGTATTTAAATTTGTTCGCACTACTAAGGTCATGTTTCTATGCTAAATTCTTTAACTTTATTTCTTCAGCTAAACTTTATGACCAAAATATAATTGTTTGCTAAACGGTTAGATGGGATTGAATCTGTGTGCAAAGTTATATCTCTCCTTTACTTACGTAACTCAATGCAACTACAACATTTCAATATGTACAAGGGTTCGTCCCTAATAACAACTTAAAAGTAAAAAAATTGAATGTTGTAACTCGTAACTAATGTTGTGGATTTGAACAGTCTAGGAACATATACGAGACTAGTTCAATTTGCCCCTTAACGAAGGTAGATTTTTATTTATGAAAATGTGCGTTCGTTATAAACGTCTTGAAAATACTTATGTATGGTACTACTTTGAAATAATTAATGTATCTATTCTATGTACAGATAATATATTTTTTTTTCTCTTATTTTTAAAGAACTATTATATTTATGTGTACTTATAGCTAATGTCCTAATATTTAAGTTTTTAGTACAGTGTGTATGTCATATGTTTGTAATAATATAAGTTGTTGTTGTGTGTGAAAATTGATTCCCAATTATATTTATTGACTTATCCCTGTTTATGGATATTGGTGCTAAGATGATATTTATTTCTTGTGTAACTGTACCTTTATTTATTTTTATGTATCTGTTGGATTGTGAACACTAGTTGATATCTGTTTGGTGTGCGTATGTTTTTCTTTCTTCCCTGTGTGTGTATTTAATATTTAATAGTTGCCTTCAGAAAATTTTTTCTTATGTGCCATCTTTCTTCTTTTGTTTTATTCTGCGTTTTGCCTGTAATGTATCGAATTTGTATTTTACTAGAATGCCGGTGGCCTATTCACAATGTACCTTGTGTATGTATACACATAAATTGGATTTATTACTTCACATATTATTTCTTATTATAATTGTTTTTGACATTTTGTCAACTATTTCTTTCCTATTTGCGGAACATACTTTATTTTATCTTGCACTTTTTCGTGCTAATGTACCCTTTTTCGGTTATACATCAATTTTAATCATTTTTCTAATTCTTCCCATAATTCCATATCTTCTCATGGCTTTACTTATGAGGCAACTTTATACCATATTTATTTATCTTTCCACAATACCATATCTTTTCATGGATTTCTTCATGGATTTAAATTTCTTATATAAGCGTTATATTCGCTACGTGGTATATTTTAAATTTTTAGGCCCATATTTCTATCATCATTTTTCTAGATCCTTCGATAAATACTTTTTCCATTTCTTATGTTGTGTAGGCACATTATTTCCTGTGTATTACTATTTGTAATATCTATTTGTGTATTTTCCTAAAGGCGGTTGTTTGATTTTCCTAACTTCCAATATTTATTTTTCTTTATCCGTACGCTGTGTTCTTCGTTTTTCTTGTAAGTGTTTGTTGTTCCTAGTGTTTTTTTTTTCATGTTTGCAATCATCTTATTGTGTGTTTCGTTTTCTTCTGTATGATGTGTTGATGTAATGTTCCAACTTATATTACCACATTATATGCTGCTAAATTCTTATTGTAGGGATGGGGAAAAACAATTGATTTAATTCTAGGTTTCTTAAAATTCTCGGAGAATGTATTTCTTATATTTCTCTTAACTTTCCTATATTTAACTTGCTTATTCTAATTTTATCCTAAATTCCGGATATTCAGATTGGGCTCGTCTGAATATTTCTGAGTCAGGTTCAGTTCTCGTCGGATTGGGCTCGTCCGACTAATTCTTGGGGTTATGTGAAGGCTATTGTTTCTTGATGTTGCTGGAGGCTTGATTAGTTGGATTCTGGTAGATATTTTTAGGCTATGTATCTTGATATCTATTTGTAGTCTTTTGGTTTTTGATGTTAGCTAAGGTAGGAGTAGGATCGCAAATTCCCATCGGAGATCGCCTTCTATTTCTCCGCCTTGCTCCGATACGTTAGGCTGTCATTCTTGTAGTTAGCTCTGGTTGGGTGGGGTCGCAAGGTCCCAACGAGGTTAGCCTGCAATGTCCCTCGCCATGCCCGTTACGTTAGGCTTTGTTTCGTTGTGTTAGCTCTGGTAGGGTGGGGTCGCAAGATCCCAACGAGGGTGGCCTATAAGTCCCTCGCCATGCCCGTTACGTTTATATGTGGGTCTATGTGCCTAAAATCTTGAGGCGAAAGTCGATGATGTTTTCTAAGTCCCGAAGGATGTCATCGGTGTATGTTGTTTGTGTACTGAATTCCCTATATGTTTGATCGTAAGAATGTGTATGTGTATTCGCGAAGTGGCGAAGTGTTACCTGATTCTCTTTATACAAAATTGCAGCTGTTCGTATTCCCTTTAATGTTTTGAAGTTTGTGTGCATTTCGCATTTGTAATAGTTTAGTGTTATTAATGTTTGTGGGTGTACGTTTAAAGTTGTTAAATTGTGTGTATGTGTGTTTGAATTTGTTATGTGAGTGTGAGTTGACTTACTTTGCATGTCTGTCCATGTGTTGGTGTCTATGCCCCTAAATGTGATTACCTCTTTGTATGTCTTGTTGATTTTACCCATTTGTGTCATAAGTGTTTGTCGTTTCCACGAACTTGTATATTTTCCGGCACCTGTAAACGTATATGTAGTCTTCCTTGAGATGTAGAACCAAAAATATCTCTCCTCTTCCTCTTCAGTTAGAAGCGCGTCAAAGTGCGTTCTCAAGATCCTCCTGCTAGAGTCCATATATTTTGTTTTTGTTTGTGGATATATCACTGCGGCGGTTTCCTTGACTTCTGCGAACACTTGTACTTCTTTCTCAAAATTTTCTAATGTCTTTTCTTTGGTCGAATCTTGTTCGTTGTTTTCCCCCGTTTGTATTTCTACTATTGTTATTTCTTCCTTTACCTTTTCTTTAATTATTTCTACGGATGCTGTTTCTATTTGTACTGGTTCCCCAGCTGTTTTATTTTCGCTTATGTCCTTTTTATTGAATAATTTTACATAACTTTCCTCCATTTTTAGTGCTAGGCTCTCATCTAGGTCTTTCTTGAAATTTTCTAAGTTTTGCTTGTATTCTATTCTGTCCTCCACTCTATCTCGAATTCTGTTCGTTTCCAGTTCTTCTTTAAGTTCTTGCAAGTCCCTTTTATTTTCTTGTTTAGACTCTTCCATTTTGTTCTCTAACCCTTCCTTTAGTTCTTTCATATTGTTCTGAAACATCAAACTAATCTGTTTGAGCATATCATTTTCCTCTGGCTTTGAACAAATTCCTTGTTCGGTGGGCGTCGCTGTAATTTCCGTGGTATCGCCTTGATTTTGCGGAGATTGATCTTCGCCTTCGCTGGATGATTCCTGGTGGACATTTGAAACGCTTCTGGATCTTGTATTCATTTTGTAGGTTTATATTTTTACAAATACACACAATAATAATAAAACAAAAGCGATGTGTCGTTTGGATACGACCCCTGTACAATATGTTGTAAAAATGTTTGTAATAAAATATTTGACCTGTGTTTTCAATTTATATGGCAGTGAATAAATAATTTCTATTATACCCTGTGTTTATTTATTTAACATCGATCATCAATTCGTGGAAGAGCACATACACAAATACATAAATCAAATACACATCTTTCTTTTTATATTTTTATTATACAATTATTTTATTTTAAAAAAAATAATGTCCTCCACTTCTTTAAATCCTCGGAGATGAGCTGAAAAAAATGCTGTAAGTGTACTCTGTAGGTTATTCGAATGGCCCCACGTTGGGCGCCAAAATGCTATAGGGGGGTTGTGGGCTTATAAACCCCTAGCAGTTAATGTTCTTAAAGAGCAATGAGACTAAATGTATTCAAATTAACAAAAAAAACTGTTAAAAATTAAGAGAGAAATGTTCACCAAATTAAGTTTATGAACGCTAATATTACGCAAGTGAAAGTATAAACTAAAATTATTGCTAACTGTATGTATGGGTCTACTTTAATGATTCAATGAAAAAGGTGACTATCTCTGCGGTATTAAATTTGAACTGTACTAAATTTCGCGCTTGAGATGGACTTCCTATCGCTTATATTTTGCCCAATGATCTATTTCTAATAGGGGAAGTGGTTGTTTCCGGCATTCTACAATGAATTATGTGAGTATACAATAACGCCAGTGCGCTCTTCGTTAACTTTTATCTCAGGGCCGTTGCTGGGGTTCCGCGGGAATACCTAATGCTCAGAGTGACTTACGCAATACCTGTTATTCCTACGGGATCCTAGGACTCCTGTGTGAACACGTTGTGGGCTGCTGCTAGTACCTATATAGATTGAATGATGTGTCTCCACAAATTTACGATGGATGCCAGTTCAAAATACAAATAATAAACACAAAGGTAGGTATAACTACTAATTCTTTATATATTTAATTCCACTTATTACATTCATATTTAATCAAATGAGTTATGTTTGTAGATAGAGTATGTTCATCATAAGACAACAATAAAATTAATGAGAAACAATTTATGACATGGAGAGATAATGTACACAGATCCACCTAATCGTACAAATTTCCCAAAACGTGTAAACGCATCTGTTGAGAGTGCAAATATAAATGAACTGAATGTGAACTTAATTATGGTTAAAAGAATTTATGAAAACAATCTGTTCAATTCTAGGATATTAGTTCTGACTGGAGACAAACAAATCTATTGTAAAGGTTAGCTATTTATATTATTTTATCTAAATCTGAGCAATGTATAGAGCTACTTGTTTACCAATATAGGTTAGGTTTCATTTCCTTTGATGTGACTGACTGTATGTTAAATATTGACTTTAATATTTAGTAAATTTTAACGAAAGACAATTTATTTATATGTGAATTCTAAATTTTTGATTTCTAATGACTATTATACTACTTTTACAGTACTGACATGGATTTTAATCTTCGTAAACACACGAATTACAAGACAGTTTGACGTAAATATTGTTACTTGAAAGCTGAACCTTTTTATGGTTTGTTAATACTTGTAAACATATCACGATACCTTCATCTAAACATATTTAAATGTCCTTTAGTTATATGGTGGCTTCCTTGAGCGACAGGAATGGGAATTTCGGCTGGATACTCCCTGGAATCTTTCTGTATCAGGAATGGATGGGTCTCAGGATTTGATGGTCAGGTACCGCCTGCGGGAATCTCGTTCGTAGGACGGAGTACAGGATCGCAGAATCCGCTTCGGTATTGTGCAGTATCTTAAACTTCAAGTAACGACAGCAGCAGGCCTCGGTGTTGCATCTGTGTGTACAGGTGAGTTAATTTTTCAGGTGCGTTAATGTATTGATATTTATTCTTGTGTCCGTATCGGAGTTTTTTTTTCCTTTCTTGGTTATGTTCTCTGTTGATATCTCTTTCTCTTTTCTAGCACGTGGACTTTATGTTCGTGCTATTCTATCGATAAAGCACGGCAGTTGCTTCACCGACGGTGATACAGATTCGACGATTGATAGGACGCCTATCTAGCCGGCGTTGAGGTTTCGCCACACTGGAGTTTATATCGACTTGTCGGTTTGATTGATATACGTCTATTCACGGATGTTTTTTTATTATCTCTGATGTTGCACTATTGGTGGATGTATATCTAATCTTCGTGTGAATGAATGTCTACCTATTTTATATGCTACAGTAGTCTATTGTTTAACGCCTCGAACCCAAAGCAGTTGTACATTACAATTTTATTAATTGTTATTATTTTGTGTATCTAAACGTGATTTGGATACTGTTTAATAGTCTTTCTATATTTATGACTAATAAAAAAAATATTTATAGTGCGTATAATTTTTGAATGCTCATATTTGTATTTTTGATGCGTCTGACAGATTTAGCGTCGGTTTTTGAAAAATCAGTACAGTCATGTACAAAAAAATAATGAAATTTTCTAATTTTTTGGATTTTATCCAAAAATAAGGAT
Organism: Amphimallon solstitiale; assembly: GCA_963170755.1. NCBI lineage: Eukaryota > Metazoa > Arthropoda > Insecta > Coleoptera > Scarabaeidae > Amphimallon > Amphimallon solstitiale. Next base: position 77,213,161 of record OY720677.1, on the reverse strand, counting down.
ATTAATAGATTATGTGGACCTGGTTTACAAATAATCTTAAAATTTAAATACATATAAATTCATTTCCGTTTTTTACTTGATTAAAATCCGTTCATTCATAATAAAATGCCTGCTGTGAATATTAAATTTCCAAATTTAAATCAAATTCATTTTATATAGTCATTTTGGTTTAAATTGCTTAAAAGCTTATCAAAACTTTATCAAGTCAGTTATATCTTGCCATTCAAGGAATTATACTAACATTTCTAAATGCGCTTAATTGTATCAAGTGCTCACTTAATTTTTGGATTTCAAATAACATTTTAGTTTTGACAGTAATTAATTGTTAATAGCTTTATTCAAATAGGGCATCTATTTATACACACAACACATATTATTAATTTGCCATACCTACTTATATTTCGTGCGTTTTACTGCATTCAAAATATTAATGTTTGACATTTCTTACTGAAGCTACTCGGCCTAAATTTGAAAAGATGCTTTCGATAATTATGCATTAGTAAGGGCGTAATTCATGACAATTCCTAATCCTAACTGTGCTGTGATATTTGTTGTTAATGTATTTACCATCAGATATCAGGCAATTACTAAATATAGTCACGAAATTCTAGCTTTAATATGACATGTGATCTAGGTCTCTTAGTGATACTTTATATGCTGTTTGTACTTAAATTACAGTCCTATTGATATTCATGCCCTAATTCAAATCTGTTCTAAATATAGAAAAGGCTGTAGTTAATTTATGTTTTCACATTAAAATTGGTTTCCTCACCGAGTTCAATTACAATTGACTTAATAATGGGCGTTCAAAGAATGAACGTCCATGCTTTACATTAAATGATGCTATTGAATATTTCTAGGTCAATAATTCTATTTGTGCTTTTAAAAACACGAGATATACAATCAACGAGCTTTGGAGTGTCGCTCCTAGTATGTACAAATTATGATTATGTTTTGATTTAGTCATAATTGGCATTTTTATAACGGCCATATGTGTATGTTCTAAATGCATGTGTTGTGTGTGCTAGATAAGATGCTTTGTCAAAACTCAATGTAAAATGATAGTGAAAGATTGAAAATAATGTATGCTACATAAGCATAAGACTGTATAGTGCGTTTCTGTTGTATTTAAATTTGTTCGCACTACTAAGGTCATGTTTCTATGCTAAATTCTTTAACTTTATTTCTTCAGCTAAACTTTATGACCAAAATATAATTGTTTGCTAAACGGTTAGATGGGATTGAATCTGTGTGCAAAGTTATATCTCTCCTTTATTTACGTAACTCAATGCAACTACAACATTTCAATATGTACAAGGGTTCGTCCCTAATAACAACTTAAAAGTAAAAAAATTGAATGTTGTAACTCGTAACTAATGTTGTGGATTTGAACAGTCTAGGAACATATACGAGACTAGTTCAATATTTTTTGTGGTAAGGGATTTTCCGTTTGCATTTTATTTCACATTTTTAGCCACAGTCTCCACCCATTATTGAATTTTCACTAGAATTATTTTATTTTATTTTATTTATATATATTGTAGTGAATTATTTAGCTGTGATGTAATTCAGCTCCATTGTTGTTGTCTGAAACATATAAAAGACAAAGTCTTAAATTAAGTTTTACACGTTAAACTGAATACTTCCTATAATTAGGTTATGTTGATCTCATTAATGCAGGTTTTAATTGAATGTTTGTTTCTCTGCCTGTGCATTGTCCATAAAAAAACCTTGTTATCTATATTAATATGTTCTGGATTTCAATGGTCGTCTTTATGATGGGGTACAGAGTTTCTAAAAATAAAAACAAATAAAGTGGTAAATATGTTTACGTCAAAATTAATTACTTAAATTTTAATGTAAGTAAGAGTCCTCTAGTATGGGTAGCTAGTAAAAGCAATGATACAGAATGACGTATATGCTCATTATAACATCTCTGTAGGAGGAGTATAAGCTGATTATAAGTATTTCAACGTCTATACGAATAGGTGTCCTCTTGATAGATAGAGATCTAAAACCACAGAATAATTAATATGAAAGAAATCAAAAGCGGTTTGGAGCGTTATTTATAAAGAGAGAAGGTCAGTCAGTGACGTATGAAGTTGCAAATATAATTTCCCTAAATATAATTTAAAAAACATTTTATTATTAATAAAATAATTTAGTCAAGCTATGAACCAACAGATATGATATTTTACCTTGTACATGATAGTATTCTGTATTAATATCAATATAGAGTGGTTAATAACATTGATTTCTTATTTATTAACATACGTTTCATATTTATTAAAGTTAAAATACGTTTTATAAATTGTTTAATTTATGGATATGACAATGATTTAAATGCTGTTACTTAATATCATTAAATATCAGGAATAATGGAACAATTTGGGAATATGAGGGTATGTGTGATTAGAATGTATAAAAATGTAATTAAAATAGAAATATTTTCATATTGTAATATAATGGGAATGATATACAAGTATGCCTTGGAAAATTAAAAAAACAAAGGAAGGTGGAAGGATGCCAAAAATTTATGAAGGAAGCATCATTTTGATGGAGAAGAAAATTCTAAATTTTATCATAAATAAATAAACAGATGTATGTACCTTGGTAAATAATAGTCCAAAAATATTAGTGCCGTAATTCGAAAGTGAAAATAAAATTGTTCACGTCGTGTGAAATGATAATTGCAGTTCTATTTGTGAAAACTTCAGCGGACCCATCGAACATATTCAGATTTGGAGTAGGAGTTTGCTTTTCTGTGTCAATTGAAGAACAGAATATTCAGAAATCACATCTATAAATATTCATCAGGATTTCGAACTAATTTTCAAACCAAGCTACAAGGTAAGAAAATAAAAATATACATGTATAGATACTTAACCGATAAATTATAAGCCTATAAGAAAGAAGTACTTCATATTGATAGATATTTAGAAGCATACTTACACTCGTAAAAATGCGAGGAAACAGAAATATCTCCTCTTCAATAAAATTTAAAATTAAAATTTAATTGCTTTAAAAAATTGTTGACCGTTATATTGCTCACGAAGCCATGTTATTTTTTTTTAATTTCACTTTAACAAAATTATGTATGTATTTACGTAGAATAGAATTTCTTAATACATTAATAGTATTTCCTACTGACCTTAACCTTCCGTTAGGCGCGCTGATGTTTGCAACGTTAGTAGTCGCGATGGGACTGATAAACCCATGGTGTTGGTTTTGTTTTTTTTCACTTATCTGTTTACCTTATGTATAGGAGATCCATTATATATAACATTTTAACATTAAGTGAACATACTACTTAACTTTTATTAGAAAGAAAATAATATTTTATTACAATATACAATATAAGAGAACATTATACAGAATCCATTATTATATTTTCTGCGGTATTACAAATTAAGCAATTTTCACAAACTGCTTTCACATGTTGATTCCAACATAGGTACACGTGACATTTTTCACATGTAAACTTGGTACGACAGTCTTTTTTAGAGGCTTGGTAGCAAGGCTGACATCGTTTCCTTTTTGAGCTGGTAGGAACAGAAGCAGTTTTAACGTTATTAGTAACTACTTGCGGTTTATACTTCTTCAACATACTTTTCAGATCATCCGGTAGACTTGTTATTAGCGACCTCCTTTGTAGCTGCCCGGATAATAAAGTCAGAGCCAATTTTTTCAAATATGCCCGCCTATCTGAGTATTGATTACCATTCGCGAGAAAAATGAGTCTTGAGTTTATTCCAGCTGTATTCAAAAGATGGTAAAAGATTACCATAGGCCATCTTCTCGTCGCTCTAGCCACATTATAACTAGCGCATAGCTTATCCACCACATCTACCCCAGACTTGGTATCATTATAATGAAGTATTATTTCCGGCTTTTTATGTATGTTATTAGACACTTCATTGGATGATACATGAAGACTTGATAATAGAACAACTGTCTTTCCTGCTTTTGGAACATATGATACAATTGTTTCATTTTTTAAAAAACCAAAAACGCTATCATATTGCTCACGACCTTTCGCTGTTACAAAGTTCGATGGAATTTCCCGTCTGTTCTTTCTTATTGTTCCTACGTATGATAGTTTCTTCTTTTCTAACTCTTGCACTAGACTCAAGCTAGTGAACCAATTGTCGGCCGTAATGTTTCGTCCAGATCCATAAATTGGTTCAGTCAACCTAAGAACAACAGCCTCAGCAGAATTGTTTTGACGGTATGGACCCTCGGGCTACTGTCCGCAGTATAATTCCATGTTTGAAGTATAAAACAACTTCGCATCAGACAGGCAAAAAATCTTCAAACCATATTTGGTAGGCTTGGACGGTATATACTGCCGAAAGCCGCAGCGGCCTCGAAAAGCTGGTAACTGTTCATCAACTGTTACATTTTGACCAAGAGATAATTGTAGCTGACAATTACGGATAACCATTGTGAACATCTGCCTAACAGCTGCCAGTTTGTCAGACTTTCTGCGATCTTCTCTTGAAGCCCTCTCGTCAAAACGTATACATCTGATTAAAAATCTAAACCGTTTTTCAGACATCGCCATTCTAAACATGTGGATACCAAGGTCATCAGTTGCCCACATATCATGAAGGTTTTGGCGCCCACCACGAAAAACACCTGCCAGATATAGCAAACCAAAGCATGCTTTCATTTCTGTAATATCTGTGAGTCGGCTATCTCTTTCTTGGTGAAATTTATCTTTCACAATTTGTATATAATTGTTAGTATTTGTAACTATCAAATCTAAAATATCGTCACTAAAGAAGAGTTTCCTCTAGCATTCAATTTCGGTTTTAGCTTCTCTTGCCGCCTGTGTTACACCCGGTAACACTCTCATAATATTCTGAGGACGACTATGTGTCTTTTTCCAACGCTGCTTTCTCCATTGTGTTCCATTTTTCCCTGAAAAAAAAATAGGTCTAATAATAACGCTTCTTTTCTAGCGTGTAGCTGCTCACCATAAAAGAAATGTGTATTATCTAGTTCTAGATTCTCTTCATTTTCGCTGTCCTCTACCTCATGATCGGTATCTGACATGACATCTCGCATTTCAACACAATCCTCTGTTTCTGAATCGTCACTTTCGTTGAAATCCTCTTCACCAAAGTCGTCATCATCGTAAAGTAGCCGATGTATTTCTTCTATATCGTTCGGATTTTCGAGATCAAATATGTTCTTGTTCATTCTAATTATTATAAAATTAACAAATGGTTATGATTATAGAGTTAATAAATAACGTTAGTAAATGCGCAAGCATAAACATAACCCTTCAATTAGCAAATGAGGCACGCTTATTGAATGGCAAAAAAAAACAACATACCTTGTCGCAGTGGGTCTACTGGCCCCAATTGATGATCTATACACAATTAGCTATCAAAAACACTAGCATCGATTGATGAAATCGAAATATTCGTGCAGTTTCAGATAGGTTATAACGTACTGTTAGATGTCACAACACGATATACACGTGGCTCCATCTATTAGGAAGTAGTTCGCTTTTCTATAAATGATGGGATTATCAGACCCATGCGCGACTAACGGAAGGTTAAGTAAGTTAAGTAAATATGAATATTGATATGAATAACTTGTCGAATCAAAGAAAAATTCTACAATAAGTAATAATACTTTAACGTATTAAGAAATTAGAAGTATATCTCAATAGTGATACCAATATGTAACAATTAAAAGTAAATAATATATATATATATATATATACTGTGTATAAAACTTACTACCAGGGAAGGTAGAATTAGGGTTTAGGTAAAAATAAAAATTCCTAGCTTTTTTACGGCTCGTGACGTTTCGGTTCTATGTTTGAACCTTCATCAGACCTTTATTAAATTAGAAAGAAAAAACATATTAAATTTTGCCCAGCTCACATTTATAAAATAATTAACAATATTAAAAACATCTATGTGTACTTACTTTTGCCGAGGGGCTATATATTTGATCTCATCTGTATATTCAACATATGACACATTAAAAAAGTAAACATTAAGATATTACGGCACATTTAAAATAATTTGCTTAAAATAATTTTCGGTGTGCAGTTTAAAGTCTCGATAACCTTCTGCGTACGTTTTATTAAACACATGTGTACATTGGTGAACGAAAAACCTATTCGTCCGAAAAAACAAACAAGAAAAACAAAAAGGAGATATCTTTTATTTTATATTGTTATTCCGCGCAAATAATGTATTGATATTAAATTTAATATTTACATGAATTTCATATAATTTTAATAATGAGTAAGTGCTGTCATTTAATCTATTGTGTTATGCCAATTTGTATTGTATTCTTCTTGTTAATTGCGGTAAGAAAGCTCCATATATTCTGCTGAAATTTTGCGAGTCTGATTTGCAATTTATACTGTGTCTTAAAGTTTTTATAGTTAGCGTTTCCAAAAAAGTTCTCCGAATGTAATTAGGTTCTTTGAAAATGATTCTTGCTTTATTGAAATCCGCTGTGTGGTTGGTGGTTGATATATGGCCTGCCAAAGCACAACCCTGCGGCTTCACCCTTACGTCACTGATATGTTGGGTGATCCGGTTTTTTAGTCTCTGCTTTGTCTGTCCTACATAGAAATCATGGCAGCTACATTCTATTGCGTACACCACATTGTTTCTCATCTGTGTAGGTATGTTATCCTTTAATCTAGTGTACACCTTTGAATTCGAAAAAGCCGTTGTATATGCTATAGAACATATATTGTGAAATAGCATTTTAATTTTATTCGTTAGGTTTGGAATGTATTGCAATTTTCCGTACTTGGGAGTTGTGCTACTGTTATCATTACCGTTCGGTTCTTTTTCCCTTTTTGATAAGGTTTCGGGGTTTGTATCCGTGGTATTGGAAGAAAAGAGAAGTTTGTTCAATACATTTTTTGGATAGTTATTGTATAGCAGAATTTCTTTGAGTTTGTGTAAATCCTGTTGGAGATAGTCAGCATGTGATATTTTGCTAATTCTATCTTTAAGTGCTTTGATCAAGTTTATTTTGTATTTTTTGGGGCAATTGGAATGGTAATTTAGTAACCTATTTGAGTTAGATGGTTTTCTATACCATCTTAATTTGAGAGTGTTGTTTTCCCTCTTTATCAGTGTGTCTAAAAATGGGATTGAGTTATTTTGCTCTATTTCCACTGTGAAATTTAGTTTATTATTATATGAATTGAAAATTTGTAGAGTAGAGTCTATTTTGTTTTCTGGGATGCAGCAAATTAAATCATCCACATATTGCCATAAAAAGTGAAAATGAAAATCTATTCGGGTTATTACATATTTTATGATAGTATTCATTGTCAAATCCGCTATTGTGGGTGATAGAGAGAGTCCCATTGGGGTACCATCAATTTGTGAGTAATATTGCCCTTCATATACGAAAAAAACACTATCGAATATCCATTTTATTATGTCTATGAATTCTTTTTTTGGTATGTTGGTATTCTTTTCTATAAATGTCCAGTTGTCTGCTATGATTTCTATAACTATATCTACCGGGATATTGGTAAAAAGGCTTGTTACATCGAAAGAAACTATGGTGTAATTTTCTGGTATTGCAAGGTTATTCGCGGCTTGTGCAAATTCAAAGGTGTCCCCAATTTTGTGGCTATTATATGTTTTGAAAGATTTGTCTATGATGTCTGCGATGTATTTTGCCAAATATTTTGTGTGATGTTCAACACTGCTGATTACTGGTCTTAATTTGTTGCCCGGTTTATGTACCTTTGGCACACCATATATCCTAGCCGTTTCAGAATTATTTTTTATCAACCTTTTATATGTTTCTTCTGTAATGTATTGTTTAACTTTAAGAGTTTTGATTAATTGATTTGTCTTTCTTTCAAAAGAACAAGTAGGGTCCCGGTCCAGTTTTTTGTATATATTCTGGTCATTTAGCAGATCTAGCATTTTCCTATTATATTCATCCTTATACATGCATACTGTAACGTTGCTCTTGTCTGATCTAGTAATAATGATATTTTTATTTGAATTTAAAAAGTTTTTGCAATTGTGGTACGCTGTAAGCAAGATATTGTTATGTGGAGACTATAGCTTGGACTGCTTTTATACAGCGGTCTCTACTATATTTTAGGTATGCTAGCATACCTAAAATATAATAGAGACCGCTGTATAAAAGCAGTCCAAGCTATAGTCTCCAAACAAATTTATAACACTTTCAATGAAATTCAAAAAGGGGAATACACACACACTTACAACAAAATAAAACAAAGAAACATCGAAAAAATCAATAAACTTAGCCATTCAATATCCACCAAATCAAAAACAGCACAAAGTTCAATAGAAACAAAAAGCTCTACAAATATAACCCATAGTGACAGAGAGCCTACACCACAGCCAGTAAGAGATACCGACAATAGATGTGAAAATAAAAAGAAAGGTCCACAATACAATAGCATGATTTTATCAATCGACATAATCAAAAATTTTTTTATAAATTTGACAGACACGGACATACCTATGCAAATACAAGAAGTTCTAGCTCTTGGTAACAAATTCGCACTCCCAACAAACAATCGGAACATTTCCTTAGAAAGGATCCTTGCTGACTGTGAAAACATTCTGACTGATATAGAGGAACAAGATAGGGACAGATACAGAAACGAAATAACATACCATATCACAAACTACCTAAAAACAAATAAAAATAACAATATCTTGCTTACAGCGTACCACAATTGCAAAAACTTTTTAAATTCAAATAAAAATATCATTATTACTAGATCAGACAAGAGCAACGTTACAGTATGCATGTATAAGGATGAATATAATAGGAAAATGCTAGATCTGCTAAATGACCAGAATATATACAAAAAACTGGACCGGGACCCTACTTGTTCTTTTGAAAGAAAGACAAATCAATTAATCAAAACTCTTAAAGTTAAACAATACATTACAGAAGAAACATATAAAAGGTTGATAAAAAATAATTCTGAAACGGCTAGGATATATGGTGTGCCAAAGGTACATAAACCGGGCAACAAATTAAGACCAGTAATCAGCAGTGTTGAACATCACACAAAATATTTGGCAAAATACATCGCAGACATCATAGACAAATCTTTCAAAACATATAATAGCCACAAAATTGGGGACACCTTTGAATTTGCACAAGCCGCGAATAACCTTGCAATACCAGAAAATTACACCATAGTTTCTTTCGATGTAACAAGCCTTTTTACCAATATCCCGGTAGATATAGTTATAGAAATCATAGCAGACAACTGGACATTTATAGAAAAGAATACCAACATACCAAAAAAAGAATTCATAGACATAATAAAATGGATATTCGATAGTGTTTTTTTCGTATATGAAGGGCAATATTACTCACAAATTGATGGTACCCCAATGGGACTCTCTCTATCACCCACAATAGCGGATTTGACAATGAATACTATCATAAAATATGTAATAACCCGAATAGATTTTCATTTTCACTTTTTATGGCAATATGTGGATGATTTAATTTGCTGCATCCCAGAAAACAAAATAGACTCTACTCTACAAATTTTCAATTCATATAATAATAACTAAATTTCACAGTGGAAATAGAGCAAAATAACTCAATCCCATTTTTAGACACACTGATAAAGAGGGAAAACAACACTCTCAAATTAAGATGGTATAGAAAACCATCTAACTCAAATAGGTTACTAAATTACCATTCCAATTGCCCCAAAAAATACAAAATAAACTTGATCAAAGCACTTAAAGATAGAATTAGCAAAATATCACATGCTGACTATCTCCAACAGGATTTACACAAACTCAAAGAAATTCTGCTATACAATAACTATCCAAAAAATGTATTGAACAAACTTCTCTTTTCTTCCAATACCACGGATACATACCCCGAAACCTTATCAAAAAGGGAAAAAGAACCGAACGGTAATGATAACAGTAGCACAACTCCCAAGTACGGAAAATTGCAATACATTCCAAACCTAACGAATAAAATTAAAATGCTATTTCACAATATATGTTCTATAGCATATACAACGGCTTTTTCGAATTCAAAGGTGTACACTAGATTAAAGGATAACATACCTACACAGATGAGAAACAATGTGGTGTACGCAATAGAATGTAGCTGCCATGATTTCTATATAGGACAGACAAAGCAGAGACTAAAAAACCGGATCACCCAACATATCAGTGACGTAAGGGTGAAGCCGCAGGGTTGTGCTTTGGCAGGCCATATATCAACCACCAACCACACAGCGGATTTCAATAAAGCAAGAATCATTTTCAAAGAACCTAATTACATTCGGAGAACTTTTTTGGAAACGCTAACTATAAAAACTTTAAGACACAGTATAAATTGCAAATCAGACTCGCAAAATTTCAGCAGAATATATGGAGCTTTCTTACCGCAATTAACAAGAAGAATACAATACAAATTGGCATAACACAATAGATTAAATGACAGCACTTACTCATTATTAAAATTATATGAAATTCATGTAAATATTAAATTTAATATCAATACATTATTTGCGCGGAATAACAATATAAAATAAAAGATATCTCCTTTTTGTTTTTCTTGTTTGTTTTTTCGGACGAATAGGTTTTTCGTTCACCAATGTACACATGTGTTTAATAAAACGTACGCAGAAGGTTATCGAGACTTTAAACTGCACACCGAAAATTATTTTAAGCAAATTATTTTAAATGTGCCGTAATATCTTAATGTTTACTTTTTTAATGTGTCATATGTTGAATATACAGATGAGATCAAATATATAGCCCCTCGGCAAAAGTAAGTACACATAGATGTTTTTAATATTGTTAATTATTTTATAAATGTGAGCTGGGCAAAATTTAATATGTTTTTTCTTTCTAATTTAATAAAGGTCTGATGAAGGTTCAAACATAGAACCGAAACGTCACGAGCCGTAAAAAAGCTAGGAATTTTTATTTTTACCTAAACCCTAATTCTACCTTCCCTGGTAGTAAGTTTTATACACAGTGATATAAGGGGCGTTCAACACTCCAATCGGTTAAATGAATCGTAATCAAGCGATTGTACATTGATTTACAACATCGTTGAACACGTTTATTATTGTCAACTGTCAATTGGCAAATAGTGGCAAATAGACGGCGATTTCCGATTTGTTTGTCTTGTGAGGTTAGGGCTGTTAGCGCTAGTTATTCGTTGACACTGTTGACAGTTTGTTGGCTTTGTTTTTGATCTCGTTAATAGTCATTATTAATTGGTCGAACATGAATATCAATAATAATATTTTACGGCATCTGTTGCTAACAGAACTAGCTGAAGCAGATAAGACAACAGGAACGATCATCGCTTTTATCGAACAACTGTTTCACCGGATTGGTCCACGGGATTTAGTTATAAGAGAACCAGATGTTTATGTAAACAATTATTTTGAGGAAGTTGTACCTCATTATTCAAGCACTACATACAAAAGGCATTTTCGTATGGGGAGGAACACTATGGCTGTAAGTACACAAGTATAAACCAAAATGGTCATGCAAATAATACCCAAATACTTTTCCTTCACCTAGGTACTCATCGATGAAATAAGTACAATTTTGAAATCTGAAAATGTGGACCTCGACAAAATGGTTGTGCCTGTATCAAAAAAATGCCATGTCACATTGTGGATGCTCGCCAATTATGCTGTAACCTTTCGGGAATGTGGTACGCTATTTGGACTAAGCACTGGGACTGTGCACTTCATAATGTTGCAGATATGTACAGCAATTTGCGAAATGCAGGGGCGGTACATAAAATGGCCAACAGCTGACCAGTGTGAAGAAATAGCTGATGACACATATGAACGAACACAGTTCCCAGGTGTTATTGGAGCACTGGACGGATGTCACATAGAAATTAAGGCGCCATTCCATAATGCATATGATTATTACAACCGTAAACAGTTCTACTCTGTCATATTGCAAGGAACATGTATTCCAGATCTGAGATTTACAGACATTTTTGTTGGTATGCCAGGAAGAGTGCATGATGCTCGTGTCTACAGATTAAGCCCATTATCTCAAAAAATTTCCCAGGGTCTGATTCCAGAAGACATGCACATTCTTGCTGATTCTGCATACAGTCTGCATGACAACATCCTAACACCTTTTCGTGATAATGGTCACCTTTCCCAAGTTCAGAAGAAATACAACACCAAACATGCTTCTGTTCGCAATTGTATTGAACGAACATTTGGTTTGCTCAAAAATAAATTTCGTCGATTACGATTCTTAGACATGAGCCTTGTAGAAGAAATTCCTATAGTTATAACGGCATGTTGTGTGCTGCATAATTTCATTTTAGTCCATGAAGGCTATGAAGAAGGTGAAGATATCTACGACGATTTAGATGAAATGCCTGACCTTGAAGGGAATCGAGACGTAGCGTTCACAGGCGGTCGTACTAAACGCAATAATATTGCAAATATGTTGTAGCTGATGAGGCTAGACAAATAAATCTTTGTAAAATTAATCAAAATACACTATTTTATTTTTAAAGTACAACTACAAAAAATCGTATTAATAACATGGGTGAACAAAATCTTAAACATACGATATTTAACACGAACATGAAATAAACAATTCAAAGTGCTATTAAAAGTATATCACAATATTCTCTTAATATTGCAACCTGTCACTATTGCACTTATTTCTAAATGTTGTGAGACATATCACATTTTGGTAATGGCACAAATGGCACTGTATCATCCCAACTAAAACATGAAGTAATAATAAAAACATTTTAAAATTAAAAGGCTGGAACAAAAGAAAAGAAAATTATTTAACTCCCTCTTTGTGCATTAAGTAACTGTTCAAGTAGATCGTTGCGCCTGGTTTGTATATCATTCTGTTTTTCCAGAGTAGTTCGGAGCAGTCTGAGCTCATTGTTTCGCTCCTCTTCTACAGCAAGGGCCTCTTGGCTCACCACCAATGATTTTCTTACTCTTTTCACATGTACATTGTTTGATTGCCCTTTTTTCGCGTTCAGTCTTCTTTTTTTGACGGCCTCTCTCACATCACTAACTGACGCTACTTCCGGTAACATTTCAGTAGTTGGATAGCGTTGTGTAATTATGTCGAATCCTGATGGAGGTTCTGTTATGGTGGCCACATCATCCTTCACGCCTTCCGTTTGCTGGTGACTGAATCCCTGAAAACATTATAGGAGTAGTAAGAATCAGCTGTGCATATTAAGTAGTAGTTTACCATTGAGCTCATCAATGCAGGTGGATTAATACTATTATCACACGCCAAGATGGCGGCAACCAGTTCATAATACGGCCAGGATTTGCGACCACGTCCTGTTTTGTTATTGTGGTCCTTAATACTTACATAATACTGTTTCATATTACGGTATTTTCGTTCAATATCTTGTATGCTGTAAGTGTACTTATGCTTCCGCATTTGTTCAGCTATTTCCTCAAACAGTTTCTTTTTTCTAATCGAAGGATCACGAAACTTATCTTTTCGTTTCAACCACAGGGCAAGAAATAGCTTAGTGGCTTCCACTGAAAAACTTCCAACTACCCCTTCTTCGGATGTACTGCAGGAGGGTCTGTCATCATTAATAACATTTTCATCCTCATCATTATGATTACCATCAACAGGTTCTTGTTCGTTAACGTTCTCATTTTCTTTGTTTTCGACGCTGTTGGTTACACGAGCATGGAACAACAGAGAATACGCAAATGCTTTATCTAGAATTATACAAATATGTTACAGAACTACCTTCCAATACACACCTATCGCTTCTTACCTGTTAAGGCTCTGTCGTAATCGTCCTCGCTTACGAGCAGACTATAATTAATCCCCGTCTCACCCTCTTGTAAGAGTAACCGCTTCGTAGTCATTTTTGCAATTTGCAATTTCAGTAAGTACGCTTCCGCTGTGATAACGTCGGTAATAACTGCTATTTTACAAGAACACTGTGCGGATATACACTATAAACAAACCGCTCTCAACACATTACACATCGAACATAACCTATCTTTCTGTCTATCTTTCGACGTGCTTTCGACGCATGCTTCACAAACCGATTTACATCGCTTTGCATCGTACAATTTATACGATTGAAATTTTGTCCATCGATTTAAATCAATCGTACTCTGTTGAACACGTCAAACCCGACAATCGTAAAGCGATTGTTAATCGATTCACTCCGTTGAACGCCACCATACACTATCAGTACTCTAAGCTGAATTTCGTCGAGCACTATATATATATATATATATTATTTATTTGTCCATATAGAATTTTCATGATTGTACAGTATGTTGTGTGGAATTTAAATCCGATTTAATATATACTGAAATTAATTGCCTTAATTTATTATAAATAATAATAATAATAATATCAATTTATTCAGTTATGCTACAAAGCGTTGAACAAGTCAAGGAACTGTTAGGTACACATTAAATTCACAAAAAAAAAATCAAACAACACATTGCTTCAACAAATGAACAAACATATAAATAAATATAAAATGTATTCTAATTGCTGAAGCTAAAATATATAAAAGATTAATAATGAAGGATTAAATATTAAGTAAAAAATTCGTCGACAGAGTATAAAGTCATAGCATGAAGATAGCTACACAAGCGCTTCCTAAATATGTGATTTGTTTTTTTTTCATTTCTAGTGGTACATGATTATACACTTTAACTGACTGAGTCCCATGCCCCTATATACCATAGTTTTTGTTGTTCGGGGGAGTAAAAGATGACCCGTTCCAGCACCACGAGTGCTATAAGTATGCAAATGCTCGCGATTCTTGAACAGTTCGTAATTTTGGTGAACAAACACTGCACACTCCATTATATAGATTGCTGGCACTGTGAGTATATTATATTTCTTGAATATCTCTCTATCGGAAGTCTCCGGCTGCAGACCGAACACACTTCGCAAACACATCTTCTGCAACTCGAAAATCCGTTCCGCTTCCACCGACGACTCCCAAAAAGGTAAGTAATATGTTAGCGTTATTTAGGAAAAATCTAAGTAAATTTATATTTTTTTAAAATTTGTTTCAGCTTAACGACCAGGATGAAATTGTATGTATATTATTGGTTTTACTTTCTTATACGTAGTATAAGGAAGTATTGTGATGATGAAAATTTTCGACCTCGAGATTTTTGCAGATGTCCACGTTTTGAAGTCCCGTGATACCAAAAGAGTGTTTTTTAAAAAATGTCTGTGTGTGTGTGTGACCACGATAGCGGTCAAACCGCTGTAGATATCAATTCTAAATTTTGTATTTACGTGTATAATCTCCCTCTTGAGATCTGATTAGTTTTTCATTAAAATCGGTAGACCGGAAGTAGCAGTTTACTTCAGCGAAAAAATCGAATTTTGACAATATTTCGTCAACTATTAAGTTTAAACAAATTTATAAAGAATTCATATATACTTAAAATTGAAATTGAAAAAAGTTTTATTTAAAAAGTTTTTCGAACTTCCTACCGGAAGTAGGTCTTTTACTCTTATCGAAAATCAGTTTTTTGCGAATATTTCGCAAGTCATGCGTTTTAGACAAGTACGTTACGGGCATAAAAGTATTTAAAACATAATTTTCAATATCTTTTGTATGAAAGAAATTTCAAAATTCAGACCGGAAGTACCACTTTTACTCTTATCGGATAACGATTTTTTGCAAATATGTCGTAAGTTATGCATTCTATATATATTTATCAAGAGTACAAAAGTATTTAGAACTGAATTTGCAATATTTTTTGTATATATGAAATTTCAAAATTCGGACCGGAAGTAGCACTTTTACTCTTAGCGAGTAGCACTTTTTTGATAATATCTTGCAAAGTATGCATTCTATAGAGATTCACTAAGAGAATAGAAGTACTTAGAATAGGATTTTGAATAATTTTTGTATACAAAAATTCTTAAAATTCTATTATTTGAAACACTCATACGTATAAGAAAGTCGTGTGGTGGCCACACCTCATTTTTTTATTTTATATTGGCTTGTCAGACGCATCAGATTATTGTTTACTCATTTATCTATTATATTTATAAATTAATGTATCTGTTTATTTATGTTAGAAAAAGAGAAAGAGGAGAAGAAATTCCAAACGTAATGCTATAAACCAGCACACTAGAATTTACAACATTAAGAGTATGAAGACAATAGTAATTAAACAGATGAGATAAATTTGTCATCTGTTTAATTACTATTCTTTTAAACTCTTTAATTTTTTTTGTTTAATGTTATTTGTTTTGTTGTGTTTAATAACACCATACTACATTAACTTATTATCAAATATTTCGACATCTTTAACGTTGTTTTTTTTTAGGTAAATTTAGTTTTATATGTTGTAATTACTATCATTCTGTTGCCTTAATTGTGGATTTATATCTGGAAACTCAATATACAATTTAATTTGGTACAGCTTTCATCTTACATACTATTACTAATATTTAGATTTGGTTTTATTAGCTAAAACTAATTTCACGTCACAGTTTGTAATTTGGACTGGAGATCTGTACAGAATTTTGAATTTTTCTTTTTGAAATGGTATAGTATGTATCTAATATATATATATAATTTATTGTTTTTTTATTTTTATTATGTGATGGTGTCAATATTAGGTACATTTTGTTAATTTCATTTGTATTTGCTGTTTAGAAAAATTCGAAATCAAGTGTATGTTGAACAAAAAATCATTAATACTTGAGTCTAGGATTTGAATTAAATATTAAATTTCATTGTTGTCTGTCAATAATTATTTCCATAAATACAAACGCTTGCAAGTTTGTGGTTCATGTGCATCTTGCCAACTTACTTGCCAGTACTATACGTTCAAAGTTTTCCATTTGCTTGCATACTTTCGAAAATAATCGTCTGAAAGTTTGAAAAGTTTGAAAAATCGTCTGAAAGTTTGAAAACTACGAACGCTAATATCTTGTCAATTTAGTTGCCAGTACTATACAATCATAGTTTCCCATTTGACTGCATACTATTGAAAATAATCCTATGAAATTTAAGAGATCATTAAGAGATGTTAGTTCTGATAGGGTTAAATCTGGGTTAGGTAGACAGAATAGGATGAATTTACAACTAAGGGATAGAATTTTAAGTGTATATGACCATTCTTAAGATAGATGGATACATCAATACAAACATTGATATATTAAAAAAGTAAGTAATACAGATATTATAGCAATTACGATAATAGAACTGATTCTTATACTCTAATAATTATGAGTAAAATTGGTTGTGATATTCCATACTCGCATTTACAGTCACCTATAAGAGACTTATTTAGAAAATTTCTAGTGAATTATAATGAAAAAGATGAGGATACAATCACTATTCCAAATTATATCAAAGTCTTGTCAAAAAATGCTCCTATCCCTCTTTCAAATGTAAATATAAATTCAGAGAGATTGTATGGGACCTTATTTATAGACCTGTTTGAGCATGATAAAGGTATACAAGGATATAGTTTCTAATAATTTTTTGAAAATATCCCAGCAAACACAGGAAAGACGGGAAATCAGTGGGCCATTGATGCTAGAGACGGTATTTTGCTGGCAATTTTTTGTTATCATTGGCCCCCTTATGGTTTGTTGATGTAAAATGTACGAATAATTTTTCGACTAATGGTATGACACTGGCGCATCATTGCCAATAATTTATAATTTTACCAATGCGGTGCCATCGTATAGCCAATGCTGGCCATAGAGTAATTTGTATATAACGATGGCGAATTGATGGCGAATCGTTGATTAACCGCTTGGTTCAAATTTAGCGCTCTGTCATTGCGTCACACATCATGTGACTTGATTCTTGGTTCCCGCATTCCGTATTCGCCGGCCCCGCACAATTTTGCGTCGTTTCGATGACGGTCTCGCGCTTGGAATAAAAACTCTAATAAGAAGTAATTAACTAATTAGTGTGCTTCTTTTGTGTGTGATGACAAGGTAAGAATACTCTTTTTATTAATAGACATTTATGTAATATTGTTTTGAAGTATTGTTTCTGAGCGTCCTAAATTTGAGGTTAGGTTTGTTACAATGAGTAAGATTTCAGAATTGAAAAAGTTAAGTGCAAATTATCAAAACAAATTAATAAGGAAACGAGTAGCTGCAACCATAGAAAATATCGATAAGAATTTAACGCATAAGAGGGTGTGTACTGTTAAACATCTTTCTCAAAATGAATTGAAATTGAATGATAATGCGGCAATTATTGATAGTGAAGGCTCAAGTCCTAATTCTAGTTTGTTTACTAGAAATTTCGCTATAGATATTTCAAGTAATATTTCCGAAGAAAGCGGTATTGTTGATTTACAGACTCATACGTCGAAACGTGCAATAGAATCAAAACTTTCAAATGAGAGCTCAGTAGATTTCCGCGATCAACTTTTGAATTCTAGTAGTAATTCGAATGACAATTTAGGCCATTACAGTGATTTATCACTGCACGAAGATATTCAAACTAAAATAAATAAGAATTCATCATTCAGTTCCAACAAATTAGATGAAGATATCCAGTTTTTAGTCAGTTGGTCTTTGAGAAATAACATCAAGCATACTGCACTTAATGAACTATTAAAGTGGTTTAAACAAAATCCTGATATAAGCAATTTACCAACTGATTCGCGAACATTATTAAAAACCAAAAGAGATTTACATATTGAAAATATGGGTGAGGGATTGTTTTACTATTTTGGGTTAAAACACCATCTGGAGAGAATTTCCCAAAAAAAAGACTTTCGCAATCTCTCTGAATATGACTTGTTCTTTAATATTGATGGTTTACCTCTCCATCGTAGCAGCAAGGATCAATTTTGGCCCATTCTATGCAAAATTAGCGCAGAAATATTTATTGTTGCAATTTTCTATGGAAAAGGTAAACCTCCACTAGACAGTTATTTAGAAAAATTTGTGAAGGAGCTCTCATTTTATGAAAAAAATGGTTTTGAATTTGAAGACCGCAAATTTAAAATGAACGTAAAAGCATTTGTTTGTGATACGCCAGCGCGAACATTTGTGAAAAACACTTTAAATTTTAATAGTAGATTTGGGTGTGATAAATGCACTGTAAGAGGAGAGTATTTTAACCGAAGAATTACATTTGTAAACATTAATGCACAATTGAGGACAGATTTAGGTTTTAAAAATGGATCTTACTTGAGGCATAACAAAGGTGAAACACCATTATCAAAATTAAATTTAGGAATGGTATCAGCTTTTCCTGTCGATTACATGCATGCTGCTTGTTTGGGGGTAATGCGTAAACTTCTTTTTATGTGGAGGGATCATGGTAGGCCACATGGAATTTTAAAAACTACTATTGCTTCTGCTAATCAAAAAATTAGGACCTTAGTAAACACATGGCCTTCAGAGTTCAATAGAAAACCCAGACCTTTAACCGACTTAGAGCATTCCAAAGCTACCGAATTAAGGCAATTTGTAATTTATATTGGACTCATGGTTTTTGAAGATATTTTACCTGAACATATTTATGGCCATTTTATGCTATTTTCAGTGGGGATGACAATTTTATTAAATGTTAACCTTAACCAAAATAACGAATACATTGATTACGCAGACCGTCTTTTACGTTTATTCGTAGATCATGCGAGAAAAATTTACGGACAAGATTTTTTAACTTACAATATGCATGTTCTAACTCACTTGGCAAACGATGTTAAAACTTTCGGTTCTTTGGACAAAATAAACTGTTTCCCTTTCGAAAATCATCTTTCTATTATTAAAAAACTTCTAAGAAAGTCTAATCAACCTCTTCAGCAAGTTATAAAAAGGGTGTCTGAAATAGATAATGCAAATGACCATATGGGCCAAATTAATTCCGATTATGAAAAGAATAAAAAGGGATTCTATTATATTGATAACAAAATTAGTGTAAAATTATCTGTAAAATCTGGTGATAATTGCGTTCAACTAAAAAGTAATATTATTGTAAAAATTATAAATATTGATAACACTGAAAACGGCACAAAATTAACAGGTCGAGAATTTTATATTGTTAAACCTCTTTATGAATATCCTAGAGGAACTTCTGAATTGTTATTTTATTATATTGTTTCAGAAAGTAATAGCGAAATAAATTTTACTTAAGTGATATTGCTAGAAAAGGTATTCTTATTGCTAAAACTCAGCAGTCTTATCTTTTTACACCACTTCTTCATTGTGGGTAATTTTAAAAAGTTTAACAAATGGTATAAGTAAGCATGGTGTAGGTAACGTTATGAAGCTTTTTACATTACGAGAGAATTTAGAATTTTGTTTGAAGAAATTAGTCACGTATAGAAAGAAAAGAAGCAGTCCCCTTAAAATTCTAGAGTAATATAAAAAGCAGATAATGTTGTCTATCTTTTATTTTAATCTAAATTTTATTCTAAAAAAAAAACAGTCTGTAGAATAACAGGTAGGTGTTTTACTTTCTTATACGTAGTATAAGGAAGTATTGTGATGATGAAAATTTTCGACCTCGAGATTTTTGCAGATGTCCACGTTTTGAAGTCCCCTGATACCGAAAAAGTGGTTTTTAAAAAATGTCTGTGTGTCTCTCTCTCTCTCTCTCTCTCTCTCTCTCTGTGTGTGTGTGACCACGATAGCGGCCAAACCGCTGTAGATATCAATTCCAAATTTTGTATTTACGTTTATAATCTCCCTCTTGAGATCTGATTAGTTTTTCAGTAAAATCGGTAGACCGGAAGTAGCAGTTTACTTCAGCGAAAAAATCGAATTTTGCGAATATTTCGTCAACTACTAAGTTTAAACAAATTTATAAAGAATTCATATATACTTAAAATTAAAATTGAGAATAATTTTATTTAAAAAGTTTTTCGAAATTCCTACCGGAAGTAGGTCTTTTACTCTTATCGAAAATCAGTTTTTTGCGAATATTTCGCAAGTCATGCTTTTTAGACAAGTACATTACGGGTATAAAAGTATTTAAAATATAATTTTCAATATCTTTTGTATAAAAAAAATTTCAAAATTCAGACCGGAAGTACCACTTTTACTCTTATCGAATAGCGATTTTTTGCAAATATGTCGTAAGTTATGCATTCTATATATATTTATCAAGAGTACAAAAGTATTTAGAACTGGATTTGCAATATTTTTTGTATATATGAAATTTCAAAATTCGGACCGGAAGCAGCACTTTTACTCTTAGCGAGGAGCACTTTTTTGATAATATCTTGCAAAGTATGCATTCTATAGCGATTTATTAAGCGAATGAAAGTACCTAGAATAGAATTTTGAATAAGTTTTGTATAAAAAAATTCTTAAAATTGTATAGTTTGAAACGCTCATACGTATAAGAAAGTCGTGTGGTGGCCACACCTGATTTTTTTTAACTGTTTTGGTACTTTATTGTTCAAAAACAAGAATAGTAAAAAATTATAAATTTCAAAATTATAAACATAAATTTTGATTAGTTTCAATAATACATTATTAGCATATAATAATGTGTCTATTATACATACAAGTCTGCTAGTGATTCGCCCTATTTGTTTGTGTTTAAGCCATCATTACTATGTCGTAGAATTCCCAGATGAAATGAAAGATGGTAGTTGTCCAACTTCTATTGTCTCGAGTATATGGTGTTATCGAGATGAGGATGATGAAGGCAGAGAATTTTGTTGGTGGCCGTTGTATTTCAAAACGGATCAATCAAGAAATATTGCTGTTATGAAGCATGAAGAATTAAACATCAGTGAATGCCAGATCAGCCCTGTCAACATACTTTACAAAGCAAGTAAGTCTTGACCACTGCAATTTTTTCTGTTTATAGTATATACACTTTTCGATATCGATAGAAAAGTTCGGCAAAGCCCTCGACAAATTGAAGAATAAAATAAAGGGTATTGTTACCGATGATATGCCAACGGATGAAGATAACTTAGAAATGAAAAAAATTAAACGAAGAGAAGCAGCGAAGTTGGTGTATATAAAATTAAACACTAATTTTATATACAATTTTCAATACGAGAACTGTATAATATTTTATTATTATGTGTCCAGGATAAGATAAAGGGCCAGAATAAAATCGTTTGAAATAATGCAATGGTTGATTGATTATTTATCATTTAAAAAGGAATGAATAAACCCCGCTGATCCAGCTATGGACCAAAACAAATATTATTTAAGAATCCATTTGCTGGCCCAATGTTGGTGATGCCGGCTAACCGTCCAACGGCCGGCAAGCGGCCAGCGGGTCCTATAAGTGCCGGCCCGTTGTTTTTAACCATTGCCGAACCAATGATCTCTATGACGGCTACTGGTTATTTTACCAGAATTGGGCCAACAACCCGTGTTTGCTGGGATATAATAGTGTTGTATCTCATACAAAGGATCATATCCCTTTATCCAGTGAGATCAATGTACAAGCAATGAATCCTCAAAATCAATTAATTGTAAATCAATTATATAATGTTAAATCATTTTGGGAAATTATTAGAACATCAATTCAACATGAAAAAAATAATAGGACCTACAAATGGAAATTCATCCCGTATGACTTATCTTCGAAATTCATGGGGATCTATATATCCCAATATTTTGCATTGATTCAGAACTCAAACAAAGAGTGGTTTCTTTTGGATTTTGATCAGGTTATGATGATTACAGACACTATCTCTTCAAGAATTTATTCAATATGGTATTGTTTAGACAGTGTAAATAATCAATGTACCAAAAGCAGAACAATTAATAAATATCTATAAATTAGGAGACAAAATATTATCGACACATGGAAATAATGCACATAAAATGCTAAAATCTTGGGAACCTATAGTACAAGGTGTTATGCTTTTGAAATACGATCCATTAGCAAAATCATCTGATTTTATTAAGGCAATAATACATGAACTAAAAAAGGAAGGATTTGAAATGATGGTAGATATGTATAATTATATAATAATATAATATATATATAATATATAATATAATTATATAGTTGAGTGTAATTTTTCAGTTGAACAATTAGCTGAACTTCATGGAATTTATAGACACTGGGGTCATCCTACCATTTTAGAAGATAAAGGATGTGAAAAAATAAAAGGAATTTCAAAGGTAAGACCATCACCATCACTTAAAGTTATTAGGAAAATGGTATCACTATTCAGAAGGCAATTTTGTATCTCCTTTATACAACATCATAATAGATGGCCATGTATTAACACTGAGAAGATGTGTAAAAGAAAATTAAAACAAATTCTATTCACGTCAATTTGTATTCTTCACAATATCCTTTATATCAATGGGGAGAGATCAGATTTGGAAAAGAATTTGAATTCGACTACCATATGGATTTCACTGATCTTTGTGATGACAAAGCAATATATAATATTCCAGAAATGAAAAATATTATGTATTCTCAAGAAGTATTAGGGGAAAAATTATCTGGTAAATCTCATTCCAGGAGATTGTTAATAGAGATGTTGAAAAGAAGGAATATAAACATAAAATCAATATGTGATACAATTATGGATAGATCAGTTCCAGATGATTGGAAGATAATTTACTTACATTCGAAAGAGAGGGAGTTAAAAATGGACCCAAGAATGTTTGCAATGCTAGTGATGGAAATGCGAATTTATTTTTGTGTAACTGAATCGAATTTAGCGTCTACTATCTTCAAATATTTTCCTCAACAAACCATGACTCTCACTGAAAGTGAACTATCTAAAAGGTTATACTCCTTATCAAAAGTAGAAGAGGATTCAATTTATTGTCCTGTTTTTGCGAATATAGACTTCAAATCATGGAATATACATTGGTCATATGATAGCACTGCTCCCTTCTTTAAAGTTATTGATGAATTATTTGGAACTCCCGGATTATACACATACACCCACCAATTCTTTCAGGAGTCTTTTGTTTGTATTGCATCATATTTTGACCCTCCTACAAGTTTAACATCTATCAAGGGAAGAATTAAGAGAGATAATAATAAATTACTCTGTGACAAGATCTGGGAAAATCATTATGGGGATTTGAAGGTTTGCGTCAAAAGGGATGGACACTTATTACTATATGTTTACTTCTGGTAATAGAATATACAACAGGTATAAAATGCTATATTATAGGACAAGGTGATAATCAAATATGTAAATTAATGCTTCCAAAACAGGACTTAGAAAAATCGAATGATATGTATTTACAATGGAACCAAGAATATATTTCCAGACAAACTGATGATTTTTTTTAGTTATTTAACATTATATTCTAAAGGTAGTCAACTGGTTGTAAAAGTGGAAGAAAGCTGGGTGTCATACACTGTTATCAATTATGGAAAAGATATCCTATATAATGGAGCCTATTTACCTCAAAGTCTCAAGAGGATATCTAGAGTACTTCCCGATGTAAATGAGGTATACCCCACTTTGTTAAGTAAAAATTCAACTTTACAGACTACAGGATTATCTACTTCTCAAAAATGTTATGATATGATCTGTCCTTACATAATTTGTCAGACTGAAACAATCCTCACAATCTTAAGAGATTCATGCTATTCTATTGTATTAGGAAGTAACATAAGCAAAAATCATTTATTTTGGCCAAAAAGTTCTCAAGGTATTGAATTTATTTTACATGGAGATTCCAATTTATTCAACATGCCAATAATGAGTTTATATAATTATTTATACAGAGCCATAATATGCTATTTTATATTATTATACATTATTTAGCACATTTATTAATACAATCTCAATGAGGGTGTGGGTTCAATTTTATTTTTATCCTCCGAGTGATAGTGTGAATCAATCCTTTGTATAATCTGCTCTATTACATTTATTTCCAAAGATTCTAGTTATTTAAATGAACAAACTTCAGATTTTTTTAATTCAAAAATTATAGGTTATTTATTTTGATAATGAATGTCAAGTATGGGAACAACTTGCAAATACAAAAATAGTAGGGTACTTAGGCCGGTTCTGGAACACCTCCTCCCCCTCTCACCCAGCTCCCCCTCACCCCCCTCGCCCTAGTGGCGCCCTCTGCCAACCCAACTGATGTGGCGCCCCCTCGCGGCCTCCAACCCAACTAAAAATTGCAGATTTCATCATTACCAACCCAACTAAAAATGGCAGATTTCATCATTACCAACCCAACTGATGTGGCGCCCCCTCGCGGTCGCCAGACCAAAATTGCAGATTTCATCATTACCAACCCAACTAAAAATGGCAGATTTCATCATTACCAACCCAACTAAAAATGGCAGATTTCATCATTACCAACCCAACCGATGTGGCGCCCCCTCATGGTCGCCAGCCCAAAATGGCAGATTTCATCATTACCAACCCAAATACCATGACGCCCTCTCACAGCCACTGACCAAGAAATGGCATCTCTCATGATTACCAACCTAACTAATGCAGCATCCTCTCACGGTCACTAGCCAAACTAAGGTGACGTCAGACAAAATGGCGGACCATCAAGATGGTCTTTGCTTCGAGAGAATTCCTGAATAAATTACCAGGCTTGCTATCGCGCTTCTCAATGTACTTCAAACAGGTCTAAACATGTTTCCAGCGGAAACCGCAACGGCTGTCTGCTTCTGTGATAGCCGCATGCGCAGAAAATATAAAAAGCGCCCCCTGATGGATACTACCCCAACTAAATATTAAATATATAAGAATTTCGACTGTAATATCATCAGTATCAATTGCAAAGCGGTGTAGCACCTTCTATATAGTATAATGGCGGTGCAATATGAGAAATATGACAACTTTTTGTCTGCTAATGGTATTGAAATACCTATCATAGTGCGAGATTGGTTATTATCTTCAGAATTAACGCAAAGCGAGTGTTTATTCATAGCAGCATTCGCATATCAAAACATGCAATATTTTGATATCGATGAATTAATGAACGTTTTGGAATATTGTAACCCAAATATGACCCAACTTAAGAAGTGGTACATTTATAGTGAGTATGAATATATATGTGAACCTGATTTAGATCTTCATGCAGAAATTTGCGTATTCGACATAGAAACATCGACTGTGCTGACTTTAAATAAGAACATACCGAAGATGTTAATGAGTTGGTATCCTCAATATAATCATCCTGAATTGGACTATAATGACGAGCTGGCCGCGACTGGTGGTGGATATGTAATATTTGCCAGTCAGAAGCATTTCGCAAGTAGCTAACATGTACAAACCCGCCTAAACATGTCTAGACTTGCTGGAAATACATCAGTCGACAATGTCCGTTGAAAGCAGGCGGAGGGCTCTTAGACAGAAGAAAGACTTGTTGAACATTAGAATTATGAGGTTTATATCCGAAATTGAAAAAATCAAATCTGATTTAGAAATGTATGCGTTGGTGACAAATATTAGTAAAATAAAGCTATAAAATGGATAATATGGAAAAATATATGATTAGGTCTTTTGTTGTACACTTTATATAATTTTATAAATAAATATATGTAATATACATTATTAAATAAAGAGAATATAGCATCCAACATTTTTTCCTTAAAATACCCCTTTTAGATATATATAAAGTGCATCTCACTTAAAGAAATGCGTAGACATAGAAGTCATATTTTTTAATGCGACTATATATAAGAATAATGTTTTGCAGCTGAACGTTTATACCTTCTCACGATTAAAAACTTCTTATATTGCTTTATACAGGATGTTAGGATACAGATATGTAATTCACCTTAAATAAAAATGCGTGCATGTATAGAATTAATACTTTTTTATTTTTATATAATCATAATATACAGTTTTAATAAAATTACAAAACATTATCCTCGTCAATCCAGCTATTATGCGAATTATCGAACCCTAACCATTTTACATAAGCTTTTCCGTCCTTTACACGTAATACTTTTTCAATCAGATATACATCTTTATGTTTAGTTTTCTGCAATTCATGTTCGTAGAAACAACCCAAAATCGGATCTCCATTCATATCCTCCAGCATATATTATTATGTTGGCGGATTTGTAGCATTAGCTTTAATAATCTTGAACAATTAACTACCCCAGTTCCTGAGATAGCCTTTCGAGAAAACACTTTTGAATTTACTTATCCGCACGATGTCACCAACTTTATATTTCCGCTTCACAGCTGTTTGCACATCATTGTAGATAGTAGAAAGCAGGAGCTTCTCATTCTTTTTAGTCACATCGCAAGGTCGCATTTTAATTGTTCGATGCTTTGTTTTATTATACGTATCAGTCACGGAGGGTAAAATATCTATCCACTTATAGCTACCTCTCATTGTAAATTCCTTATATAATCTACCCTTTAGCGTACGAATAACACGTTCGGCAATAGACGCTTTCATTGTACTATATGTTGAATAATGGTTTATACCATATTTCTTCATGAGATTTTGAAATCGAGTATTATAAAACTCTTTACCATTGTCGGACTGTATATTTTTCGGCTGTCGAGTGTCTTGTAGAATGCCTTCCATAGCATTACATACATCCAGACCGGTTTTCGATTTAAGGGGTCGAGTCCATAAAAATTTCGAGAAACAGTCTATAACCACAAGTATATATCTATACCCGCCATTCTCTCGAGCATGAGGTATAAATTCGGCCAAGTCAATCTGCCAAACATCGTCAAACCCTCTAATAATGACGCGACGTCTGGGAAAGAATCTACGAGCCGGCCTATGCAGCTCATCAACTAAATGACGCTTAATACTATTCATAATTAACAATTATTGTTCAGCATGTTAATACATCATGTAGGTAGAACAATGCGATGGTAAATGAATTAAAATTATGTTTCGTCTCTATGGTCTTGCGAGCGGTCGGGGTGGTGGTGGTGGTTGTGGGGGTGGGGAATTCCCTGATTTCTTTTCAAGTTTTTTTCTTATAGCTTCCAGTTTAGCATTGAGTTTAACCTCAATTCTACTCTCAACACTTTTTTCCATTCGATACAGCTTTTGATTAGTTTCAGCTTGTAGAGTATTTGCACTAACTTCGACAATCCCTTTGATTGTATCCAAGTTAACGCCCTTATTTAAATTATTTTTCAGTGCAAGTATTTCACCATCCAAATCCTTCTTAATTTTTTCAATCTTCTTACTAACTTCAGAATTTGTAGCATGGTTTTTTCTTAAAACATCAAATTTAGCATCAATCTTCTTCTCAACACTAGCTTGCATCTGGTTTAATTTTCCATTAATCGACTGTTGCACATTATTTACACTAACATTAACAATACCCTTAAATATATCCAAATTAACAGTTTTATTTAAATTAGTTTTAAATGCATTCAAGTTCTCATCCAATTCCCTCTTAATTTTATCAATATTGTCACTAACCCAGGTGGTTGTTGCGAGATTGTTCCTTAAATTGTCTAGTTCATTTTCGATTCTATTCTCAACAGCAGTCTGCATATGATGTATGATATCACTAATATCCTCAGCCACTTTGGAATTTGAGGCGTCTATTTTTATTTGAATATCACTCACCACATTATCAATCCTTAGATCTATTACGCCAAGTATTCTAGATAGGTGACGCTTATTAACAGAATCCTGATCGTGTATAGGATCTGCTACACGACAAATACGTTTACCGCCAATATCAACATCACCTTCCTCTGTTAATGGCAGAGATGGCTTTTGACGTTTAACGCTAGCCTTACCGCTGCTAAGATATCGGCCAAATTTGTCTACACTCATGACGATACTGAGGAAAAGAATGAGAGTATTAAATATTTATTCAATTACGCCGCATTCTTTAAGCTCCTCGATGATGGACTGCATTTCATTATGGGTACTTTCATTGCCAGAATCCCGAGAGGCCTTCAAAAGTTTCAGACGATCCACGAGCTCGTTTATGTCGTCCCAATAGACGTATTGATATCTATCATTGGTGTTGGAAACAAGCATGCTGCCTATATGTCCGCCAGACCATGTTTCTGAAGTCGAACTGGAATATTTAGCAAGAAGAGGTTTTATTATTTCACGCCATTTGTGGCCTCTAGTCCCCCTCAAGTCATTTTTGGGTTGGAACAGTTTGCGATGCACATTGGTTTCGTGTAAAATATCATAGTAATGTGATAAATCCTCCTCATTATATCTACTTGGTCTAGTTTTAAATATTAATTCATAAAGACCATGAGAACCCGTAAACAGCTTATTATTGATTATTATGTCTTTACCATCTAGATATAATGTATGCCCACCCAATTTCAATCTATTTGTTTCGGGTTCGAATGTAACACCATACGTTGTATCATATACATTGCTTGTATCTTGAAAAAGACCTCGCACAAACTCTCTCGGTAAAGGATTAAGATCTCCATAAAACGTGTTATGTGAATGCGGATCCTCTTCCACCAATGGATTAGACTGCTCATCGAATGGATTAATCGAAGAGCTCTTTTCTATCTCTTGTTTTTTTATCAGCTTTCCTCTATTTTTCAAAGTGTTTGTAATATTCATTATGGGCTCCTTAATTGTTTGTGTTTCCTGCTTTATTGTCGTGCTCAAACCTTCTAGGTTCTCAGTAATGGGCTTAAACATTTTTCGTATTAAATAATCCTCATCGGAACGATTAAGCTTCAATTGCATATACTTATTCCTAATAACTTTACTTGCCTTAATAATATCACGCTTCAATTTCTCATAATCCATTTTTCTACTATTAACTGCCTGCCTGCGCATGATTATTTGCAGACAGATATATATTAACTGAATAAAATGAATAATTCACCAGCATATATAGCGATCAAAACCCTTCCTATAACGACCATTATGCAAATCACTATCCTTGTCTATCACCAGGAATCCGTATTTATCTTTCCAACACTCACCACAAACCGATTTAAACCGCTCAAATGACATGTCAACTCCAACATGATCGTTGTAAATATGTTGTAGATTCGTATTATCCTGCTTAAATAATACCAAAAAATTAGCATTATCCCTAACTAGCTGTTTCGGAATACTAGTATAAGTTTGACATAAATAAAAGCTATCAACACACTTATGTCTACCCATACAAAAATATTTTCTAATATTGTTTTGCTTATCGCACGCCACATCGTCAAAAATGAATATCGAATTTCTCTCAGCCTCCATGGGGTCTATTATATCATCATTCTCCTTACAAGGAAAATATTTCACATCTTTAACATTATTTAAAACATTCTCCAACAGCTTATATTTAGCTTGATATAAAGACTTGGAATAAATGTATACGTTTTCGAACTTGAGACCATTTTCATTGAATAATAACGATAGCATGAGATTTGTTTTCCCAGAGTTTGATGCACCGCAAAGTAGCGCTCTAATGGAGTTCGGTAGTAGGCTGTTATGTTTCCGAAATTTACCCTTTTCATCAACGTCCAAATCCAAGTTGATTATTTCAAGTGCATCCTTCTGCTTCACAAGTCTCATGGTGAATGAATTATATATAAATTGTCGGATGTTTATAAAGCTAATTCATTTCGATGCTAACTTTTAAAGAGGGCGGAGGTGTCGTGAACTCGATAATCAACAAGTTGCCTATAGAGCTCCACCTGCCAGGTGGGTACATGTATTGTGGTCCTGGTACAAAGCTCCAGAAACGTTTAGCACGAGGTGATCCCGGCATTAATCCATTGGATGCGGCTTGTCGGGAACACTATATCGCATATTCACAACATAAAGATTTAAAAGATAGACACGAGGCAGATTTGATATTGCAAGAAAAAGCTTGGAATCGTGTAAAGTCAGCAGACGCAAGTGTTGGTGAAAAGACAGCAGCCTGGTTGGTGACTAACGCAATGAAGGCCAAAAGAAAATTTGGTATGGGCTTAAAGAAAAAAACTTTTAAAAAAATAGTGTGCACCAATGTTAAGAAGGCTCTTAAGCGATTCGGGGGTGATATTAAACAGGGTGCTAAATCATCATTGGCAGCAGCTAAGGTTGCAATCAAAGAGGCTGGAGGTCGAAAACATATTAAAACCCCCAGAATAATCCCCATACCGAAAGTTGGAGGCGTATTGCCACTCATACCAATATTCGCCGGGCTAAGCGCTCTCGGCTCACTGGCAGGCGGTGTAGGTGGTATAACACAAGCAGTACTCAAAGCGAAAGCGGCTCGAAGTCAATTACGGGAAGCTGAAAAGCATAATAAAACTATGGAAGCTATCGCATTAAAAGGTAAAGGATTATATCTGAAGCCATATAAGCGAGGCTTAGGTTTATATCTAAAACCATCAAAAAACTAATAAGTCGACTGCCTCAAAGAGCATTAACCGATCATGATATTTTGAAATATGCGAAATATATTCACCATTTTAGAGGTGTATTTATGAGGGATACTCTACCAAAATCACCCAACAAAAATGAAAGCGCAGTCGTTAATTTGGATAGCATTAAAGGATCGGGAACACATTGGGTCTGTTATAAGAAGAGAGGTTCTAATATATACTATTATGATTCGTTTGGCAATTTAAAGCCTCCACCGGAATTGATAGAATATTTTAATAGAAAGGGACCTAATAAAATAATGTATAATCATAAGCGATACCAAAATTTCAATACATTCAATTGTGGTCACTTATGCTTAGAATTCCTACTAAATAATATATAATCGTATGTCCATATATCAATATATTAGTCATGTCGTACACTTTCACCCTGAAGGGCACAAAATCAGTGCTTTCTGTTGATTATTATCCGCCTATTGAATTGAATCCCCACTATGAATATGTTCTGGGTCTAATAGGATTTAATAGCTACAATTCGATTCCCAACATTGTAGAGGGCTGTAACAAATTTTATTATGATAATGACAAAGTTATTACAATTCCCACAGGATCTTATGAGATAAGTGATATCGCCGACTTCTTGATGAATGCGATGCCTAGAGGTGCAATATCCCTCAAACCAAACAACAATACAATAAAGTGTGAAATTAAAAGCAAATATGAAATAAATTTTGGACCTAGAGACTCTATAGGAAGCATATTAGGCTTTAGTGGGAAGCTATTACCAGCCGATCAAAAACATGAATCGGATTTACCTGTTAATATTATAAAAGTGTCGACAATAAGAATTGAGTGCAATATCACATCAGCCTACAACGATAGTCGTTTATCCCACACGCTCTACGAATTTTCTCCACAAGTTGAAGCTGGGTTTTCGATTAATATAGCGCCCGAGCATATAATATATCTACCAATTAATTCTAAGAGTATCGATAATATCACATTAACACTGCTCGATCAAGATGGTGATGCCGTAAACTTTAGAGGCGAGCAAATCATTGTTAGATTAGAATTAAAAAAAGTTTCATAATGGGCCTTTCATTTCGTAAACGTTATATAACTTCCTCACCCCCACAACGGAAGATCACTTCAACATCTAAACTCAAGCAGTTAACATCGGCCAATATAATATTTTTACAATCGTTAGGCTTTCGAGTAAAAAATGGAGGAAAAGCTATCAATATTTGAAGGTGTGCATTTTGACGAAGTTATAACGAAAGAAGAGTATCACACATATTATCCGAGAACACACAATTTCAACTTAAATGATGAAGTTCGCATAAGCATTCAAAATCAAGATATATACACACTACCTTCCGAGAGTTATATATACATAGAGGGGAAATTTAAACCTGATGATAATGGTACTGGTCTACCTGAATTAACAAACAATGCATACGCTTTTTTGTTTGATCAGATTCGATATGAGCTTAATGGTGTAGAAATCGATCGCGCAATGAAGCCAGGAATCAGTTCTACGATGAAAGCATTAGTTTCATATAATGAAGATGAAAGTCGAATGTTGTCGATTGCCGGGTGGGGACCATTCGCACAGCAGCAAGCAACACTCTCCAATAACAAGTTCAACGCATGCCTTCCATTGAGCATGCTTTTAGGCTTCTGTTCCGATTGCAGGAGGGTTATTATTAACGTCGGTCAAGAATTAGTCCTAATTAGAAGTAAAACAGATGAAAACTGCTATCAAAACAAGACCGCTGATGGTACAAAAAAGGCCTCAATCGAGATTGAAAAGATTGAATGGCGGGTGCCACATGTAAGCGTAAATGATCAGACACGCTTAAAGTTCTTAAACACCCTTAAAACCAATAAACCGATATATTTAACATTTCGTAAATGGGAGTTATATGAACTTCCAGCTTTGCGTGCAACGAAAACTGACATTTGGCCTGTTAAAACTAGCACTAATCTAGAGAAACCCAGATATGCTATTATAGCGTTTCAGCGCAACAGAAAAGATAATTTTCAGCAAGACGCATCAGGCTTTGATCACGCTTCAATCACAAATATTAAATTACATTTAAATTCAGAATATTACCCATATAGCGATATGAATATAGATATGAGCAAAAAACTATATGCCCAAGCATATCTAATGTACACAAAATATCAATCGAGCTATTATGGAAACACTCGCGGCCCTCTCATGAGCTACGAGAAGTTCCACGATTCAGCACTTTACGTAATAGACTGTTCGAAGCAGAATGAGAGCTTAAAATCATCCACCGTCGATGTTAAGCTTGAGATGCAGTGCCAGGAGACGTTTAGCGAGGACACCTCTTGTTTATTGTTAATTTTACAAGATTGTGTCGTTGAATATAGTGCACTGACAGGCACTGTTAAGAAAATTATATAACATTCAGTCAATCGCGAGACCTCATGGCTAAAAGAAGTGCAATTAACACTCGAGATCAACTTCAATCATTCCTTATTATAGACATACAAGGTTATGCGATTCAACATTTCGATCCAAAAGAGATGAGCATAAGTGACGGAGAAAGGAGCATCCATTTTTTATTTAAACCTAGCATTGAATTCCATCTATTATCGAAGAAAGACCAGAGGACCGTTCGATGGCTTGAAAATAATTATTTAAATATAGAATACTCTACTGGTTATGTATATTTTAAGGACATTATTAACTTGTTAAAAAATATCTGTAACTCATATAATAGAGTGTATGTTAAAGGACATCAAAAAAAGGAGCTACTTAAGCAATATATTGATATTGACATAATTAACTTGGAATATTTTAATGATGTACCAAAGCTTATTAAAAATGTCAATCATTGTTTTTATCATAATAATAAAACTAATGAAGAATGTATATGCACGCAAAATAATATTATAACTCTATGCAATTATCTAAAAAATAAAGAATTATTTTAACCTTCTTATTATTTTTTATTTCAATCCACCTATATATATTAATACTAATATTATAGCAAAATAGTATACGTATGAACATGTCTATACATGTATAAAAGGACCGCCGAGACGGCATCAATCCGAGGCAGGTATGTAAGCGAGAGATTTTTTATACATTCCCATTAATTAACCATCACCTGCCCTAAAAAGGGCCACCCGGACAGCAACCATTCGATGTAGGTATGCAACGCTAAAAATTTAAGTGCATTCCTTAGAACACGGCTCGAGCGTGGGACCGCAATGCAGCTACTCTTAATTACCTCCGTTCACACGCATATATGTATGCGTGGGGGAAAAAAGGAGTCGTCGCAGCTGTACATGGACCACACACAGTCACCCATGGGAACGGAGTGCCCGCCGCTAATTGCCTCCGGTCACACGCATATACGTATGCGTGTGGGAAAAAAGGAGTCATCGCAGCTGTACATGGACCACACACAGTCACCCATTGGAAACGGAATGTGCCCGCCGCTAATTGCCTCCGGTCACACGCATATATGCATGCGTGTGGTAAAAAGGGCTTTCTCTTTATGCATCACTCCATTTGCGTGAGAATCTAACGCAGATGGATGTATACGTCACGGATGAGTATCTATTATACTAATATTTACCTACCAAAAGCGTATAGGTGTAAAACATGTGATTACAAATAAGTAACTAGGCAACTTAAGATACCATATTATAGAATGACTCAAGTGTTAAAAAAATTGATATTTAATTGTTAAAAAAATTCTTAATAAAATTTAGAAGTCAAATAAAGCCTTAAAATCAAGTTAAAATTGAATTATAACATTTATATGAATTTAAAACAAATATTTATATTTAACCACTTAAAGTT
This sequence comes from Amphimallon solstitiale, assembly GCA_963170755.1. Classification (NCBI taxonomy): domain Eukaryota; kingdom Metazoa; phylum Arthropoda; class Insecta; order Coleoptera; family Scarabaeidae; genus Amphimallon; species Amphimallon solstitiale. Next base: position 77,178,101 of record OY720677.1, on the reverse strand, counting down.
AGACAACTTAGTATACACACTCCAAAAATATAAATCAAGATGCATTTATGTGATTATTATGAAGAAAAAGAAAAAACAATTGGAGAGTAATTTAATTTTTCACTGGGAGAAGACGCTAAAAGGGACGCTCTCCAAAATTTAGTTTAAAAATTAGTAATTAAAGTAATAGTATAAATACCTGGTAATAGCGTGTTTATTATCACGATTATATACATTATCTATATAAAAATTTCATTTACATTGTACCAAATAAGGTATTTATTATATAAAATTGTTACTCGTACCTACAATAAAATCCAGAAAGTGAATAGTGTTAAGAGTGCTAAACTAACATAATACCTACGTTGGAAAGTATAGAACGTCGAAAAAATAGGCAGATAAGCAGTCCATTAAGAAAAACAGTCCATAAGAAAAGTATCCAGAAGAAGGGGAACATCAGGATCGAACCATTCGGAGTAGAGAACCCGACAAACTTTATCTAAAAATAAAAATACCACAACAGATTAATATAGAAAAGTACGTACAGAATTTATTTAAAAAAATCGATTTTAAAGATTCAGAATTTAATTTAATGGCCAAGTTAAGTTATATGTATTTAATATAAGCATTATAGTTATATTTGTAAGAGTTATCCTATAGCAATATCATCATGAGTTGGTTTTTTTGAATAGTGTTTTTATTTAAGGTCATTCATAAACAATTCAAAAGAATTAACGTATTTATTATACATTTAATTTTCTAAAAGTATTTCCAATAGTAAAAATTTAATTACATACCTGTTATTGTTCAATTTTAATTTTTCCAAGAGAAGCTGAGACGTTCTTCATAACAGTTTTATTATGCATTGTTTGTATTTGCCTGATTTATGACCTTGATGCTTTAATTTATATATTTTGAATCCAATATATTTAATTTTTATACGTTGATATTGTCTTTCATTTATGCGAAAGTAATATTCCACACCACACAAAGAAAACCGAACGCCCTGGGAACGATTAGAGTCTCATCAAATAATAAAAAGAACGAGCTAGTCAAATGTAAACATAACCAAAAGGTTAACGTAAGAGTAGATAAATTTTTCCCACGTATAATTTTACAATTCATCTGAACTTAGTTACACTTATCTAGTTATTTACCTAAAAGTCGATACAGTGTGTACAAATAATTATCGTCCAACTTAGAATTATTTCTTGTAGAGTGAATCAAGATAAAAGTTGCACGAATCATAATTATTTTAAAGAAATTAGATTAAAATCATTGCAAATTGTTAGAGCATTAATACTACCATTAAATAGAGAAAGGGTATAGTATATTTGTGACATCCATCTGTGTGGAAGGGTATAGTATATTTGTAACACCCAACGTTGAGATGAATAGTATATTCGTAACGCCCAACGTAGAGGCATAACGGCATTACAGTATATTTTGGCATCCAACGTAGGTGCCTAACGGTGATTATTGTATATTTTGGCTGGCCCAACTTGGAGCTACATTTTCTTGTATATTTTGGTGCCCAACGTTGTGCATAGTATATTTGTAATACCCAATGTAAAGAGCATTACAGTATATTTGTGGCTGGCCCAACTTGGAGCTACATTTACTTGTATATTTTGGCTGCCCAACTTTGAGGCTCGATTAAACTAAAATAACTTAGTAATATAACTTAAATAAACGTGGGTGATAAAGAAGGAAATTACTTTCGTGTAAAGGAAAACAAGATTAAAAAAATAATAAGGAGACATAACTGTTGGTAGTGTTTATTATTGAATTGTTATACATACATATATTTGAATTTTATTAGTATTTTGTGGATTTCTTGTGTTTACTCATTGTTCTGTGTGTTGATTTGGTATCTGAAAAAAAAAAAAACAGGTAACAATCGTGTTAGTAGGGTATTTCTTATTTATTTTATAAGCCATATTAGACTGTAACAATGCCGAATACAAGAAAAGGTACATCAGCTGCTGGAGAAGGTTCTGATAACACAGAAGAACAGTTAGATATGCAAACCATGTTTAAATATTTACAAGATATGAACACAAATATGCAAAAACAATTAGAGACACAGAACACAAATATACAAGAAAACATGCAAAAACAATTTGAGACACAAAACACAAATATGCAAGAAAACATGCAAAAACAACTAGACCTACAGAAGCAAGACATCAACACAAATTTACAAACACAATTGAACATGCAACAACAATTAAACTCAGACATGCAACAAAAACTAAATACTAACATGCAAGATTTAAAAGGACAATTGGATATACAAAAGAAGGAATATAAGGATAGCATGGATGGATTACATGACTATATAAGTAATTTTAAGGATGAAATTAAAAAAGAATTGCAGGAGAACGTTAAAAATATTCAAATAAATATGATTAATATGGAACTGAGGTTGGATACAAGGATTACAGTAAATGCACAGAAAACCTCCGAATTAGAGGTCAAAACAAAGAAGAATATGGAGGATCTTACTAAGAAAATAGAGAATAAGTTACAGGATGAACAAAAGGACATACAGAATCAATTTGATGTTATATCTTCTAGAATAAAAGATAATAAAGAAGAAACGAAACAAATTAAGGGAGATGTAAGAATTCTTAAAGAAGATACATTAGAATTGAAGGGAAAAGTGAACTATGTAGACGAACAATACAAAATAGACATAGGTAAATTTCAGAGAGAAGAAACGGAATTTTACGAAAGAATAAGAAAAGAATTGGACCTAATAAAAAGATCAGGGAATAGGATTATTTATAATGAGAAGAATAACACCTATAATCCATATTTGAGACCAGAGATGTGGCCGAAATATAGAGATAGCAGAGACCAAGTACATGCCATGACGTATTTAAAGAATATAGCTAAATTAACGACGGACATAGAAGATGAGACCCAGAAGATGAATTTAGTGAGGTTAACTTTAGAGGGAAGAGCCATGGAATGGTATGAAATGGTTGAAGGAAGGTGCAACACATTTGAGCAATTTAGTAAAGAATTTATTACGCAATATTGGAATAAGAATATTCAAGATAGAACGAAAATTAAACTTCTAACAGGAAGATATCAAAAAGGATATGTAAGTAGGGAAAATTATGCAAGGGATGTGTTTAATAAATCTAAACACCTACCGGAAATAACAGAAGAGGAGATTGTAAGACATATACTTAATCATTTCATATTAACAGATGGAGAGGTAGTTATAAGTAAAAATGTGGGTAATATTGAAGAGTTGATGGAAACGTTGAGAAGGCTTGATGATTTAACGGACTTACAGAAGAAAAATGGTAATAGCAATTTCCAGAATAACCATAGGGAGAACAATTCGTATAATTATAATAGTTATGGGAGAGGTAATGGATATAATAATAAAGAAAATTATAATTCTCATAACGTAAATAATTTTAATTCTCATAATAATGGACAAGGAAGAGGAAATAGTTATAGGAATAATAGAGGAAATTTTAATAATAATCTCAATAGACAGGATTATTATCAAGAAAATAATTTCAAGGGATATGAAGGAGAGAATAGAAGAGGAATGCCACCTAACAGAGGTAACTTCCAAGGAAATTTTAATGGACAAGGAAGAGGAACTTATAATGGAAATGGTAATAATAATTTCCAGAATAAAGGATACCATAGACCTCAAATTAATCAATATAGTTTGAGACATCCTAATGGCGAATTTGAGAGTCATCATCAAGAAAATGTAAGAGGAGGTAATTATGAAGAGAATGGAGATTTACCGGAAATTGAGAAAAAAAAAACGCCAATTTATCCAGACCAGGAGAACCTGAGTACACTGGAGTACCATCGGTCGAAACCGAGTACATCCAAGAATTAAGTGAACAATACATTATTAGTAGTTATTACCTGGACGTGACACACAACAGATTCTATGACAACCCACACAATTTTATCAGTATTAATGAAGAACACGAAGATTTAAGTGAAAATGACATACCAATGATAGACATAGATATTAAAAATATAAAGTTAAAAATGGTTATAGACACCGCAGCAGAAATCTCACTACTTAAAAGAGAAGTATTAGAGAAAATAGAAAACTATAGAGACCACTTGTTAAAAATAAAGAAGATGGATATTATAGCTACAAACAGGAAGAAAATGGGAATAATCCAGGAGAAGATTTGTTTAGAAATGATTATAAATAAAAAGACGTACGTATTAGAATTTTACATATTTGATAATATGAATTTTGATTGTATTCTGGGAATAGATAACATTAGAAGGTATGAAATGGTCATCGATTTTGAAAAAAACGTATTGCGAACAGGAGATAATAGTATTGAGTTAGTAAAAGATAATAAGAAGATGCAGGTGAATAATTGTAATATTTCAAGGAATGATGAACAGATTAATGATGAGAAGGAATTTGAAGAGGAAATTATGGAAGATGGTATAATAGATAATAATAAAAATATGTTTATACATGAAATTAGTGAATTATATGAGATAAATGAAAATATGATGAATAATTATGAAAATATGAAGAAAGAAGATTATATAGAAGAGATTAATAAAATAATAAATGGAATGGAATTCGATGAAGAGATTAAGGAAAGTTTAAAAAGAATATTGTTGAAGAATAGAAAATTATTCAATGAAGAGGTGACTTTTGCCAAAAACTATGAACATAAGATAGTAGTTACAAACGATGAACCATTAAATGGAAGAAACTACCCAATACCATACCAATATAGAAAGCAAGTAGATGAGGAAATTGTAAAATTGTTAGAACAAAACATTATAGAAAGATCAACGTCTTATTTTATCAATCCTGTGGTTATTGTACGCAAAAGTGATAATAGTTTGAGATTATGCTTGGATATGAGAGAAGCCAATAAGAGGGTCAAACCTGGTTTTGAAGCTCCTACACACATTAATGTATTAATATCAAGATGCGGACAATGTAAATATTTTTCTAAAATTGACCTGAAACATGCTTTTTGGTTAATACGACTTGAAGAGGAATCCAAGAAATATTGTGCTTTTAATATCAATGATTTACAATTATAAGGGGTAAACATAATGAAGTATTAGTTATTAAAATATTACTTAAAAAAAAAAAAAAAATTATGATACTAATTTTTTTTATTCAAATAAGGGGCAAAAATATACTAATATTTACCTACCAAAAGCGTATAGGTGTAAAACATGTGATTACAAATAAGTAACTAGGCAACTTAAGATACCATATTATAGAATGACTCAAGTGTTAAAAAAATTGATATTTAATTGTTAAAAAAATTCTTAATAAAATTTAGAAGTCAAATAAAGCCTTAAAATCAAGTTAAAATTGAATTATAACATTTATATGAATTTAAAACAAATATTTATATTTAACCACTTAAAGTTAGACAACTTAGTATACACACTCCAAAAATATAAATCAAGATGCATTTATGTGATTATTATGAAGAAAAAGAAAAAACAATTGGAGAGTAATTTAATTTTTCACTGGGAGAAGACGCTAAAAGGGACGCTCTCCAAAATTTAGTTTAAAAATTAGTAATTAAAGTAATAGTATAAATACCTGGTAATAGCGTGTTTATTATCACGATTATATACATTATCTATATAAAAATTTCATTTACATTGTACCAAATAAGGTATTTATTATATAAAATTGTTACTCGTACCTACAATAAAATCCAGAAAGTGAATAGTGTTAAGAGTGCTAAACTAACATAATACCTACGTTGGAAAGTATAGAACGTCGAAAAAATAGGCAGATAAGCAGTCCATTAAGAAAAACAGTCCATAAGAAAAGTATCCAGAAGAAGGGGAACATCAGGATCGAACCATTCGGAGTAGAGAACCCGACAAACTTTATCTAAAAATAAAAATACCACAACAGATTAATATAGAAAAGTACGTACAGAATTTATTTAAAAAAATCGATTTTAAAGATTCAGAATTTAATTTAATGGCCAAGTTAAGTTATATGTATTTAATATAAGCATTATAGTTATATTTGTAAGAGTTATCCTATAGCAATATCATCATGAGTTGGTTTTTTTGAATAGTGTTTTTATTTAAGGTCATTCATAAACAATTCAAAAGAATTAACGTATTTATTATACATTTAATTTTCTAAAAGTATTTCCAATAGTAAAAATTTAATTACATACCTGTTATTGTTCAATTTTAATTTTTCCAAGAGAAGCTGAGACGTTCTTCATAACAGTTTTATTATGCATTGTTTGTATTTGCCTGATTTATGACCTTGATGCTTTAATTTATATATTTTGAATCCAATATATTTAATTTTTATACGTTGATATTGTCTTTCATTTATGCGAAAGTAATATTCCACACCACACAAAGAAAACCGAACGCCCTGGGAACGATTAGAGTCTCATCAAATAATAAAAAGAACGAGCTAGTCAAATGTAAACATAACCAAAAGGTTAACGTAAGAGTAGATAAATTTTTCCCACGTATAATTTTACAATTCATCTGAACTTAGTTACACTTATCTAGTTATTTACCTAAAAGTCGATACAGTGTGTACAAATAATTATCGTCCAACTTAGAATTATTTCTTGTAGAGTGAATCAAGATAAAAGTTGCACGAATCATAATTATTTTAAAGAAATTAGATTAAAATCATTGCAAATTGTTAGAGCATTAATACTACCATTAAATAGAGAAAGGGTATAGTATATTTGTGACATCCATCTGTGTGGAAGGGTATAGTATATTTGTAACACCCAACGTTGAGATGAATAGTATATTCGTAACGCCCAACGTAGAGGCATAACGGCATTATAGTATATTTTGGCATCCAACGTAGGTGCCTAACGGTGATTATTGTATATTTTGGCTGGCCCAACTTGGAGCTACATTTTCTTGTATATTTTGGTGCCCAACGTTGTGCATAGTATATTTGTAATACCCAATGTAAAGAGCATTACAGTATATTTGTGGCTGGCCCAACTTGGAGCTACATATACTTGTATACTATATATACGTAGATCGGCATCTTTAATTTCATTATAATCAGTGTCTTCGAGGAGTTAAGGTCGTTTTTTTTTAGTGCTTGTTTGTGTTTTACTACAAGGTATTTAGAAAGCCTAATTTATATAATATTAACTTGCAATATTTTTCATTAGTTTTAAAATTTTATAGGACTTTTTAAAAATTGTTTTTCCAATTATAAGGTTATTTTTTAAATAATTTAATGGTGTATATTTTATTAATATTTTATTGAATATTATTTTTATATACAATTAATCCAGGGTGCTTCAAAGTATTTTATTTGTATTTAGTAGCTTCTTTATATTGTTTTTTTTTCTTTTTTTAAATTTTTAGGTGCGTAAATTTATATTATTAAATTGATTATTTTATAAGGTTTTAAAGGGTTTTATGAATAAATTTTCAATAATACAAGTATTTTTAGTTAAATATATGCGGATCATAGTTTTCATTAGTTTTTCTACCACACTAAAATTTTATAGGACTTTTTAAAAATTGTTTTTATCAATTATAAGGTTATTTTTAATAATTTAATGGTGTAAATTTTATTGAATATTTTATTGAATATTATTTTTATATACAATTAATCCAGGGTGCTTCAAAGTATTTTATTTGTATTTAGTAGCTTCTTTATATTGTTTTTTTTCTCTTTTTTTAAATTTTTAGGTGTGTAAATTTATATTATTAAATTGATTATTTTATAAGGTTTTAAGAGCGCGCCCAATGTCCTTCAAAACGCCCTGAAGGTCAACAATTTGCATTTGTATACATAGATGGAGTTACCATTACCATATTTTAATATAAAGCTTTGAAATGAATCTATATCCTAGTTTAACTATTTTCCGGAAGATCGATACCCAAACGCTAGTTTAACTATTTTGCGGTAGATGGCAGGGGTGATGTTATGCTTACTTGTAAACAAAATAAATATCCTGAACATAAGAAAGGTTCATAGTGAAGCGAAAATCTGCAAAAAGACTTCAAAAAAAATTACGTAATTTTCTACATGAAAGAGTTATATACGCCTTTTTTGCCAGGTACTGGAGATCTGTATTGCAAAAAATTGACAAAATTTTTATGAAATGAGTTTTAAAAAAGAAACACAAGCGCGCAACTGGGAAACTATGTTAGATATCGCCTAGATTATAATTTTTTTGGCCCGAAAGCAAATTTATGAGCGCAGACAACTTTTTTTTGTTAAAAAAACATAAACACATGGCATTCCGAGTTTGATGTGAATTTTTCGCTATTTTGCTAAATTGCTCATTTGTAAAAGTATATGTATATATGCCTCTACAAGCTACACGCGGAAGCACAATAACGACGCTTGTTATTTCCTCGATCTTTCGTGCGCGATATTATTGTGATTTTCGATTGTAAAGTGTGAAAGATGGCACGAAGTAAAGCAAGACATCCAAAAAAAAATAAGAAAGCTAAATCTATGAAACATGTTTGGAATACCAAACAGCAGTTAGCAAGGTCAAATTATTTTCATTTCATAAATTTTCTAGAGATTTACAATTTTACATGCAAGGAAACTCTTATTGTCTTTTGAGAAACAATGCCTATAAAATGTAAATATTTACATTATACAGATGTATGATATATCGAGTGTCCCAGAGTAGCGGCAAAGGCCATTAATTGGTATCTAATAATGTGAATGTCGACAAAATGTTATTACAAAAATTGTGGATTGTGAGTTCTACAATTTAAAAATATTTTCATACATACAGAGTATTCTACAGTGATTAACCAACACAAACTTATGTTTTTTTTTAATGGAATGCTATGCCTTTAACATTTTATGATATAGGTACCTTGAAGAACTGATTAAATTGTTCAATTTGTATCTCTCGATTCTCAACTGTTTCACAGATGTAGCGATTTTTCGGTCAAAATTGTGTAACTTTTGAAAGATAGCTATGAAATAACGATTTATTATAAAATACCTATTATGGGCTGAATTAGTAGATATACCTTTTTAGTACATGAATTTAATCCTTGTTTCGACATTTCAAAGCATAACATTCGCTAAAACTAAATTTTTTAAAAATATTAAATGGAACAGCCAATATATTTTTATGCCAGCGAAAACTAATAAAAATACACTGTTTATCAATATCTGATCTCTTGGGTATGTGGGCGATATTCCAAAAGTTATATAGAATATCATATTTGAATAAACCCGATTGCGACTTATTAATTTAGAAGTATGAGTTGCCATGACTTGCGTTACACATTACATAACTAAAATGAATCGAAAAGAATTACTTATAATATTGTCGTTTTACAGAAAAGTACATTTTATTAAATTTTTAAAACATGAAGTGACAAACTTGATAATTCAGGAATTATGCATACCTTGAAAATATCGCCGTTATAGTGTATCAAAAAGTTGTCAAAAAGCCAAACCTACGTTTACCAGGGATAAATAATATTAATTTTGTTTATTACTATATGCGTTCAAAAATGATAAAAGTCTAATAAATGTTCGAATTATAGCAATTGCAATTAAGTTTTTTGAAAATTACATATTTGTAAGTACCTAAATAAATCGTAATCGGATTTATTCGAATCTAATATTCCATAACTTTTGCAATATAGCCCACAGACGCAAGAAAGTAGGTATTTTTAAATAGTACATATTAATTACTTGTCACTCCATACAAATATACAGAGTGCTCCACTTAATTTTTTTAAGAAATTTTATGTTCAGCAAACGGTATATAATTCTAAGGAACATGCCTTGAAATATGAAATAAATATTAAATTCACACACTAAAATGGTATCTCTACTAATTGAGCCCATAATGGGTCTTTCATCATTAATGGTTTTTACATAGCAAAAATCATAGCATTTCTTTAAAGAAACACAAATTTGTGTTGGTTCGTCGAACTCTCTGTATACATGAAAATATCTTTAAATTGTAGAACTCATGATTATCTACAATTTTTGTATTCACATTTTTTCGCTATGTGCATTATTAGACACCAACTTTGTCGCTTGTCTGGGACACGCGGTATAAACAACTGTCTCTGAATTCAGCCACTCAAATTGCAATATTTTCTCGGAAGTGAGAAGTTATACCGGCCCTGATATCGTCGATACCACACCAATAAGTACAAGGTAATTGTTTTGCTTGACTGTGAAATGTGTGGCAATTTCGATGTACTGACCTACAAAAACATTATTTCAGCAACGAGCAAGATGCTAATAAGGAGGATAATTCTAACGTTGATGTACTGCCATTAGATGAACATTTGGAAGTAGACGCATGGATAAAAAGGTACTGGTAGATAGCTGATTTTTTAAAATCATCCATGGTTTTATTTTGTAGAAACCCCGATTGGTTGTCGAGAACATATGCTGCTAAGTTTTTATTGTTTATATTAACGACTCGATTCCTATTTTTATTGAAGAAATTTTGCGGGATCAGAAGTTTTGGGACGAAAAAATGTTGCCACTGTTAGTCCCGTTTTATGAGCAATGCATAGCTCCTGAGATCATACGCGGCAATATACAAAAGAATAAAAAGTGTGTTGACCCACCCTTCATACGTGATGCTATCAACGTACAAAAAGATAAAAAAAAAAATAAAGCATCTAAAAAGAATGACTAATGCAATGTAAAATGTGTACGTTTAGTAACATTGCCTTTATTTCTCAGTTAAAGTCATCATTATTAACCATTCCAGCTCCGCACGATAGCAGTCCACATGTTTTCAAAGTCGTGGGTGATACACCTAATTTTTACTTTATACTACGTATAAGTAGTATAAGGAAGTATTGCGGTGATGAAAATTTTCGACTTCGAGATTTTTGCAGATGTCCACGTTTTGAAGTCCCCTGATATCGATAAAACTAGGTTTTGCAAACATGTCTGTGTCTCTTTGAGTGAGCGTATAACCGCGATAGGAATTCAATGTCTACAGCTACCAACACCAAGCTTTATATTTACGAGTATAATCTCCCTCTTGGAATCTGATTAGATTTTCAGTAAAATCGATAGACCGGAAGTAGTAGTTTACTTGATTGAATTCGACCAATATTTCGTCAACTACTAAGTTTAAACAAATTTATATAGAATTCAAACCTACTCAAAAGTTAATTTGAGAAAATTTTTATTGAAAAGGTTTTTCGAAATTCCTACCGGAAGTAGGTCTTTTACTCTTACCGAAAATCAATTTTTTGCCGAATATCTCGCCAGTCATGCTTATTAGATAAATACATTATGAATATAAAAAGAAATTCTGACTGAAAGTAAAATTTTTATCGAGTAGCGATTTTTTGCAAACATCTCCTAAATTATACATTCTATATAAAATTAGCAAGAGTACAAAAGTATTTAGAGCTAGATTTGGAATAATTTTTGTATAAATTTTTTTCAGAATTCGGGCCTAAAGTAACACACTTACAGTTTTTTTTTTTAAAGAACCGTATAAGAAAGTCATGTGGTAGCCACACCTCATTTTTTTTGCTGATACACGTGCGTATAGCCGTTTCGAATTGTTATAAAAGGAGTTAGCCTTACAAAATCCATAACATTGTTGGCTTCTGTATTGCGGTATCTATCACCGATTTATTTAGGATCACTTGATTCATCCCCTAATTTGTCAAAACTAGAAAATCGCAATAATTAAATGCATTACGAAAAGGCTCATTCCAAATCTAACTCATTCACATAATTTTATTACTTTTCTGGACACGAAATAAAAGCCCAAGTAGCAAAAAAAATGTTTTATTAGTATTAGATACTAGGCAATTTACTTCGTGACAAAAAAATCGGCCAGAAACAAGTTTTGTAGCAGAAACGAATCAAAAGAGGAACTCATTGTCAATCAATTTTTTGCATATCTGTTATAAGCGAGCAAATGCAAAATATGACCTATACTTCGTAGTTTTTTTTTTCTAGCTTGTTTTTATACCAGTACATTAGTAGACAAAAAATTGAAAAAGAACGAATTAAAATTATCTATATTTTATAATTATATTTTGGCATAATCTGTTTAATTACAATTATTTTCTTCTAATTGCTTTCTTTAAATATATAATTGTGTATAAGTAATTTAAAGAACAAGTTAATAAAATATATAAAAGGATATGTGCTTTGTTTTATGAAATGTGGTTACCTACTTACTATACATTTCTCATTTCACATGTATATATTTGTATTGAATCCCGACAGAAATAAACTGGCCCATTGTGCTACCCATAAGCACATTTATAAAACTACTCAATAGCTCCATTGAAATGTATTCTTCTTTAAATAAATAAATAAATAAATACCATATCTGAATTACGAGATCTTTCGCTAAACATTCTAAATAAAATATATAAATTGTCCGTCTCAACTTGATTATGCAGTAGAGGTCTTATGGCTATCGATTTCGATAAAGTTAGAGTTATTAAGAGATTAATAAAGATAGTAAGAGATGCAATATTGCTATTAAACCTCTACTGCATAATGGGGTTGACACGGTCTTGTAATTTGAAGTGGCGCCATCTGATGCTGAAGGCTCCAATTGAAAGAGATAAATTTAGCTTAGCCCAGACAAAGAGCACCAAATGTTGATGAAAAAACATAGTAATTGGCGTTAATATCTTGTTTTTTGCGTTGATCTTTCACAGAACGCTTTGAGATGACCATGTCGAGGTTCTCAAATGATATAGACACATTTTATTACCAATGTTTCAGAAAAATGTTTTCAAGTGTTTGTAATTTTATTATTTGAGATTATTAAGCGCTGCTATTTTCAGAATACCTAATCTACATATTGTACTTTTTAAATATCACAAAGAATGGCAGCAATTTTCAATGGTTACTTGTATTTCTTGTCACAAAATTTACGTGTTTAACTACCGTGCTGCCATCTAGTCGCGTTTTGCGCAGCGGTGCCGCTCTTAAAGGGTTTTATCAATAAATTCTCAATAATACAAGTATTTTTAGTTAAATATACGCGGATCATAGTTTTTCTACCACTCTAAAATTTTATAGAACTTTTAAAAATTGTTTTTCTCAATTATAAGGCTAGCGAATCAGTCAAATAAATTAGCAATTTAGATATATTAAAAATTGGGTTTCAATAGCTTTTTATTCTTTTAAATTTATTATATTAATTATTTTTAATTCGCTTTTTCATAGAATGAATTGCATCATATGTGGCAAGTCCTTCACCCGGCGCGACAACATGAAGCGACATGTGAATACCCTCCACCGCAATTTTGTTTGCGGTATTTGTGGGGAGGGTGTGGATACATGTGAGCATGTTGCGGGACCGCCTAAGAAGAGGGTTAAAGTAGATGTTGCACCACCCACAAGTTCTAATAGACCTGTGGATGCTGCGCTATCTACCAGTCGAGATGCGCCTCAGAGAAGCTGTTGTGGGTTGATGTTCCCTAATAATTCTCTATATAGGGGACATCTTCGCACACAGCAGCATTTGAATAACAATACATTTATGCTGCCGGATGGAGTGTTCAAAATTAATTCATCATTTAAAAGCCGGGTCGCGAGTTATAAAATTTTAGGTGATGAAAGTGCTGACATCACAAATTTTTTATCGAACTTGAGAACTAAAGTGTGCAGCCTGATTAACGATGTTCTAGCCAAGGTTGTATCGGGTATTAAGGTGCAGTTAGAGCTATTTGCTCATTATGCTAAAACCGTAGCTGATGAGGAAATAGTCGACTTAAAGTCCTTCAATACTCGGTACGTCATTGTCACCGAGTCTTCAGACTTAGAGGATGTTTTTGATCAGGCTGCTGCCATCATAAAATCGAAAGCTGAAGAGTTTTCGGATAGGGGGAGCAATTGGACACTTAAGATGGTCTCGCATTTAAAGGTTAACATCAACAGCTACCAACCTCTTGGGGGATCATCTTATTTGGAACTACCACCCTCTATTCGAAACAAGAAAGCATGCATCAATATTAAGAACTCGGACGATGCTTGCTTGTCTTGGTGTAGCAGCACTCCACCCGGCAAACATGGCTGTACATAGAGTTAGTAGTTATCCTCATTAATCCAGCGTCCTAAATTTAGAGGGTATTCAATTCCCGGTTCAAATTAAAGATATTTCAAAAATTGCACTCCACCCGGCAAACATGGCTGTACATAGAGTTAGTAGTTATCCTCATTACTCCAGCGTCCTAAATTTAGAGGGTATTCAATTCCCGGTTCAAATTAAAGATATTTCAAAAATTGAGAATATGAACAATTTAAGTATTAACGTTTACGGTTTGGCTATTAATGATGAAACAAAAAATCATGAGGTGGTGGGGCCAATTCATTTCACTAAAAACAGAAAAGATATCCACATCAATTTACTCCTAATTGATGATGGAAAAAGAGCCCATTATGTTTTAATTAAAAATCTGTCCAGGCTAGTCTCATCTCAAATCAATAAACATGATCATGAAGCTCACATCTGTGATGGGTGTTTAATTCATTTCAGAACATCAGAAAAATTAAGCGCCCATCAACAACACGATTGCAACCATGTGTATACGGTACTACCCTCAACCGACGCGCGTAAAACAAAATTTGGAGATATGCTACCCGAAAACATTTTACGTTTCGATAGTCACCATAAGAAAATGTCCGTTCCGTTCGTCGTTTATGCGGATTTTGAAAGTATTCTCCAACCGATTCACACATGCAGCCGTGATCCAGCTAGTTCGTATACGAATAAAACATTCAAACACGTTCCCTATAGTTTTGCATATCAAATTGTATGTTCGTTTGATGCAAAGTTGAATAAATTTGTCACGTATGCCGGTTTAGATTGCTCAACGGTGTTTATCCAAAAATTGATAGAAGATGTTAAGCTAATCTATGAAAATTATTTAAAGACTATCGTGCCGATGAAAACTTTAAATAATAGCGAGCGAAAATTATATAATGAGTCCGAGATTTGCCACATTTGTGAGCTGTCTCTCAACGGAGATAGAGTGAGAGATCACTGCCACATTACGTGAGCGTTTCGAGGGGCCGCTCATTCTAATTGTAATCTAAACTTCAAAATTCCTAAATTTGTCCCTATCTATTTTCACAATTTGAGCGGGTATGATAGCCATCTATTTTTAAGAGATTTGGCACAACAAAATTTAGATATTGACGTAATTCCTATTAATAAAGAAAGATATATCAGTTTCAGCGCGAAAGTTTTGGTTGGTGACTACACAGATAAAAAATCGGGCGAGAAAAAAAATGTTTATATAAAACTACGGTTTTTAGATAGTTTTCGATTCATGGCGTCTTCTATCGATAAGCTTGCACAAAATTTGAGCCCGCAAGACTTTGTCAATGTTAGGCGGGCGTTTCCACTAGATTCACATTTCCATTTAATTAGAAAGAAGGGTGTATTCCCCTATCAATACATAGATACCTTTGGGCGATTGAACGAATCGACCTTACCGGCAAAACGCGATTTTTTTAATTCATTAACGAATGTTGATATTTCGGATGTTGAATATCAACATGCGCAAACTGTATGGAATACGTTTGGATGTCAAAATTTATTAGAGTACTCAAACTTATATTTAAAATCAGACGTTTTACTTTTGGCCGATATTTTTGAAAATTTCAGGAAGATTTGTCGGGATACATACAGTCTGGATCCGGCTCAATATTATACCAGCCCGGGCTTGTCTTGGGATGCTATGTTGAAGCATACCAAAATTGAGCTGGAGCTACTCATAGACATCGACATGCATCATTTTGTTAAGCAGAGTATCAGGGGTGGGTTGTGTCAGGTATCATTGCGGCACGCTACAGCAAATAATAAATATATGCCTAATTATGATGCGAGTGCTCCTAGCTCGTATTTAGCTTATTGGGACGCGAACAATTTGTACGGGTGGGCAATGTCGCAGTATCTACCATTCGGTGGGTTCAGTTGGGCTAGTCAGGATGAAATTGACAATCTAAATATATCTGGGGTCGCTGATGATTCGCCGATTGGCTATTTTTTGGAGGTAGATGTCACGTATCCTGTAACTTTGCATGATGAGCATAACGACCTTCCTTTTCTGCCCGAAAACATGGTGCCTCCCACGTCTAAATTTCAGTATAAAAAGTTGATCGCGAATTTACAGAACAAAGAGAAATATGTCATACACTATCAAACGTTAAAGCAAGCATTACATTTCGGCCTTAAAATCACCAAAATTCACCGCGTTTTAAAATTCAACCAGTCAAACTGGCTTCAAACTTATATCGACCTAAACACCAGCCTACGTCAGCATGCTAGGAACGATTTTGAAAAGGACTTCTACAAGCTTATGAACAACTCCGTATATGGTAAAACCATGGAGAATGTTGATAAGCGAGTAGAAGTCAAATTGGTCACACGTTGGGAGGACCATGGCAAAAGTCGCGGGGCTGGTAGTTTAATCGCGAATCCGAATTTTAAAAGTGTTAGTATTTTTTCCGAAAACTTTGTGGCTGTCCAGATGGGGAAGCTGAAAGTCGTATATAATAAACCTATTTATATCGGCTTCTCCGTTTTGGAGCTATCATAGCACCTGATGTATGACTTTTTCCACAATTTTTTGAGACGCGTGTATGCAGAAAAGGTCCGTCTGTGTTATATGGATACGGATAGTTTTATCTTAAAAGTAGAAACAGACGATATATACAGCGACATGAAAAAAATATATCAAAATTCGATACATCGAACTTTTCGGCAAATAATGTCTACAACATAGCACCTCAAAACAAGGCTGTTTTAGGTTTATTTAAAGACGAAAATGCGGGTAATATAATGAGTGAATTTGTCGGATTGCGCGCAAAAATGTATGCCTTAGAGGTTGAGGGTAGGGAGATTAAAAAGGTTAAGGGTGTTAAAAAGAATGTTGTGCGGGATGAGATTAGTCTGGCAGATTACAAACACTGTTTATTGAATAATGATATTTTATTAAGAGAGCAAAATCTTTTTCAAATCAAACTACATGAGATTTATACCGTCAAGCAAAATAAATTGAGCCTATCACCTCACGATGATAAACGCAGGGTTAATGAGGATGGCGTTCATACTCTCGCCTGGGGGCATTATAAAATCGACTCACCAGCTCCTTAGATGGTCGCTGCACATGCCTCGGGTGCAGCTGCTCTACCGCCTCAAATTGGGTAAGTACCCCCACCCTTTTTTGTTTGCTTCTCACTGTAATTTTCTCCCACTAAATCAGTATTAGTTTGTTTGCATTCGAGTTCACACATATTCTTTAACCTCTAAGATTAAAATGGAAGCTAGTAAGAATACAAAATTATTATGTACATAAACTTATATCTATATATTTTTTTAATTATTTTCAGAAACTTATAATGAATTTATTGGTGATTCGCTTAAAATGATTGATGATAATATCGTTAAGGAAAAACAACTGATTGGGCAGTCATCATACTTCCTCAACAAATGCGGTTCGAAATGGGTGAATATCGGCCTTAGTCCGGCGGCTGGATTCGTGCCCATCATCCAGATTCGATCGCCTGCAAGCTGTGTATTCTTCACATTGGATGAGTGGGAAGAATTTTGTAAGACGGAAGGTTGCAGTCCGAATCATCAAATTCGAACGTCAACATTTAGAGATACTAGCGTAATTGTATTAAGCAGTCGCAATCAGCAGCTGGTATTGTCCTCCGATACCTATAGCAATTTGTTTAATTTGCGACTGCTCATTAAGAGTAAATTAGAATTTTTAGTAAATAGTAATTTCATAACATTTTATAAAATGATCTTAACCGCCTGCATGGCATTAACTGGAGATTTATATACGAATGTATCAAAATTACTTGTTGATCATTGTAATTCATTTAACGCTTTCCTTATGATGGAAGTGCTACATATTAGTTATAATTCGCTTTACTATGACTTTGAAGTTATGAAGCTTGTAGATAATGTTAATTTAAAATAATATTGTTAATTTATAAATAATAATAAATAAATTGTTTTCTTAAAAAATATATTGTTTGTTTTATTTTATTTTATAAGTAAGATATACATTTCATGCATGCGGCTATCACAGAAGCAGACAGCCGTTGCGGTTTCCGCTGGAAACATGTTTAGACCTGTTTGAAGTACATTGAGAAGCGCGATAGCAAGCCTGGTAATTTATTCAGGAATTCTCTCGAAGCAAAGACCATCTTGATGGTCCGCCATTTTGTCTGACGTCACCTTAGTTTGGCTAGTGACCGTGAGAGGATGCTGCATTAGTTAGGTTGGTAATCATGAGAGATGCCATTTCTTGGTTAGTGGCTGTGAGAGGGCGTCATGGTATTTGGGTTGGTAATGATGAAATCTGCCATTTTGGGCTGGCGACCATGAGGGGGCGCCACATCGGTTGGGTTGGTAATGATGAAATCTGCCATTTTTAGTTGGGTTGGTAATGATGAAATCTGCAATTTTTAGTTGGGTTGGAGGCCGCGAGGGGGCGCCACATCAGTTGGGTTGGTAATGATGAAATCTGCAATTTTTAGTTGGGTTGGTAATGATGAAATCTGCAATTTTTAGTTGGGTTGGAGGCCGCGAGGGGGCGCCACATCAGTTGGGTTGGCAGAGGGCGCCACTAGGGCGAGGGGGGTGAGGGGGAGCTGGGTGAGAGGGGGAGGAGGTGTTCCAGAACCGGCCTAAGTAAAACAAAACATTCTTGTCTTGAAGCTTCGAGACTTTAAATTGTTACATATTGGTACCATTATTGAAATAGACCACTAATTTCTTAATACGTTAAAGTATTATTACTTATTGAAATAGTTGATTAATTTGGCAAATTATTTATATCATCGTTAAAATTTACTTAACTTACTTAGGTCGGCAAGGTATTCTGTTAAAGTATTAAGGAATTCTATTCTACGTAAATACATACATCATTTGTTAAAGTGAAATTTCAAAAAAAAAATAACGGCTTCAAAAAAAATATAACGGTCAACAATTTTCTAAAGGTATTAAATTTTAATTCTGAATTTTATTGAAGAGAAGATATATCTGTTTCCTCGCATTTTTCACGAGTGTAAGTATGCCTCTAAATGTCTATCAATATGAAGTACTTCTTTTATATTTTTACCTTGTAGCTTGGTTTAAGAATTTGTTCCAAATCCTGATGAATATTTATAGATGTGATTACTGAATATTCTGCTCTTCAATGGAATACAGGGAAACAAACTCGTACTCCAAATCTGAAGATGTTCGATGAACCCGCAGAAGTTTTCACAAGTAGTACTGCATATATTATTTCACACGACGTGAACAATTTATTTTCACTTTCGACTTACTGCACTAATATTTCTGGACTATTATTTACCAAGGTACAGGGTTATTGACTATATTTGGACCAATAGATAACTTTGTTATTTGAAGGATTAGAAAAACGTTTAAATTAGGAAAGTTGTAGGATTTCACTCAAGGCGCTAGAATTTGATATCAGAAAAAACAACCGAACGTCGTAAAGCCGTCAAAAACGGCTAACTTAGTTTTTTTTTAATGGAATACCCTATATAATGTTACATAATCTGATTCTAAATAAAATTTCGAGTATATTCCATTTATATAACATATACCTACATTCAACTGTTTTCGCGCTATCGCTGATTGAAAATCGTACTACTAATATGTTTTCTACACCCTTCGTATATGAATTTACGTAAGTCATTACGGGGTTTCTATGGAAACATCGGTAAATGTCAGTTGCCATTAATAATTAAGCCTCCAGAAGTGGTTTATTTTCACTCATTATGGGATATACTCAACAAGAACAACTTAATATATTTATGGCATACGTTAAATGTAATAAAAATAAAAGGGAAGCCAGGACTTTATATGCAAGATTGTATCAGAACCTGCAAGTTCCAAGTTTGAACACCTTTGCGAGAGTCTACACGAAAATAATAAATTCTCAAGATTTTAAAAGAAAAAAAAGGACAGCGCGACAACCTGACGATGATGTTCAGTTAAATGTTCTTCTTTATTTTAATGGTATATACAAAACTTGATTTTACTAACTTATTTGTAAACATTTTAAATAACTTTTAGAAAATCCGACTCACTCTATACCTACAGCATGTGAAGCATTAAATACCACATTCTACAGAGCCCAAAGCACACTCAAGAAGTTCAGATACAAATCTTATAAGTTTTGGAAAGTTCAACAACTTTCCGAAGCAAATAAACGCCAACGACTTGAATTTTGTAATGCTATGTTGGAACAACTACGTATGGACGACACTTTTTTTGACAGAATAATATGGACAGACGAAGCATGCATCGCAACAAATAGTGCCTATAATAAACATAATACCGATTATTGATGTCAAGAAAACCCTCGCCTTGTTAAAGCCGTTAAAACATCAGGATGGAAAGCTTTCAGTGTTTGGTGTGGCGTTGTTGGCGATAGAATATTAGGACCTATCTTTTACGAAGGCGGTCTAACTGGTGATAGATATTACCAATTTCTCACTGAAGAAATAGAGAACTTTTTAGATGAATTACCGCTTAACATCCTCAACCGATCTACTTGGCAACAAGATGGTGCCCCTCCTCACAACATGGCGAACGTAACTCACTTCTTAAATGAAAGATATGAGACTTGGGTTGGAAAAAATGGTTTAATTCGATGGTGTCCCAATAGCCCGATCTTACTTTGATGGACAGGTCTTTCTGGGGATGGCTTAAAGAGCGAGTGCATCATGAACACACATTCGACAATTTAGCAGATTTAAGACGGAAAATTTTGGAAGAAATAGAGTTTATTCGAATCCATCAGAAGCAGTCGTTGAGGGATGCCGTCCACAACTTAAAAACGTGTTATCGTCTTTGTGTCGAACAAAACGGAAGTCACTTTGAGCACTTGTTAAAGTGAATATTCAATATTAATTTCACATTTTTTGTAATTAATTCATTAGTTTTAGTTCAGTATAAACAATGCCGTAAATTAAGTTGTTCTTGTTGAGTATATCCCATAATGAGTGAAAATAAACAACTTTTTCCTTTTTCTGGAGGCTTAATTATTAATGGCAACTGACATTTACCGATGTTTCCATAGAAACCCCGTAATGACTTACGTAAATTCATATACGAAGGGTGTAGAAAACATATTAGTAGTACGATTTTCAATCAGCGATAGCGCGAAAACAGCTGAATGTAGGTATATGTTATATAAATGGAATATACTCGAATTTTTTCAATAATGAATTTTAAATTTTTAGTTTTTAACGAATTTTAAATTTTCCGCTTTCTATTTGAATATGGGTTGATGTTAAATTTTGTTGTTGCTTAGTAACTATTTTATTTTTTTATTTGTTATTTATAAATATATTAATATTATTTTATAATTCACATATATATATCAGCTTATAAAAAAATATTGAAGAATGAAAACTAATGAAAGTGAACCTATGGTAAGTCATTTTTATTATATAATATACCATAGTCGTCAAAGTTTAATTTCGGTTTGCACTTCTATCATATGCAGAAGATGACCTTATGATATGCAGCGATGCCTGCTTGCTAACAGTGGTGCGAGAGCAAGGCAGTGGCGGGGGACCCCCACGCCTTACATTATAGCAAACGTTTGTCGAGTGTGGCAGCCTCGCTTATGTTTATCTTTAGTTTATTCCGTCGCGTTCTTTTCCTCTTTTTACTTTCGTATCAGAAATTAAAATACGTCGACCCCGGTATATTATTCAGGTGTGTGTTTAAGTAATTAACTATACAGATAATGTTCAGTGAATATAAGTTCTTGTATTTGTTAATGCTCATAGGTGTCAGATATTTAAAGCATTACAATAATTTTAAACGCCGCCTTAATCTTTATGTACTATGCGCACAAAGGGTGTGTAACGGAACGCACCCCTCTTTAGTAAATATTGCACAATCTAGATGACAGTGTGTTCTGTCACATTAATGTGATTGAGGTTAAGAGTATTTTTTATTATTGATTGGTCAATTAAAGTACTATAGAGTTTTATTTCTTTTTAATACATTGGCTTATTATTTTCGTATATTCTAAAAGAAAAAAATTACAGGATGAAGCACTTATGAACTTAAAAAAGCATCTGAAAGTTTTATATATTAGCTTTCGTGGAATTTTAAATTTTGTTTACAATGTGTATTATATTTTATTTAGAATCAGAATCATAATATTCATAAGACAAATTAAGTAGGGGAGATGCGGGCAAAGTGACATAGGCGGGCAAAATGACTGACTTCTTCCTGTTTGAAGCAATCTAATAACTTTAAAAACGCCAAACTATAAATATTATTTGCAAAGGTTTTCAATTCGTTGCTGTGTGTAGTGGAAGTTCACTAGACTCACAACAAATGGAGTTAGTGTAGTGTTTGTGTTTATCAGGAATAACGTTGTAATGTAAGTAATATTTTGAGACAATATTTAACTATTAAATATTACTTTTTATGCTATTTTCGAGATGTTCGCATAATAATGTGATTGTAGACTGCATGATGTTTGAATAGTTTTTGATTTTGTATTCGCTTTTCAAGTTTTCTCAGGATGAATTGTCAAAAGCTACGAGAAGGGCAAGACGACACATCTCGGAAGCGGGCAATTTGAATCACTATGTCATCTTGCCCGTCCTTTCTTATAATGTTGGATTGAAGTGATAATTTAATTTCAGTATGGTTTATTCGTATAAGAGGAAGACGAATAGGGGAAGTTGGAATGAGGCAGGTATGGAGATAGCTCTAGAAGCTGTCCACAAGGGAGAAATGGGCTGGTTAAAGGCGAGTAAAACGTTCAATCTACCGACTGCCACTTTACGTCGCCGTGGTCTCAGGAAGAACAAAATTGCTGTTAACATTAAAAAACACCTCGGGTCGTTTGAATCTGTACTAAACAAAGAGGCAGAAAGTGCAATGGTCAATCATATTCTAGACTTAGAATCTCGTTCCTTTGGGGTAACAACAACAGACATGCGAAAGCTTGCATATGAAGTAGCGGAAAAAATGAAAATAAAACACCCTTTTAATAAGGAACTTAAGATGGCAGGAAAAGGATGGCTACATGGTTTTCGACAACGCAATCCACAATTATCATTGCGTCTCCCAGAAGCCACGTCTCTTGCTAGAGCTGAGGCTTTTAATAAACCACTGGTACAAATTTTTTTTGCTAACCTTGACAAAGTTATCAATGAGTATACAATCCATTATGATATTCAATATGGATGAATCCGCGTTAACAACGGTACACGTCCCGCCCTGGAGGAACATATGTACCACCATCCATAATTTTTCTTCCTTAGATGGTCATTCAATCCATAAGAGCTACGAAGCCTTAGAATTGGCTAAGATGAATTCAGTTGTTCTTCTTTGTTTACCGGCACACTACACACACCATCTCGAACCACTGGACGTAGCCTTTTTCGGCCCTCTGCATAAGTATTACAATCATGCTGTCACTCGGTGGTTGAGAGAAAATCCTGGTCGTACGGTCAATATTTATCAAGTGTTCAAACATTTCAATGAGGCATACAAGAAAACGGCGACACTTGAAATCGCATCGAGTGGTTTCCGTGCAACGGGAACATCGCCGTTTAACGCTAATATTTTTCCCAACCATATGTTTCTACCTAGTTTAACAACAGATACGCCCGAGGTACCGGTTACTGAAAACGAAACTTTAAATGAAAATTTACAAGATACCTAAAGAGCCCGAAAATTCCAGAGCACAAACACTCATTATTTTTGAATCTACAAAGGAAGATCAAGAAAGTGCTACAGCAAATATATCTCCAACAGAGCCACTGGACCAAACTTGTCCGCCCAGATCAAGGGACGACATTCACAAAATTTTAACGGAAACATGTCCATTTCCTCAAAGTAATGTAAGAAACACTACTAAACGCAAGACTGGCAGCTACCAAGATGTATTAACCGAAAGCCCGTACCTCCAAAGCCTTAGTGACAAAGAAAATGAAAAGAATCAGCTACAGAGCAACAAAAAAAATGATATCAAAAGAAAGCTTGTGAAAGATAAACCTAATGGAGACGAACGTGAAAAGAAGCAGCAACAGCAGAGAAAGAGCCAAAGAAATGTGGTTAAAAGGAAACTTGTTGAAGATAAATCAAGTGTTGAAAAAAATCCCTTTAGACTTGACGATGACCAAGAAGACTGTGCTTGTTTTTATTGCAATGGCTTGTTCAGTCGATCAAAATCACAAGGATGGTGGCTACGATGTGAACTTTGCCAAAAGTGGTGTCATGTCGAATGCGCAGGTCTATCTAGAATAGCGAAATGTTTTATTTGTGAGCTGTGCCAGGCGTAGCAACCTTCTTCAACTATGCATTTTTCAACTTTATTATTATTATATTTATTATTCGAGATTATATTAGATTTACTATATCACTTTGCCCGACCCGGGTGGGCAAGATGGTTTTTTGGCAAAGAATAAGTTTTGGTTATTAATAATATAGTTTTTAATGAAAATTGTGGTTTTATTGTAAAACATATGAGAAAACCTTGGTGACTATCAGTATCGATCTAGCATTTTGCTTTATCACTTTATTTCTTTAAATAATCTGGAAAATAAACTAAGTATGTCATCTTACCCTCCTCTCCCTACAATCTCTAATTCAGTTCATATCCAAAATCTAGCACCAATTGAAAACACCAGGTGACAATAAAGATTTAGATCATGCGGAAGTTGAAGAAACGAAATGAAAAGGTAAAATATTATTATAGTATTGTAAAAGATCACAACTGATTATGATTTTATTGAAACTCCCATTTTTCATGACTTGGATGCCATATATTTTAAGCAAACTTATATATTATATATTAATCATATACTATTTTCTTTGAAACTAATGTTTTCTAATACATTAGTTAAAGGTGAAAATGTATGCATATCGATGTTTTCTATAAATTATTAATTAATAAGCTGTATTATTAATACATTTTTTTAGAATGGAGATGTCGCCGCAGGGTAGAATATCCCTCCGCAAGTATGTATCTTTTTATATTTATATTTAATTATAATAGTCTTAATAATTATCTTTCATTGTCTTAATTTTTTTCGTGATTGAAAATGAAAGTATGTTATATTGTGGTGTATTAATTTTGTTTGATTTTTAAAGAAGGACATTTTAATATTTTCTCATTAAAAGTAGTAAGGATTTAGATTAGGAATTCCTTCTTACACTATTACTTGTACTTATTTGTAAGATAATTCATAATGAGTTTCTTAAGGGAGTAATGCTGAGGCCAATTTGCAAGCGTTTCGTATCGAAGATAATGTGTAGTAACCATTGTATAGAATCGATTGAAACAAAGAGTAATTTGTTAATTAAGCTTAAATTGAAGTACCTAAAGAAAGAAAAAATTTGTATATAAAAAAATGCTACTGAATAATAACATTTTAAAAATGCTTATATTTATCGTATACTTTAAGGTGTAATGTTTGTCTTTAATGGCAAAAACTGCCTGTGGGTACCTTCATGAATCTTTTACCTTTAATATACACTTCTTAGTACATCATTCAAGCTAACCGTTTTGTCTTAATCACGTTGATAAGAACGTATGTTTCTTGATACACATTGCCTATATTCCAGGCGCTTAAAGCAATATTCGCAAGACGATCGCAGAGCAAGGCGCCAGTTGGTCGGGACAACGATTTTGGTGAATCTACACTGCAAAAATAATTTTTCTGTGGCAAAACTCATAACTGCCGTTTTCTTCAATTTATTCAGTAGCCGGCTTCCAACGGAGTGTAACGCGAAATTACGATAAATTGTTTTATACAATGTGATTTATGTACGCATGTCGCTCATGTTGTATTGGTCAATATATTGTTAATGAATTAAAAATAATTTTAATTCATGTAATTTGTTCGCCATTTTTTATAGTTGTTAAGGACGTTTATCATTATTATTTTTGTTTTATTCGTTTTTATAAAATAATAGTCTATGTTCTATGTAAAACGTATATATGTTTAGTTTTAATCTCAATTTGCTTTATTTTACAAAGGCACAATTAATTAGAACATGTATATTTCTCTGTATAAGTGCTTACAGTCATTTTATTACTTCATAATCGTAAAATAATGTATATTTAAAATTAAATCTGGGAAGACTCCTAATGTAATCTCTTTCTCAGAAACTTTTCTATTGTCCGTTCTAGAAAATCGGTAAATGCCTTGTCTAAATTACCACTTATTTTCTTGCTTTTATTAACATCATGCCGTTGTAGTACTTAAATTTATAAACATTAGCCGAATTTCAGAAAAATTTGTTGGCGGGAAAAGAATAAATTTCAGCGGACGACGATCATATCAAACTCGATGCGAAGCCGCTTCAATTGCATTCAACTTGGAACCGGGTGAATTACCGCGCGTTATTCATAAGAAAGCTGTATACAGAAGTCCAGGATAACAAACAAAAAAGTTTATGACTAGCTTGAAAAGAGTAGGAGCTTGGAAAAAATGCAGTAAAAAGTTATTTCCATGTAAAAACAAGAAAAAAAGGGAACCGATAGCACCTGCTGACAGCGATTATGGTGACACAGAAATAGAAATGGTTGTCACATTAACAAAAGAGCAGTACGATATAAAAGAAAAAGAAATTTTGACTACAATTGAAAAATCGGATTCTGAACGTGACGAGTTACAACATGCTACTATAGGGCAAAGCACTAACTTATTATGGAGGCAGCAGCGCTCTGTAAGGCTGACTGCGTCCAATTTTGGAGCAATATGCAAAATGCGAAAGACGACGCATTGCGCAAATTTGATAAAACGTCTTTTGTACAATAAATTTTTCGGGACTGCAGCAACACGTTGGGGACAGGAACATGAATTTGTTGCTCTAAAAGAATTGGAAGAAAGCTATGGAATTCGTGTACACGAATCTGGTCTCTTTATTGACGGCAAATTAATTTTTTTAGCTGCTTCGCCGGATGGTTTAATAGATGACGATGGCATTGTTGAAATAAAATGCCCGTCGGCAGCTGCATCGTATTCACCAACGGAAGCCGTTCGAGAGAAAAAAATTAAATTTGCGGAGATAGTTGATGGTCGAATAACATTAAAAGGTAAAGACAATTATTATTTCCAAGTGCAAGGCCAGCTACATGTAACAAATAGAAAGTACTGCTTGTTTGTTATATGGACACCTTTCGGAATTAGTGTACAAAAAATCATGAGGGACGATAATTTCTGGGATGCGAATATGAAGGAGCAGTTGGTGACTTTCTTTTACAGATGTTTTCTACCTGAATTGGTTGATCCCCAGTATCCAAAGAAAATGCCTATTCGTGATTTACGTCAGTAGAAAAAATAACAGAATATATATCAGATATAAGGACCTACTTTATACGGACGAAATTTAAGTGGTTTTAAATTTTAGTTTTACTCTGGCTATTAATAATCACGTCTTCGCTTTCTTATGGCGTTATGTATTGTTATCCTCCTTTTATATTTCCTATTATTTAGCCTTTTCAAGTTTATTATATTATTCTGATGTTCTGCTACATACAGTTCTTTATGGCATTAATTCTGCAACTATATTCTGTTCTATTAATTAATTTGGAGAATGCCAATTTCCCATGTTAATAAATAAATATGATTGTTATTTATTATGTTATTGATTATCTAACCTTAGAAAGACTAAATACAGTGACAGAAGCCATTGAAACCTTCTATGAAGGCTATGAAGTGGACAAAAATATAAAAGCATGGGAAAATACTGATTACAAGTTGTAAATGTAAAATGTAGACCACATGAGTTTAGTATAAATATAATAAGGGCCATTAGTGATAGCTTGTGTGATCATTTAGAGGAAACACTAGGGGAAGAATGGAGATCACATGTTTCTGATTCAGTCAAGAGCAAACTTTCATCCATTACTGATGATTCTCTAGCTATGAAAGCATCCTCAAATGTTGAGAGCAAGCATGTTCAATGTGACATTATTAAGAATGTTCCCAGTTCAAAAATGGCTGAAAAAGTAATAGAGAAATTGTCAGAGAAGCCACTTGATGAGAGTCACACAGTCATGGCAGAATGCAAAAATTCTCTAGTAAAGCTTGAGTATTCAAAATCATTGTATATTTCTATCTTCCCTAAGCCACAGCATGGATCTATTAGGGAAATTTATGTACTTCAAGATGATCTTAGATATTGTCAAATTGTAATAGAAAGCATTTCTAGAGTCATATGTGATTTCATTGAAGTCGAAACAATGGCCATTCCAAGAAGGAAAAATGACATTCCAAACAATCACTATAACATATCAAAACCACTCTTTGGTAAATCTTGTGATATGCTATATTCCTCAGATGACAAGACTAGATGGAACCAAAGACTAGTGGTAAAATCTTTTACTATCATGCTATGTAGAATTCTGCCAAGAGAGTTCCATCCAATAATTGTAAGAATTTTAAATTTCTGGATATTCAAAAAGATTCTTCTTCCCTCAGGAGTGCAAAAGTTTTTAATGAATAAGAAAGTGAAATTTAATGAAGATGACATTAGGCAACAACTTAATGACGCTTTTACTGGCAGAATAGATAGTGATTTGATGTATTTTTTTCTTGTATAATTATGGAAAACATAGTTTCTCTGACCATAAGTGATACCGTAATTATTTTTTAATATGTCTGGCCGATACATGTATGTGTGACACTTTTAATTAAAAATAAATTCGGGAAAGTTCTGATCTTTATAATAACATTTAAAATTGTATTCAAACAAAAACGGGAAATGTAGCAAGACAAGAAAGAAATAATTTTGGTTTTATATTTCCCAGATTGTTGCTTCTAATTATCACATATATATATATATATATATATATATATATATATATATATATATGTGTAAATTAGAATTTTAATTATTTTTAAAATTCTGTTTTTCTCAGCGTAGAAATATCTAAATTGATTTTTCTGCTTCGCGCTGAGTAAATTAATTAGGAAATTTTATCACAAAAATTTGCCCACGATTGATTAAGAACGAACCAAGATTTTCTCAATTAATCTTCTTTGATAAAAGGACATAAACTTAGTTAGAATGTATTGTTTTTAATAAACAGCTGGTATATGATCTTTCAATAAAAGTATCTGGGTTTATTTGTCCTAGAGAAATTTGCTGCAAGTTAAATCGTGTCAGACATAGAAATAGAATCTTCTAGAATATCTTATACCATTAGAATGTGATTGATAAGCCAGCTTAAGACCCTAGATGCAGATTTTCTTTTTCAACAAACTATTCCTAGTTTTATGATTCTGTTACATGTAATATATTTTGCCTATTTTTGGTAACTGTTAATTTCATATGAATATATGTATGTATATGCATTAGTTTTTCTACTTTTCCACAATATTTTTGTATTTATCAATAGCTAGTAGTAAGTAATCAATAAATTTGTTTGCACTTTCTTACTTATTTCGTAATAGAAATTTTAAATATGTGCTTAATAAATAAATGCCTACAGTTTATTTACTAAAATGAAATTACGAATTATATAGAAAATCTTTAAGAAAATAAAATAATGGCAAAAAGCAGAAATAAGAAATTCAAACCTAGTGTTACAATTATATTGTTGTATTTTATCTCTGAATTGAGAATTTTAGTTTTATCGTTTGAATACGTAAACTATTTCGGATTAAATAAATTATCCTGGTTAATTCGGGTAAATAGATCATCTTTCGGACTCCTTCTGCCACCTAGTGAAGAATTTCATAAGAGTCCTACAGCGTGCGTTCTGCCTTATCTCATGTGTGTAACGTATACATGTGTTGGCGGGTAGATGGCGTACGATGTTTTATTTAATAGATTGGGTATTTTAATTATTTTCTAATTTAGTTTTGGAGTTTCTTTTTGGGCTTAGAGTTATGTGACAAATTAATTATAATTATTTTCCACTTTTCTATTGTCATTTGAATCTACGCTTATGTCGTGTGTGTAAAATATCGGTTTAGGTCTCGTGGTTATTAGTCCAATGTGTTGATAACGCTTAAGATCGCTAGATGACAAGTGGATTCTTTCTCTTTGAACGTTAACTGTAGTAGAAGAAGCATTAAAACATCACAGAGCAGATGCAATCTTTTTAGTCACTATCTTGAGAAATGTTGGATGTTAAAGTATATCGTGTGTAATCGCTAGTAAAAAGCGGATGGTATAATATTTCTCAAGGTTTAATATGGTTTTGGCGTTATAATTATAATCTTGCTGAGGATATTGTTGTCGTGGCTTAAGAATTGTTTAACTGCTCTGTTAGTGCATGGCATAGACCTCATTTGAGCACTTTTGTTGGGTTAAGTCTAAGAACCACGTGCCTATGGTAATTTTACGGTTCCAAGGGAATTAATTGCTGTATCCTGCGGTGAAGACATAATTTCAGGTGCAGATAGATGAAATACTGTAGCCTTCCTACGCTAATTTTCCTGAAGATGTCGTTAGCCGAAGATATGTGTGGCAGTTTTCCTTGTAACGAGTGTGATCCGTAGAAGGTATCGTGTATGGTAGCTGTGGATGTGGTTTTCCTTTAAGGTACTGTGACTGTGTAATTTTCCTGATATTACCCATAACGCAGGAATTATTGGCCAAACAGTTTTGGTAGAATTTATGTCAATTTCGAGTACTTCGTACAGTAAATTTAAATTTTCCGGCCTAGCTAATCAAATAAGTCATCGTAATTTCTTAAATTAACTTCTTGTGGCATGTGAGCCTTTATAATTTGAATTTATTAAATTAACGTAGTTTTATTAATAACAGTGACTCCAGTTTGGGGGTTACTTTGTCAATTTTGGAGACGTTACGTAGCCTTTTTATTTTTGGATTTAGAACTTTGAACAAATTTTGGATGTGTATTGGCGTTGCAGCCTCACATCTCTATTGTGTAAATTCATAGCTTGTTATTTAGTGTAATTAGTCAACCATTTAAATTTATTATTGTACAATCTTGTAAGAAATTATTGAATTTAATTTTAATCACGTTTTCTTATGTAAAGCATAGTTAACTAGCGCTAATATTTATAGTATTAGATACCATATAACTTAGAGTCTGCACTCTAGTATCGAATAGATTGTCGGTTGCCTCTGGTATACAGAGTGGTTTATTTTGGTGTTGACGTGTTGCAAATTACGATCAAACTGTTCGACTTTGGAGGGACTTTCGGCAAGTTGCCTTATAATTGTATGCTTTTGTAAGAATATTGTCAGGTAATTATTTTAACTTTAAGGTTGTTTCATGTGTTTTCCATTTTGAATTTCTTAAATTTTGTAATTATAAATCATTGGTAATTTGAAGTTGTGGATCACCTTGGGTGACCATTTAAGATTTTATTCATTCCTTCAGAAGTTTATTACTGGCAACTGAGTTGCGCTTTTGTGATGCATATTTCATTGTTTTGTGTCTTTTAAATATATCTTTTTTTTGGAAACCAGAAGATTAGATAGTAATAGCCGGTTTTGTGCTCAATATTTGAAACATTTTGGGGTATTTAAATTTTAATAAACCTGTTGTTAAGTTTGAATGACTGTGTGTTGGTCTTATTTTCTTATCACCTGGGGAGTTTTACATTGGATCTGGTCCGGGGTCTGAATATCTGTTGGGCTTAGCATATTTTAATGGATAGGCGCCCTGACAACTTAACCTTCGACGAGTACTGTGTTCGAACTCGCCCTAATTCTGACTGTAGCTGGAGGCGGTGCTGACTCCCATATTTAACATCGACCCCTGGGAAGTAAGAGGTAAGACTTGAGTGTTATAAGTTGGTGATTATTTAATAGACAAGCGTCTTCCTAAATTTAAATAGAAGGTTAATTACCGTGGTGGTGTCTGACTTACTACCTTCTTGGAATTTGGGTACCGAATCTGTGTAGGGCCTTGGCCATCTGATAATTTAAATACGAGAAGGTAGCACTAGGAAATGGCGCTAATATTATTAGAACAATATGCTAATTTAGATCAAATGCACTAGCAAATATGTTGCCAATTTTGTACAATAAATCCTTAAACACTGTTTAGATAACCGGCGTATTTCCTCGCATTGAAAAACGCCAGTTAGAGATAATCAATGATTAGTTAACCGAGTACTTTAATCGGTGTTGACAAAACCGGCTCTTAGTAATTGACTGGAAGTAAACATTTCTCATTGATATCTATAACCGTCTGGCCGTTATCGTGACCACAGACACAGAAAGAAATAAACACCCTTTTTCGTTATTAGAGGATTTCAAAACGTGGATATGTCTAAAAATGAGGAGTTTTTATTGTAATGTTTTGGATTTAAGCGTATTGATTTTATTGTTTTCTTTTCTTTTTTTCTATGGACGTATAGGCTCCAATAAGAGACGATCGGTCTCGATGACCGATCTAAGAGAAGATAATGAGCGTGGAACGGCCAGGAAAGGTAGGTACATTTTTTTTACTAATTGATTTTTAAAGTCTCCGGTCTGCTCCTGATTTATAGTAATGATTTTATTATTTTTCGGTGTCAATAACGACCAACGTCAAAAAAATTCGTTGCCGAATAGGATCAAATAATGATGCTATACATTTTTTTTGGGGTTATCTCAAATTCTCTTCCTCCGGACGTGTCGGGTTTTGCTTCTAGGCGACTGAAATATGAACATTGTGTATCATTTTTGTTTTTTTTGCAGACCTTCCACCAGGTTCAAAATTAGGAAAGTCGCTTTTTGAGCGAAACAAGGAACTCATCAACTTAATAGAACTACAGCAGAAAGAAATAGAAGTAAGTACTAATATATTAGTTGGTCGTGAGTAAAGTGTGAGCCCATAAAATTGTTTCTTTTATATGTTAGATCCATTAATACATATTATTATCGTATTATCATATCCTAACAGTATATATATATATATATATATATATATATATATATATATATATATATATATATATATATATATATATAGCACTTTAAATAATGTATATCGACCGTACTTTGTATAAAAAGAAAAACAGTATAAAAACTGTTACTATCGGGGTGATAGTCAAGCATTTTAAGCCATACCCTAATATTACAATATCCAAATACAATTCCCTTACTGTAAGTACTGTATTCACAAAAACTAAGGACAGGACGCCTTTACTTGGACGGTGTAATGTAATTTACAGGATTCCTTGCCTTGATTGTCAGGGTAGTTACATCGGTCAGACATCTCAGCAGTTAAAGCAGAGAATTTCTCAACATAAGAGTGATTGTAGGGTGAAAAAGGGCGCATGTGCATTATCTGTGCACGCCAGAGAATTGAATCATACTTTTAAATATGATGACGTGACGGTTATTGACGTTGAAAGAAACTATAAAACTAGATTGATTTTAGAGATGATCCATATTAAAAAAACCGAAACGGCTATTAATTTTAAGACTAATGTAAATCAGTTAAGCATTATTTACTCTAATTTGTTAGATGTTTGATTTATCTTTAATTTTTTGACTATTATTATACTTACTTTCCATTGCTATCAAGTACAAAAAGAACAACAGATAAAAATAACCAAAAACGCGTGTACATACTGCCGTGAACTTTACTTTAGAAATTAAAACAATATTGTATATAATCATAAAATGTTAAAAGTAGATATAATTAACGTTGACACTAAGATATACTCGTGTATTGAAATCAATATTAGCAATAAGAAAACTCACTTATAGTTTAAGAAATATTTATTTTAAAATAAATATTAATTCGATCATACGATAACACAGGTATGCACATAGAATATAAGTATTTTAATTAAGATTATATATATATACATATCATTTAGAAATAAGTGAGGAAAAACCTCAACAATAACAGTCAATGACACAAATGAATATTTATTTTCAGAAGTGAAAAACCCGAGATAACATTTAAATTTGAAAATAAAGAACCTGACTACAAGTTAGGAACAAAAAGAGCTCTGAGTATATAATGCAAAGAACCTACATTTAAAAATGGAAAGACTCTTAAGACCAACAACCGTGAAAGAGTGATGTTAACTAACAGAACAATTATAAGAGTCAATCATTTAAAAGCAATTAAACTATATTCAGAGAATAAAATAAGATATGCTCGTAATGTATATGAAGAGGCTTAATGCACTCAAGTAACTTAAAAATAAAATACATACACTTGCGTTGAAAAGGATATTAAGATAAAGTATATCATTAAGAACATCACAAAATCGTATAATATTTTTAATATATGCAACAAAGGTATCAATTCTCATTGTAATGCGAGTAATTGCAATCCCTTCATGGTTCCAAACTTAGTGCACATACAAACGAACATCTGTAACCAAAGGAATAAGCAGCATTAATATAAAAAAGCAATGATTTATTACAGCATATTAAACATACAAAACTCTCCACGAACGGTGAGATGGTTCAAGGAGAGAACGGAGCAGACGGAGAAGCCGCAGACGGAGGGACTGGCGATCGAAACAATATCCAATTTCTTTCCATTCTTTCCGATTAAAAGCACCAGAACAAAAATACGAGTAAGGTTAGCGCTTGGTCGAAGAATGTACCTACGAAACAACGAAAGTAGCAATGAATATATTTATAAGTACAATGAATGTTTACGATAGCAATAAACGAATAAAATAACGTAAGAAAAACATTAAAATAAATATCAATATACTTACTGCACATTAGATATAAATATATGGAACAACAACAAATACTGTCGTTGGTGAATGTAGAAGACATCAAATGTCAAGATCGAACATACTAAAATAAATACCAACCTAAAATACGACAAGAGGAAGAAGAGACAAGCATAAATGTCGAGATATCCGCTAGAGGCGCTACAACGAACAATTCAAAAATAAAAGTCCGCAAAACAATCAAATAGCGAGTGGCATTTATTTTCAACTATAAAAAGCGCGTCGGAACAGAAAATTAGTTAGTTGTTAGCTGGTTCCTGTGACATTAAAAAACTTCTAACTCACAACAAAGTCTCTTGAAGTAAATAATACATCTACGTGTTGAGCGAGTAATGGTTAAGTGGAGTCGTTACACGCTTACCATTATTACCGCAGAACAAATATAAAAGAATTACCTAACAATTCACAAACAAACAAGAAGCCTATACGCTTCTATAGGAATAATTTCCAATTGTTTCCTAGTCGCCATATTTGCAAAAAGTGAGCGTCATCATTTAATTTATAGAAGATTCCAATGAGAGAAGAATCCACAAAAATGGAAAACCAATTTCAACAAGAATTCGAGGAATTATATGAATCTACGCAGTGAGTAGTAAATAATATTGTTATAACTATTAAATTCAATCAAAAATATACAGGTTCTCTCTAATCACTCCATTTCTTTTAATACTTAGTTATTTAAATAATAGAACGTAAATATAGGGACACAATTTTTAATTAAAAATTAAGAACATTAGTCTTAATAGTGTACTGTGTGCGAATACTTGCACAACGGACCAGTGTTCATTAAGAAAGACCTTAGTAAGTACTGCTTTGAACAATATTCAAACTTTTATAAACAGGAACGCCTAAACGCTTCGCACTAAGAATCTAAAGTCTCCATGAGAATAGAGGTTTAGACAATTAGTTTGTGATGCATTAGGAATGTATCTGGGGTGGTGATTGATCCAAGCTTTATGTAGTACGTGTGAATGTTTGCATAAAGCCGATTAGTCAGTACCTTCACTATCAAGTCAATATAATTTGGCCCAAATATACAGGCCTTCGTAAGAAAAGAGTGAAAGCGGAGAAACCCTGTATTGATTGAATACATATTTAAATGAACGAACACGATATTATTGTGAAAACTGTTACTTGTAAGAATTGTAAATAAATAAATAAAATAAATAATATACAGTCAATAATAAATTTTACCTATTGTAATCAATAAGTATATAATACATTTTTCACATGAGTAATCTGGTGTCATAATTACTTATAACCCTATCCCACACATCACAATAATAACGAAAGTGAAACAAGTAAGGAAAGAAGTAAATCACAGTAGAACCCACGAGAGATAATGAATTATGCTGTTTTGCCTATAGAGCTAGCACAAACTTCAATTTTATTTATTTATTTAACAAATAAATAAATAAATTATATAAATTTTATTTAAACGCAAGGTTCACAGCAATACGTAGGTAAAGAATCGCCGTACTTTTTAGTATACGAGTAATGACATTTTAACAGACATACCCGTTTTCTCATGCACATATGCAGTCCGTATTCTATACATATATCAGGTCGCTGTTGTGTTTGTCCGGTGATATGTTTTTAACTTTCGTTTTGTTGCGTCTTTTTAATTGATTTAATAGATGTGTAACTTGTTAAAAAAAACTCTAGTTGTAAGTAATTATTAGATTATCGTTTTTTTCTTTTCATCTAATGTGATTATTACATACTTACAGCAAATCTATTTCTCCTGAAGAAGTTGCAAATAGAGCAACGAAATATAGAGATATGAACAAATGAGTTTCATTTAAATTACAGACCGATCACCCCGATAGTAACAGTTTTTATACTGTTTTTCTTTATATATATATATGTATTGAAAAATTGAAAATCTTCTTGGTAGTAGGGGCATAAAATGAATTAAAAGTAATAACAATATGACAACTGGTTGTCAATTAGAAAACAATGACAAATATAAAATGTAAATCAAAATGTATAAATGAAAATGTAATCAATAAGCATAGGACAGTCGAGATTATTTCTATAATCACATTAAAAGGCTTGGGGTCTACCACAAACTGTTCAGTCAATCCAAATATACAAATAACAACGACGCAACTATGTAAAGAAAAATTAAGAGTAGAACTGTTGATAATATAACAATATAGAATGTAAAATAGTCAAGTATAAATGTAAATGAAAGCAAATAAGCATAGGACAATCGATAATTACTCATGTAATCCTATCAAAATGGCCTAGGTTCACCTAAACATGTACAATTTTGACTGAAATACACAAACAATTAACGATGCAACTATGTATGTGTTAAGATGTATTTGTAGCTACAGACATATATGTTTCTACCTAGTTTGGTTTCGTCAGTGCAGCATAACAAAGAAAGTGTATGTTAAAGCATTAATATGTGAATAAAAAATATAGTATTACCTTAAAATGTCAATCCAAAATGTCCAAGTGTAAAACAACTGTGAAAATACCTAATACTGTGTAATGCCTTATTTCAACCAGGCAGTTAATAAAATATATTACAATTCTTTGCCAATTATACAAATGTATTGAAAAATTGAAAATCTTCTTGGTAGTAGTGGCATAAAATGAATTAAAAGTAATAACAATATGACAACAGGTTGTCAATTAGAAAACAATGACAAATATAAAA
This sequence comes from Amphimallon solstitiale, assembly GCA_963170755.1. Taxonomy (NCBI): domain Eukaryota; kingdom Metazoa; phylum Arthropoda; class Insecta; order Coleoptera; family Scarabaeidae; genus Amphimallon; species Amphimallon solstitiale. The sequence goes on along the minus strand of OY720677.1, from coordinate 77,140,794 downwards.
TGTAAATCAAAATGTATAAATGAAAATGTAATCAATAAGCATAGGACAGTCGAGATTATTTCTATAATCACATTAAAAGGCTTGGGGTCTACCACAAACTGTTCAGTCAATCCAAATATACAAATAACAACGACGCAACTATGTAAAGAAAAATTAAGAGTAGAACTGTTGATAATATAACAATATAGAATGTAAAATAGTCAAGTATAAATGTAAATGAAAGCAAATAAGCATAGGACAATCGATAATTACTCATGTAATCCTATCAAAATGGCCTAGGTTCACCTAAACATGTACAATTTTGACTGAAATACACAAACAATTAACGATGCAACTATGTATGTGTTAAGATGTATTTGTAGCTACAGACATATATGTTTCTACCTAGTTTGGTTTCGTCAGTGCAGCATAACAAAGAAAGTGTATGTTAAAGCATTAATATGTGAATAAAAAATATAGTATTACCTTAAAATGTCAATCCAAAATGTCCAAGTGTAAAACAACTGTGAAAATACCTAATACTGTGTAATGCCTTATTTCAACCAGGCAGTTAATAAAATATATTACAATTCTTTGCCAATTATACAAATGTATTGAAAAATTGAAAATCTTCTTGGTAGTAGTGGCATAAAATGAATTAAAAGTAATAACAATATGACAACTGGTTGTCAATTAGAAAACAATGACAAATATAAAATGTAAATCAAAATGTATAAATGAAAATGTAATCAATAAGCATAGGACAGTCGAGATTATTTCTATAATCACATTAAAAGGCTTGGGTCTACCACAAACTGTTCAGTCAATCCAAATATACAAATAACAACGACGCAACTATGTAAAGAACAATTAAGAGTAGAACTGTTGATAATATAACAATATAGAATGTAAAATAGTCAAGTATAAATGTAAATGAAAGCAAATAAGCATAGGACAATCGATAATTACTCATGTAATCCTATCAAAATGGCCTAGGTTCACCTAAACATGTACAATTTTGACTGAAATACACAAACAATTAACGATGCAACTATGTATGTGTTAAGATGTATTTGTAGCTACAGACATATATGTTTCTACCTAGTTTGGTTTCGTCAGTGCAGCATAACAAAGAAAGTGTATGTTAAAGCATTAATATGTGAATAAAAAATATAGTATTACCTTAAAATGTCAATCCAAAATGTCCAAGTGTAAAACAACTGTGAAAATACCTAATACTGTGTAATGCCTTATTTCAACCAGGCAGTTAATAAAATATATTACAATTCTTTGCCAATTATACAAATGTATTGAAAAATTGAAAATCTTCTTGGTAGTAGTGGCATAAAATGAATTAAAAGTAATAACAATATGACAACTGGTTGTCAATTAGAAAACAATGACAAATATAAAATGTAAATCAAAATGTATAAATGAAAATGTAATCAATAAGCATAGGACAGTCGAGATTATTTCTATAATCACATTAAAAGGCTTGGGGTCTACCACAAACTGTTCAGTCAATCCAAATATACAAATAACAACGACGCAACTATGTAAAGAAAAATTAAGAGTAGAACTGTTGATAATATAACAATATAGAATGTAAAATAGTCAAGTATAAATGTAAATGAAAGCAAATAAGCATAGGACAATCGATAATTACTCATGTAATCCTATCAAAATGGCCTAGGTTCACCTAAACATGTACAATTTTGACTGAAATACACAAACAATTAACGATGCAACTATGTATGTGTTAAGATGTATTTGTAGCTACAGACATATATGTTTCTACCTAGTTTGGTTTCGTCAGTGCAGCATAACAAAGAAAGTGTATGTTAAAGCATTAATATGTGAATAAAAAATATAGTATTACCTTAAAATGTCAATCCAAAATGTCCAAGTGTAAAACAACTGTCAAAATACCTAATACTGTGTAATGCCTTATTTCAACCAGGCAGTTAATAAAATATATTACAATTCTTTGCCAATTATACAAATGTATTGAAAAATTGAAAATCTTCTTGGTAGTAGTGGCATAAAATGAATTAAAAGTAATAACAATATGACAACAGGTTGTCAATTAGAAAACAATGACAAATATAAAATGTAAATCAAAATGTATAAATGAAAATGTAATCAATAAGCATAGGACAGTCGAGATTATTTCTATAATCACATTAAAAGGCTTGGGGTCTACCACAAACTGTTCAGTCAATCCAAATATACAAATAACAACGACGCAACTATGTAAAGAAAAATTAAAAGTAGAACTGTTGATAATATAACAATATAGAATGTAAAATAGTCAAGTATAAATGTAAATGAAAGCAAATAAGCATAGGACAATCGATAATTACTCATGTAATCCTATCAAAATGGCCTAGGTTCACCTAAACATGTACAATTTTGACTGAAATACACAAACAATTAACGATGCAACTATGTATGTGTTAAGATGTATTTGTAGCTACAGACATATATGTTTCTACCTAGTTTGGTTTCGTCAGTGCAGCATAACAAAGAAAGTGTATGTTAAAGCATTAATATGTGAATAAAAAATATAGTATTACCTTAAAATGTCAATCCAAAATGTCCAAGTGTAAAACAACTGTGAAAATACCTAATACTGTGTAATGCCTTATTTCAACCAGGCAGTTAATAAAATATATTACAATTCTTTGCCAATTATACAAATGTATTGAAAAATTGAAAATCTTCTTGGTAGTAGTGGCATAAAATGAATTAAAAGTAATAACAATATGACAACTGGTTGTCAATTAGAAAACAATGACAAATATAAAATGTAAATCAAAATGTATAAATGAAAATGTAATCAATAAGCAGAGGACAGTCGAGATTATTTCTATAATCACATTAAAAGGCTTGGGGTCTACCACAAACTGTTCAGTCAATCCAAATATACAAATAACAACGACGCAACTATGTAAAGAAAAATTAAGAGTAGAACTGTTGATAATATAACAATATAGAATGTAAAATAGTCAAGTATAAATGTAAATGAAAGCAAATAAGCATAGGACAATCGATAATTACTCATGTAATCCTATCAAAATGGCCTAGGTTCACCTAAACATGTACAATTTTGACTGAAATACACAAACAATTAACGATGCAACTATGTATGTGTTAAGATGTATTTGTAGCTACAGACATATATGTTTCTACCTAGTTTGGTTTCGTCAGTGCAGCATAACAAAGAAAGTGTATGTTAAAGCATTAATATGTGAATAAAAAATATAGTATTACCTTAAAATGTCAATCCAAAATGTCCAAGTGTAAAACAACTGTGAAAATACCTAATACTGTGTAATGCCTTATTTCAACCAGGCAGTTAATAAAATATATTACAATTCTTTGCCAATTATACAAATGTATTGAAAAATTGAAAATCTTCTTGGTAGTAGTGGCATAAAATGAATTAAAAGTAATAACAATATGACAACTGGTTGCCAATTAGAAAACAATGACAAATATAAAATGTAAATCAAAATGTATAAATGAAAATGTAATCAATAAGCATAGGACATTTTGGTAATTATCGATTGTCCTATGCTTATTTGCTTTCATTTACATTTATACTTGACTATTTTACATTCTATATTGTTATATTATCAACAGTTCTACTCTTAATTTTTCTTTACATAGTTGCGTCGTTGTTATTTGTATATTTGGATTGACTGAACAGTTTGTGGTAGACCCCAAGCCTTTTAATGTGATTATAGAAATAATCTCGACTGTCCTATGCTTATTGATTACATTTTCATTTATACATTTTGATTTACATTTTATATTTGTCATTGTTTTCTAATTGACAACCTGTTGTCATATTGTTATTACTTTTAATTCATTTTATGCCACTACTACCAAGAAGATTTTCAATTTTTCAATACATTTGTATAATTGGCAAAGAATTGTAATATATTTTATTAACTGCCTGGTTGAAATAAGGCATTACACAGTATTAGGTATTTTCACAGTTGTTTTACACTTGGACATTTTGGATTGACATTTTAAGGTAATACTATATTTTTTATTCACATATTAATGCTTTAACATACACTTTCTTTGTTATGCTGCACTGACGAAACCAAACTAGGTAGAAACATATATGTCTGTAGCTACAAATACATCTTAACACATACATAGTTGCATCGTTAATTGTTTGTGTATTTCAGTCAAAATTGTACATGTTTAGGTGAACCTAGGCCATTTTGATAGGATTACATGAGTAATTATCGATTGTCCTATGCTTATTTGCTTTCATTTACATTTATACTTGACTATTTTACATTCTATATTGTTATATTATCAACAGTTCTACTCTTAATTTTTCTTTACATAGTTGCGTCGTTGTTATTTGTATATTTGGATTGACTGAACAGTTTGTGGTAGACCCCAAGCCTGTTAATGTGATTATAGAAATAATCTCGACTGTCCTATGCTTATTGATTACATTTTCATTTATACATTTTGATTTACATTTTATATTTGTCATTGTTTTCTAATTGACAACCAGTTGTCATATTGTTATTACGTTTAATTCATTTTATGCCCCTACTACCAAGAAGATTTTCAATTTTTCAATACATATATATATATATATATATATATATATATATATATATATATATAAATCCTACTAACAATATAGCGTCCTTACGGAACTCATGAATGTAGCGTCCACCTTCGAAAAGTTAATTAGTTCGTTAATATTTTGCATATACTTTGTGTTTTTGATCAAAACAGGTATAGTATTATCACTAAATTAAATATCAGATAAAAAAAAGTTAGTTACATTTCACTTTAATGGCGAAGTAGCGCCCTTTTATTTTCTCGTGCATGAAGCGCCTGTAATATACCATTTAACTTTCACTTCTTCGCTATTCTGGCTTCCATCGGGTATATTACATTACATTTGGTAGATATTAGAGAGTCCAGCAATGTTGCCACAATGTGTCTGTATGCTTACTTTATAAAAATATATGTACTTTAAATCAAGAGGAGCAATACAATGAACACATTTATCTACATTCGGCGACACAGTGGGTTATATTGTTCAGAACAGAAAATAGTAGTAGTTTCTGTTTGTTTTTTTTTTTTTTGCGTCATACATAGAGAAGAATATTCCCTCGAGAAATTAATGTCTGGAAATTCATAATAACCATTCGATAGTCATTCAAGATAAAGACTCGCTAAACATAAAATTCTATATTTGGAAAGATTTAAAATATATATAATATTCAGTTCTAAATATTTAACATTTTTATGTAGGCGTTATTGGCAATTAATAATGACATATTTAGTCTTTTTATTAATATTTGAAACATACATTTTCTGATTTAAACTAATTTATCTGACGACCAGCTGTATGAATAAATTTTATTATGCCTATGCAATAGGCATAATAATAATACGTATGAGCGTTTCAAACTATACAATTTTAAGAATTTTTTACACAAAAATTATTCAAAATTCTATTCTAACTACTTCTATTCTCTTAATAAATCGCTATAGAACACATACTTTGCAAGATATTCGAAAAAAAGTGCTTCTCCCTAAGAGTAAAAGTGTTACTTCCGGTCCGAATTTTGAAATTTCATTTATACAAAAAATATTCCAAATCTAGTACTAAATAATTTTGTACTCTTGATAAATATATATAGAATGCATAATTTACGACATATTTGCAAAAAATCGCTATTCGATAAGAGTAAAAGTGGTACTTCCGGTCTGAATTTTGAATTTATTTTTACACAAAAGATATTGAAAATTAAGTTCTAAATACTTTTATACTCGTAATGTACCCGTCTCAAAAGCATGACTTGCGAAATATTCGCAAAAAACTGATTTTCGATAGGAGTAAAAGATCTACTTCCGGTACGAATTTCGAAAAATGTTTTAAATAAAATTGTTCTCAATTTTAATTTTAAGTACATATGAATTCTTTCTAAATTTGTTTAAATTAGTAGTTGACGAAATATTGGCAGAATTCCATTTTTACTTTCTTATACGTAGTATTGTGATGATGAAAATTTTCGACCTCGAGATTTTGGCAGATGTCCACGTTTTGAGGTCCCCTGATACCAAAAAAGTGGTTTTTAAAAAAATGTCTGTGTGTGTGTGTGTCTGTCTGTGTGTCTGGCTGTGTGTCTGGCTGTGTGTCTGTCTGTGACCACGATAGCGGCCAAACCGCTGTAGATATCAATTCCAAATTTTGTATTTACGTGTATAATCACCCTCTTGAGATCTGATTAGTTTTTCAGTAAAATCGGTAGACCGGAAGTAGCAGTTTACTTCAGCGAAAAAATCGAATTTTGCGAATATTTCGTCAACTACTAAGTTTAAACAATATATATACTTAAAATTAAAATTGAGAATAATTTTATCTAAAAAGTTTTTCGAAATTCCTACCGGAAGTAGGTCTTTTACTCTTATCGAAAATCAGTTTTTTGCAAATATGTCGTAAGTTATGCATTCTATATACATTTATCAAGAGTACAAAAGTATTTAAAACTGGATTTGCAATATTTTTTGTATATATGAAATTTCAAAATTCGGACCGGAAGTAGCACTTTTACTCTTAGCGAGGAGCGCTTTTTTGATAATATCTTGCAAGGTATGCATTCTATAGCGATTTATTAAGCGAATGAAAGTACTTAGAATAGGATTTTGAATAAGTTTTGTATAAAAAAATTCTTAAAATTGTATAGTTTGAAACGCTCATACGTATAAGAAAGTCGTGTGGTGGCCACACCTCATTTTTTCACTGAAGTAAACTACTACATCAGGTCTGTCGATTTTCCTGAAAATCTAATCAGTTCTCAAGAGGGAGATTATACCTGTAAATACAAAATTTTGAATTGATACCTATAGCGGTTTGACCGCTATCGTGGTCACACACAGAGAGAGAGACACTCACACAGACATTTAAAAAAAAACACTTTTTCAGTATCAGGGGACTTTAAAACGTGTACATCTGCAAAAATCTCGAGGTCGAAAATTTTCATCATCATAATACTTCCTTATTCTATGTATAAGAAAGTAAAAACAGGATGCATACTCCTGTTATGACCTACTCGTAATCAAAAATATACTTCTAGACATTTTCCGATAAATCCAAAAAAATTGCTCCAAAGAGACGGTTAGCTAAAAAATATGTTTACATATTAACTAGGCGGGATCTTCTTGAATCTCGTTATGCGGAAGTAGTGTGATTTCGAGATATAGCAGATATCCAAGTTTCGAAATTACTTGATATATAAAAAGTGGTTTTTGCAAACATCTCTCTCTCGCTCTCTCTCCTTCCTATCCTCTTCCTAACTCTCGCTTTGTATGACCACAAGACTTAAAATATCAAACTTTATATTTAAGAGTATAATCTACCTCTCGAGATCTGGTTAGAGTTTCGGTAAATTCGGTAGAGCGTAATTAGTAATTTACCTCACTCGAAATATCCAATTTTACCAATATCTCAGCAACTACTAAGTTTAGACGAATTTCTAAAGTATAGAAAAGTATTTAAAAAAGAATTATAGAACAAGTTTATAAAAAATATCGAACTTCTTACCCGAAGTTGACTTTATATTCTTATCGGAATACAGTTATTTGTGAATATCTCCCAAAATTCTGCATTCTAGACAGATAGACTACAAGCATAAAAGGATGTAAAGCTTGATTTGGAACAATACTTTTACTCTTATCGAGTAGAATCTTTTTGTAATTACCTCGCAAATTGTGCATTCTATACTAATTTGTTAAGTTGTTAAAAGTATTTAAAACTTCATTCAGAACAACTTTGTAAAACTAATTCGAATCACATACATCTATGACAGTCGTGTGATCCCGACGCCTCATTTTCTGAGCCAATATTATCCTAACAGATGGTTTGGTAGAAGTTTTTGAATTCTATGGCCAACAAAGGGAATATATCTAACAAAACTTGATTTTGTGACTCAATATGACTGTCTTTATCAATATTTACTATTGTCGGGTAATTTTTAAATTTCTGTCTAATGATGATTTAGACATGACAGAAATAATAGTAGGGAAATAATAAATACCATATATCACACATATAGAAGTAGCCGATTCTTAATACTATTTAATAAGAATTCATTATTACGACTAGATATATGGTGTTTGTTGTACTTAAAAAGAGAAGACATGTGCATTTAAAATTCATTGAGTTTGAGCGATGGAAACAAAGATCATAAAATGCGACTATAATCATATCGGAGGATGTAAACATTAAGAAACTTCAAAATTGGATTTACTTATTTTAAAAGGTAACTGCTTCTTTCAAACAATATAAATGTTAAAATTGTTAGCAAATAAAAATATCTTGAAAATCAGTTTAGAGCTAGAATGATGTTTACTTTTGATCAAAATGCATTGTAAAGTTCAGAAATGAATTTATATTATTGACTTGAATTGATATAATTGTACTTTTAGTGTCTTTTTTTTTATTCAAGGACAACAACTGTACGTTTGTGATGACTTAAATAATTCGTAATGTTGCCCACTGTGTAAAATGTACTTAGAAGTTGGAGAGTATATTAATACTTGGTCCTGCATAACAAGCAGATACTTCATTAAAAAAATGAGGTGTGGCCACCACACGACTTTCTTATACGTATGAGCGTTTCAAACTATACAATTTTAAGAATTTTTTACACATAAATTATTCAAAATCCTATTCTAAGTACTTCTATTCTCTTAATAAATCGCTATAGAAGACATACTAAGTTTAAACAAATCTATAAAGAACTCAAATGTACTCAAAATTAAGTTTGAGAAAAAGTGTGTTAAAAAAGTTTTTCGAAATTGCTCCCGGAAGTAGATCTTTTACTCTTATCGAAAATCATTTTTTTGAGAATATCTCGCAAGCCATACATTCTAGGCAGGTACAATACGAGTATAAAAGATAATATGTATTAAATATCTTTTGTATGAAAAGAATTTCAAAATTCGGACCGGAAGTAGCACTTTTAATCTTACCGAATAGCGACTTTTTGCAAATATGTCGTAAATTATGCATTTTGTATATATTTATCAAGAGTACAAATGTATTTATAGTTAGATTTGCAATGTTTTTTGTATAAATGAAATTTCAAAATTCGGACCGGAAGTAGCACTTTTACTCTTAGCGATTAGCACTTTTTTTATAATATCTTGCAAAGTATGCATTCTATAGAGATTTATTAAGAGAGAAAATTTTTTGAGATTTTTGCAGATGTCCACGTTTTGAAGTCCCCTGATACCAAAAAAGTGGTTTTTAAAATATGTGTGTGTGTCTGTCTGTGTGTCTTTCTGTGTGTCTGTCTGTGTGTCTGTGTGTGTGTGACCACGATAGCGGTCAAACCGCTACAGATATCAATTCCAAATTTTGTATTTACGAATATAATCTCCCTCTTGAGAACTGATTAGATTTTGAGCAAAATCAGCAGACCGGAAGTAGTAGTTTACTTCAGTGAAAAAATCGAATTTTGCAAATATTTCTAAATTACTAAGTTTAAACAAATTTATAAAGAATTCATATGTACTTAAAATTGAAATTGTGAACAATTTTATTAAAAAGGTTTTTCGAAATTCCTACCGGAAGTAGGTCTTTTACTCTTATCGATAATCAGTTTCTTGCAAATATTTTGCAAGTCATGTTTTTTAGACAGGTACGCTACGAATATAAAAGTATTTAGAACTTAATTTCCAATATCTTTTGTATAAAAAAATTTCAAAATTCGGACCGGAAGTATCACTTTTACTCTTACCGAATAACGATTTTTTGCAATATGTCGTAAATTATGCATTCTATGTATATTTATGAATAGTACAAAAGTATTTAGAGTTGGATTTGGAATATTTTTTGGATAAATGAAATTTCAAAATTCGGACCGGAAGTAACACTTTCATACGTATAAGAAAGTCGTGTGGTGGCCACACCTCATTTTTTAATACATGTTGTTTATTAAAGTAACAATCTGCGTTTCTACAGAGAAAACGTCAATGAGTCATAATTATTATGATCAATCAGAATTCTAAACCAAATTTTTTTTTTTTGCTATGAAAACTTGACCTACGTTTAACAATAATGGGCTATCCACTCACTGGCTCTGGATCATCTACTTTATCGTCCATATCTACCTTTGTTCTTTGTTTTTGGAAATGATTAGTGTGTTACAATTGTTCGTCGTTTTTTACTTTCCTTTGAGATAGGCAGTTTGGAAAAATTGTTTTGATTGCACTAACTCTTAATTTGTTTGTATGAAGTTGGATCTGCAATAATCGTTTATTATAGTTTAAACATTTATCAACTGTAAACACCACAGTAAAACATATTTAATAACATTACTAAACTATAGGTTTTTCAACTAAAGGACCTAATTAACTATGTAAACTTTGTAATTCGCAAATAATATAATTTGCATTAAAATTAATTCCATACACATAGTCTTTTTAGGTAAGTTCTTTTTCAGTACAAGGATTCTTTTTGTAATTTGCTAAGGTTATCCCCGGGAATTTTAAATAATTAAATTTTTTCCTTCTTGGATTAATAACCACTGTTACACATAGGTACAAAACATGGCTTTCAAAGTATACTCAGTTAGTCAGTTATAACAAAACACTCAATTATTTAAAAGAAATAATTGTAACATAAAAATGGAACAAAACTGCTTTCTAGACACTTGCTAAATTTACATTCAACCAGCGCCTGACGAGATAACCCAGCAGATGCTCCGCTACCTCTCACTCACGTTCCACAGATTCGGCTTATTGCATTCAACGAAAATATTGCCACTAATTTTATTTTTTTTCCTGGTTAATTAGATTTTTGTGGTCATGTCTGTATATAAGAATTTACCTCATTTTTGCCAACAATATTTTTAAATTTCTACAAAAAGTATTATTATCAAGTATTAAAGTAGAATTTTTCGCTTTTATAACTTCCATTATATATAAACCAGTTTTTCGGTATCAGGTGACTTCAAAACGTGGACATCTGTAAAAATCTCGAGGTCGAAAATTTTCGTCATCACAATACCTCTTTATACTACGAAGAAAAAAGTAAAGTTTATGATACAAGCATGTTTTCGTATATACATATCTACCATAATGACCAGTGTCCTTTACGAATTATTCTGTGTGCGTTGCCAAATTGTCCGGACGCTCGATTATCGAGAATATAAAAGACATGTGTATATTTCAAAATATACGGCACACGATGCAGCGCCTCGCGTAGAAATACCCTGAACTAATAGTATACGCAAAATGGTTATATTACATGCATATTGTCAACAAAATAGCGTCTTCCGAAATTTTGTTAAACAGCATTATATCACCATGTAAGCTTGTTAACGAAGTTTTACATGGAAAGTGCTTAGAGCGTCCATATACGGGCGCTTTATGTAGGCGGACGCTCTATTGAATGGAAATTTACAATGTACGGACGCGCTAATGATAGTAGGATATATATATATATATATAATATGAAATAATTACTACTTTAATAAAAGTAGAATTTTGGGCTGGATAGTTGATTCAAAACACAATTGTTGGCTTAATAACGTTTCGGAAATATATTTATTCCTTCATCAGATCTACAAAATACTTAAATTAGGGACAACTGTTAAGTTAACTATAAATTATCTTACAATTGCCACACTAGGACATAAAATATATGGGTTTGACGAACATTAACAATTTTACATAATATGAGAGTGACTTATAAGTATAAACGTCAAGATGACATATACAAAATTGTAAACAAAAAAATCTTTTTTATTACAAAGCGCACATCAGGTTTCAAACCTCAGATATATCACACTGTTAAATTTATATGTGTCTTATTTAAAAAACAATATTTTATATACCTATAATATTTGAAAAACTAAAAGTGGTAATCATGTATATGAAAAACATGACAATTAGTGAATTTTAATTTTATTCAAAATTTTGTCATTAACAAATTTTAGTAAACCTGAATAAATGTTGCTAAAATTTTGGGAGTCTGATCTAGAGTTAATATTTGGTGTAAAAACATTAATACAAAGAGTTTCTAGAAATAATCTCTTAGTCAAATTAGATTCTTTATACAAGATGTTAGTTCGATCAAATAGTATGGAATGACCAGTAGTATATACATGTGATGCTAATTTACATGCATTAGGTTTATTTCGGGCATCACTTTTATGTTGTGTATTACGTTCTCTAATTCTTTGTTTAGTTTGACCTATGTAGAATTTTTTACAATCATTACATACTAAACCGTAAACCACATTACTATTATATGTCAAATCTAATTTATCTTTAAGTGGTGTAAATAATTTTGAGACAGAATTAGCTGATGTGTATGCTATGGATACTTTTTCCTTAAATAAATCCCTAATATGGTTAGTAAGGCCTGGTATATAAGATATTTTTTTATATTTTAGAGGCTCAATGTTATCATTATTTAGTTGAACTGAAGGGTTTTCAATGACTAGATTTATTATACGATTATTAACATAACTAATGTTAGATGTGGAAAAAAGAAATTGATTTACTAAAGCCATAGGAAAATTATTTTTTATCAATATGTTTCTCAAAATTACTAAATCATCATGTTGAAAATCAGGATGTGTAATGTTTAATATTCTACTTTTTAGACTCTTAATAAGATTAATTTTATATTTTTTTGGACAATTAGAATGGTAGTTCAATAGACGGTTTGAATTTGTTAGTTTTCTATACCACCTTAATTTTATGACACTGTTATTGTGTGTGATCAGGGAGTCTAAGAAAGAGATAGAGTTATTATTTTCTTTTTCAATTGTAAAGCGCAAATGGTCATTGTAAGAATTGAAAGCGTTTAACAGATGTTCAACCTCATAGATAGGTACTAAAGCAATGATATCATCTACGTAGTGGTAAATAAAATTGATATTAACATTTGAAGTTGTTATTACATAATCAATCATAGTATTCATAATGATATCGGCTATACTAGGTGACAAAGGGGACCCCATTGGTGTACCAAAAGTCTGCACAAAATGACGTCCATTGAAAGTGAAATGCACACTATCAAATAACCACTCCAACAATTCAATGAAATCATCACATGGAATGTTAGTGTGATCCCTGATAAGTGACCAATTATCTCTAATAATGTCAATTGTCAAATTTGTAGGTATGTTCGTAAAAAGACTCACAACATCAAAGGAAACTAAAATATGGTTTTCTGGAATAGTGAGATTATTAACTTTTCTTGCAAATTCAAATGTATCTACTAGTTTATATTTGTTATATGTTTTAAATGAAATGTCTAAAATAATGGACATGAATTTAGCCAAACATCTACTATGGCTATCAATACTAGATACTATGGGCCTTAAAGGTATGTTTTCTTTATGTATTTTAGGTATACCATATATCCTAGATGGGACTGAGTTATGTTTAATGAGTTTTTTATATTCAACTTCATTAATGTAATTCTTAACTTTAAGATTATTAAGTAATTTGTTAGTTTTTCGTTCATAGGAAAATGTGGGATCTCTATTAATTTGTTTATAAGTGCTAATATCATTTAAGAGTTCAGCCATTTTATTGTTATATTCATTTTTATCCATAACAACTGTTACATTGCTTTTATCTGACTTTGTAATGATTAGATGTTCGTTTTGTTTCAAGAAATTCTTGCATTTTTTGTCTATTTTATTATACTGTAAGTTATGGCGGTGATTTTTTAAATAATTAGTTATAAAATATGTAATTTCAGATCTATAATAGTCTTTATCAGGATCATCTATGACAGTAAGAATATCCTCACATTCTGCTAAAACAGTTTCAACGGCAATATTGGTAGGATCTGTAGGTAGCGAGAAATTAGGTCCTAAAGCCAAAACCTCTTTTACATCTGGAGGAATAACAACATTATTAATAATATCAAAATTACAATGTCCTATTTCTGGTAAACATACAAATAATTTAGGCCCTCAATCTATGACACATACATCTGTCACATTAACTAATGAAGCTAATGAAAACAATAGACATGATTTTGATAAAAGTAATACAAACAATTATAACATTCTCACTGAAGAATTGATAAATGATTTTTTAGTTAATTTGACTGATGTTGTTATTCCTCCAGATGTAAAAGAGGTTTTGGCTTTAGGACCTAATTTCTCGCTACCTACAGATCCTACCAATATTGCCGTTGAAACTGTTTTAGCAGAATGTGAGGATATTCTTACTGTCATAGATGATCCTGATAAAGACTATTATAGATCTGAAATTACATATTTTATAACTAATTATTTAAAAAATCACCGCCATAACTTACAGTATAATAAAATAGACAAAAAATGCAAGAATTTCTTGAAACAAAACGAACATCTAATCATTACAAAGTCAGATAAAAGCAATGTAACAGTTGTTATGGATAAAAATGAATATAACAATAAAATGGCTGAACTCTTAAATGATATTAGCACTTATAAACAAATTAATAGAGATCCCACATTTTCCTATGAACGAAAAACTAACAAATTACTTAATAATCTTAAAGTTAAGAATTACATTAATGAAGTTGAATATAAAAAACTCATTAAACATAACTCAGTCCCATCTAGGATATATGGTATACCTAAAATACATAAAGAAAACATACCTTTAAGGCCCATAGTATCTAGTATTGATAGCCATAGTAGATGTTTGGCTAAATTCATGTCCATTATTTTAGACATTTCATTTAAAACATATAACAAATATAAACTAGTAGATACATTTGAATTTGCAAGAAAAGTTAATAATCTCACTATTCCAGAAAACCATATTTTAGTTTCCTTTGATGTTGTGAGTCTTTTTACGAACATACCTACAAATTTGACAATTGACATTATTAGAGATAATTGGTCACTTATCAGGGATCACACTAACATTCCATGTGATGATTTCATTGAATTGTTGGAGTGGTTATTTGATAGTGTGCATTTCACTTTCAATGGACGTCATTTTGTGCAGACTTTTGGTACACCAATGGGGTCCCCTTTGTCACCTAGTATAGCCGATATCATTATGAATACTATGATTGATTATGTAATAACAACTTCAAATGTTAATATCAATTTTATTTACCACTACGTAGATGATATCATTGCTTTAGTACCTATCTATGAGGTTGAACATCTGTTAAACGCTTTCAATTCTTACAATGACCATTTGCGCTTTACAATTGAAAAAGAAAATAATAACTCTATCTCTTTCTTAGACTCCCTGATCACACACAATAACAGTGTCATAAAATTAAGGTGGTATAGAAAACTAACAAATTCAAACCGTCTATTGAACTACCATTCTAATTGTCCAAAAAAATATAAAATTAATCTTATTAAGAGTCTAAAAAGTAGAATATTAAACATTACACATCCTGATTTTCAACATGATGATTTAGTAATTTTGAGAAACATATTGATAAAAAATAATTTTCCTATGGCTTTAGTAAATCAATTTCTTTTTTCCACATCTAACATTAGTTATGTTAATAATCGTATAATAAATCTAGTCATTGAAAACCCTTCAGTTCAACTAAATAATGATAACATTGAGCCTCTAAAATATAAAAAAATATCTTATATACCAGGCCTTACTAACCATATTAGGGATTTATTTAAGGAAAAAGTATCCATAGCATACACATCAGCTAATTCTGTCTCAAAATTATTTACACCACTTAAAGATAAATTAGATTTGACATATAATAGTAATGTGGTTTACGGTTTAGTATGTAATGATTGTAAAAAATTCTACATAGGTCAAACTAAACAAAGAATTAGAGAACGTAATACACAACATAAAAGTGATGCCCGAAATAAACCTAATGCATGTAAATTAGCATCACATGTATATACTACTGGTCATTCCATACTATTTGATCGAACTAACATCTTGTATAAAGAATCTAATTTGACTAAGAGATTATTTCTAGAAACTCTTTGTATTAATGTTTTTACACCAAATATTAACTCTAGATCAGACTCCCAAAATTTTAGCAACATTTATTCAGGTTTACTAAAATTTGTTAATGACAAAATTTTGAATAAAATTAAAATTCACTAATTGTCATGTTTTTCATATACATGATTACCACTTTTAGTTTTTCAAATATTATAGGTATATAAAATATTGTTTTTTAAATAAGACACATATAAATTTAACAGTGTGATATATCTGAGGTTTGAAACCTGATGTGCGCTTTGTAATAAAAAAGATTTTTTTGTTTACAATTTTGTATATGTCATCTTGACGTTTATACTTATAAGTCACTCTCATATTATGTAAAATTGTTAATGTTCGTCAAACCCATATATTTTATGTCCTAGTGTGGCAATTGTAAGATAATTTATAGTTAACTTAACAGTTGTCCCTAATTTAAGTATTTTGTAGATCTGATGAAGGAATAAATATATTTCCGAAACGTTATTAAGCCAACAATTGTGTTTTGAATCAACTATCCAGCCCAAAATTCTACTTTTATTAAAGTAGTAATTATTTCATATTATATTATATTTGCTAATTATCAGTAATTATATCTTTAATCTAACTATATATATATATATATAAAGAAAAACAGTATAAAAACTGTTACTATCGGGGTGATCGGTCTGTAATTTAAATGAAACTCATTTGTTCATATCTCTATATTTCGTTGCTCTATTTGCAACTTCTTCAGGAGAAATAGATTTGCTGTAAGTATGTAATAATCACATTAGATGAAAAGAAAAAAACGATAATCTAATAATTACTTACAACTAGAGTTTTTTTTAACAAGTTACACATCTATTAAATCAATTAAAAAGACGCAACAAAACGAAAGTTAAAAACATATCACCGGACAAACACAACAGCGACCTGATATATGTATAGAATACGGACTGCATATGTGCATGAGAAAACGGGTATGTCTGTTAAAATGTCATTACTCGTATACTAAAAAGTACGGCGATTCTTTACCTACGTATTGCTGTGAACCTTGCGTTTAAATAAAATTTATATAATTTATTTATTTATTTGTTAAATAAATAAATAAAATTGAAGTTTGTGCTAGCTCTATAGGCAAAACAGCATAATTCATTATCTCTCGTGGGTTCTACTGTGATTTACTTCTTTCCTTACTTGTTTCACTTTCGTTATTATTGTGATGTTGTGTGGGATAGGGTTATAAGTAATTATGACACCAGATTACTCATGTGAAAAATGTATTATATACTTATTGATTACAATAGGTAAAATTTATTATTGACTGTATATTATTTATTTTATTTATTTATTTACAATTCTTACAAGTAACAGTTTTCACAATAATATCGTGTTCGTTCATTTAAATATGTATTCAATCAATACAGGGTTTCTCCGCTTTCACTCTTTTCTTACGAAGGCCTGTATATTTGGGCCAAATTATATTGACTTGATAGTGAAGGTACTGACTAATCGGCTTTATGCAAACATTCACACGTACTACATAAAGCTTGACGATAGACTTCAGTAACACCAAGCTATTAGCGAACATCGAACATACTAAAACCAGAATCATCAGGGAAGCCATCGAAATTGGAAAACATCCGAACAATATGAATTCACGAGATGATACCCAGAGGTTACCAACAGCATGGAAACCAGCACTAACAAGAACAGATACCAACAAAGAACACCAAACTAATACATCTACATCGCAAACCAACCGACACACTCCAAACACGAGCCCAACGACACGGAACCATGCACACACTCATCCAAGGGCAACCAACCCAAACGCTAACGCAGTATATAACCACCATCCGAATCCCGAGAACGTCAGTTTACGAATAACAAGAAGCAGAAGCAGACAGTTATCGCAGACCTGAAGATGGCAAGTGTGATTTTGCCGAAACGTCGTCAAGAAACCAGCATCGGTCTTTCCAAAGACCAAGCAGTGGAAACGCGGAAGAAAACCCGGAATCCAGTGACAACACATACTACTACCCGCGGAAACCTGAAAGAGAACATATATATATATATATATATATATAGACATATAAACGGTCATTATGCAGCCCGATCAACATACAAGTGGTACTTTGTTGAGCCCGAAAATACGTTATTAAGCCCACCGCTGGGCTCCACAACGTTTTTCGTTTATTTCGTCAGTATTCATTATGTTATGTGGTACTAACTTCCCATACAAAATTTCAAGAAGGCTTAATAACGACCCCTTTAGATACGCGGAATAGTTAAATAGAATTCACTGTAGATGTCGTCTCGTGTAGACGTATATACACCAAACACACCTATATACGTTTAGCATTCTGTGGAGCCAGCAATATGGCAATGCTGCGTTGTGTTATGATTGCGATACATAAATACTTCTTATACATTGTGGGCTACTACATACAAATTAGTTTACATTAATTTGCAGATCAAATTACTATTCTGTAGATAGAAAAATAAGAATAAGCATTTTCGCAAGTTAATCTCTTGCAAATTAATTAAGATAAACTTTCTGTATGTGTCTCGTTCTGTAAAGTATAAACATATCAAACTAACTCGAATAACATTTTTAATTATGTTCAGGCAGATAATTTTCAGTTCTAATATAAGCGGTGCACCAAATTTCCAGAGTTGCTTGCCGGGAATTAAAGCAATATATCCGCTTACCTTTTTATTTATTTAATCCCACATCTATGTATATAATATTTCTATAGAACTTGAAATTTGTAGCTTAAATATATCAATATAGTAAAATTAATAATATTGAACAACAGTAAAGTGTCATTACTTTATAAAAATATAGAGGAGCCCGTTTACTATTACAACAAAATAATTATGTTGTTCTCTATTATAAATATTAAAAATATGTTGATTATAAATTTTCAATAAATTAGTCTTAGTTTTATTGTTAAAGCTACAGTTTTATGTTTATTTATATTTATTTTTGTCCTGCAGCAGTTCTTTAATAAGATTATTATAAGTTATTTCCGTTTCTTTATTGTGTCTGTTCAGTTATTACACACTGGAACTTAAAAAAAAGTCTGTACTAGTTCCACAAAACAAAATTTTACTTTTGGATTGACGACTAGATGGTTCGGGACTTGTCATTAAATCTAGTTTTGACTGACAGTTTTGGCTTCTTATATATTTTGGAGAATAGAATTGGTACCGATTTATTACCCTTTGCCTCTGTTATTACTCTTTTAAATAAACGTTTTTCCTGTTAAATTTGCGAAACCGTGCTAGAGTATGTTTTTACTCTTAAGTACTGCATCTTATTTACTATTTAGTAGCATCGTTCATGCTAAAACACATTTGTTTAACCGTCTATATTCTTTTGCTTTTGTCTGATAATTCTGTGTTAATTTTTCATGCGCCTCTTAGCTTCATCTACATTAAATTGTTAAAATTTGACGTCACTAACTCTGTAAGCGGCAAAAGTTTTGGTTAGCCACATTTCTTCCCAATTATGCTTTTACCCCTAAACTAGATACTTGTGAATTTCAGTGATTTTCTATAAGGTTAATTAATCGTTTTATGTCTTTCAACGATTGTTCGTGATAGACAAACAATAGTCTTTTTGATACTAAACTACTTGCTCTAAATGTGTGGGTTTTACCATCGTATGCATTAATTATCTTCGCGGCCAAAACAAAGTCATAAGTAATTGCCTGGTCTTCTTCGCCTACTTTAACTATCTGTTCTCGTTTTTTGTGATCATTTGAAATTTTTAAGCTATTACTCATTGCAAGAACTCTTAGTGGATTCCGTCCGTTGTCTACTTTTAACCATATGTAATATTCTCTTTGACTCGTAGTCATGACGATCTTAATCCAAAAATGGTGGTTATATAATTGTTAACATTATATGATTATATTCGTGAAGCTGTTGAAGATTAAAAACCTGTTCATTTTGCCTTCTTTATATCAGGTAATGAATCAATTTAGGAAGCATTCTAATGATGCAAAAAGAAACGTTAGAATGGTCAAAAATCCCTTACTTACTAAGAAATCTGTTTGTTTTCCGTATGTAATTATATTAATCCTCTTTACGAACCACTTTTACTAGACCGATTGTACATAGCGGCCGTCAATTCGACCACGCTAATGACCTGGCGTTAATCCAACCCTGCAGTTCGACCACGACCTCAACTTTTAAAAGATAATATTGCCACAATTTTGAAACACGTATTGGAAAATAAAAATCAGCCTTTTAAAATATAAAATTTTATTTTACAAAGGAATCACATTTCATAGTTCGTCAATATAAGTATCAAAATATGTACAAAAATTAATTTATAGTAAATACAGCGACGACAAACTTTTTACAAATTCTGATTTGCTTAACCTACCTAACATACATTTATCTATCATTTTGATAGATAAACCCAAGCTTTTTAAATAATAAACATAATTATGATGGCCGATATATATATATACCCCTTCAATGACCATCCCTTACATGGTCGAACTGAAGGGTGGGATTAACGTATCCATTTTTGACTGAAACATTATCCAGGTAGAAAGTAGACTTTTTCCAATTTTAGTAAGAGAGAATAAAGTTAAAACAAAAGCGAATTAAATGCCCTGGTATTACGCTTAAACAGTTACATGTGGAAGGAATAAAAATGACCAATCTAAAATATAAACATGCTTCTTCGTCTTATCGTATTGTAAATACCGCTGACAAGTATTTTTTTAGACCGTCTCGAGATAGCTCAGAAGCGGTGAACGATTATTTATAGAAGCAATACGGCAACTACGCCTGGCTCCTCAACAAACGAGAAATATGTATTTGTATATCTAAGGGATTATTAACGTCATATTTACATTACCTTGGCTTCGTAAGGTATTATAGGTCTATAAATGGTTTAATCAATAAATTTCTTTTCCCCTCATGGTCTCCCCCATATGATTTTGATTAATAATGTAATTTCCACAAAAGTATACTTTTTCAATCCCAATGTTTGTGCCTGGTGGATGAACGACCCATGTATATATTGGGCTCCACAACATACCATATATAGGTATATATATATATATATATATATGTGATATTAAATTTTTATTGACCTCATATAAGTAAATATATATTAATTTTTATTGGACGATTTGTAGGTCGTTATACTAGTTTTAAATAATTTTTAAAACTCGCTAATTTGCAGTGTTTGAAAATTATAATTTTATAATTTTACCACTGACTATTAAATTAATTAGGTAATTTTTTTTAATTAAAAATTACCGACACGGCTGGGATTCGAACCCAGGCATACCGATTACTAGCCGGTTGCTCTACCAACTGAGCTACCGTCGGTGTCTGAATTCGAATTCAGACACCGACGGTAGCTCAGTTGGTAGAGCAACCGGCTAGTAATCGGTATGCCTGGGTTCGAATCCCAGCCGTGTCGGTAATTTTTAATTAAAAAAAAATTACCTAATTAATTTAATAGTCAGTGGTAAAATTATAAAATTATAATTTTCAAACACTGCAAATTAGCGAGTTTTAAAAATTATTTAAAACTAGTATAACGACCTACAAATCGTCCAATAAAAATTAATATATATATATATATATATATTGAACTAGTATTTAACATGTCATACTAGTCATATAATTATTATTTTAATTCTAAAATCTATTTACTATATTGTTGCATTGAACGTAAGGATAAACACAGAATATCTAATACTAACTTCAGATAAATTATCCAAAGTGACTATAACAAAGTCAAAACTTAATTATAATACTCATAAGCAAATCCTAACATATTAGAATTATTGAATCATCACAGTTGCAAATAATAACATTATAGCAGTTTAATTATTCATAGCCATTAAAGAATGTAAATGATCTAAACAAGCCTTATAAGAATAGGATTTCTGAAAAACTCCTTGTAAAACATAAATGTATAAAATATTGCTTGTAAAACGGTCAAAAGTAAGCTTAAAATATTGAATTTAACTTTCATAAAACCATTATAATAATTTCATAGGGTATAGTATACAATATTTAAATACGTCAGCATTCAACCGACGCTCTTATAATGAAATATGCATTATTGACCAATTTAAGATTAAAAGCAAAATTAAATGCAATTTTAGTAAATTTGAATTAGACAAATCAATTTATTATTTTTAAAAATACTCAAAACGGAATTCTGATGCAAAATTTTACGAAATAAGTAATTATTTAAAAATAAATTGGAGGTCGAGATTATTTTGACAACAATAAAAAACAGTCGAAGATCATTTAGTATGAAATATAAAAACTAGCTGACAAGGAAAAAATGGCAGTCGCTGAGAGTTTTGGAGTCGCTCATATGACATGGAATGCGAGAGATATAAAATAAATATGAAGTAAAATATATTATTGATAAGATTATTAATGCACTCTGTAAGAAGTATAACAGCGATCTCTGTTGGAGAGAAGTGTTCAATGTTAATAGTGTTCATCGAGACAAATCAACAAAAATAGAAGATTCCTATTCTAAGATCATCTGACTAAATAACAATAACAAGATTTAGAGGTTAGAAAAAGGAAGCAGTTTAGCGTATTTAATTAAACTGAAGTAAATACACCTGATTAAAACCTGAGAACAAATTCCCTTGTAAGAAAATTCCTGTGTTCCGTTCTTTGGAAATGGTCCTTTTTGTTCCCTGTTCATTTAGAAGCTACTAGTCCACTAATACCAATGATTTAGCTGACGATTAGATGAAATATAAGTTATGCAGTTTACCCATGTATATAAGGTATTCTTAATAGTCATGAAATTCAATTAATTTAATATATTTCCATTTTATTGTTTGGAATAAAAAACAATGTAAATGTGTAAACAGAATATCTATTTTTATAAAGTGTTACGTTTTTTTTTTTTGGTTGTATTTTACCCTTTTAATGGTTTATTTTAGTGACGGAATATGTATTTAGTTTTGATTAAATTTGTGTCATCTTCCTACTATTACTGCCATCTGGCGTGGGAGTGCTTAAGATTCCTGTTTCACGCGTCTGCCTTGCTGCAGGTGTGTGTAACGTATACGGGCATTGTTGGGTAGATGGCGTCTGTGGTTAATTTAATTAATTTGTTACTTTTATTTTTGACTAACTCCTTTTTTTTTTGGACTTCTTGGGCCCAGAGTTATGCAACAAATTGTTAATAATTATTTTCCATTTTTCTGTGGTTGATTGAACCTGTATTTCTGTCGTACGTTTTAAGTATTAGTTGGTTCATTTGTTCTCTTAGCGCGTTTGCTGTAGTTGGGTTGTTTGGTCGGGTTTTGACACGTTAGGCTTTTTCTCTTTGATTTGTAACGGTCGTTGAGTAAGGTTGGACACGAGAGAGCAGAATCTTTTCCCTTAGCTGCCTTGAGAATATGGGAAGTTAAGTTTTATCGTCGATAATCGCTTACAAAAGCGGATTTTATTGTGATTCTCGAGGTTTATTGGTAAATTTTTGACGTTTATTTGAGTCTTACAAGGATATTTCTTCTGCTTGGGAATTGTTTAAGCTGCTGTAAGTATATTTTTCCACGTGTCTAATCGATCCTAATTTGTGTCGTTTCTATATTTAAATTTAGCTGCTGGTGTTAGGCCTGATTGAAACCTCATTTGAGCATTGTTGGTTGAAGTTAATACGAGAGGAACACGTGCTAGTAATTTTCCAACGTCCAGGAATTGTGGTTAGATCTTGTGGTGAGGGCACATTTAAGGTGCAGTTTATTGGTACATTGTAGCCTTCGAACGCTATCACTTGAGGTGTCGTAAACCCAAGATAGGAGGGCATATACCTGGTATCGTGTGGATCCGAAGGATTTGTCGTGTTTGGAAGCTGTGGATGTGATGTTTTAAGGTATTGTGTCTGTGTGAATCTTTCTCTGATATTATCCAGAGGGTAGAATTTAATTGACTTAGCAGTTTGACAAAATTTGTGTCAATAACGTACAATTTGAACAGTGAATTTCAATTTTCCGGCCTAATTAATCAAATAAGTAATCGTAAATTCTTAATCTAACTTCTTATGGCCTGTGAGCCTTTATGTTTTTTTGAATTAATTAATTTAACGTAGTTATTAACAATAGTGACCCCATTTGGAGGTTACTTTGACATTTTTGGAGACGTTACGTAGCCATTTTTATTTTTGGATTTAGAAATTGAATTAAATTTTGGATGTGTGTGGCAGTGTGGCCTCACAGCGAACTTGTGTAAATTCGTAGATAATTTTTGATGCATTTAATCAATGTTTGTAATTTAATTTTGGTGTAATTCCGTAAGGAATTAATGAATTTTATGTAATTGCATATTCTACTTGTAAAGCATAGTTAACTAGCGCTATTTCTTTATAGAATTAGATATTTTACAACTATAAGTCTGATTTCTAACGTCGAATAGATTGTCGAATGCCTCTGGTATACAGAGTGTTTCATTTTGGTTGACGTGTTGCATTATACGAGCAAACTGTTCGACTTTAGAGGGACTTTTGGCAAATTGCCTTGTAACTGTGTACTTGTAAGAATATTGTTGGTGAATCAATGTTAGTTTATAAGTTGTTCTTGTGTTCACCTTTTAACTTCTTTTAATTGAACTTCTAAAATTTGTAATATTACGACACTGAATTTGCAACGGAGTTGCGTGTGTGTTTCACTTCATTGTTTTTTTCCTGCCTTGATCTAGTTACCTCGTGGAAGTTAGAGATTGTATATATAGCCGTTTTTTTTTTTTTTTTGTACAAGTACTGGAAATACGCTGTTGAATCTGAGAACTAATTTTAATAAACTGTTTGTTAAGTTGAATGAATGTGTATTGGTCTTATTTACTTATCACTTGGGGGTTTTATATTGGATCTGGTCCGGGGTCTGAATATCTGTTGGGCTCAGCACATTATTACGGATAGGCGCCCTGACATCATAACCTTCGACTTAGTACGGTGTTCGAACTCGCCCTCCCCGACTGTAGCTGGAGGCAGTGCTGACTCCCATATTTAACATCGACCTTTGGGGAAGTAAGAGGTAAGACTGGGTGGTATAAGTTGGTGATTAATTAATAGACAAGCGTCCTCTGAAATTTTAAAAAGAAGGTTAGTTACCGTGGTGGTGCTTAATTCACTACCTTCTTTGAATTTAATTACAAGAGGGTAGCAAGGATTTTTAGCGCCCAACGTGTGGGGCCTTAGAAAAGGGTTTTAGCGGCTGTTGTTTTTGATAAATCAAGAATTTTAGATTTTGGGAATTTTCAGAAAACTTTTGAATCATCTTCAGGAATTAATTGATTTTAGCATTGAAGACCTTGTCCTTTTTTTTGTTTTGAGTAAAGTAAAGTATATACCAGCTTATATCACAGTTACGTCTTACGTTGTGTGTGATTTTGAATGTTATGTGTACTTTTGGCCTTAGTTACAGAATGTTAGAATATTTTAAAACTTTATCGCTAATGTATGTTCCGTACTTTAGAATGTTTCTGTATATCTGATTACTTCCGTATATTTGAATATTTTCGTACATTTGAGCACTTATCGTATACATTGTTAAATAACAGTATTGGAAATCTGAGAACCAATTGCGAAGTATAGGGCCAAATTGTTTGTGAGAAATTTTCGTCTTTTAAATATTTTTGAGTAATATTTCTCTAAAACATTTTGAGTTTAAGTCTTGTGTGGTGACTTTGTATTTTACCACTTTGTGTATATTGTGTAGGCTACTGGCATAGTGTTTCTGACCTTCAAAATGGCGGTTGATTGTTTAGTATGAATGTTTAGAGTACTTGTTAGATCTGTTTGATAATATTTCGTGATTTTACTATTTTTGGTAGTATGACTTGTATGTGTTAATCTATCATTTGTTCTGAACTTAATTATTTCGTTAGTTAGTAGAATTAATATTTTCGAATCTGTTTCGTCACTGTGGGTCATCGCTTATGCAGTCAGTCTCATAGTTTTTTGTTGTTGTTGTATCGCCCTTGAGTTAATAGTAATAATAGATCTCGTGTAATAGGTTGTTTAATAATAATAATATGGGATTATATGGGATTTGTCACTTCTTAATGTTATTGCGGATAATTTGAATCGCTTTTAAGATTTGGCTTTGGCTGTGGTTGTGTGGTCTTCAGTAGTCTTGACCTTTCGTGAATATTACTTTTACAATTTGTGTATCGTATATTTGATTGGAATGAATTATGACGTTTGGTATATTTTCGTATTATTATTTTCGATAACGCCTTTCCGTACCGTTCATGCCGTTGTTATCGTTAATATTGTTGATACCATTAGTTCATTCTGTTATGTTGTGGATAGATTGCGCTACAATGCTTCTTATGTTTGAGTACTCTAACAAATTTGGTAGGCCATGTGTTCAGTTTGGCGGTTAATGCTCAAAAGAGATGTTTTTAAAGTGTGTGTGATTGTCCCTTATAGGATCATTTTTCGTTTGTCTAATTTCAGAAATATTTGTAGTTACGTATTGGGATAATTAAATTTTCTCGACCCTTTTTCCTATCTTCGTGAAGTGTAAACCTGTTTGAATTTCACTTTTGCAGTTTGGCTTATCGTGTGGAGCCTTCTACCTGTTCACCTAATTTATCGTATAGTACCGTATTGTTGCCGTGTAATTCGGGATTTTTGAGCTGGGTGGAGGGTTGTCGTGTCGTTTTGGAGTGTCGTTTTGCAACCATATATGTGGGATAATTTGTATCTGCACGTCAAAAGTCAACGGGTGTAATTGTATTCTTACCTTGGTTTAATTGCTTCATGAGATAGTAGTTATCCATCTTTCCTTTTATGGTTATTAGAGTTTTCCCATATGTATTGTTTAGTTTTGTGGTCCTTAGTAACTTTTACACTTGTGTGTTGTATGTCTTGAAATCTTTTGATTTCCTGTAGCGAACTTTGTTCGTTATCTTCCGTATGAGTTCAGTTGTCAATTATTATCATGATTAAGCTCTGTTACGATCTATAGTCCAGTTAGTGGTGTTGTATGAGCCACTTGTGTCTTCCTTGGTGAATTTAGCAGACTTTTATTTTGGTTTATTGTAGTTTATTGATAATCTGCTAATGTTTCTTGGACTTTAATTTTGGTGATCGATCCAGGAAGTACATCTCCGAGCTTGTAGTTTTTTTGTCCTGGTCCATGGAGTGTTGAACATCTTAAAGCACAACCTATCGATGATTGAACTCTTGCAAGTCTTTCGGTTTGCAGGTAGGCCTAACGAATATACCTGTGGGTTTAATGCCTGGGCGTAAAAGGCGTCCCAAAAATTCTCAGTTTCCCCCGTTTCTTTTAACATCTTCAATTTTAGTTGTCGTGGGTTCGACGTATTTCCTTACGTGTTCTGAGTTGGGATGTTCTCCCTATGTTTTGTCGATAGCCCACACAGCGACGATTGATTTGGGTGGATTAATTTCGTGTAACTCTGTATGTTACCTTGAGTACCGCATAACTTACGTTAGTTAAGTTATTTCCGACTTCCGTATATCTTTGATAGTTATGTATTTTGTACCGATTCTGACTTTTGTTCCGATTGCGACTCTTCCGTACTGATATGACGTTCCGTACCGAATATGACTTCGTATTGTTTACGATTAAGTAATAACGATTTTATGACTTCGTACCGTATAGCAGTTCTAGAACCTTTACCATTTTGGGATTATGTTACGTATCGTATGGTCTAGAATTTGCAATTGATAGTTATTCTATCGTGTTGGATATGTCGTATTGACATTCTCTTCCTGATTAGACGTTTATTTGCGAAGGTATAAAGAAGAACAGTCTTTATTTGATAGTTCTCAGCCTTCCAAGGGTCGTGTCCTGGCGATCTATTTGCTATTGTTATTGTCAAAATGTTACCTCCAGGATTTGATATTGACTTTCGCCTTATGGCTTATCGCTCGCCTTCAGCGTTTCAGTCGGGACAACGCCGGTCCAGACTTTAAACTTCTTTTGCTATGTTTATTTTGTTTGGCGATCTTCAATTGTTGTGTTTCCGGAATGTACGTTTGTCGTGTGGACGTGCCGTCTGTGTTTTTAGTAGTTTCACCATTCTGTGCAGAATCTCGACACCCATTTTTTTTTATTTATCCCTCGTTAATTCCCCGTACCGGCTGAATGCCGAAGGACCGCGTGGTGGTTTTGGTCAAGCGTTTGGTGATGCTGCGTTTGCTGTCGGACATGGTCGCGCACATTCGTCTTCCTTTTTGCCTAGTCGTTGTCGATCTTTAACTTGGTTCCTTGTTTCGTATGTTATATGTGGTGTTACGCACAGTCCAGTTCCTGGTTTCATAACTCTTGGCTTAACGGTAATTTACAAGTAAATAACCTTTTGTGGTAAGGGAGGAATTGTTACGTTTTTTTTTTTGGTTGTATTTTACCCTTTTAATGGTTTATTTTAGTGACGGAATATGTATTTAGTTTTGATTAAATTTGTGTCATCTTCCTACTATTACTGCCATCTGGCGTGGGAGTGCTTAAGATTCCTGTTTCACGCGTCTGCCTTGCTGCAGGTGTGTGTAACGTATACGGGCATTGTTGGGTAGATGGCGTCTGTGGTTAATTTAATTAATTTGTTACTTTTATTTTTGACTAACTCCTTTTTTTTTTGGACTTCTTGGGCCCAGAGTTATGCAACAAATTGTTAATAATTATTTTCCATTTTTCTGTGGTTGATTGAACCTGTATTTCTGTCGTACGTTTTAAGTATTAGTTGGTTCATTTGTTCTCTTAGCGCGTTTGCTGTAGTTGGGTTGTTTGGTCGGGTTTTGACACGTTAGGCTTTTTCTCTTTGATTTGTAACGGTCGTTGAGTAAGGTTGGACACGAGAGAGCAGAATCTTTTCCCTTAGCTGCCTTGAGAATATGGGAAGTTAAGTTTTATCGTCGATAATCGCTTACAAAAGCGGATTTTATTGTGATTCTCGAGGTTTATTGGTAAATTTTTGACGTTTATTTGAGTCTTACAAGGATATTTCTTCTGCTTGGGAATTGTTTAAGCTGCTGTAAGTATATTTTTCCACGTGTCTAATCGATCCTAATTTGTGTCGTTTCTATATTTAAATTTAGCTGCTGGTGTTAGGCCTGATTGAAACCTCATTTGAGCATTGTTGGTTGAAGTTAATACGAGAGGAACACGTGCTAGTAATTTTCCAACGTCCAGGAATTGTGGTTAGATCTTGTGGTGAGGGCACATTTAAGGTGCAGTTTATTGGTACACTGTAGCCTTCGAACGCTATCACTTGAGGTGTCGTAAACCCAAGATAGGAGGGCATATACCTGGTATCGTGTGGATCCGAAGGATTTGTCGTGTTTGGAAGCTGTGGATGTGATGTTTTAAGGTATTGTGTCTGTGTGAATCTTTCTCTGATATTATCCAGAGGGTAGAATTTAATTGACTTAGCAGTTTGACAAAATTTGTGTCAATAACGTACAATTTGAACAGTGAATTTCAATTTTCCGGCCTAATTAATCAAATAAGTAATCGTAAATTCTTAATCTAACTTCTTATGGCCTGTGAGCCTTTATGTTTTTTTGAATTAATTAATTTAACGTAGTTATTAACAATAGTGACCCCATTTGGAGGTTACTTTGACATTTTTGGAGACGTTACGTAGCCATTTTTATTTTTGGATTTAGAAATTGAATTAAATTTTGGATGTGTGTGGCAGTGTGGCCTCACAGCGAACTTGTGTAAATTCGTAGATAATTTTTGATGCATTTAATCAATGTTTGTAATTTAATTTTGGTGTAATTCCGTAAGGAATTAATGAATTTTATGTAATTGCATATTCTACTTGTAAAGCATAGTTAACTAGCGCTATTTCTTTATAGAATTAGATATTTTACAACTATAAGTCTGATTTCTAACGTCGAATAGATTGTCGAATGCCTCTGGTATACAGAGTGTTTCATTTTGGTTGACGTGTTGCATTATACGAGCAAACTGTTCGACTTTAGAGGGACTTTTGGCAAATTGCCTTGTAACTGTGTACTTGTAAGAATATTGTTGGTGAATCAATGTTAGTTTATAAGTTGTTCTTGTGTTCACCTTTTAACTTCTTTTAATTGAACTTCTAAAATTTGTAATATTACGACACTGAATTTGCAACGGAGTTGCGTGTGTGTTTCACTTCATTGTTTTTTTCCTGCCTTGATCTAGTTACCTCGTGGAAGTTAGAGATTGTATATATAGCCGTTTTTTTTTTTTTTTTGTACAAGTACTGGAAATACGCTGTTGAATCTGAGAACTAATTTTAATAAACTGTTTGTTAAGTTGAATGAATGTGTATTGGTCTTATTTACTTATCACTTGGGGGTTTTATATTGGATCTGGTCCGGGGTCTGAATATCTGTTGGGCTCAGCACATTATTACGGATAGGCGCCCTGACATCATAACCTTCGACTTAGTACGGTGTTCGAACTCGCCCTCCCCGACTGTAGCTGGAGGCAGTGCTGACTCCCATATTTAACATCGACCTTTGGGGAAGTAAGAGGTAAGACTGGGTGGTATAAGTTGGTGATTAATTAATAGACAAGCGTCCTTTGAAATTTTAAAAAGAAGGTTAGTTACCGTGGTGGTGCTTAATTCACTACCTTCTTTGAATTTAATTACAAGAGGGTAGCAAAAGGCAAACGATACATTCTACTCAATAATAATATGATATAAAAAGTCAACATACCTTAGAGTATGACCTGTTTGTAAAGAATACAATAGGTAAATAGTTGTACCAAATATCGCACTTAAAAAATTAGTAAATCCGTTATCCATTGCACCACCAGTATTATTATTACACTTCGAGTGTGTAAATTAATTTTACTCAGTAGCAATTAATTTAATTTGTAATTCATTTATCTATGGTGATTCTAAACAGAATTACGTTGAATGTAATGAATAGTTTATGATGCTCCAAGTAACTAACTAAAGCTTATTTATGATCGTTCACTCACTTTTCCTTATTGTATGTCGATTATTATCTAACGAATGAGAATAGTACCTATTATATAATTAGGCTATTAATTATTCAATTTGGCATATACCTATATGACATATACCATTAATAAATTTCGAATATTAATTTGTACCAGAAGTATTGTTTTATTTGTATAAGACTTGGTAATGGGTATTTACATGAGACAATATACTTCAAAATATGTGTCCCATTTATATTTATACTGCTTGTATCCTGTCTATCAGTATGGAAAGTTGTTGATAAACACCAGGTAGATTTGTTGATTATCTGAAAATAAATCATCGGCACATATTAAGATTATAAGTAAAATAAGAATTAACAAATCAGCTTGCTAATAGAACCGACCTTGAATCCTGTAGGTAATCATGCTCTCCACTGTGCAAAATATATTGCTACCCTCTTGTATTTAAATTAAAAATGGCCAAGGCCCTAAACAAACTCGGTACCCAAAATTCCAAGAAGGTAGTAAGTTAGACACCACCACGGTAATTAACCTTCTATTTAAATTTTAAAGAGGACGCTTGTCTATTAATTAATCACCAACTTATAACACTCAGTCTTACCTCTTACTTCCCCAAGGGTCGATGTTAAATATGGGAGTCAGCACTGCCTCCAGCTACAGTCAGAGAAGGGCGAGTTCGAACACCGTACTAAGTCGAAGGTTAAGTTGTCAGGGCGCCTATCCGTAAAAATATGCTAAGCCCAACAGATATTCAGACCCCGGACCAGATCCAATATAAAACTCCCCAGGTGATAAGAAAATAAGACCAACACACGTTCATTCAAACTTAACAAGCAGTTTATTGAAAATTCAATTCAATTCTCAACAGTTCATTTCAATATCGTACATAACCGGCTATAATATATGATCTCTGCCTTCAAGAGATATTTAAAGCAAAAGAAGGAAAAAAAACAATGGACAGTAAATCACAAGCGCAACTCGGTTGCCAATATTAAATTCCTGAAGGGTTAATTAACATTAAATGGCCATCCAAGGTGATCCTCAACTCAAAATTTATCAATGACGTACAATTACATAATTTTAAAAATTCAAAAATGGTGAACACAAGAAACAATCTTAAAATTAAAATTAATTAACCAACAATATTCCTACAAGCACACAGTTATAAGGCAACCGACAATCTATTCGACATTAGAGTGCAGACTCTAAGTTGTAAAATATCTAATTCTATTAAAAAATTAGCGCTAGTTAACTATGCTTTACATAAGAAAATGTGATTAGATTAAATTCAATAATTTCTTACGAGATTATACAAAATAAATTACAATCGTTGACTAATTGCATTAAATAACATCTAAGAATTTACACAAGACAGATGTGAGGCTACACTGCCCATACACATCCAAAATTTAGTTCAATTTCTGAATCCAAAAATAAAAAGGCTACGTAACGTCTCCAAAAAATGACAAAGTAACCTCCAAATTGAAGTCACTATTATTTATAAAACTACGTTAATTTATTTAATTCAAAACATAAGGCTCACATGCCACCAGAAGTTAAAATAGGAAAATTACGATGACTTAATTAATTAGCTAGGCCGGAAAAATTGAAATTTACTGTTCAAAGTACACGATATTGACATAAATTTACCACGACTGTTTAATCAATAAACTCTACACTCTGGGTAATCTCAGAGAAATTTACACAGTCACAGTACCTTAAAGAAGTCACATCCACAGCTACCAAACATGATACCTTCTACGGATCCACACGTTACAAGAAATCTGCTCTCTTATCTTCGGCTAACGACATCTCAGAAAATTAGCGTATGAAGGCTACAGTATCCCATTGATCTGTACCTTAATTATGTCTTCACCGCAAGATCCAGCAATCAATTTCCTTGGAACCGTACGATAACCAAGCACGTGGTTCTTAAATCTTAACCCCAACAAAAGTGCTCAAATGAGGTCTAGGCCAGCACTAACACTAGCAGAGCAACTACACAATTCCTAGCCAGAGAAGAAAATATCCTCGCAAGATTCAACCAAAACGTCAAATTTTCAAAAATAACACTTGAGAAGTACTATAACATCCGCTTTTGTAAGCGATTACAAACGACAAAACTTCAAAAACTCTACCACATTCTCAAGTAGGCTCAGGAAAATGCTTCTGCTCTTGTGGTATTTAAACCTTCCTCGATGACTGTTAACGTGCAAGAGAAAGACTCTAACCCGTCAAAGCCCAACCATCCAAACGCACACGACAATTGCTCTAAAAGACCGAACGACCCAATCTAATACTTTAAACGTACGACATAAATGCAGGTTCAAATGACAATAGAAAAATGGAAAATAATTATATATAATTTGTTACATAACTCTAGGCCCAAAAGAAGTTCTAAAATGAAATTAAAAGTAACAAATTTATTAAATAAAACCTCGTACGCCATCTACCCGACAATGCCTGTATACGTTACACACACCTGCGATAAGGCAGAACGCGTGCAATAGGAATCTTAAGCAAATCTACACCAGATGGCAGTAGTAGTAGGAAGATGACATAAATTTAATCCAAAATAAATTACGTATCCAACGACAAACTAAAATAATCCATTAAAGGATAAAATACAACAAAAAAAATTGTAACAATATTTAATAGAGCCGGTGATAAAAACTGTCTAGATATTATCTAAAAATTAACCTATTTTTGTAAACTGTCAAGAGTTGTACTCAACAGGGGTTTTTTTCACCGCTGTATTCTGACCAATTGGATAAAGACAATCTTGAAGTTGGCAATCCAGCATGGCGCCCAATATTTATTCAAATTTTAAGAATGTTAATTTTATAAGTTTATTAAAAGTTATGCATATATATTAATAATGTGTGGTTGATCCTAATAATATATACAGGGGTCAAACCATATCAATATATACAGTGCCCGCGGAAAAGTCTGCACCATATGGAAAAAAAATTTACTCTTTTAATTTTTAAAATTATTTTTTTGTAGTTTGTTTTTGCATAATTAGAAACCAAAAACTAACCTAAAATATTTAACATATCGCATTTGCTTCAATGCTTAATGTCATTTAAAAATTACCAACGTCCAAACGTGCCATTATTTGTCAAAATATAAGAAGATGCCATAAGAAAAAGTTGTTTGTACTTTCGCGGACATCCTAAATCCAAAGTTTCGTACAAAAATTTTAATTTTAATTTTTTTTTCATAATTTTGTAAAAAAACGCCTGTATATTTTTCAAGTGTATTTTTCTCTCGAATTCTGATAAAAACCTATGTTACCATGTAATAAACAAAAAAAAAACAATTTGTATTTCAGAATAAGGTATATTTTTTTTAAATAAAAGATTTCGTTAAGAAAAGTGGAGGACATTCTTGGACTATTTTCATATTTTCGTATATTAAAAATGTTTAGGTACATAACATGTTCTAATCTTACAACTAGTGTTATTTTCTAGGTTTTTTGACCATTATGTTTGAAAAATAAACATTTTTAATATACGAAAATATGAAAATAGTCCAAGAATGTCCTCCACTTTTCTTAACGAAATCATTTATTTAAAAAAAATATACCTTATTCTGAAATACAAATTGTTTTTTTTTTGTTTATTACATGGTAACATAGGTTTTTATCAGAATTCGAGAGAAAAATACACTTAAAAAATATACAGGCGTTTTTTTACAAAATTATGAAAAAAAAATTAAAATTAAAATTTTTGTACGAAACTTTGGATTTAGGATGTCCGCGAAAGTACAAACAACTTTTTCTTATGGCATCTTCTTATATTTTGACAAATACTGGCACGTTTGGACGTTGGCAATTTTTAAATGACATTTACGCATTGAAGCAAATGCGATATGTTAAATATTTTAGGTTAGTTTTTGGTTTCTAATTATGCAAAAACAAACTACAAAAAAATAATTTAAAAAATTAAAAGAGTAAATTTTTTTTCCA
The DNA here is from genome assembly GCA_963170755.1 of Amphimallon solstitiale. Taxonomy (NCBI): domain Eukaryota; kingdom Metazoa; phylum Arthropoda; class Insecta; order Coleoptera; family Scarabaeidae; genus Amphimallon; species Amphimallon solstitiale. Next base: position 77,105,913 of record OY720677.1, on the reverse strand, counting down.
TATGGTGCAGACTTTTCCGCGGGCACTGTATATATATATATATATATTAAATATTCAAAAGAAATATTGTATAATTCCTTTTTTGAATTTTCTTGGTGTAGCGGCCTCAATTAAAAATTACTAATCGTAATAAAAACACCCTCTTTTAACGTTTCGACTTTTTATTAAGTCTTTCTCAAAATATTAAAAATGTTTTCACAGAAAATACAAACATACTGATGTCAAAACCACAACTGTAATAAATAAGGACAAAACAATAACAACAGAACATTAGTAAAATGTATTTTATTTATTATAATAATGAAAAAACTGTGGACTTACCAAAGTCATTTCCCAGTGAATATCATATTTGAAAAGGTATTTGATGTATGCTTTTCTTACATTTTATTGTAGTTTTTTCCATTGGTGTTGGAAAGCAAAAAAACTTTTATTCCTTTTCATAATTGAATTAATTTTTAAAATTGTAATCGGTTATTGAATGACTGTGTGTTTGGTGCTTGCTAAATGTATTGAAATGTTGCTTCAAAGTGTATGTCTGTTTATTTCGCGTAAATTTTTTTAAATTTTTTACTTTATGAATATAAAAATAGTTATTTTCAACGGAGATAAGGAAAGGATATTTTGCATTTACAATGTGTTTCAAAAATATATGACTATTGTATAAGGGGGTAATAAAATTTTGAAAGACCATCGATCTCACTTCTATCATTAACTGCATTACTGTGTTTAACTATGTGGATCATCTCAAGGACATGCCTTGCCTTTGTATTAGTATGTTTTGTTAAAATTTTTGTATTAGTGAAATTGAAATCATGGTTTGAATTTGTTTGGTGCTTTTTTAAAGCCGTGGAGTTTTTGGCATATTTATGTCCTTTTATCCTTTCTTCTAGTAATTGTTTAGTTTGACCAATATAAATTTTGTCACATGCCTTACAAGGGATCAAGGGATGCTATAAACTACGTGTGACTGTTTTAGGGGTGGAGTTTTATCTTTAAGTTTAGTATATAAAAATTTTATGCTACTATTATTTTGGTGACCTATTTTGAAATTGTAGGGTTTTAATATTTGGCTGAGTTTTTCTGATAAATGTTTGACATATGGTACAGGAATGTAAGTAGGTTCTACAATTTGTTTATTTATATTTTTTGTGATTCTTGTCTCTTTATTATAAAATTTATGTAAAGTTTGTTTAATGATTTTTTCTATGAACTTATCTGGGTAATTATTATTGTTTAATATTTTCTTAATTTTGTTTATCACAATTGGTCGATATTTTGGGCTGGTAAGGTAAATGGCTCTATCGGCTAAGGCTTTAACTACGTTCTTTTCTTGTGATAGAGGTTGTATGGAATTGTAGTTTAAATATCTTCCAGATGCGATGGGTTTCATGTACCATATAGTTTGAATATTGTTATTCTGCTTTATTAATGTCATATCTAAGAAATTTATGGAATTATTATTTTTCAATTGTGAAACATAATTCTACAAACAGATAGAAGGCTTAGCTATGGGAGCACCCATATCAAGTGTCATTGCCCAACTTGTATTAGAACACATTGAAGAACACACAATAAAAAACTTAGATTTTAAAAATACATTATATAAAAGATACGTAGACGACTGCATAGCTTTGATCCCAGAAAATAAAATACAGTATTTTCAAACTCAATTTAATCTTTTCCATAAACAATTATGTTTCACAATTGAAATAGAAAAAAATAATACATCAAGCATCAAATACCTTTTCAAAAATGATATTCACTGGGAAATGACTTTGGTAAGTCCACAGTTTTTTTATTATTATAATAAATAAAATAAATTTTACTAATGTTCTGTTGTTATTGTTTTGTCCTTATTTGTTACAGTTGTGGTTTTGACATCAGTATGTTTGTATTTTCTGTGAAAACATTTTTAATATTTTGAGAAAGACTTAATAAAAAGTCGAAACGTTAAAAGAGGTTGTTTTTATTACGATTAGTAATTTTTAATTGAGGCCGCTACACCAAGAAAATTCAAAAAAGGAATTATACAATATTTCTTTTGAATATTTAATATAATATACGGCCAAGAAACAAGAATAAATATATATATATATATATATATATATATATATATATATATATATATTTATTTAACCGTCTACACAGACCCGATCTGCTACATACAGTAATCGTTGTCAGGCCCGCAAAGACGTTGTCAGTCCCGGTTTCGGGACTGACAACGTTTCTTGTGTTATTTCGGTCTATTATTCAATGCTTATGACAAAAAATGATATTTCAAAAAAAAATTTTTGGGTCCGCTAACGCGGTATAATATCAACTTATATACAAGTTTAGTTCAGGCATTTTCTGGGAGAGGGCCAGGCGTATTTGTGTAAAAACATTTACTCTTACGTTGCCAAGCCCACCATATTATACCGACGTTCCCAAGCCCTAAACTTGGCAGCTACGTAAATGACGATAAGCGAAACACTTCTAGGAATAATACTTGTAGAACTAACATATTGCCTGTCTTTTAATACTCTTCATTTGGTCGAGCAATGCAAAATATTATTTTGAGACACTTGCTTCTAGATTCTTTGGAATATTATCCTTAACTATATTTCGAATGAATTAATGATGTAGAGCAATCTACTTATTTATATTATATTATGTTTACCTATCACTTAAAATCATATTTTCTATAAAACAGTGTTAGATTTTATGTCACAGCAAATATCGCGACTATTGTATTAATGATTAGAAAATGATAGGTATATAAGAAAGTTATTAGATTATTTATTCTTAATAATGTGTCAAAATCGGCAAAACCCATTTTACGTCAAATGATTCAGGTAAAGCAAAAAAACTTAATATTTTAAATGGAAAGTACCTGGTATTATTACATATATATTATTTTGAGACACTTGCTTCTAGGTTCTTGGAATATTATCCTTAACTATATTTCGAATGAATTAATGATGTAGAGCAATCTACTTATTTATATTATATTATGTTTACCTATCACTTAAAATCATATTTTCTATAAAACAGTGTTAGATTTTATATCACAGCAAATATCGCGACTATTGTATTAATGATTAGAAAATGATAGGTATATAAGAAAGTTATTAGATTATTTATTCTTAATAATGTGTCAAAATCGGCAAAAACAATTTTACGTCAAATGATTCAGGTAAAGCAAAAAAACTTAATATTTTAAATGGAAAGTACCCGGTATTATTACATATTCTACACGAATTTATCTTTAGAACCGTCTGCCATATGTTGTACTTAATTAATTTACCACGTAATACAATAATAAAACTGATATTAATAGAAAATCTGTGTTGGAACGTGCATTCCCGAACTTCATGACGATTCTCTGTATCACAAAAATGATGTTTTCTTTTGTTAGAAATACCGTTATTATTGAAATTACATTTATTACTCCAAGGAATGACATCCATTAAATGCTGATTATTGTTAAGCCATTTCCAAATTATTGACCTCCTATCAGAATACCCAACCCTTAAAATGAGAATCAATTTAATTTTATAGGATTATTTTATGTTGTTTTAGAGTGGAAAATACTTTGTAGTGACTTATTGCTCTATCGAGTACTGCTTCACGTGTGGTATAACGTAGTAAAGATAAAATCATGTAGTTTCAGAATAGGCAATAATAATGCGTACGTTCCATTTTAAATATGAAATTTATTTTTTTTTGTTTATTTTTAATTATTATAATCAATTATTTGATGTTGTTTTTCCGACTTTAACACATTTTAAAAATAAATAATCTAATGACTTTCTTATACGTCATTTTTTCATCATTCGTACAATAGCCGCGACATTTGCTGTGACACATAAATTCTAACATATCGATTAAGTAATAATAAATTAAATAATTAATTAAACACATTTAATAATGCTGCATAAAAACGCAGGATTATTTAAGAAAATCAACATGCCTAGTATAGTATTGACAATTGTAGAATTATTTACCAAAAATTAACGTCTTTTATCTAAGGCTGTAATTAGAAATTCCACATTCAACATGGTCTAGACCTTCTTGGAATTAAAGTAAATAGAAGAATTATTAAGGTTTGAAATCTTTATCAACGAATTTATGAAAACCTTTAGTTTTATTTGCTGCGCTAACATCTGATTATAACTATATTATTATAATGGACTGATTATCTAATATCGAAACTATTCCACATTGTCTTTGCTAATAGATGCATTAAATAAAAAAAAGAAGCAAACCTAATTAATAATGAACTACATATATTATATGTTTGAGTCCAAAAGTTAAAATTTACATATACGTATGTATAACTTCGGTAATTGTCAAACGACAACCACGATTACCCACCCCTGAATGTGTATCATTTTTGGGGTACCCAAAATAACAAATTGTTTGCAATAACTGTTTAATTAATGTATTTAATTTAATTATAAAGCCTAAATTTCATTATTTTGTAATTTTATCAATTCGAAATACTTTATTTCTTGAGACTTTCTTTTTTTTATTCAGCTAGCGAATTTGACGTATTTTAATCGTGGATATAATATAACATAATTTCCGATTTGTTCGAAGTTTCGGCATTGGTTCTTTTCAAAAGCAGGATTTTTTAAATACGTAAGCATTAACATAAAAGCTATTGTTGTAATGGGATTTAATAAAATAAATATTTGAATAAATCCTTTAGTAACCCTAAAATTGATTATGTAAAAATAAATAATAAAGAAAAGCAAATCTAGCAATTTTGATAAATCAGCTGTTCTATGACGGTTATTAAAGAAGGATTTGCTTCTTCGTAATAGTCCAGACAATCTCAAATATCAGCTGAGTTGAATAAATAAAATACTCGACTAATAAATAGGAATTTTATTATATATACAAAACAAATCTTTGCCGGCAACTTAAGTTGTGCTGTATTGTTTGCTATTCTTTCAGATAATATTTTGTTAACTGCTTATGTAATACTTTATCTACTTATAACATAGGTATCTGTTACATATTGAGAATGGAGACTGCGCCTCTTTTGGATGTTCTATTCTTTTTCTGACGGGTTATTTAATTATAATTACGTACATGTGTAGTTCTTGAATAACATACCCCTGCTTACAATTTCTATAGTTGGTCTTAAAGTAGTCTGCAGTAAATAATTTTCTAATTATATATACAGGGTGAGTCAATAGTAGCCGCTTCTTCGATTGCTCTTTTGTGTTTTAAATAAAAGGAAAAACAGTTGGTGGAAAATTCATGGTAGCTTATGGTGCACATTCTAAAAATACTTTAAGCTCTGACGTGTTTCCGGTTTCACCGGAAATGGATGGAATTTAATATTCTTAACGCATTCTATATATTTTTGGATTTTCTAATACTGTTTTAAATTGTCTATTCAACTGGCCGTCAAAATCAATCTTTGAGAATCCAGAATAATTAGGAAATATGTAATCCATCATATTCATACACAGGGTTAGAAGAAAGAAATTTTCAAAATCGCTTACATTTTTTTCAACGGGCAGCAGATAAATTATCTCGACTTTCTCAATTTTTTGTTGTTTACCGACGAAGCCACCTTCTATTAAAATGATACGTTAATCGTCACAATTTTCGTTATTATAACACATAAAAACTCTCAGTTTATCACACCTGCTAACTTTTACAAATCGTTGGTCATTAAATGTGTGGGGAGGAATAGTGTGTAGTTACATAATTGAACCTTATTTTTTTGATGAAAATGTTAATGGAGAAGAGTATTTTCGTCTTCTACGGACGGTCTTTCAAAACTTTTTGAAGACATAAACATTAAAATCAGAAAAGCGTTTACAAGAATATATCGAAACGTTTTACGCAACGTTAGTACTTCTTTGGAAAACAGAATACTCGTGCATCGCACAAAGTTGTGGTTATGTTAAACATATTCTTTAATGAAACTTGTTTTTTACTTTTGATTGTTGTTACGTTGCTCAATAGTTTTAGGTTATCTAAATTGCGTTATTTTGTTGCAAGTTTTTTTCTATTAAAGTTTTAGGACATCAATTTATAATTTTGAAAAACTACAGTCTTCTCTTATGAAGAGGTTCAACAATAAAATAATACGAGCAATTAGGCAAATTAAATTTAAGATAGCAGCATTGTTTCATGCACCTTAGTGGAGCGGCATCTTCAAATATGTCAGTAAACATAACCTTTATTTTATTTCGTTGTTAACCAACAGTGTAAAAATGAAATACTGCAGCTGGACATTGCCGGAATTAAAAAATTGAAATGCGATGTCTTTTTTTTGACTTCAATAACGTAAGTATCCTCAACAAAGAACAAAACTCCACAGCTAGAAACGTACTAGAGATGATACAGATAAAAAAAGATAATAATGCAGTCAACGATAGAACAGAAATTAGCGGGCTGTCTGAAATTTATTTTAATATATTATAATGTAAATTAATATACCGATACAAAAGAATAGAACATATATTTGCTGGCTTTATTGATACAAAACGAACACCTGCATGCAATGTATTAAAAAAGAGTTTTTTCCTATGTTTTTGTTTGTATCTGGAATGTGTACACCTTGTCGAAGTAAAACCATGTATCAGTATGTATTTGACTAGTATTGAAATATCAATACAATAGTGACAAATAATTATCGTTACATTATTTTTAAACAAAACTGACAAAATGTAGTCGTAGACGGACAAATAATAAAAAATCCCAATATGGGTATTATATAACTAATTTAAGTTTAATGTAAGTACACACATTGAATTGTCTTAATCATAAACTGTTTAACTGTATATATACCAAAAAATTTATATTTATTATTGCTTCATAAACTTGTTTTATGTTCATCAACAAAAAACAACTATGTATATGTAGGTGTATTAATAATGCTAACTTTGTTTTTCTTCTGATAGTTTTTTGTTCTGAAGAAGACATCGAAAAATAAAAAGATGTCGAAACGTTAATTTGGTTTTTCTTTCCTTAAAATTTGGCCGCTAGTCCCAAGAATGATTTATAATTTGTTAAATTATACGGCCAGGAACAAAGACATATTAAGTTGAAGTTATAAATATATATATATATATATATAATAAATAATTCTAAATTTATATATATATAATATATATGATATATATATATATATACATCTTTCTATCAAAGTCAGGCCAACTAGGATTTCATACAATTCTGAACCATCTATTTCTAGTAACCGTAGACAAAAAATTCTTACATAGGCGGACCTAAATGACATATGGTACACATGGAAATCATGATATACAACACTTTTTCTTTATAATAAAGTTTTTGTATATCGTCTCAAAAATACGGCAATCTCAAGCCATTGGCTTTTGGTAGCAACTCAGTCCAGTATATACGCAAACATGTAATAGTACCGCTTGTCCTGAACCAGAGCGGTGTTGCCGTAAACACATCAGAAGGGTGATTTAAACTTGCGAGTGTAATGTGGTTTACATTTTGTGCCTCGTACAAAGCAAGACAGAGTAAGAAGCGGTATGGAAAATGATTATAGGTTGGGAATTATAATGGAACTTTAAATGAGTTATTTCTTTTTGTATTCTACTACAGTTCATGTTTAGTTCTATTTTATGAATTAATGAAACCTATTTGAATACTAAAGTTATTAGTTTCGATCATAAGGCATCTCACAAAAATTGATAGAAACAGTTTCTGACTGATTAATTTATTAATATCGAAATGATTAGCCCCGAAAGCTCAGATAAAAGTTATGCATTTGTAATGCTTGCGTTTAATAGTTTTCTTTTTCAAGCAAAGAAGTTTTTTAATTCAAACAAATTAATTAACAAATTAAAATATGATGTACATTAGGACTGAATTGCTTGAATAATGTATGTGTATGCAGACTTAATGCCGAGCGTCAACTATCGCGCAGTGTTCCAATTCCAAAAATTATGATGAAAATATAAAATCTGTATCAATTTGTTTTAAATTTGATGACTAAGGATTTCTGATGTCTCTTATTACGAATCTAAGAACACAAAGCTGATACAATATTGCGGAAAAGAAATGTTATAAATTTATTTTACAATAGGTAGTGATAATAATGGATAAACTGCAGTTAACAAATACCGAAAAAATGAACAGAATAATTACAAAAGTAGTATATTTTCAATAATCGCAAACTTTAGTAATACTATTAGGGCTGAAATGAAACGCATAAAACGTGTATAAAAAATATATTTATAGGAGAAATACTTATATAAATAAAGTACATTGTTAGAAATATTTATTTGTAATAAAAGTTAAGTAAATTAAAGTTTTGTATATACGAAAGAAAATATTTTCTTAGACAAAGACAAATATTTTTTTGTTTTCGTTTTTTTAAATTAAGAAATTTTTTTTTAATTAAGAAAAAAACACATGCATATAAGAAAATTGGTATTAAAGTAAGTAAAATGATTTTCTTGCGTGAGAAATAGATTTATTCAATTTAAGAAAATGGTAAAATTGGTTTAAGTAAATAAGTTACTTCAGTAGTATAAGTTGGTTATCACTTTAAAAAAATGGTTAACTTATAAATAACAAATACACTTGGTGTACCACTGTGCAAAACAATACGCCCTTTTCTGGTGTCTAGAGTCGAGCTGGTCGAACGTAATTATTTATGAATAGCGAATATTTTCGCCTTAAATAACTTAAAAACAACCCTTCTGAAAAATAATAGAAAGATATCCACACTGTAAGTCAAAATTGGTTACAGTATAGAAACAATAACAAATACACTTGTGTACAATTATGCCAAACAATACTACTTTTTCTGAAGTCGAGCTACTCTAACGTAATTATTTATGAACGGCGAATATAAAAAACATTCTTGTTTTAATAGATATAAAGGAATTGTCATGTCGTACTTTAGATAAGTAGTTTTATGATCTTTTTCTTGCAACTGAATTTACAAAAAAAAACGGTCGCCAATGTTTTTTTCTGACCTTTTTAAATGTATGACTCCCTGCGAGGAGAGCCATAAATCTTAAAGGGTTCTTTTCAAGCTATAATTATTCCTAAACTCTGTGTTAAATTAATGTAGAAGTATTTTCCGGACGTCGTAAAAATTATAATAATACTGTGTAAGCTATTGATTCATATATTACATAATAATGCATTATTTTTTGAAATGAAAGAACAAATAGATAATTACAAAAATTATTTCAAAAACGTTTCTGTAGAAGGTATAGAAAATCTCATTCATCTAAACCTTATATTTAATCTTGCCAGTAATTTTTATTCATAGGTACTGAAATAATTTTAAAAAGTTATTGGAATTCTTTTCTTTGAACGATAATTATTGTTTAAGAAGTACATATTGCAATAACTAGTGCCAAAAAACTTATCTATATACAATTCGAATATTGTGTAAGAAAGTTAGAAGTAGGTCAGGTTCTTTTCTCCGTATTTCTTCCAACAGAAATATTCTAAGTGTGACTGTAAATTATGCCATGGAAGGCTTCTCATTTTTTGCCAAATGAGAGTTTTCACATTAGGCCATAATTTCTTTATACGTTGGGTGTTAGCCCGAGTGTGCGGGTTCACTTAATTCAGTTTGATAGTTTACTGTATGACGAATAAAACCCCTTTGATTTAAAATACTATATACATTCGTCCGAATGTATCGTCGATCCAGGTTGTATTTCTCTTGCAATAATTGGTAGCAATTAAGCACCTATTTTCCGTCAACTCTAGCCCCATGATTTTGATGATTATCTATTTCGGCGTCACTTTCTTCAGAAGCAGGAGGTCTATCACCTTGTAGCATTCGCCCTCGATGGTATTTCCTTCTAGCAGAAAAATATGCTATATCATCAGGCGTACCAATTAGTGGGCCTCGTCATTTTACTGATACAATTTTGGTGCACACTTGTCGATACATATAGTACCAATCATTTATGGTGTGTTCTGTTCTGCTTGTCAAACTAGTGGCGGTTGCGAAAGGCACTTCCATAATAAACATATAGACAAACTCTAGGATTTTGCACAAAGTCCGGTTGCAATTAAAGCTACTATTTAAGCTTGTGTTCGGACGCATCTTGTCGTTTGACATCTTTTTCAGGAACGGCGAAACTTTGCAAGATATTCGAAAAAAAGTGCTACTTCCTAAGAGTAAAAGTGTTACTTCCGGTCCGAATTTTGAAATTTCATGTATACAAAAAATATTGCAAATCCAACTCTAAATACTTTTGTACCTACTCTTGATAAATATATATAGAACGCATAATTTACGACATATTTGCAAATAATCGCTATTCGGTAAGAGTAAAAGTGGTACTTCCGGTCCGAATTTTGACATCTTTTTTATAGAAAAGGTGTTGAAAATTAAGTTCTAAATACTTCTATACCCGTAACGTACCTGTCTAAAAAGCATGACTTCTGAAATGTTTACAAAAAACTGAAACAAATTTATAAATAATTCATATGTACTTAAAATTAAAATTGAGAACAATTTTATTTAAAAAGTTTTTCGAAATTCCTACCGGTGTTAATCGCAAGTTAGTAAATGCAAGAAGTAGACGCCTTTCTTCTAGTATATACTTTTTGAGTACGATATAGGAAAAAAATGAGGTGTGGCCACCACACGACTTTCTTATACGTATGAGCGTTTTAAACTATACAATTTTAAAAAACTTTTATACAGAAGTTACTCAGAATCCTATTCTGAGTACGTCCAATGTCTTAATAAATCTCTATAGAACGAATATTTTGCAAGATATTCGAAAAAAAGTGCTACTCCCTAAGACAATGTGTTACTTCCGGGCCGAATTTTGAAATTTCATATATACAAAGAATATTGCAAATCCAGCTCTAAATACTTTTGTACTCTTGATAAATATATATAGAATGCATAATTTACCATATTTGCAAAAAATCGCTATTCGGTAGAGTAAAAGTGGTACTTCCGGTCCTAATTTTTAATTTTTTTTTTATACAAAAGGTATTGAAAATTAAGTTCTAAATACTTTTGTTTTTGTAACGTACCTGTCTAAAAAGCATAACTTGCGAAAGATTCGCAAAAAACTGATTTTCGATAAGAGTAAAAGACCTATTTTCGGAAGGAATTAAAAAAAACCTTTTTAATAAAATTTTTCTCAAATGTAATTTTGAGAACATTTAAATTCTTTATAAATTCGTTTAAACTTAGTAATTGATCAACTATTGGCAAAATTTAATTTTTTCGCTGAAATAAACTACTACTTCCGGTCTACCGATTTTGCTGAAAAACTAGTCAGATTTCAAGACGGAGACTATACACGTAAATACAAATTTTGGAATTGATATCTGCAGCAGTTTGACCACTATTGTGGTCACACACACAGACACACACACACACACAGAGAGAGAGAGAGAGAGAGAAATTGTGTCTGGATGAAAATTATTGAAGGGACCTTTATCCACAGTTCTTTATAAAATATATTATTAAAATTGTTGGTTGTTTTTATTTACCTAATAACGATTTTATAAATTGATTTCAATAAATAATAATTAATAAGTAAGTTTACTGGCTTTCAAATTAAAAAATGACAATTTCACTGACAGTTTATAACCTATTTGCAAATATAATCTCAAGATTCACATTTACAAAGTTCAAAATACTTAAAAAGTTGATTGCTTGATTTTGAAGTGTAGGCGATTTTTCTGCACACAATTGCACATCGGGTCTAAAATTTGCTGAAGAGTAAATGTTTCTAATGAACAGACAATTACATATGTATGTATTAACGAATTTATTAAAATAGGTCCAAAATCTCAAGATAATCATGTAGAGATATGTAAAGTTTTTCTAAATTGTCCAGGCAATATTAAGAAAGACATTATTGTATTATCAAATCATTAAATGTCAAATAATGTCATTTTGCACAATAAAAACATGATTCATGTTTTAATCTCCTTTTGTAGTTAAAAATATTGTTTAATTAAAATAAAAAGCTTTCCTTTAAAAACTGTTTTAAAAGATTTTATATTAAAAATTTCAGTGATTTGTAGGTATTTAATAATGACATTTTCGATAAAAACATTCTTCACCGCCCAACAAATACCGCGTGCATGTGAATAAATTAAAAAAAAGAACGTAAATGCCCGGTGTTTTAACCGCACGACAAACTTCTCTATTTCTAAATACTCGTATGTTCCAAATATACACTATACGACACAATGGCAAACGGCGGCAATCATATGGTGTAAAAGTGAGGGTAGCAGGTAGTAGATAACAATCACGATGCATATAGACCTTTATGTTAGAAAACAAGCATTGTTGCCAGGCTTAATTGGCTCAGAATTGTGAATACCCAACTATATACAGTATATTACCACAACGACTTCAAGCGGCATAACCTAGAACTAAACAAACGGTTATTCCTACAAAGCTGAACCATCATAAATGTCCATTTTTTTCGTAACCGGCAAGTACTAAACAAAGACAAGCCTGCTGGGTGACCGCGAAATTGAAGGTCACTTCAAATTGTATTGGTATGTTTACTTTACGACTTGACCTAGAGAAGTTATATTGGGAAAACGATCCTGAACCATATATATGGCTCAGGTTTGTTTTCCTGGCTCAAGATTGTGCATTCATCTTGCTATAGTTGGCCTGACTTTGTATGAAAGATCTATATATATATATATATATATATATATATATATATCAGAAAAAGAAAAATATTGGGTATAATCCGCTGTAGAGCAACCGTAAACACGTGTTTCTGTATCCGCAATAATTTCTTATTCTTTCATATATATATATATATATATATATATATATATAAATTTAAATATTTGTTTTCTTGGGGTAGCGGCCTATTTTCTTAGTGGGTTCTTTCTTTTTTAAGAACGAATCATTAAAACAATACTTAACGTTTCGACATATCACATGTCTTTATCAAAATTTTTATAACATAAAATCATACAAACAGGAGTGTAAGAGAAAAACACATATTTTAAAACTTAGATTTAAATTACTTGAAAAACATTCTTGAAACTCACCAAAACACATTTAACATATGTATACTTTTTGTCTTTGTACATTATGTATATTCAGTCTTCTTATAAAAAACTTATCACGTATACTAAATTTATTATACATCTCTATAGTATAATTATATTAAAATACGTTTCTTAAAATTGTATTGTGTAGTATAAATATATACTCGTATGTGAGCACATTTTGTCTATATTGAATGTGTGTCTTTATTTTTATACATTCCTTTTTTTCAGTTTTTTTTCCCATTTTTTATTATTTTATTTTTTTATTTTTAATGTAATTTTAACTTGCTGTTGTTGTTTCATTTTCGTCTTTTTCTTTAATTATATTTATTAAATGCTAATTATTGAATTATTGGATGATAAATTTTTGATAATCCATCAATTTCATTTCTGTCATTTATTGTGTTCTTAGTTTTTACTATGTTTATTATTTCTAATATTTCTCGCGCTTTGGTATTATTTTGTTTAGCTAGAACTTTTGTATTTTTAAAGTCAAATTTGTGATTATATTTTGTTTGGTGTTTTTTAAGAGCTGTTGAATTTTTACAATACTTATGTCCTTTTAGTCTTTCCTCGAGAAGTTCTTTGGTTTGGCCAATATATACTCCATTACAACCTTCACACGGCACACTGTATACAATATGTGATTGTTTCATTAATGGTATTGGGTCTTTTAATCTGTTGTGTAGGTACTTGAGATTGTTGGTGTTTTGATATGCCAACTTAAAATTATATGGTCTCACAATATTATTGATTTTTTCTGATAAATTTGCAATATATGGCATAGGAATATATATGGGGTTCTTTTGTTGGTTGTTAACGTCTTTTTTTTTATTTAAAATTTTTTGGACATTTTCACTATTACATATTTTGTTTAATCTTTGTTTAAATATTTTGTTGATAAACTCTGAGGGGTAGTTGTTATTATTTAGTATTTCTTTGACTTTCTTAATAATAGCTGGTCGAAATTTCGCACTTGTAAGTTTTATGACTCTGTCAGCAAGTGCTATAACAACACTTTTTTTCTGTGTAATTGGTTGACTAGAGTTGAAATTTAGATACCTTCCTGAAAATGTCGGTTTTGTGTACCATTTTGTAAGGATTCTATTGTTATATTTTATTAATGTCATATCTAAGAAGTTTAAACATTTGTAGCACCACGAGTATTTAGTTACGATACTCCCCGTACTTACCCTTAGTCAGCGCTAGTAGCGCCAGCGAAGCCAGTCCCACTACTGAAGAACGCACCCCTACTACCGTGACGTCGGGGGTTAATCGCCTGAAGCGATGACCGGGCAATATAAAAGAGCCCTCCGCAGTCAGATCAGGCAGAGTGTTTCTAGCTCTCAACTGTCCTCCTGGATGAGCCGGAGTACCTGACAGCCTAGAAACACACAAGAGCTGGATTAGCCGCTCTTGAGTTAGAGGTGGAGAAGCCCCTCTGTTAGTAGAAGAGCCGGAGTTGCCGCTCTTCGTTTACGGGACTGGATCAGCCGTCCCCAACCGCCGGAGCTGGACTTGCCGCTCCCGCAGTAAGGGCCGGATCATCCGCCCACTATTGGAGGCCGGACCTGCCGCCTCCCGAGGGTGCTGGACCTACCGCCCCTCTCGTCGAAACCCAGCGAAGACGTCACCACCGGAGTAGGAAGTGCCACCCGGTCCTGACCAAGACACCGCCGGATATACAACTGTATATAAATCACATCAGTAGCAACCTGTACATAGAATATATTAAAGTCTAGATGTAAAACTACCACCCTATCGTTTTATTATCCCCCTACTTGAGTGACCCCGAGGTAGAACTGAGCACCAGGCATAAACACAGATATAAACATAGCAAAACAGCTACATAAATTGGCACCCAACTGCGAGGCTCGACGCTCAAGGAAAGAGGGACTAGACTTAGATAGGCCATTGATAAACAAAGCAAACACCTTCCGTACAACATTCCCGTCACCAGGAGCCAGGCGCAGGCCTTTGAAATGGCTCTCACACCGGAAGCCATCGTAGAAGCCTTACAGCGGATGCAACCTGTGGAGAAACCTCGACACTTCACGCAATGCCCGGTACGCTTCCGTGGAAATAGAAGTATTGAGGCGGTGGATGAATTTATCACTAGTGCTACCTTCTACAAAGAGAGTGAGGGAATTAGTGACGATAACGCCATAAAGGGGCTGTCATTGTTGTTGGAAGGACCAGCAAACATTTGGTGGAAAGGAGTGAAGAGTTCCGCAACGACATGGGAGGAAGCCACAAGCCTCATCCGAAGTGAATTTGCCCCGCCCCCACCGGACTATCAGATCTACCTGGCAGTATTTGGTAATCGACAAAACGAAGGGCAACCTACCAGCTCATTCATTTCTAACAAGCGAGCACAACTGGCCCAACTAAAGAACAGACACACCGAATCCGTTCAGCTCGATATGATTTACGGCCTACTACCCTTGAAATAAGAGACCGCATCTCGAGGGACAGTATCCCCAACTTCGAATACCTCATCAAAACGGCGAGGGAGGTGGAAACCCAATTAAGAGAACGGAAGTGGACACAAGGGAAATCGAGATCCCAAGATGCCCCGTCACAACAATATAAAAACGAAAGACGCCCCCGATGTTCCAAGTGTCGTCGTTACGGGTACTTCGCTACAGAGTGCAAAGCCAAGAAAGAAGGAACCAGTGGCCCTACAAACCGGGTAGAAAGCAAAGGCCTACAATGCTATGGGTGTCAACGGCCAGGCGTGATTAAAAGAAACTGCCCCACCTGCAACCCACCAGCACCCGCGGAGCCCAGCGCCGCCTTCTGCGCCTTAGAGACCAAAAGCGAACTACACAGACCCACGGTACGAGTGAAAATATTGGGAATGGAAGGGATAGCCGTCCTGGATACTGGATCGAGAGCCAACATTGCCGGACAGAAACTGCACTCCTTGTTCCAAACAAAAGGGATTCCTGCAAAAGCAAGCCTGATGAACATAAGTTTGGCAGATGGAACCCACGGTACCAGGGAGGTACTGACGTACCACGTAGACTGCCAGATAGGCACACGCACCGTTAACACCAAATTTATCGCCTTGCAAGGGATGCACAACACTCGAACCCTGTTAGGTTCGGATTTCATGAGACAAACCCGACTACAGCTCAACATGGGAAGTGGGACCCATGCCTTCGAAGATGGGTCCGACCCACCGCAGCCGTTTACAAACGAGGACCCGCTGCCAGGCTACCGGAACCCTGAAGAAGTAGAGACTGTAGCTACAATCATGAAAGACACAGCTGTGCCCCCTTTGCTAGAACCTATGCCAAACACCCCGAGGGACACTATGGTAGAAGATATCCGCTCTGGAATAGCTGACGGATATGGCCCCTCAGCACTCCCGGAAACCTCGTCACGCACTGCCTACATGTGGCATGACGCTACCCAGCAGATTTCTCTCGCCTGGAGTGACGACATCGACGATACCATGGACTGGATGACCTTCCACTCCCTAGAGGCCACCTCAGTGGAACTACGAAATGACGAAGGCGTACAATTGGAGTACACCGACAGACAAAGCTTAAATAATTTACTCCTGGCCTCTAAAGAATTATTTGCTCCCAGTGGCCCTCCGACGACAATTACCGAGCACCATATCGAAACTGGAAGAAACGTTCCCGCCTCCTCCCCACCATATAGAATGGCTGCCGGTCGCACCGCCGTCCTTAAAAGGGAAAAAGATCAGCTTCTGCAAGAAAAAGTCATCGAGGCATGTGAAAGCGCCTGGAGTGCGCCGGTGGTATTGGTACCAAAACCGGATGGGAGTCTACGATTATGCATAGACTGCCGGAAACTAAACAACCTCACCGTACCCGACACCTACCCACTGCCAAGGATTGATGATCTTCTCCATGCTACCAGTCAATCCCAATACATTTCGACCATGGATTTGAAGGCAGGCTATTACCAGATACCCGTACACCGAGATTCCCTGGATAAGACCGGGTTTGTGACTCCATTTGGGCTCTATCGCTTCCTGCGCATGCCCTTTGGCCTCCGAAACGCGCCTGCAACGTTTCAACGCTTGATTGACCGACTAAAAACCTCATTGGGAAACATCAGGGTATTAGCTTACCTGGACGATTTAATACTACTTTCCCACTCGGCTGAAAGCCATATTCTTGATTTGGATGCACTCTTCAAGTCACTAAAGCAATACAACCTTCGCCTAAACCGACCCAAATGCCGATTCAGCTGCCGGTCAGTAAAATATCTGGGCCATATTATATCTTCGGAAGGAGTTGGAGTAGATCCCGAGAAGACTGCCGCCATCGCCAAGAGACCAGCCCCAAAAACTCTAAAACAACTTAGAAGCTTCTTGCAGACATGTAGTTGGTACAGACGTTTCGTGGAGAACTTTGCCCACATTGCAAAACTTTTATCACAACTCACGAAGAAAAATGAGCCATGGCATTGGGGAAAAGCCCAGGAGGAAGCCTTCGCCAAACTCAAAGAAGCCCTGATTTCTCCTCCGATTCTACAACAAGCCAAACCTTCAACCCCCTATGTGTTGCGCACGGACGCCAGCGCATATGCCATAGGGGCGGTTTTACTCCAGGGGGAGGGAAAGGAAGAACGCCCGGTGGAATACGCCAGCCGCCTACTGACCTCTGCAGAAAGGAATTATTCGACTACCGAACGAGAGGCCCTCGCGGTGGTTTATGCCGTAGGGAAGTTCCGAGGCTACCTAGAAGAATCACCGTCGATTATATTAACCGACCACCAACCACTCCGCTGGTTAATGACACTCAAAACCCCCACTGGACGGTTAGCCCGATGGGCCCTGCAGCTACAGCCCTACAACCTAGAGATACGGTACACCCCGGGAAAAGCCAACGTCATTGCCGATACCTTGTCCAGACCGCCCGTCACCGAGGAGGAGGAGAAGGCCCCCCTCACGGAAGTAGGATACATTAGCATTGACTTTCCCGCGCGCTCACCTGGAGAGCTGAGAGAAGCCCAACGAAATGATCCAGAACTGACGAAAATTATCGACGCCCTCGAGAAGGGTACCCCCGAGGTAATAGGACCGTGGTCCACTAAAGGATACATCATGAATCGAGGAGTCCTATATAAATACCTACAAGACGACACCACCGACGAAGCATTGTTAGCCATACCCGAGAATGAAAGGTCAGAGATATTAAGGCAATACCACGACGCACCCACCGCTGGTCATTACGGAGTGGAGCATACTCTGAATAAAGTCAGCCGCAGATACTACTGGCCTGGGAAGAGGAAAACGGTCACCCAACACATTCGCAACTGCACGGAGTGCCAACGTTACAAAATCTCGAACACGAAGCCCGCCGGATTACTGCAGACACCCGCCATGCATAGACGTTTCGAAGTCATGGCAGTTGACCTTTTTGGACCATTACCAGAAGGACCAAAAGGGGAACGATGGATCCTCATAGTGGAAGATACAGCCACCCGTTGGGCAGAATTATTTGCGTTAGCCCAAGCAACAGCAAGCGCTTGTGCATGGACACTGGTAACTGAAGTATTCCTACGCTACGGAATACCACGAAGACTACTGTCTGATAATGGAACACAGTTTATAAGTTCAGTCATGCAACAGGTTACCCATTGCCTGAACATCGACCAAGCATTCACCGCGGTATACCACCCCTCAGCAAACCAGGTAGAAAGAAAAAACCGAGACCTGAAAACCCAGTTAGCCATCAAACGTGGCCGGAACACTTGGCCGCTATTAGATTTGCCATGAATTCCACTCGCTGCCAGACCACTGGATATAGTGCCGCTTACCTGGTGCTTGGACAAGATTTAAGAACAGCGTACGACGTAGGACATGATATTCGCGCTATCTTGGAAGGAGACACCCTTGTTCCAGAGATTACCCCGCAGCTGAAGCGACTCGCCGAGGTACTGCAAAATGCCCAGGAAACCCATGAAGCTGAACAAATGCGTCGGAAGAAAGAAGCCGATAAGCACAGGCGACCTAGCCCGAGCTACCTACCTGGAAGCCGCGTCTGGGTTAAATCGATCGCCCGAAGTTCTGGACCAAAGCTGCGCACTTCTAAGTTCACCCCAAAGCGAGACGGCCCCTACGTAGTCCTGAGTGTCCAAGGACCCAGCCGCTATGAGATCGCCAGCTGCGAAAACCCAGAGCAACCTCTAGGCATATACCACGCCGGAGATCTAACTCCAGTTGATGAAGCTGCCCCAGAAACCCAACCGGTGGAGACACTCAAGAAACGAGGTCGCCCACGGAAGAATCCAAACCCAGTCAATTAGAGGCACGAATAGCTGGACCGCTGATCGGGACGTCTAATGCGGTCCAGAGGGGGAGTCTGTAGCACCACGAGTATTTAGTTACGATACTCCCCGTACTTACCCTTAGTCAGCGCTAGTAGCGCCAGCGAAGCCAGTCCCACTACTGAAGAACGCACCCCTACTACCGTGACGTCGGGGGTTAATCGCCTGAAGCGATGACCGGGCAATATAAAAGAGCCCTCCGCAGTCAGATCAGGCAGAGTGTTTCTAGCTCTCAACTGTCCTCCTGGATGAGCCGGAGTACCTGACAGCCTAGAAACACACAAGAGCTGGATTAGCCGCTCTTGAGTTAGAGGTGGAGAAGCCCCTCTGTTAGTAGAAGAGCCGGAGTTGCCGCTCTTCGTTTACGGGACTGGATCAGCCGCCGGAGCTGGACTTGCCGCTCCTGGACGTGTGGAGCTGGAACAGCCGCTCCCACAGTAAGGGCCGGATCATCCGCCCACTAGTGGAGGCTGGACTTGCCGCCTCCCCGAGGGTGCTGGAATTACCGCCCCTCGCGCCGAAACCTAGCGAAGACATCACCACCGGAGTAGGAAGAGCCACCCGGTCCTGCCCAGACACCGCCACCGCTGTCACAAGCATCGCTGCCGTCCCCGAAGACTTCGCCGCCCCCAGGGGGAAGAAACCCCTGCCGGTCTAAATAACCACAGAACCGGAGTAGGAAGAGCCACCCGGTCCTGTCCAGACACCGCCGCCGCTGTCCAAAAGCATCGCTGCCGCCCCCAGGAGGAAGAAACCCCTGCCGGTCTAAATAACCACAGAACCGGAGTAGGAAGAGCCACCCGGTCCTGTCCAGACACCGCCGCCGCTGTCCAAAAGCATCGCTGCCGCCCCCAGGAGGAAGAAACCCCTGCCGGCCTAAATAACCACAGAACCGGAGTAGGAAGTGCCACCCGGTCCTGTCCAGACACCGCCGCCGCTGTCCAAAAGCATCGCTGCCGCCCCCGAAGACTTTGCCGCCCCCAGGAGGAAGAAACCCCTGCCGGTCTAAATAAGCACAGAACCGGAGTAGGAAGTGCCACCCGGTCCTGTCCCGACACCGCTGCCGCCGCCCCCGGAGATACAGCTGGATATAAATCAAATAAATTACATCCGTAGCAACCTGTACATAGAATATATTAAAGTCTAGCTGAAAAACTACCACCATATCATTTTATTATCCCTCTACTTGAGTGACCCCGAGGTAGAACTGAGCACCAGGCATAAACACATATATAACATAGCAAAAGAGCTACACATTCATTTTTCTCCATTTCCAAAGTAAATTTTAATTTATGGTTAAATTGGTTAAATTTATTTTGTAAATATGTTATTTTATGTTCAGGTAACAAGGCTACACACACAGTCGTCAACGTACCTTTTAAAAAAACATGGCTGGAAATGTAGTTCTTTCATGACTGATTCTTCTATAAATTCCAATACTAATTGGGCGACAACACTAGATATTGGTGCTCCCATAGCTACACCTTCAATTTGTTTGTAAAATTTATTGTCATACTGAAAATAAGTATGGGTGAGAGTCAGTTCCAAAGCTTCTAAAAAATCATTTAGCGGTATGTCAGTGAACTCTTTGACTTCATTCCATTTATTTTTAATTGTCTTTATGGCTAGAGTTATTGGAATGTTGGTGTATAATGATACTATATCTAGTGAAATTAATTTATCATTATTATTAATTTTAAGTGTATCCAAATATTGTTTGAAGTCAAAAGAATTCTTTATGAAAAATTTATTTTTGCCTGTTATATTTGATAAAATATTTGCTAAAAATTTTGATAAGTTATAAAATGGACTTTGAATACATGATACTATGGGCCTTAAAGGAATATTTTCTTTGTGTATCTAAAGAAAATAGGCCGCTACCCCAAGAAAACAAATATTTAAATTTACATAATTACACGGCCAATAAACAAAAAAGGTTTTTCTTTTAATTAATAGGAAACCTTATAGGAAAAAAAAATAATATATATATATATATATATATATATATATATATATATATATATATATATTGTTACAATACAAATATAGACTGTAACAATATTAAATTTATGAACTTGATCATCAAAATTAAATTAGTTATTGAAATTAATGATAATGATGTTTTGGAATAATTTTATTTGAATCTTGTTTATAATTACGTGATAAAAATAATAATGTTCTTTATCTGAGTAGTATTTCTTGAAGTTGTAGTCATCCTGTATGTTGAGGGATTGAGAAGTTTCTTTTTTCATTGAAGTTACCAAAATCTAGAGAGAAGAGATTTAAATGTTGTTAGTGTATTGTAAAATAAGTTATTATTTGTGTAAGAGCATATTTAATTGACGTTAATGATGTTAAAGGTAATAAGAAATTAATATTGAATAATGAATAGCTAAATTGGAATAAAATCACATTTCAAAATTCATATCACCGGATGTGACATTTAAAATGTCATTTTGACAACCGGTTAGTAAATTGATAGGAACCAGTTTATAAAATGTTTAAAGTACATAAGATGCTATTTAAAAGCCGAAAAGAATTAAATTAGTAAAATTATTAATATTAGAAGATATTCAAAACATATAAAAAGATTTAAATTCTATGTTGTTTAGAAGGTATTTGCAGAAGGAATTGATTGGCTGATTTTAAAAGTATGAGGTCGTCTAGGCAATTAATAATAAAACAAGGGACTTTTTATAAAATACTTTAGAAGAAGTGGTTGTATTTTATTAGAAAGTTAAATAAAACCTCTGATATTAATATAAAATTAGAGTAAAAACTAGTAAAAAGTGTTTAAATTTAATATTCTAACAGAGAGTTGAGTTAGAAGAATAAATTAAGTGATTTAAAAATTTTTAAGGCAAAGAAAAGTTAATTTAAAGGTATTACAATTATAATACATACCATATTTGAAATCCGAAGAACCATTTTATTGGAATTAATCAAGAATAGCAGTCCAGAAAGCCATTAAGTTCAAGATAAAGAATAATCAAGTTCCAAAGAGCTGTTTTCTTGAAGAAGAATGCTAATAGAGGCCTTGTAGTTCGAGGTGCAGTAATAATAATAGTAGTTAAGAAGTCCGAAGTCTACAGTTGCAGATCCTTTAATCAACGGAGATAAATACCAGCAAGATCCGGAAGTTCCAAAGTGTATTATTATTTGCAGAACCAGTTATCCGAAGTAGTAGGCGATAACATCAAAGAGGACTATTAGTAGCACGAAGATCATCCAGTATATAGAAGAGCAGCTAAAATAAGATCCTGTTAAATATTTGGAACCTGAAGAACATATTAATGGACTTAATGTATACTCAGGTCGTATAAATATTGCGTCTATTTTAAAATTATATAGATTTCGACCAAGACAATAATATCTTTGTTTTAAATAATTTGTTATATTGTAAAGCATACATATTCTTAAAATATTTGCAATTAGAATTTAAATTCTCTTCTTGACAGATAAATGAAAACTTGTTTAACCTTAGAACTTCAGGCAATATTACATATTACTGGTAAATTATTTCAAAAGTATTATCGTTATAATATCTTACATATATTCATTACAATAGGTATTTCTATATGACAAGTATATAAAGAATTAGTTACCTTTGAGAATTATTTTATGGAAAGGTTGTCATCATTATTTCAAAACATCAAAGAACATCACACGTCAATTGAATAAGTTTACAGTATTTGTAAATATTATATTTGTTGTCTCACATGTTTAACTTCTATAATCTTATTTACAGCATTCATTAAAATAGATATTGTATAAAACGTTGGTGGTTTTATTACTAAGAAGTACTTGTCAATTGAAAATTACTGGCATGACATTGTTTACCATAACCTGGAAAGACAAATCAAAAACGTATTAATATTTTACATTATATGCACATGATTGTTTACCTACCAGATTCATATTTATAGATAAAGGATAATAACTCATTTTAGATCATAATCAATTCAAAGCGGACCTTTTCTTCACACGATCCTGAGATTCACTCTATGGATTTACTTTATTAAAGAATGTATTGAAGTTTTATATTGTATAACGCAGGTGTACCAATTTTATAATATAAAAACTACTACTAGTAAAGACATTACAAACAGAAATAATTTAGATTACTGATGGGTATACTACCAGTTATACAATTTTTAGAAATCTAATGTATTTCTTATGAATAAATATCTGGGCTAGTCGGTGCATATTTAGAATAGGAGTAATAGAAAATATTAGTACAATTATTAGTTGAAGTATTTTATTAATTATTGGCGCCCAACGTGGGGCATTTATAATATGATTAATGGAAAACATTACTTGATATGTATTTTATTAATTATTGGCGCATAGCAACTTGGGGCGATATTGGAGATAGCACATCTATCACCAATATTATATTTATTAATACTTAAAAACGAAGGGTAATTATTTTAAAAAAAAAATATAAAGGTATTATTTTCTTTAGGTGATTGACAACTTTTAACATAATTGTTGGGATAGTAGAGGGTAATCATATAAATAATAATAAATATACAGTGTGATTTCTTTATTTTGGTACAGTTTTATACATTTATGTGGATTACATTATAAAAGAATGTTATAATACAGTACATTATAGAGTGTGTGTAAATTCTTATTTAAATACAGTGACATTAGAAATATTGTAAGTGATTTATATAATGATGCAAACACGTAGCAGAAAAGGGGATAAAGGAGATGAGGAAGCCTCAGATAGTGGAGATGAAACTTATCAGAGTGAACAAAATCCGGTGATGGATTTGTTGTTAAAAATGAGAGAAGATATGAAAGATATGAAAAATTTACAAGAGACACAGGATTTGAATATGAAAAATTTAAGAGAGGATATGAAGAAAGATTTGGAAGAAAATAGTAAGACTTCACAAGAAAAACAGGATATGAATATGAAGAATTTACAAGAAAAACAGGATGCTAATATAAAAAATTTAGAGAAAGTTATTAAGAAAAATATGGAGGATTTAGAGGAAAGGAATGTAGAGAAAATGAATCAGTTAAAAAATGAGTTTAAAGAAATGGAAAGTAGATTAGTTTCAGATATATTTAAACGAACAGAAGAACAAATGGTACTAGTTAAAGCCGACATAAATAAAGAAGTTACTAAGATAGTAAACACAAAAGTAGATATTGTATATGAGGTGTTGAAAACAGATAAGAACAAATGTGAAAATGCAGGAAAAGTGTTACAAGAGGCAATAACCAGGAATGAAGAGGTTTGTAAGAAAAGGAAGGAAGAGTTACTTGTTAATTGTGAAAAGGAATTAGAAAAGAAATTGGGAACTTATGAAAATACATTTATTAATGAAGTTGCAAATTTAAATCAACATAAGACAGAAGAGGTTAAAATGTTACAAGAGAATTTACAGCAACAGGAAGTTAAAAGAAAATTATTAGAAGATGAAATTAAAAAGATGTCGGTTAACATGAAAAACATAGGATCAAGTTCTACGATAGCACATAACTGTTCTAACTACACTAAAGTGGAGAACATTGCTCAATTTGGGGCAGATAAAACAGGAATACATCCTATGACATATTTAAGGAATATTATGAAATATTTAGAAGATATCCCGTCTTTAAAACATCAAATGGAGGTAATAAGATCTACGTTGAATAATAGTGCGTTGGAATGGTTTCAGAGAATAGAGGATAACTGTCAAGATATAAATCAATTTGAAGATATGTTCAAGAAAAATTTCTGGAATGAGTCTCATCAGAATAAAGCAAAAATTAGATTATTAACCGCAAAATATAGACATGGTAATTTGACAAGAGAGGCTTATGCTTCTAGGATATATAATCAGTGCAAATATGTTAGCGATCTTAATGAATACATGATTGCTAGTCAATTGTTAAATCACTTTATTTTTACTGATACACAAGCCATAATTTGCCAGAAGGTGAATGATATGGACTCTTTAATTGAAATATTACGTAGACTAGATGATTTTAATGATGTTAATGCGAATAGTTATACTTCTTTACCTAGAAACAATTTCAATAATGGTAATCAACGCATAAATAATAATGGTAGGTTAAATTATTTTAATAATACCGATTTTAAAAATGGTAATCAACGAGATCAGAATAATTATAATGGAAATTATAGAAACCAAAATTATAATAGATCATCACCAAACACTTATAGTCAGAATACGCAAATACGAGGAGGGTTTAATAATTATAATAATAGGAATGGTAATAATTATCAATCAGATCCTAGGAACTATAATAATGATAAAAGGTATACACAATATTCTGGAACAGATTATTATACTCAGAATAGACAAACTTATGGTAATAAACCTAAAGAAAATCAGGGAGAAAATAGACAAAGACCTATACATAATATTAGATGGGTAGATAATGATAGAGATAATGCCAGAAATGAAAATGATGAGTTAAAAAAAACGCCGATTTTGAAGGAGGATGCATATCTAAATTCAAAACCGAGCACGTCACAATCTTAAAAGAAGATATAATTAATCAACCCAGTTTTATTACTTTACAAACAATTAAATTTTATCAAAGACCTGAGAGTATATTTAAAATTAATGAAGAAGTATCTATAGTACAAGATTTTGGTTTGCCATTTATTAAGATAGAAATTGAGAATATTGTTTTTACATGTTTGATAGATAGTGGTTCAGAGATTACATTAATACAAGAGAGTAAAGTTAAACAAGTCAAAGGGTATTTAAATAGTGTGGTTAAGATAAAAGGAACTGATATTATTACAGCGAATAGAAAGAAGATGGGAACAATAAAACAATGCTTTTATACAGAAGTGATTATAAGTAAAGAAAGTTATTTTATGCAATTTTATGTCCTGGAAAATTTATTTTATGATTGTATAATTGGTATAGATAATATTAGAACGTTAGGAATGGTTATGAATTTTGAAGAAGGTAATATTTATATAAAAGAGAATATATGCAAAATAGTAAAAGAATTAAGTGAAGAAGAGAAAAATGTTTATAATGATTATAAGAAGAATATATTAAGTATAGAAATGAATAATTTAATAATTGAAAATGATAATGTACATGATAATATTGATAATGAAGAATGGAATGAGAATTATGATGAAGAGATGGAAGAGGAATGTATAAATGATACGATAAATAATTATGAAGATATTGAAAGAAAAATTAAATTACAGGACATAAAGGATAAAGTTATGGAGCATAAGTTAATAGAGATTTTATATAGGAATATATCGTTAATTAATGAAGAAATTGTTTTCGCAAGAAATTATGAACATAAACTAGTGGTTACTGATGATTCACCATTGACTTGTAAAAATTATCCTATACCGTACTACTATCAAGAACAAGTAAATAAGGAGTTGAAACGTTTAGAAGATTCTTGTATTATAGAAAGGTCTAATAGTTATTTTATTAATCCTATAGTTATAGTGAAGAAGAAAGACGCATCTTTACGAATCTGCCTTGACGCTCGCTCATTAAACCTAAGATTACGTTCTGAGCACGAAACACCTCAAAACATAGATGTATTATTGACAAAATGTGGTAATAAAAGTGTTTATAGTAAGTTGGATCTTAAAAATGCATTTTGGCTAATTAATTTAGATGAAGAATCTAGGAAATATTGTGGATTCAGTGTGAATGGTTGTGTATTTTCGTTCCGCGTGGCTCCGTTCGGCGTGAAGACTTCCCCTGCAGCTTTAATCAGATTTTTACATAAAATACTTGATAAGTATGAAGAGTTTGCATTACATTATCTCGATGATATAATAATTTTTTCCAATAGTTATGAAGATCATATTAAACATTTAGATATTATAATTACTACATTAAGAGAAGAAGGAATGAAATTGAACTTAAAGAAATGTCAATTTTTTAAGAATCAAGTAAATTATTTAGGATATGTTGTGACTGAAAAATGTATACAATTGGATCCACAAAGACTGGATGAAATTAAAAATTTTCCACGTCCTACAAAATTAAAATCATTACGAGGTTTTCTGGGTATGCTGAATTATTACAGGAAATTTGTGCATAATTTCAGTGAAAAAACGTTACCTTTATTACGGTTACTTAAAAAAGGAAACAAATGGAATTGGAATGAGGAATGTGAAGAATGTTTTGTGAAGTTGAAAGAAAATTTTGTGAAAAACCTACATTTAGAACATCCAGATTTCACTTTACCATTTATTGTACGTACCGATGCTTCAAATCATACTGTTGCCGCAGAATTGATACAAATCAAAGATAATCAAGAAGTACCTATATATTTTATTTCTAGAACACTTAAACCTTGTGAAAGTCGATATTCCACCTCAGAACTCGAAATGTTGGCAATTATTTTTTCAATTACTAAATTAAGATACTATTTAATTGCTAAGAGGTTTATCTTAGAGACAGATCATAAGGCATTAGTGAACATTATGAATACACGATTAAATAATAATAGAATATATAGATGGACTTTGATTATACAGCAATATGATATGGAAGTAAGATATAGGCCTGGTAAAGAAATGATAACAGCAGACGTACTAAGTAGAAAAGATGGAATTAATAAAAGAACTAGTTTGGAAGTTAATTTGGTAATTTTAAATCAATCGGGGATTTTATCTTTGGAATATCTTAAAAACATACAGAAGTTACCTATGTTTGATGATATAAGAAAAATATTGGAAGAATTAGGGGAGTTTAAGGAAATGACTATAGAAGAGGAGATAATTATAAAGAAAATTGGTAAAACTGAAGTTTTTGTAACAAATGCAGAACATACTAGAGAAATAACAAATTATTTACATGAAAAGTATTTGCATATTGGGGCACGAAAATGCTGGTTAATATTTAGGGAAGCATTTTATTGTAAAAATGATGAGAGGATAATAAAAAGTGAAATTAAGAAGTGTCGATTATGTGAATTGGCAAAAGATAAGAACATTACACATCAAAATATAAGTAAAAGCATAATGGTAAATGACAAGTTAGAATTGGTATCTATTGATTTTTTATCTAATTTGTTGCCAAGTACAAAAGGATATCGACATGTATTAATTATTTGTGATATCTTCTCAAAATTTGTAAAATTGATACCTACAAACAAATGCAATACGGAAACTGTATTACAATCGTTACAGGAGTATTTTTTATGTATGGGAAGCCATTAGCTATATTATCAGATCATGCGAGTTATTTTGATAATGACAGATATAGAGAGTATTTGAATTGTCAGGATATCAAAGCATATTTTTCCTCGTATAGACATCCTCAAGGAAATCCCACAGAAAGATATGTTAGAGAAACTTTAAAATATTTAAGAATTCTATTAACAGACAAACATAATAGATGGGCGAAATATCTTGGTCAAATTGAGAAGGTAATGAATCATACGCATAGTTCGGTGCATAATTTATGTCCAGTAACTGTATTTTTGGGAGAAATACCAGAAAGACCTTGGGATAATCAAGAAACAATAGATTTAAGTGAAAAGTATGAATTGGTGAGAGAAAGATCAAAACGTAAAAAATTGAAATGGGAACAAAAACAAATGGAGAAACAGAAGAAGTTTAAAAGTTATGAAATAGGAGATTTGGTTATTGTGAAGAATTTGAGGGTTACTGATCGAAAGAAAAATATTATGGGGAAGTTGCTAAAACCATACATTGGACCATTTAAAGTTAACTTAAAGTTAGGAGAAAATACCTATGAATTAATAGAACCAAATACAAATTATATAAGAGGCAGATATCATGTGTCAATGTTACAGGATTTTTATAAAGATGTAACAAATATAGATGAATAAATGGATTTGGTATAGAATACACACTTAAAAGCATAACAAACTTGAATTATGTGAGATTATAGAATATTTAAAAAAAAAACAATGGGTTGATTAAACAATGGGTTGATTAATTAATGTAGGTTTTGAAAGTACATTAAAAAAAAAACTAATGTTGTTAAGTTATTGTTATTTTTTTAAGAAAAATGAACTTGAATGAAACTTAGAGATTTTAAAATAGAATAATTGCATATAGTTATGGCAAACAATCAATTATATATAATGATGCTAGAGTAATAATTTATGTTGTATTATATTTTAATGATTGTTTAATAAATATAAATTTTATTGTAGAAGTTAAAAATTTACATTTATTAAAAAGGGGCAAATGTTACAATACAAATATAGACTGTAACAATATTAAATTTATGAACTTGATCATCAAAATTAAATTAGTTATTGAAATTAATGATAATGATGTTTTGGAATAATTTTATTTGAATCTTGTTTATAATTACGTGATAAAAATAATAATGTTCTTTATCTGAGTAGTATTTCTTGAAGTTGTAGTCATCCTGTATGTTGAGGGATTGAGAAGTTTCTTTTTTCATTGAAGTTACCAAAATCTAGAGAGAAGAGATTTAAATGTTGTTAGTGTATTGTAAAATAAGTTATTATTTGTGTAAGAGCATATTTAATTGACGTTAATGATGTTAAAGGTAATAAGAAATTAATATTGAATAATGAATAGCTAAATTGGAATAAAATCACATTTCAAAATTCATATCACCGGATGTGACATTTAAAATGTCATTTTGACAACCGGTTAGTAAATTGATAGGAACCAGTTTATAAAATGTTTAAAGTACATAAGATGCTATTTAAAAGCCGAAAAGAATTAAATTAGTAAAATTATTAATATTAGAAGATATTCAAAACATATAAAAAGATTTAAATTCTATGTTGTTTAGAAGGTATTTGCAGAAGGAATTGATTGGCTGATTTTAAAAGTATGAGGTCGTCTAGGCAATTAATAATAAAACAAGGGACTTTTTATAAAATACTTTAGAAGAAGTGGTTGTATTTTATTAGAAAGTTAAATAAAACCTCTGATATTAATATAAAATTAGAGTAAAAACTAGTAAAAAGTGTTTAAATTTAATATTCTAACAGAGAGTTGAGTTAGAAGAATAAATTAAGTGATTTAAAAAATTTTAAGGCAAAGAAAAGTTAATTTAAAGGTATTAAAATTATAATACATACCATATTTGAAATCCGAAGAACCATTTTATTGGAATTAATCAAGAATAGCAGTCCAGAAAGCCATTAAGTTCAAGATAAAGAATAATCAAGTTCCAAAGAGCTGTTTTCTTGAAGAAGAATGCTAATAGAGGCCTTGTAGTTCGAGGTGCAGTAATAATAATAGTAGTTAAGAAGTCCGAAGTCTACAGTTGCAGATCCTTTAATCAACGGAGATAAATACCAGCAAGATCCGGAAGTTCCAAAGTGTATTATTATTTGCAGAACCAGTTATCCGAAGTAGTAGGCGATAACATCAAAGAGGACTATTAGTAGCACGAAGATCATCCAGTATATAGAAGAGCAGCTAAAATAAGATCCTGTTAAATATTTGGAACCTGAAGAACATATTAATGGACTTAATGTATACTCAGGTCGTATAAATATTGCGTCTATTTTAAAATTATATAGATTTCGACCAAGACAATAATATCTTTGTTTTAAATAATTTGTTATATTGTAAAGCATACATATTCTTAAAATATTTGCAATTAGAATTTAAATTCTCTTCTTGACAGATAAATGAAAACTTGTTTAACCTTAGAACTTCAGGCAATATTACATATTACTGGTAAATTATTTCAAAAGTATTATCGTTATAATATCTTACATATATTCATTACAATAGGTATTTCTATATGACAAGTATATAAAGAATTAGTTACCTTTGAGAATTATTTTATGGAAAGGTTGTCATCATTATTTCAAAACATCAAAGAACATCACACGTCAATTGAATAAGTTTACAGTATTTGTAAATATTATATTTGTTGTCTCACATGTTTAACTTCTATAATCTTATTTACAGCATTCATTAAAATAGATATTGTATAAAACGTTGGTGGTTTTATTACTAAGAAGTACTTGTCAATTGAAAATTACTGGCATGACATTGTTTACCATAACCTGGAAAGACAAATCAAAAACGTATTAATATTTTACATTATATGCACATGATTGTTTACCTACCAGATTCATATTTATAGATAAAGGATAATAACTCATTTTAGATCATAATCAATTCAAAGCGGACCTTTTCTTCACACGATCCTGAGATTCACTCTATGGATTTACTTTATTAAAGAATGTATTGAAGTTTTATATTGTATAACGCAGGTGTACCAATTTTATAATATAAAAACTACTACTAGTAAAGACATTACAAACAGAAATAATTTAGATTACTGATGGGTATACTACCAGTTATACAATTTTTAGAAATCTAATGTATTTCTTATGAATAAATATCTGGGCTAGTCGGTGCATATTTAGAATAGGAGTAATACAAAATATTAGTACAATTATTAGTTGAAGTATTTTATTAATATATATATATTCCAACTGAAGCTGCAAATGGCGGTCTGTCGCCTGATGGTCCACCGTTTATGCTTACATCTCCAAGGTTATCCCACCTTATTCCTTGGCTACACCGTACTGATGACGACCAATGAGTCAGAAACACGTGTCTACGGTTGCTCTACAGCGGAATTACCCACTATTTTCCAAGACTTATATATATATATATATATATATATATATATATATAAGTCTATATATATAAATGTGCACAGGGAGGGGTCAGTTTAAAATAAACTGAAGTTATAAATTTCAGTTAATTTTTAAAATGCCTCTAATAACTTACCATTTATTTCTAATTATTTATTTTAACCCGTAACCGGCGTCGCTATAACTAACATGTAGGCTACGGTTGCGCAACATTTCCAAAATATCGATATTAGAATCAAATAATGTATCAAAAAATCAAAATCGATTTTAAACAAATATCGAATTAGGAATATCGATATTCCTTGATATCGATATTTTTTTTATATTTATAATAGAAGTTCTTTGTGGCTTTTCAAGTCATTTATTAGTAACAAATAATAAAATCTTTAACTTATATTTATTCCAAAATTAAAAAAATTCCAATGAAAATACAAGTGGTATAAAACAAATACAGAAACACAAATATTAACCCAGTAAACATTTTTCAAATTTCCCACAATATTATTTAGTAACATCAACATTAAAACTGAAAATGACCACTCATATATTATAAATAGGGAAGTTAACATGTAAATGTCGTAGTTACTAAATAATACTGTGGGAAATTTGAAAAACGTCTAATGGGAAGATAACGCCCCATAAAGGCGAAATGTAAAATCTATGAAATGAAACATTCCGCTGCCGCTTCCAGACTATAATTTCTACGAAATAGTACACATCCCAATAAGCATTTTCCAAATTATTAACTTTTTACTTTCTTATACGTAGTATACTGTGTCATACTGTCATTAATATTAATGACAGTATGACACTTAATGATATAACCTAAGACAGGCGTCTTACATTCCATGGCAAACCTTTATCAATATATTTTTTGATCTCGCTGTATAATATACAGTATTATCTGAGATAATACCAAGTAATATTCAAATATACAACTTAGTAACACCCATGATAATACATACTTTTACCTTATATAATATCCCCTATTAGAGATATATTATTAGCATGAGATAATACATATAGCACCAATGATATAATATTCCATATTATACAACATACTACCAAGTAGTATAGAAATTTAATACACGATACTACCTCTGATAATACCGGTATACACCAAATTTATTAACTATAAATAACTTTTTTTATACGCGGTAATAGAAGACAAATAATTAATAGTATTATACGTCATAATAATCTGTATTAACAGATTCATATTAAATTTGTCTAATACCGTGTATAACATTTTTTTGTTGTCACTATACGTAATACAAAATTTTATACCTACTATTATATTTCTAATAGCCTGTATTATAGTTTTCTCTGTGTGACTAAACATAAATAGTTTAAGTAGACTCCAGACTATGCCATAATATTTAATTTAAACAGATACTAATTCGTATTAAAATCAAAAAAATAAATTTAATCGGGAGTCTGAGGGATTCCACCTCACACTCGACGTGACAAAAGTCGCACCTCATCAGTTACGGGTTAACTTATATAAGAAATACATAGATGCAAATCCTGGGCTTGTGGTAAAATTCAAATATCTTTAGATCTCCGTAATTTTTTTTATATCTATAAAGAAACGTGTGCGGCGACCTCGATCCGAATGAATTACCTATTCATTCAAATGTATATTATATGCTTTATGAGATTGAATACACACATTCCTTTCTGAATATCAGTGTAGTTTAAGTGTTCGAGCAAAGTAATGTAAACATTGGACACAGATAACAATAGCATCTCTATCCCGAACGATATTTTCTGGAAACACGTCAACTATAATTTGCATGGCACGTCAGATGCACAGGGGTAAATGACAGCCCTAATTTTCTATCTCTTTCAGAACTTTTTTGTTCTTGTCATCGAATATTTTTAAAGACGGAGCATTACCCCCTTAACAAACATTAGTGTAACTTTATATGTGGATGTTAAACTTATTAGTGCGTTTATTGTTTCACCTAAATGTGGTGTTTTTTTTCTGAATTATTAACTAATAAGTTTTTTTCATTATTACTTTGTTTTAGAAGAGAGATGCTGCCATAGGCACCCAGGATTTCCCCCTAGTAGTATGTATATTTTTACTTTCTTATACGTAGTATAAGGAAGTATTGTGATGATGAAAATTTTCGACCTCGAGATTTTTGCAGATGTCCACGTTTGGATGTCTCCTGATACCGAAAAAGTGGTTATTAAAAAATGTCTGTGTGTGTGTCTCTCTATGTGTGTGACCACGATAGCGGTCAAACCGCTGTAGATATCTATTCCAAATTTTGTATTTACGTGTATAATCTCCCTCTTGAGGTCTGATTAGTTTATGCTATTTAGACAGGTACGTTACGAGTATAAAAGTATTTAAAATATAATTTTCAATACCTTTTGTATAAAAAAAATTTCAAAATTCAGACCGGCAGTACCACTTTTACTCTCATCGAATAGCGATTTTTTGCAAATATGTCGTAAGTTATGCATTCTATATATATTTATCAAGAGTACAAAAGTATTTAATTCTAGGTTTGCAATATTTTTTGTATATATGAAATTTCAAAATTCGGACCGGAATTAATACTTTTACTCTTAGGGAGTAGCACTTTTTTTCGAATATCTTGCAAAGTATGTATTCTATAGTGATTTATTAAGAGAATAGAAGTACTTAGAATAGTATTTTGAATAATTTTTGTGTAAAAAAATTCTTAAAATTGTATAGTTTAAAATGCTCATACTTATAAGAAAGTCGTGTGGTGGCCACACCTCATTTTTATATTTATATTTAATTTTAGTAATCTTAATAATTATTTTTCATTATCTTTTTATTTTTCGTGATTGAAAATGAAAGTATGTTATCATCTGGTGTATTATTTTTTGATAAATATTTGAAATGTTTTAGTATTTTTCAATAAAAATAGTTTCGAAATTTAGAGAGAATCACAGGATATGTTTATTAATTTTAGGTTTATATTTAAAAAAAAAATTTTCCTTATTATAAGTAGTTTAGAAACTCCTTTTACTTTCTTATACGTAGTATATAAGGAAATATTGTTATGATGAAAATTTTCGACCTCGAGATTGTTGCAGATGTCCACGTTTTGAAGTCCCATGATACCGAAAAAGTGGTTTTAAAGAAAATTTTCTGTGTCTCTCTGACTGTGACCACGATAGCGGTCAAACCGCTGTAGATATCAATTCCAAATTTTGTGTTTAGGTGTATAATCTCCCTCTTGAGATCTGATTAGTTTTTCAGTAAAATAGGTAGACCAGAAGTAGCAGTTTACTTTAGTGAAAAAATCGAATTTTGCCAATATTTCGTCAACTACTAAGTTTAAACAAATTTATAAGAATTCATATGATCTGAAAATTAAAACTGAGAACAATTTTATTTAAAAGTTTTTCGAAATTTCTACCGGAAGTAGGTTTTTTACTCTTATCGAAAATCAGTTTTTTGCGAATATTTCGCAAGTCATGCTTTTTAGACAGGTACGTTACGGGTATAAAAGTATTTAAAGCATAATTTTCAATATCCTTTGTATAAAAAAAATTTAAAAATTCAGACCGGAAGTACCAGTTTTACACTTATCGAATAGCGATTTTTTGCAAATATGTCGGAAGTTATGGATTCTATATATATTTATCAAAAGTATTTAGTGCTTGATTTGCAATATTTTTTGTACCACTTAAATTTCAAAATTCGGACCGGAAGTAACACTTTTATTCTTAGGAAGTAGCACTTTTTTTCGAATATCTTGCAAAGTATGTATTCTATAGAGATTTATTAAGAGAATAGAAGTACTTAGAATAGGATTTTGAATAATTTTTGTAAAAAAATTCTTAAAATTCTATAATTTGAAACGCTCATACGTATAAGAAAGTCGTGTGGTGGCCACACCTCATTTTTTACTGTGGGGTAAATCAAATAACGGCTTCTCTATAGATTTAATTAATAATATTTTAGAAAAACTACAGAAATCCAAAACGCTATCTTAAATTTACCCCACAGTAAAAAACAATAGAAAAGGACAGACAGGAAGGACATTCGATACTAGAATGAAAGAACATAAAAGATGTTATAGGGATAAGAAGACAGACTCAACTTTTGCTAATCATTGCTTAGAACATAATCATAAATTCAATACTAATTTTACAACTTTACATGTTTTAGGAAAAAGTAGAAATCTTAATATGCTAGAAAGTTTAGAAATTAATAAATGTAATAAATTAGGTATAATATTAAATGATCAACTAGATATAAATAACTCCCCCCCCCCACCCTAGTAAATCTAAAATTTAAACATGTGCACCCCCTCTTAGAATGAGATTGATTGTAATTTGTATTATATATATAGGAGCTAATTTGTACTTTGAAATTCATTCCAGATCGTCAACTGTGAGCAGATAGTTATTATTATAGCTTCACTCACATTTTTCAACTTGATTATCATCGATATTATTGCGTCAATATCGGCAACACTCTCTACCGACTGCGACAGATACAAAACAACAAAAAATGGACGGGCCGGGGCCCTCTCCTCCGAAATTAGGACCCACAAACGAACAGTTCGACAAAGGGCTATACGAACTAGAAGAATTAGACATGCTTCGCTTTCAAGCGCGAATGCGACTCTGCATGAAAGAAAAATTCGGAATAGACACGCCAAGTTCCTCCGAATTTACTACAGTAAGAAAGAGTAAAAGAAATAAAAAAGAAGAAAACGCTGAAAATCAATTAATAAACATCGAGAACAGATACAATGTGCTTAGTGCTAGTGCTAGTGAGAACAGTGACCATATGGATACACAAGATACAAAGGACAAACTCAACAGGACCCAAAACCGACATCCTCAAAAAACGGGGTAAGTCCAAAAACACAACATTCACACACACACACTATACAAAACACCAACCGTGTTGCACGTCATGTAAAATCTAATGCTAGTAACAGTCAATTAGGACAACCGAAATCCCCTAAAATAGCGCCCATTTTTATTACTGAAACAGAAAAATGGAACTCTGTAAGAAAATGAATTCAAACATACAACATAGTCACCACTAAAAGGAAAATGGTCTCCGCCGGGGTGCAAATTAACCCCGCAACGGAAGATGATTATAGGAAAGCTAAATAAAATATTAGAAGCTGAAAAAATCCAATTTTATACATACCAAACTAAAAAGTGAAAAAAAGCTCAAAATAGTTTTACGCGGTGTACCCCTCCACATAACACAGGACGACATCAAAGAAGACTTAACTGACAGAGGTTACCCCTCTGACAAACTCACACGCATGAAGGGTAGGAATGGCAACCCCATTCCTCTAGTAATTATTGAAATTTCCAAAGAGTAGGGTAGACCGGGGATAAAAGTGCCATGGGGAAAAAGTGCCACTTGCCGCCATTTTTTTAAATTAAACGAAACGCATGCGACGCCAACATTACAAGGTAATGTCTATACCGCTTCCTGTCGAGCACATGCATTTAGTATCGAAGTAGTCGTGTCAGCGAGAGGACATATCATTTTTAATTTGTGCGCTACGTAGTAAATAATTTGTTGTTGTCTATTTTTTGTTGTGCAATAGTTAGTTGTCATCGAATCTGAAGCAGGTAAGTTTGCTCTGATACATTTTTGATTCTTTTTTGTTGCAGTGCTGTCAAATCTTCAAATATTTCAGATATTTTTTTTGTTATGATCAATAGTATTGGAATAAACCAGTTGGGGTTAAAAGTGCCACGTACGTTTTATGTGACACTTTTTACCCCACTATGGAGAATGAAGCGTTGTTTTACTTCTTTTGAATTTTTTAATGATTGAAACTCATTATTAAATCAGATGTTTTTTTTTTCAGAATGCGAAATTACACCAGGAAAACTGCGCGGGGGCAAGCTTCTTTAGAAGAAATGCATCGTGCAGCTGATCTTGTTACAAAAAATGGACAGTCCATAAGGTCAGTAGCCAAAGCTCTTGGGATATGTAGAGTGTCTTTAAACAGATTTATACAACGCCGTAACACGGATCCAAACACGACCTTTGGCTATAGATCAGCACGTAGGGTTTTTAATGACGAGGAAGAAACAGCACTTAATGAATATTTGACACAGTCTGCACAAATATACTTCGGTTTAACCCCAAAAGAGGTGCCTCGTCTAGCATATGAGTGTGCAGTCCAATATAAAAAAGATATGCCAGACTCATGGCGACTTAACAAACAAGCAGGTGCTGACTGGTTTGCAGCGTTCTTAAAAAGAAATCCACGACTTTCCATTCGAACACCTGAAGCAACGAGTTTGGGAAGGGCAACATCTTTTAATAAAAAAAACGTAACTGATTTTTTCGACAAATTATATAATGTTTTGGAGCGCTACTCATTCACTGCTTCCTCTATATGGAATACAGATGAAACAGGAGTTTCAACAGTCTTGAAACCTCCAAAGATTTGTAGGGGTGAAAGGGTCAAGGCAAGTCGGTGCTCTTACTTCAGGTGAAAGGGGAACAAATATTACATTAACAACAGCAGTTTCTGCAAGTGGAGTTTGTATACCCCCTATGTTTTTATTTCCCCGAAAGAATTATAAAGATTATTTTATTCGGGGTGGACCACCTGACAGTGTTGGTACAGCAAACTCATCCGGTTGGATGACGGAAGATAGCTTTCTTATGTTCATGAAGCATTTCATTAAACATGTGAAACCGACAAAGCAATCACCAGTCCTTCTGTTATTGGACAACCATAATTCGCATTTGGCCATATCAGTTTTAAATTTGGCGAAAGATAATGGTGTTATTTTATTATCTTTTCCGACCCATTGCTC
Source organism: Amphimallon solstitiale (assembly GCA_963170755.1). Classification (NCBI taxonomy): domain Eukaryota; kingdom Metazoa; phylum Arthropoda; class Insecta; order Coleoptera; family Scarabaeidae; genus Amphimallon; species Amphimallon solstitiale. The sequence goes on along the minus strand of OY720677.1, from coordinate 77,067,192 downwards.
GCACCGTCTGCAGCCGTTGGATGTGGGTGTATACGGCCCAATCAAGAGATACCTGTCTTCTGCGCAAGATGCCAGGATGAGAAATAATGCCGGAAAGAATATCACAATTTATGATATTCCATCGATTGTCAATTCAGCTTACCCCCTAGCGATGTGTCCTAACAATATTATAAATGCTTTTAAAAAGAGTGGCATATTTCCTTATAATCGGGACGTATTCTCAGATATTGATTTTGCTCCAGCATATGTCACCGATCGGCCAGTTCCTCCTGACGGAAATTACAATCAGGGCAATCAACTTTTAGAGAATGATAAGCCGTCAAATATTCAAGAGCACATTCCTAACGACTATTCTCAACAAAACCTTCCTAGTGAAAATAGTCAACATAAAGAATGTACAAAGAACATAGGCAATGCCGAAAATCCAGTAGCTGGACCATCTAACATTGATAATCGGCCAGGAAAACAAACATTTTCTCCACACATAGTAAAACCGCTTCCCAAGGCGGGACCTCGAATGGGATCGACAAAAGGCAGAAAACGTAGATATACAGCTGTGCTCACCGATACTCCAGAAAAGGACGCTCTAGAGAAGGAGCAAGCAACAAGATGCCAGAAAGAGATGAAACAAGTTAAGCAAAAGACAAAGCAAGTTAAAAGGAAAGTTTTCTCAAGCAAAAATAAGCATGACTCGGAGTCTTCAACCGATTCAGAAGATAACTGCCTTTGCCTAATATGTTGCGATTCATATTCACAGAGCTTACCTTCAGAGGAATGGGTGCAGTGTAGATCCTGCAAAGAATGGGCTCACGATAAATGTGTTACGGGTGACTCAAAATTGTTTATTTGCGTTAACTGTGACAGTGACATGGACTAATAAATATCACGTTTTAAAAATGTCATGTACTTTTATTTGAACGCATTAAAAATCACCTTTACCTACGTATTATCTATTCTATCCTATCATGGCACAACTTACCCCGTGGGCGTCACTTTCTACCCCATGTATGGGGTAAAAAGTGCCATCTACAGGAAACCATAAAAGGTGATATTACCGGTTTTTTTTATTATGTTAAGTCTTTGTGTCATATAATTTTTGATAACTTAAAGTTAAAACCACTAAAAGGACAAAGAAGGAAAAAAAGTAATCTGCCAAATTTTTTTTTAAAACACATTTACTAAAAATGGCACTTTTATCCCCGGTCTACCCTACAAACCTATATATGACATTCGTCACATTTGCGACTTGCACATTACTGTAGAACTTCTTAGAACGCGAACAGATATTATACAATGTCATAAATCGATACCCCAGTACCACACCGTAACAACTCAAGAAAAGTTGTTTTCGAGGTATGTACAGCTAAGAGTTAAGATAAATCAAACGTATCGGTTGCCATATAGTAACAACTCTAACTTCAATAAGTAACCGGTAGAGAGCTCGAGACACCTTTTAGAATTTGTGTGATTTCTTATGTTATAAGCGTAACAACTCAATTTGTTACTCTGTTGAATTAGTTCTTCCTATCTGTCGCTCAATGTAAGAATAACAGAGTAACAAGTCTAGTTGTTACCTTCTTGAATTGTAGTATTTCGAACAAGGCTTTTTAACAGAGCGAGTTGTCTACTTTAACAGTGATGAGTGGAAACATTATTAAAGCTGTAAGCGTGCCTAAAAAGTTACCCTATGAATCGAGGGCTGCATATATGACTAGAATAGCTACTATTACATGTGAATATCCGAATACCAATGAAATACTGGTAAGCATACTCCTTTCCAAAATTCTAACCTAAAAATTCAATAAAAATTCTTGAGCCGAGTACGTTAAGTAGTTGTAAAATTTTTAAACGAACTTATTCATGATTTTGATAAATTATTACACTATATTATGTCAGAATTTAAAACAAAAATAATGCGTAATTTTCAACAATCGCTTGCTCCATTCAACTGTATCTAATTATATTTCTTTCAAACAGGAATTGCCCTCCTCATCTGAAGCACGAAATTAGTGGGAATATGGTACGAATGAAAGGAGAAACAACACTCCTATAGAAGAAAATTTGGATATGATCAATGTATCTAGAGAGGAAAATGTTATGAGCGAAATTATTGACAGTAGTAATTTAAATGATGAATTTGATAGCGACGATAGTATCCAAGATAAAAATTACATCACTTCAAATACGGCGTCATCTGAAAGTGGGGAATCTACATTAGGTGAGGTGAACACGAACAATCAAAATGTGATAACTGAAGATGAAATCAACATGATCAACATAGCCGCCAAACCAAAGAAACAATTAACAAGGAAACGGACAAGAAATCCTGAATCTTGGGAGAAAAATGTCCGGAAAAGGAGAAGAAATCTTGGACAAGAATATGTTAATACGAAAGGTAAGAACATTGCCGAGAGAAAAATGAAAGAGCCATGTTCAGAAAGATGCAGACTTAAATGTCGTTCGAAGCTGACAGAAGAAGCGAGAAGAAATATATTCGAATATTACTGGTATCTGGGTGCTGTTGAGGAGCAAAGGGCGTTTCTAAATAAATGTATGTTTGAAAACATAAATCCTGAGTATCGAACGTCTAAACAAGGTAGTAATAGAGCATATAATATAAAATATACATTTTTTTAATGAAGAACGTCCTATCCAAGTGTGCAAAACATTTTTCAAGAACACCCTAGCTATTAACAATAGGGTCATTTTTACAACTATTAAGAAAAGAAATATTCAGGGAGGTATAGACAAAGACAAAAGCGGAAAAGTTAAAAATGATAGAGCAATAGGTGAAGACATTAAAGAAGATATTAGGAATCATATAAATTCATTTCCGCGTGTGAGTTCCCATTACTGTCGTGCGGGAACAAATAAAGAATACTTAGATGGAAGTTTAAATATAAGTATTATGTACAGACTCTACGTCGAAGACTGCAAAAATCGTCAGAAAAATTATGGCAACCAGTGGGTTAATGCACATATTTTAAATAATGAAACAAACATAGGGTTTCATGTCCCTAAAAAGGACCAATGTACTTTGTGTGAAAACTTTAAAAATGGCAGTGAAGAAAGCTTGCTTGTTAATAATCGACAGCTTCATATAATCATTTTCTCTTGTGCAACAAACTTAAAAATTTTATGCACATCTGATAAGATTATATAGACGGTACCTTTGATTATTGTGCAAAATTTTTTGTCAATTATTTACTATTCATGCATTTAAAAATGGCCATTATATACCAGTGGCTATGTTGTTACCAAATAAGACAGAAATTTGAAAATCATCTTCACGAAAAAGAACTTAGTAGACAGGAAAAAGCAGCAGATATTCAGAATGAAAATGTAGAAGTGTACTGCTACGATCTACAAGCGGTACTGCCCACGCCTTGTGGAGAGGTGAATACTTTCTTCTACAAGAGAAAATTATCCACCTACAATTTTACAGTTTTCGACGTCAAGAAAAAGAAAGGTTATTGCTATTTATGGCACGAAGGTATCGCGAAAAGGGGTGCCAATGAAATTGCAAGCTTCGTGTACAAATTCATTTCCTTGACACCAAAGAAAACTTAATATTTTATTCAGACAACTGCACTGGACAAAATAAAAATAAGTTTATAGTTGGGATGTATTTATACTACGTTCAAACCATGGAAAAAGTTAGCTCGATTACTCATAAATTCCTGGTTGTTGGTCACACCCAAAATGAAGGGGATAGCATGCATGCTGCCATCGAAAGGGAAAAGAAACGAATGCTAAAAAGTGGACCAATTTATGTACCTTCACAATGAAGCATTGTTGTTGCTGCTGCTAAAAAGCAGGGTCCTCCTTATATAGTAGAAGAAATTTCCACTAAAGATGTATTTAACTTTAAAGCCATATCAAGTAAAATTGGAAGCAATTACAACACAAACACTGACAATGAAAAAGTAAACTGGAAAGACATTAAAATAGTTAGAGTGGAAAAGACAGATCCTTTTACCATCCAGTACAAGACATCTTATGGACAAGAATCGTTTAAAAGAATCCAAATACGAAAAAGTATGAGATTGCAAAAAAGTTACAGCATTGCCCTAGTGCTCACGCCAGCTTATACGAAACCACCAACAATTTCTATCGCAAAGAAGAGGAATTTAATGGAACTATGTACTGAAAATGCAATCAAACCTGTACACTGGCCTTTTTATGAAAGCTTAGTAACTTCAAACGAAACCAATTCAGAGACAGAATCTGAAGGTGAAGAATCTTAAATCGCTAACTTCTTGTTTTCCTTTAAAACATTTTCGTATTCTAAATTTACTTGTATTTGTTTTGATTAAAGGTCTAAAAAATATTATGATTTTTTATTATACCTTACTTGTTACAACGCGCATTTTTAAAATGTAATTCAATAAAGTAACAACTAATATCAAAATTCAATTTACAGTCTCCAGGATATTTTTTGTTGCGCAATCAATGTTATAATAATTGTATCACGTCGTTTAATGCTGAAAATAAATTTCAAAAGTTAGTTCTAACAAGAACTATTCAAATTATATTTACTTTTATATCTCTAAAATTCTTTAACTTCAATTATCTCAAAACACTAAATTATGTGTTGTTATGGTATGATACTGGGGTATCGAAATGTCAAATGTTTGGACATGCTCAAAAAAACTGTCACGTAGACTACAAATGTATGAAGTGTGGAGAAAATGGCGCGCCTGGTCAAGTTTAAACTAACTAATCCGCTTATCTAATGAGTTAGGGAATTCCAGGTACCTCTGCTTCTTAATATTTTACCAGAGAAAGCTTTTCTTTGGATATGGATGATATTGTTTACTTTATGTGATTGGTGCTGTGGTGGGGCTAGTGCTTTAAGTAAGTATTTAAAACCGCACTTTATGAAAAAATGTTTAGTAGTTTATAAAATTTTATACGGATTTCATCAATTTTGTGTCTATTTTGTTTCATTGCTAATATCAATATGGAGTCAATGTTGAGTAGTAAAGGAAAGAAAATGTTAACAGTGGAAGAATATACTTTCCTAAGGGATAAGGAAACTCTTCAAGGTGTGTCTTACAGGTGTTCGAGAAGAGGCTGTATCGCATCTCTGTTAGTGGATAAATCTGAAATAGTTTTATTAAATTCGAAAAAAGAACACAACCATCCCGCTCCCCAAAAATTATCTGTAAAAGTAAGTTTGTTTGAAGTATATTTTTCGTTCTGTTTTATTTCTTGATGGTAACTTAAATTTTTTGCACTTATTTACATTATTATGTTATGTGTTATGTGTACATCTATTTACAACTTTATCTAATTAATTCTCTTGACAGAAACTACAAAACGGAATTAAACGGAAAGCCATGGATGATCCATCGGAACGTCCTATGAAATTAATAAATCGCTTGTTACATGAAAATTGCGATGAAAATATCACAACGCAAGACGTAGGAAACATAAGACAAAGTATATACCGAGCCAAAAGAAGTGTTCTACCACCATTGCCCCAGTCACTAGAAGACGTCCACGAAGCTTTGGAATCGATTCAGTGTCAGACCAACAAGGGAGAAAACTTTTTGCTTGTTAATAATCGACAGCTTCATATAATCATTTTCTCTTGTGCGACAAACTTAAAAATTTTATGCACATCTGATAAGATTATATAGACGGTACCTTTGATTATTGTGCAAAATTTTTTGTCAATTATTTACTATTCATGCATTTAAAAATGGCCATTATATACCAGTGGCTATGTTGTTACCAAATAAGTCTAGTTCAACTTATTTGTCAGCTTTTAAATTATTAATTGAATGTTGTAAAGATATAAACTTAGATTTTAGCCCTTTTGAAGTAATTTGTAACTTTGAACTTTCTTTTCATTTAAGTATAAGCACGTATGGCCATCACGTGTAATTAGTGGATGTAGATTTCACTTAACTCAAGCATGGTTCAGAAAATTGCAAAATTTGAGTTTGACATTAGAATACAAAAATTCAAATTCTGAAATTGGTTTATGGTTACGTTGGACTTTCGGTCTAATATTTTTGAATCATGGCCAAGTTGGCGACTGCTTTGTAGGAGATTTTTATTCTGTGATTTCTAATGACAGAAGAATAACTCAATATGCAGATTATTTAGTTAGCAATTATATACACCAAAGTGCTTTGTTTCAGCCTCATTTGTGGGCATCATGCACCGCTTCTCTAGAAAAAACTACAAACTGTTGTGAAGCTTTCCACAGCCATTTTAATTCTTATTTTTATAGTCCCCATCCGGACATATTTACTTTTATGTCTGTATTAAAAGATTTACAATTGCATACTTACATAAAAATTAGAAGTGTAAATATTCCGCGCAAATTTACAAATTGTGAATCAACAAAGCGTATGGAATACATTTCCAACTTAATTAAAATGTATAAAAATGGACAAATTTCTCGGTTTCAATTTGTTAAAAGTGTTAGTTATAATTATTATAAGAAATAAATACGTTTAAATACAATATCAGTTTATTCTTACTCCACCTTCAATGCTTAAATATTTTTTTTTAATAGCTACCCTTGCTAATTAGGTACCCAAATAAATCTGACAGTCGCGCGTAAGTGACATGCCAGCTTAAATTGCATTTTAATCCCTCGCGCGCAACTCACACAAGGGATTACGACTAAACTGACCGCCGCGCGCAAGTGATGTGCGGCCGAGAAAATCACTCCACACATTTATGCCCCAAACCTAAAACTGTCCCCCCTAAATGCGCTAACTGTGGCGGCGAACACCTATCAATCTCTTTTAAATGTAGGAAAAATCCCAATAATACACTTAATCAAAAGTATGTAGAGGCACCGCTACCTAAAGAAAACCCCTGGACTCGTAGACCACCTCCACAAAACACTACAAACTCTAACGATGAACTCGCTATCATATTAGGACGTATGATTATTACAATCAACCCAACTAACGCAACGGTACAACAAAAGACTGACTTCATTAACCAGACTGTAGAAATTACCAGATTATTCAATCAAAGATGAACAATTCTGGTAATTTAAAAATAGTATTTTGGAATGCTTGCGGTGTAGCAAACATAAAAGACGAACTACGCGCTTTTATTCAGTTAAATAACATAGATATTGTATTATTAAACGAAACACATTTAAAACCGGGCAGGTCCGAGTAGAGTCCCATTTACCTGCTTTAATACGGGGACTAAAAATGTATATGTCCGAGTAGAGTCCGATGGAGATAATCCCTTTTATTGCCCATCTAACTGCCCACTGGAATGTCATTAAAGATCATTACTTCTAAATGAATATTTGTCACTAAAAGCTTTTACGATTGGTCATAAATCACCCCCATCCCCCTGAAAAATAAAACTTCTGCAAAATATTAAGTCACACAATATTAAAATATCAGTATGGTTTTGTCTCTCCTTTCGTGTATTTCTGATTTTCCAAGTGTGTTATACGTCATGAGTGCCATAGAATTTGTCGTAAGTGAAAAAGGAAAAGAATTAGTCGTACTGAACGGGTTTACGTATTGTTTTCATAAAAATTTATCGGGTGGAGTACGTCGCTGGAAATGTTCAACGGCTGCAAGTAAAAAATGTCCCGCTTATTTAAAAATTTACGCCGAAACAAGAATTTTCCTAGAAACAAATGACAAACACAATCACCCGACATTGGATGAAAAAATCTTAAATAGGAATATTTTTAACAATTCCGTGAAGAGAAAGGCGACTGAAGACTTGAATGAAAAGCCTTTAAAGATAATTCATAAAGAATTGAGTGCAGGAGATTCGGCAACACTAACCGAGCATGATATTCGTCGTATAAGAAAGAACATTTATACCACAAGAAGAAACGTTTTACCTAAGCTCCCGACAAATTTGAAAGAAGTGCACGACGTCCTCAATTCATATGGCGCGAAAACAAATCGCCAAGAAAATTTCTTATTGGTAAATGACAGCAAAAATCATATAATTATGTTTTCCTGTAAGACAAATTTGGAATTTTTGAGTAGCTTGAAAACTATATATATTGTAGTAATACCCCCTTTCATAGGTGTATCAATTACATTTAACAATATGCTACTATATCAATGTACTAGTAGGCATATAAAACTTTATTTCATACAACAAACCATACAAATCCCTTCTTATCTTATCACAAATTTGGGTTGCCAATATGTATTTTCAATATTTAGTCTAATAAAGATATAAAATGAATTATTAATTTGTCCGTAACTAACTCAGTCGTATTATTTCTATATACTTTGATATCTCTTTCCAATACTTTCTACAATACTCCATAAAATTCTGATTTCATAAATCTAACATTTTATTTTCAATTAAATTCATCTTTTAGAAATTTCAACTTTTATATATTTTTTTAACTAAAATATTCCTTAGTCCGAACCTGTGCCTTTTAGTTTACTTAGCAAACTATATACGTGTAGTAAATTTTCTTCTGATAAAGTTGGTAACTCGAAACTTGAACGTTAGTACCGCTTCACGTTGGAAATTATTATGACAAGATTTCTGATAAATAATTTCTTTCGATACAAAATCTATATATTTAGTTTTATTTTAATACTGCACAAGATCTCCTTTTATCTCAGAGTAAGTATTTTTTTTCGGTTATGATATATAGCCCATAAATTAAACTGATGTCTTTATTTTTAGGAATTCCAACATTTTATAATGTAGTAATTTTCTAACAGATATTCGACAACTACCAGTAAAACAAAGATAGAAAACTAACAAACAATATATTAAATTGATAAAGAATTTAACAATATTTCTGGATCAATGATGAAAATGCCAAAATTTTATACAAACACCCTATCTAAACTTGTTCAATATCAAAATAATATGGTTATGAAAAGAATAGATTTTAACCTCTTTTTTTTAAGGTATGTTTTTTTTATATTTATATTACAAGTAAAATAACTTTATATTTATGAGAACTATTACGAACTTAAATGAATAGTATTATAATGCAATTATTTATGATCTCTTACTAAATTTTGTATATAGTTTGTCATGTGGTTTATTTTTCTATACTCTTCAACAAATATTTAAATAATAATAGAGAATTCCAAATGAAAAATAAAAATATATCAATACAACCTTCGTTTATATCAGAGTATTTTCTTATTAAGTAGCTCCTTTTAATATAGTCTTGTTACTTTGTAGCCTCAGATGTACTAGAATCCTACAGCAATTTCTTATCCTAACAATGGAACAGCTGTCTGTGCCTCGTAAAAGTGACTGCCTGTACTGGAACAATGAAAAATGGTCCTAACACGATTGGATTTTCTCTCTTGATATATCTGAATAATGCTCCAATGAATTCATAACCCCGTCCAGGAAGTTCTTCGATTAATTAAACAGCCTTGATAGATAAACTTGAATTAGTCCTACTTCTATATGAGTTTTTCCTTCTGGATATGTACGTGTGATGCTCCAATTCTTTTATGACACCGTTTGAAATGGATACTCCTTCAGGATAATTACGTATGATGCTCTAATTCTTCTGTGACCTCGCTTAAAATGGATACTCCTTTTATGGTAAGTAACTTTCTAATTATATTTCCTGTTCTTATTCACTACAATCTTCCTTCACTAGTACAGTTTAATTAAAACTGCTAACATTTATTTTTCAGCACACTAATACTTCGTTTTCTTTACCAATTATATTTCAAAATGTTTGAATATTAAATTCCAATATAACTATACTTTTATTTAGCTTTATTTTATGAAATTTTGGCTAAAATAAAATAATCGCCAATTTCATAAACTCTCTCTGCAAAAATATTTTTTCGAATTTTTTTTATTTATTTATCCCATTCCCTTACCTTACCGTGTACCAACTGTTTAGTACGTGAATTTTCTATCGTACCGCCGACTTTATATTTCTCTTCGTACAATTGTTGGGTATTTCGCTTATTTTCTTTTCGTCTAAGTCATGTTCATGTTTGCGTTTAATTCTAAGTCACAGTGTTAACTCCCTTTATGGTCAGACTTAGACTTGTGTTTGTTATTTTGTTCGAATGCTCCCGCCTTCCATTTTGAGGTATTTCCGTGACGTTATGTTTTTGAAAAGATGCGTGTAGCGAACGCGCAATTGTGAAGGAAGAGATTTCCCGTTTCCACTTCACTTGATAGTCACATCTTGTGTAAGAACAGTGTGTGCAAATTGCTTTCTTCCTTTAGTACTTAGGTACATTATCTATGAAGATATTTTCGCGTATGCGGCTTTAAATTGGAGTAAGCAGTAGGGTAAGCCAGACAGTTGTTGGCACCCATACAGTGATTGGCACTCAAGAGAATTTCTTCTTTTTGTAAGGGTTTGGGGCACTGGCGGTAAAAATGTAGTGATAAACGACATACATTGGACACTTCTCTGTCACGTGACCAATTATTCCAGTCCAGACAAGTCAGTCTGAATTGTAAAGCGTCACTCAATGCACCTATGCTCTACAAGCTTCTAGAACTCGTGTATTTCTATAAGGTGTGAACTCAAAACAAGTGCCCTATTTTTTGTTTTTATGCAGCGACATTTAGCAAGGTAAGTTGTATGTAATCAATATAGTTTATTCTTAATTTTCAATAAATAATTCAGTTGAAAATCATGCCATTTCTTATATTTTTAACATGCCAATAACTGTATATGGAAAATGCGGTTGAAGACAGTTATTGACATGGGGTGCCAATAACTAGCTTGTCAAAAAAAACTGGAAAACAGTTATTGGCATTTCAAATATACATTATTTCTGTTGTCATAATAATTTTACAAACCAGAAATATGTGTTTTTTAAGTCATTACCCATAAACAATGTTTTGGTCCGGCACCGTATACCTACTTAAGGGCACTTAATTATTATTCTCTCAAAAAAAAATTTTTACAGGAAGGGACACAACGATGCCTAAAACACCAAGTGGTAAAAAATATGACAAAACATATGAGGAGGAAACAATACAAAAAGCGCTTGATAGTATTAAAAATGGAATGTCGAAAAAAAAGGCATCTGAAGTATTCAACGTACCTCGATCGACTCTTCAATTTCGCCTGAGCGATAAATTTACCAAAGTTTCCCATGGGCCATCACCAATTTTAACACATGACGAAGAACGTGCGTTAGTGGACTGGGTGAAGGACTGTAGCAGAAAAGGATTTCCAAGAAGAAAAGAAGACCTTCAAGCGTCTGTAAAAGATTTTTTAGACAAGGAATCAAGACCAAATCCTTTCAAAGATAATATGCCTCAAGACGGGTGGTATTATTCTTTTTTAAGAAGAAATCCTGAGCTAACACACAGAACGGCAGAAGGTGTCACTGCATCCAGTTCAAATGTGTCCGAAAGAGACATAAGAAAATGGTTTAATCAAATCGAAACTTACCTAAAGGAAAAGAATGTATACAATGTCTTACTTAATCCCGAAAGGATATATAATGGCGACGAGACCAACTTTAATTTATGTCCCAAAAATAAGAAAGTGTTAGCACCGCGTGGCGCAAAGAATGTTTACGAAATTGAACGAGGACCTGCGAAATCAACTTTAACTGTGATGTTTACATTTTCAGCAGAAGGCAAAATGGTTCCACCGATGGTTGTATACCCTTACAAACGAGTCCCGGAAGAAGTAGTTTCCTCATTGCCTGTAGGATGGAAACTTGGAAAAAGCGATAATGGTTGGATGACCTCTGAATTATTCTATGAATACATAGGAAATATTTTCTATCCATACCTTATTGATAACAAAATCACTTTTCCCGTAATACTTTTTGTGGATGGTCATACTACTCACTTGACATATCATCTGAGTCAACTTTGCACTAAATTGAACATTATTTTGGTGGCGTTGTATCCCAACTCAACCAGGATTTTACAACCTGCTGATGTATCTGCCTTTAAACCGATTAAGTCCGATTGGAAAAAAGCTCATATAAAGTGGAACAGAGATAACCCTAAACAGGCTGTAACAAGAGAAAAGTTTGCCGGTGTGCTTAAAACAGTAATAGATGAGGTAAAGGCCGAAACTCTACAAAATGGTTTTCGCACCTGTGGTCTATTTCCATGGAACCCTGAGGCAATAAATTATACAAAATGTCTAGGCATTAGTAATAATGCTAAAACTGACTTAAAAAAAAATGATAAACATACTCGTAATGTAAAACGACCCGAACCTTATGACACTATTGACTTCAAAACGTTTGAAAGCATTGTAGGAGCAGAAGTACTTAGTACATTGGAAGACAATCAAAATGATTTGACTAATGAGATGAAGATTCTGAGAGACATATATCAAAATTTTAAATCAGATCAATTTTGTGATGTTGATAATCAGTTTGGTACCGAGCACAACTTCCAACAAGACATTATCTTTCAGAATAACCAAAATGAGTTGGAGCAGCAGGATAATCAGCCTGTTTTATTTCCAAGTGAAAACCTAAGTTTAGGGCAGAAGAATGTGGAATTTGATTTTGTAGGGCTTACCAAAGATGATTTTGATTTAAGTCAAGCTAGTATCATTTTTACAAGCAACTTGACAGATAATCTGGAGATACAGGAAGACTTATTGAGTCTAAGTAAAGACACACTAGTACATGACTTTTCCACGAAAAGTTTTTCTAGTGAAAAATGTAGAGTTACAGGGGATAAAATACTGAACACTGACCAAGCAGGGGAAATAAATGAGATTGATATCTTTACTAATGGCAAACCTGTAGAAAATGTCGAAGAAAATTTGAATAAAACAACTTCAACAAATAATATTAATATTATAAAAGATTACTTATCATGGCCTGGAACTCCACAGAGAAAAGGGAAAAGAAACACAGAAAAGGAGTCATTCGTAATCTCATCTTCAAGTTGGAAACGAATGAAGGAGAAGAAAATTGACGCAAAAAAAGAAAAAGAGAGAAAGAAAGAAGAAAGAAAGCAGAAGATTCTGGAAAAAAAAAACGTTGCCACGGAAAGGAAGTTAAAGATTCAAGAAAGAAAAAACGTTACCACGCAAAAAAAGTTAAAGGTAAAAACGCAGACAGAAAACACTATGGAGCAGAAAGCTGGAAAAGCAACTTTGCTTTGTGGAAACGAACCAAAGGTTAACATCCTCTCTGATGTAAAAATCCCCCATATTCGTCAACAAGAGAGTCATGTAAGATTTTTATTTAGAGACGAAATGACTAAAATCGAACCCGATTCAGAAAATGATTTTAAAGACAATAATAGAGTTTTCAAGGGCCTATGTTACATTTGCGTTAGTAATATACATGTAAATAATGTTGGAATAAATTGTCTCCATTGCGTTAGAACTTTTCACCCACAGTGCATAAGAAAACACAACAATATGCCTCCGATTGTGAATAAATTTGTATGTACGACTTGTGCAAAGACTAGGAAAGAAACAAATTGAAAACATTTTTGATAATACCATGGAATTTTTATTTTTTTTTTTATTAAATATTTAATACCTGTGAGTATTAATTTTTATTTTGCAATAAAATAATTGTTCTTGATAATGTGCATAATTTTATTTCCAGTCTTAAAATTTAATAAAAACTTTTAAAAATTTCTTCGCAGTTAAAGAAAATTTATTAATTCCTGGGTGCCAATCACTATAAGGTCCTATGCCAATAACTGTATGACGGTATGTCAATTACTGTACATCTTGTCATTTATAAAAAAGTAGATTATTTGTTATTATTTACTTGCCATTAATAACTTTTTTTTTGGTGAAATTTAAAGATAAAATATTCAGCAGTAAAATACAAAAAACAACAGCATTGTCGGGCCGCTCATTGTTGACTGAGATAAAATAAACCACCTCACCACCAAACATTGCCTCTTAAGGTGCCAATAACTGTCTGGTTTACCCTAATTACCGTTACCTTAATTTTGGGTTATTAACGTGAATTTCTATCGTTGTACCGTTATCTAAAGATTCACGTATGGCCACGTGTAGGTCTTTCGTATTTAAATTTTGCATCCTGAAGTGACTTGTGAGTCGTTATCGCGGAATCTCCATTTTTACATATTGGGGTAAGTGTTAGAAACTCTGTGTTAAATGTTCGGGATTTTATCTTTGTTCCTTTTCTTCTCTAATTTAATAGGATTCTTTTGACGGGCACAAAAGCCCTCAGAAGCCGTTAGGATTCTTTTGACGGGCTCAAAAGCCCTCAGTAGCCGTATTTCTGGTGTTATCGCCCCGCATTTTCATCGAAGAGCGCGGTGGTTTTTATCGTTGCCGCAGTAGTTGCATCTCAACTTCCAGCCCGCCTGTTGAAGGGGAATTTTCCATCAAGGGAGTCACCGCCATTTTGGGATCCCGCTGAGATATCCGGCGTCCATTTTGCCAGATAAGTGCAACTAATGTTGTAATTTTACATCATATTTTACGTCTGATTTTCGACGTCTTTACGCCAGAGTCCTGGACATTTTCTCGCCTAAAATTTGACCTAAGAATTTTGAGTGGCTTTAACAACTATCGCACCACTTAGTTTACTGCGAGGTCACAATTTATTCCTAATTGAATTACCGTTATTTCTTGTTTTTTTTTTTATGTAATATTCAGTTTAACTAGAATTTTGGTTTTGTCACTACCGTATTTCTGTAGCCCTATATTGTGACGAATATTTAATTGTAACTAATTTTAGTAAATTCATAATTATATCACTATATCTCTTGGAGAGATATTATTTAATTAGTAATATACCTAGTAATTTTCTTTACCGATACAATAATTGTATGACTCATGATGTGTTGAACTTGTAACCTAATTTTTGATATTAATTTTGTACGTTTATTGCCGTAAGTTAGTAATTTGTCTTTCACGTTGATCAATTAATTTTTCCTGAGCTAGACAAAATCAATTCTGTACGAGCAAATTTTGGTTCGTGAAGCTCAGTGTTTTTTTTCATATTATAAAATTTTCTTTTCTAATGTTACCTTTAATTATTTGACTTTGCTATTAAATATCCTTCATTTAATTTAATTTAGTTCATGTATTCAAACCTGGCGTAGGTATTTAACGAATTTTCACATTTTTAGACTAAGTCTTTTATACTGAAATATTAATTTTCTTGCGTTTAAATATATATTTACCCTTTGGTATTAACATTGCCGTTGTGGCGTGTCCACGATATCACTTGTAGTTACATAATGTAAGGT
This sequence comes from Amphimallon solstitiale, assembly GCA_963170755.1. Classification (NCBI taxonomy): domain Eukaryota; kingdom Metazoa; phylum Arthropoda; class Insecta; order Coleoptera; family Scarabaeidae; genus Amphimallon; species Amphimallon solstitiale. The sequence continues at coordinate 77,052,042 of OY720677.1, read as the reverse complement.
GATGAAACGTTTCTGCTACCAACCAACTACTGCTGAAACGCAGAGATTATGTTCTAGTATTAAGATTTGTTTTTTTATTTCATTAATTTTTGCCTAACGCTTTGAATACATATTACCAAACTGTCTAGTTATCAATTCATTATATTTTAATTAATTTCATTCAACGTTTGTTTACCTTTTGCTTATATTTAGACTGTTCAGACAGATTCGTGACATTTTATAATCTACTGTTATTCTTAACTTCTTCTCTTATTTAACAAAAAAAAAAAACTTACTCAACACACCAAATTTAATTAAATTTTGTTACATTACGTAATACCTTCTCTTTTATTTCTTTTACCTCTGCATATCTTAAATATTTTTGTGACAAGCACGTACATAAGATTAGGTGCTACGAATATACAGGGAGTTCAATAGGTAACCCGCTGGAGGGACACAGCCAGTGGTAGCTCGTAGGAGGCGCAGGTAGGTTATCTGTAAGATAGCATAGTGTCCTGGTGCCCGGACAACGTCGCTAGCGTCGTTGCCGACCGACGCTCTACTTTTAGGTGTTCTTATTTTCCTGAACCGTCACGCCGTCTGCGACTGAGTTAGCTCGGCCCTGCGTTATCCAGTTACATCAACCCCTATTGCGTTCCTCCGTTTTCTTCCCCTAATTTAGTCTGTTACCTTAATGCGACGTAGATCCGGTAGCAATATTTTGCATCATGGTCAGTTAATTACTGATCAGCGTTATGTTTGCGATTTGTTTGGGGAATATCTGTCCACCATCGCTGAGTCGAATCTGCAGCAGCACTTTGGAGATAATTTATCAAACGAATGTACTAATGGACAAATGAATGACAAAACGTTTTATTTCGGACCGGTTGTGGTGGATGATGTTCGCCGGACTATTTATGGTCTTCAGAATAACAAGTCAGCTGGGATTGATGAAATTCCAGTAAAACTCGTCAAGGAGTGTGCCTTGGAGATATCGCCGATGATTGCTGATATTGTTAATCGCTCTGTAATGGAGGGAGTGTTTCCCTCAGCACTAAAATGTGCAGCTATTGTTCCAATTATTAAAAAGGGAGATCCGAAAATGATCGAGAATTATCGACCGATATCTCTTCTAAGTATTTTTTCTAAAATAATAGAGAAGATGGTTAGCAATAAAATTGAAATATTTTTAAATAAACATAACATTTTGACTCGCTCTCAGTATGGGTATAGAAAACGGTATTCGTGTCAAACAGCTGTAATGGAATCCACCCAATACGCGTACGATTGCTTACACAGGGGGGAGTATGTGGCCTTAGTGTCTTTTGATCTTTCAAGGGCTTTCGACTCTGTAAGGAGCGACTTTGTTTCGGACAAAATATATAATATGGGTCTTCGAGGCTCCATTAACAAATGGATAGTCTCTTACTTGAATGATAGAAAAATTGTTATAAAAATGAATCAGACTAAGTCAAATAAATTTGATTTAAACTTGGGAACTCCTCAGGGGAGTGTTTTGGGTCCATTGATATTTTTAGCATATGTGAATGATTTGCCTGACCACATAAGTCACGGTAATGTCTATATGTATGCGGACGACACCAATATAATAGTGTCGGATGCAGATCCTGATATGTTACACTGTAAACTTAGGACTGTGATGGATCAATTTTTTAATTATTGTAACAAAAACGCTTTGGTGGTCAATATTCAAAAGACTGCACTTATGGAGATTCACAACAAACGAACGTCACCAATTAACATAAATCTTGATTTCAATGGAAGTATGTTGGGTGAGAGCGCGTCGGTGAGGTTTCTGGGCTCAATTATTGACTGCCATCTCTCATGGGAGGAAGAGATAGATCGCAGGGCAATACCGAGTAGAGTCCCGTATACCTGCGTTAAGGAGATATTACAAATTATAGATAGTTCAATAGCGTCCCGGGTTAGATAATCCCTCTAGATGACGATCCGCTGCGGGATACCACTTTAAGTAGAATTAGACTAATAAAATGAACTAATGTTAAGTACCTTGTTATTAAAATTTTGCAAATTCTTACTTGTTTAGAAATGCTCTTATGTAGTGGGGTTTTTCGTCGTAATTCTCATTGGCTAATTTATTTGTTTACACCCCCTAAAAATTTATTTGTTAAGTCCCAAACAACTTTGCAAATAATTAGTTTCTGTTTTGACTTTAAACAAATCAGTGCGACAAGTATAAATTTATTTGTTAAGTCCCAAACAATTTTGCAAATAATTAGTTTCTGTTGTGACTTTAAACAAAGCAGTGCGACAAGTATGAGTTCTTTAAAGTTTGTGTTGAGTGAACGTGGTAAAGAATTAATAATTTTGGATAATTATAAATATCGTTTCCATAAAAAACTAACTGGTGATGTGAAACGGTGGAGTTGTTCCACATCTTCGCGACAGAAATGTCCGGCATATTTGAAAACAGAAGGCAACTCCAATGTTCTTGTCGCACTTGTTGACAACCACAACCATGAGCCACTTTCCGAACGAATTATTAACAGAAATGTGTTCAGCAATTCTGTAAAACGAAAAGCCACAGAAGATTTGAATGAAAAACCGATGAAAGTAATACACGCGGAATTAAGAAAAGGAGATTTCAACACATTAACAACTGCTGATATTCAATGTATCCGAAGCAATTATGACCATGCTCGTCGGACACATTTCCCTAGACTTCCTAAAAATTTAGCGGAAGTACACGAAGTCTTAAAACTATATCCAATGACGACAAATAAAGAAGAGAATTTTTTGACCGTTAACGATTCAGATAACAATATTATAATGTTTTCGAGTCGAACCAATTTAGAATTTTTGGCAAGTTTAAAAACAATATACTTAGATGGAACTTTCGATTTTTGTCCAAAATTTTATACGCAATTATTCACTGTACATGGGCTTAAAAATGATCATTACGTACCGCTAGTATTTTTTCTTTTATTAAATAAACGCGAATCAACGTATCTTCTGGCACTACAATATTTGAATGAAGAAATAGAAAAATATGGAAAGAAATTGGTCCCTACAAAAGTTGTATCAGATTTTGAAGAAGCAATACAAAAAAGTGTACTGAAGACTTGGACAAATGCTGATTTAATTAGATGTCGTTTCCACCTTGGACAATCTTGGTAAGTATTTCAAAGTATTTTTTTTTTATTGATTCTGTATAATTCACTGGCGCTGACGAAGGAACATTTTCTTATAGGTGGCGAAAGATCCAGGAATTAGGATTGTCAAGTATTTATAAAGATAAGAAGTCGGACGTAGGAAAATATTTAAGATACTGTTTTGGTTTGCAGTATTTACGCCCATCAGATGTTGGGGACTGTTTCGCTATTGACTTGGGTGCCATCCAGCCTGCAGATGCAAGAGTGGTACAGTTTAGCGACTACCTTGTTGATAATTACATTTCCGAGTCATCTAGGTATCCTCCACATGTATGGGCCGAACAATCAAGTAGCACAAAGAGAACTACAAATGCTTGCGAAAGCTTCCATTCGCGTTATAATTCGTCATTTTATCATACACACCCTCATATTTTTCAATTTATTCGAGTGTTATTAGACTTTCAAAGTGACACGTACATCAAAATTAGAAGTATTCAAAATAATATTAAAAAAACATACTCGTCACAAACAAATGAAAATAAGAAATTCGTAAACCAAAGAATATGGGAATTAGAGAATAACAAAATAACCACACTGGAATTTGTACAATTAATGGGAAATCGATTTTATAAGCACTAATACTTTCAGGCATTTTTATTATATTTTAATATTATATAATATAATATATAATTATTTTTTTTATAAATAATATATATTTTTTTAATAAAGTAAAGAGGTCTCTTGTGTAAATATTAGATTGTATTGTTTGTATAAATTATTGTGTACGTATACATTGTGTAATAAATTACTTGCAGGAATGCTGTTTTTCCAATGAATATTTGTACTACCAAAAATTGTCAGACAATTCCAATATAACCAAATAAACAAGTTTATGTTTCTTGGATGTTTAATTATTGTGTACACCTGAATTCGTTAAGTAAATCTGGTAATCGCCTATAATAAACATTACAGTACATAACCTCGGGACGCTATTGAAGAATCTCTCGGACGCTATTCGACAATCTTTTCCAGGTAAGGTATTAGCTGGGACGCTACTCGACATCACCGAGATCGCATATGCCAAAAGTTGAATAAGGGTTTCTACGCTATTTGTACTTTGAAGCGCATGTTGTGCAGTGAAACGCTGTTACAGGTGTATTATGCCCTCGTTTATTCGGCGATCTCGTTTAATATTACTGTTTGGGGGCAATGTAGTGACGTTGGACGGGTCTTTGTTCTCCAAAAACGTATTGTTCGCTTAATATTCAATATAAAACCGAGAGACTCTTGTCGGGATGCATTTCTGACGCGTAAGATCCTAACAGTGACGTCAATTTATATTCTGAAGCTCTTGACATACATTTTCGAACATAAGGATTATTTTCTCAAAAATTCTAACAATCACAATTATAATACTCGTGCAAAAGCGGATATACGTTTGGACAAGGTAAATTATATGTACTACAAGAAATCACCCATAAGTGCTGGATGCCGATTATTTAATCTGCTTCCAGAGAGGTTAAAGTCACTACAAAATGTAAACGTGTTTAAGAGGAGGCTAAAGGATGTATTGCTTACTAATGTCTTTTACAATATTGAAGAGTTTGAAAATTATTTTAAAAATAACTGACTTGGCTGTGCTCAGCGGACATTTCTATGCTACTCTGTGACAAATGTTTTTAATGTTTGTTTTCCGTCTTGATTTATTATTACCTTAGGTATGAAATGTTATTTATATTTACATGTGTGTACCTGTGTGTTTTTTGTATTTACTTTTATAATTGCATACTTAATTATTTGTGACTTGTTCCATATACATTTGATTGTATCCTTAGGAACGAATAAACTATTATTATTATTATTATTATTATTATATTGGTTAGGCATTATAAGATAAATAAATAATTAAGTAATAGGATAAGGAAACAATTTTTAGTAGTAAGCATAATTATTGACGAATGAATTATGAGTTGCATAACCGCAACGGCGTAATGTTATAATGTTAGGTATATGATAATTGAAATTGAAATAAAATTTATATGAAAGGTACAAAAATAAACCCAAAAATAAAATTCATGTATTCTATATTTATAAAAACGAGGAGCACAAGATGCAATTTCAGTATACAAAGGCCGAACCAAATTTTATGCATTGTGTAAGAGTGACATTAAATATATTGAGTAGTAAACCACTATTCAAACTTAATAATGTGTTAAAAATAAATAACAGAGAGAGAGTAATGATGAAGGATGGAATAGTCAAAAGAGTTACGGCCATTTTCATAATTAATTGTTATTACTTTAACTAAAGTAACTTTAGTACTTTAATAAAAATTTAAAATACGTCCGTAATGTTTAATGACGTCGACTTTACTTAAAGTTTATTTTAGACAAAATAAACGACTGTTGGTATAACTGCGGCGTTTTAAATTTATAACATAACTTCGCTTATTTTGAATTCACTGCGTGTTTACGTTCTGCAAATTTGTTGTTGTTTATGTTTTTATCAATATTGTATGAATAATGGATGGAAATAATAATAACAAAAGTGAAGCCTGTATAAGAGGCTCCAATTTTACTAAGGAAGAAGAGCTGCTGCTACTAAATATAATAACTAATTACAAACATATAATTGAACACAAGAATTCGAATAAAACAACACCTCAAGAAAAGGTATGATCTTCTAATATTAAATACTGACTCTCCAAATATTATTATTTTATAGGAATAAACATGGAACATTATTTTGAAAAAGTTGAACTCAGTAAACAGACCTCGTACGATGCAATAAATAGAAAGCAAGTATGATAATTTAAAAACGGCTGCGAGAAAGTATGCATCAAAATATAGAGAAAATTATATAAAAACAGGTGGCGGTAATTCTGATTATAAAGAAAATGTTATTTATGAAAAGATGTTGGATATCATAAATAAAAAAACAGTTTTTGGACTACAAAATCCGTTTGATGATGATGCTGAATGTTTAGTGTCCCTCATCCAAACAGAAACTACATCCCCTACAACGTGCCTAACAACAGAAAACACTAACGACATGGGAATTGGGGTTTCAGAGCAACCATTACTAATATATGTTCCTGAAGAAGAAAATAATGTGCTTGCAAATTCTGTGGTTGCAGATAAGGCTGCAGAAAATGGAAGAAATGTGGAAGGTAATTGTTTATTATAGTTACAATCATGCATTTTTACATTTTCACCGTTTCAGAAACTGAAAGTTGTAAAGTTAATAACTAGACCACATGTACTCCACAAACGTTGCAGCAAAAGAGAAGTAGAAAGCTGATGATTAAAAACACGCCAACACAAAAAATTCAAGAGGGCAAGACATTATATAATCTGAAGCAGCAACTGATACTTAGAAAAATTGAAAACCTAAAAAATGAAGATGCAAGACGTGCAGAATTACATTATAAGCAAATAGAATTAATAAACCTACAATCACAAGTAGAAAAACAGAAGAATGTGGTGTAAGTGAATATATACATATATTATATGTACATTTATTGTAAAATTTACTTTAATAAATGAAACGTATATATATATATATTACAATATATTACAATTCTTTGCCAATCATACAAATGTATTGAAAAATTGAAAATCTTCTTGGTAGTAGTGGCATAAAATGAATTAAAAGTAATAACAATATGACAACTGGTTGTCAATTAGAAAACAATGACAAATATAAAATGTAAATCAAAATGTATAAATGAAAACATTACATACATTTTGATTTACATTTTATATTTGTCATTGTTTTCTAATTGACAACCAGTTGTCATATTGTTATTACTTTTAATTCATTTTATGCCACTACTACCAAGAAGATTTTCAATTTTTCAATACATATATATATTACGATATAAATATATCTATTGCAAGTATCAATTATATCAGTTTTATTATAAATTTACAATGTAAAATGTTCAGTTATAAATATGTTCCTTACATCTTGTGCATTGTCTTCTATATGTTCATTGTTGTCAACAAAACCCACTACATTATCATTTTCGATGACAATGTCGTCGTCGTCTAATATTTCGTTCATGTCTATTGCCATATTGTGCAGAACTGCAGTAGCAATAATCACAGCCATGGCAGTCTGCACATTAATTTTCATACCTACAGACAATACAGGAAATCTTCGCTTCCAAACACCATACTGTCTTTCTACAATATTTCGTGTACGAATTAAAGATTCATTGTATAATCGTTGTGGTTCATAGTTTGCTTCTTGTAGCGGAGTGAATAAGTACGTACGCAGTGCATATCCGCTATCACCTATTAAGGGGTAATTTAGAAATGTACCATTCTCAAACTCCCTTTTTAATGTACTGTTGTTGAAAATTGTTTGGTCATGGCAACTACCAGGCCATCTAGCAACAATATTTCTGATTTTTAGTTGTACATCAGCTACAGTCTGGACATTTAACGAAAAATAACCTTTCCTGTTCCTATAGATTTCTGCATCCTCGCCCCCTAAAACATTAGTTGTGTGTATATGCATGTACATACATATAAATGAGTCGCTTAATTCCAAAACCGACTAATTCCAGTTTTGATCGAAAATGAGTTAGTGGTGCCATCTGTTAGCCAATCATCAAATCTATCGATCTGTATAAAGGTTCTAGTTCAAAACCGACGATAACCGCTTTAAAAATGAAAGCAAAGTTGAGGTTTAATTCCAAAACCGACTATATCCACAATGACGGTCGACGTGGTGTGGTTCAGATGCCCGCCTTTTAATGTTGTTTTTTCGGTTGTGTTTATAACAGTTGTTGAGGTGAATAAGATTAGTTTGAGGTTGTTATTACAAGTGTAAAAGTGATGGAAACGATAAAGGAAGCTCCCGCAAAGACCCGTAAAAGAAAATCGGCCCCAGAAAATTGGCAGAAAAATATTTCTAAGAAGGCTAGGTTAGTTTTAGTTAGTTTATAAAAATTCCACTTTGTGTAATGGGGTTTTGTGAAATTATAGATATACAAGCAAAGAAAATCCCAAGGTTCCAAAATGTGGCCACAATTCAAAAAGATTTAAATGTTCGTTGCTTTCACTCAATGATATTGAAGAGTTTCATAACGAATTTTATCGATATTCAGACAAAATTAAACAAGACAGTTTTCTGATAAAATATGCTTCTGCTGGACAAGTTGCACGAAGAAGAGAGCGACAAACTTGCAAAGGTACAGCTAAGCGTAGAATACAACAGCGTAAAGTATCTGCAAGTTACTTTGTTAAAACAGCCAATCATTCAGTGGTTCCTGTCTGCAAACCAGCATTTCAAGGTATCCTTAATGTAAAAAAGCACCGACTGGTAGGCGTCTTGCGTCGATTTCTGGAAAGTGGTGAAATGCCCCAGGAAACTAGGGGTGGAGATCACAGATCCTTCAAAAACAGAGGTCGCCAAGCGAATGTGATAAATTTTATTAAAAAATTCCAAGTATTAGAAAAACACTATTGCAGAGGTACAAGTGAGAGGCAATATTTGACCAGTGACTTAAGTATTAGAAAAATATGGAAAATGTATCTCAATGAATCACCTGAAAACCTGCATTGCAAGCAAAGTTATTTTCTCACTATTTTCAACCACAAATTTAACATTGGGTTCAATGCACCACAAGTAGATGTTTGCTCCCAATGCCTTGAATATAAGGAAAAAATCAAATTGGCAAAAAATCAAGACGAGAAAGTTAAACTAATGACACTGCAACGAGTGCACAAACTAAGAGCCAATGCCTTTTTTGATGCACTGAAAGAAACCAGAGAAGACTTAGTGACTATATCGTTTGACTGTCAGAAGAATTTAGTATTACACAAAATACCGGACCAAATTACTTATTATAAAAGGCAACTTTACTTATATAATTTTACCGTTGTTGTTGGGTCTTCTAAAAGCAAATTGTCAAAGAACCGAGTTTTCATACATTCTTGGTTCGAAAGTGAATCAGCAAAGGGTTCAAACGAAATTGCTTCGGCCATTTATAATGTTTTGAACAAACTGGAATTGACTGAGACAGTGTAAGAGATTCGGCTAATAGCAGATGGATGTGCAGGCCAGAACAAAAACAGCATTGTACTGGCCATGTGCGCAAAATGGTTTTTAGAAGCTCCGAAAAATATTGATAAAGTCGTGCTCGTCTTCCCTGTTACCGGTCATTCATTTTTGCCACCTGACAGGGTTTTTGCATTAATTGAAAAGAGAATCAAGAAGAAAGACACAATCATAGAACCAGAGACATACTACAAGGTTTTTCAAGAGTATGGCACTCAACAACGGCTGGGAATCGACTGGGATGTTTATGACTGGAAGAACGAAGCTAAAAAAGTTTTGAAGGCTACCAACAATTTACCTTTCCAAATTAAATCGTGTAAGCGAATTATATTTACAAAGTCGAAAAAAAAATATGTGTTGGTTAGAGGAGAACCTAATTAGAAAAACGATATCAGTAATCCCGCTATGATCTGCAAACAACGACAAAAGATTGCCAATATCAACCCTAACAAAGTTCCACTAAACACAATTCGTGTGAACCCTAAAAAATTAAATAATGTTAACGAACTACTCACTAAGCATTTTGGCCAAAACTGGAAAGAAAAATGTGAAGAATTCCACCTAGACTTCTATAAAAAGGCATTGGAAAACCATCTGGATAATGAGAGTGAAATCCAAGGTAAAGAAGATGAAGAACATGACTTGGAAGTTAAAGAGTCAGATTTTGAATATGATAGTGTTGTTTAAAAATATGCACACAGGTTTTTTTTATAAATTTAATATTTCAATACAATTTTGCTGCATTCTCTTTTTAAACTTATTCTTCAGAACCTTACTTTCAAAATCGACTAAATCCCCACAATTCATTTCCAGAACTGACTAAATCCACAGTTCATTTCCAAAACCGACCAAGTCATTTTTGATTTGTGTATGGTACGTCCATGTTTAATAATTCCTCATTGTCCTTAAGGGTACACGATTATAAAATTTTTGTTTATTTTTTGACATCCTAGCCGAATTTCAGGGGCAATTCAACTTGGCACAGTGGTTTTTACGCTCTCCTGAAAAACCAACATGTGTGGACTTGGTCGGTTTTGGAATTAGGCGACACAAATATTTTAATACTTTTTTACCTGGAGATATAATTCGAATGTGCGTGCAGTCTATAGCACCACAACAATTGGGAAAATGAGCTAGATTAAATATGCCATACGCTGTTTCTGCTAGCTGTTCTCTTGTGGGCATTTTAATAAAATCAGGCTTCAATGCGGCAATTGCGTAACTTTGATAATTCGAGAGGCGGAAGCAATAGAAACACCAACAAAATCACTCATACCTATTAATAGGCTAGCGCTTGCATAAAACCGTAATGTTAACAGTAATTTTGATTCCGCCTTAATAGCACCGCCCCTACAATGCATCATATTATTTGTTGTGTTGTTATTATGTCATGAGTAAGTTTGTATTAGGATGTTTGTCATGAGAAATATGTGCAAGATATGTACCTGTATGTATATATCATTACCTATTCAAGGGTGATGTAATTCTATACCTTATGTGTTCTAATAAACGATTTACCGTCATCTTACTTAATCGAAATCTTTGATAAAATTCGTCGTCTGTCCATTTATTAAAATCAACGTGTAATGGTACCGACCATTTTAATGTGTAAATTTGTAGGTTTAAGATAAATAAGTACCTGTTTAATAATTAATGAAAAAAGAACATGAATTATAGTGATGTGGTACAGTGGAATTAATCGCAATAACATTTGAGCCGGGTAAAATGTGTGAGAGATTGGGAAGAAGGGTATGAATTCCAAGGATAACGGTGGGGAGAGAGGTGCGGAAGAAAAGTCTGCAAGCATCGGGCGAGAAGTCAATGGTGGTGCGTTGACGAGAGTGGAAGTATACAGGCGAAAGTGCTAGAGTTGACAAGCACCGAGCACGCCATCAACCATACTAACATCGATAAGTGACGAAAAGTGTGTCCATAAACAACCAGAGATAATAAAAGAGTCGCACAATTATACACTTGATGTTATCTAAATTAAAAAATTGGATAATAAGTATAAAATATCGTCCTTGTGTTTAAAAAGGCGGGCAAAGTAATAGTAATATATGTGAAACAAACATTTAAAAGTGAGAAGAGATATTAGGCAGTATAAAACTCAGACGTTAGCGAAGGCCACCAGATGCGGGAACGTTCCTGATTTATACCCTTAAGTGGAGAAAGGAAAGATTAAAATGACTTTATTATGAGGTATTTATGTTAAGAAATGATCATATTAAGTAAGTTTGTATTAGGATGTTTTCAAATGTCCATTATTATGTTCTATTATAAATAATAGCGATTATATAGGTATTTGAGGAGATGTTATTTTGTGAATATACGAAATTATATAAAGTTTAACATAGTAATGTTTTAATTTTATCATAATAATGTCTGGGAATTAAATTTGTTTTAAGTATGTAGTATCCCTATTCACAAGCCCTGAGATTGAGTCAATTGCTAGTGTTAAAATAAATGGTTCCTTGACAAACGATTCTTTCTTTGTATATTTTTGGATGACGCGCTATAAATATGTCATTTTCTTCATCGCTGCTGCTGCTGTTCGATGATGAAAATAAATTCATATACATAATTAAAATTCTTTCTACGAATATTTTGTTATGTAGATTATGAGTTCTTTATTTACTATATCTAATATTTACACTCCATGCATAGGTTATGATCATTCTATTATTTAAAGAGAAGATAAAGTTTCAATAAAGTGTCGTTTAATCTGACTTTAAGATAAAGTATTCTTAAAGTGATAAAGGTAGTTTATGAAAAGCAATTTTGCTTTAAATTGCACTTTAAATTTTAAAGTGAATCCAAAGTTGATTATGAAAATGGCCGTTAGTCATTTGAATGCCGTAAAGTTGTATGAAAAGGGTGAAATTAGACGTTCACGACATGAAAACATCTTTCATCATGAGTAGACGTAAGAAATAAAATAAGTTTATAAAAGATTGTTATTTGTTAGACATTCTATGGTCACACTTAACAATACGATAAATACCTGACACTTATATCTAAGCATAATTTTAAAAAGGAATATGTAAAAAGGTATATTTTTTATTCGACACGATGTAATAAAGCAAAAACTTCAGAAATAGCAGGTTAAATCCGGTTTAATCCAGGAAAATTCCGGAAATAACGGGATATAATTGGTTTAATCTGAATAAATCTACAAAGAAAAAACAATGTTTAATGTTGTTAACAGTTGCATACAAATTAACCTACACGAAGACGAGAAAAGATGGTTCGAAGACAGGAATAGAGTTGTCAAGGTCCAGGTTCCTGACAAAGTAATTATAAACGGAAGTATTCCAGTCGTATGCAATGTCTTTCCTGTTATTTCTAAAGGAGATGTCTGCAAAAGAAAAATACGGATAGTGTTAAACAATGGAAAAAGAAAGTATTTAAACAATGATGAAAGAGGCAACAAATTCATCTATAAATACCTGTACCTACCCAAGATAAGAAAATCGCAAATGTGCAAAGACATAAACAATAAATAATTTGTGTGCGTGTATTTTTGTGCAATTTCTAAATGTCAAAACAATATGGCTACAGGTCAGCCTAGGGAATATGTGAAGAAAATAAATATGAGCAGGACAATGCCAACATAAACATTAGTGTGTGAATTGTGGCGCTGCAGACGAAGAATGGTTTTTTCCGATCACCGAGAACTGATAAAAGGCCGGTAACGACGGAAAAATAAGAGAAGTTGCTGATCTTTGAGAAGAAGCTGCCGATCTTTTAAATTGTTCGAATGTAAAAATTCTGTTTGATGATTGCATGCGTACAGATACACTGCATAGAAATCATTTGTAGTAAATGTATTGAGTTATTTTTGATTTTCAATAAGTACTTTATCATATCATAATTAATTTATTGTTATTTAGTTTAATTTCATTTTGTTTTTATTATCATTAAAATGGTAGATCAATATCAAGAGGAATTTGATGAAATGTATGAACATTATAAGTAAGTTTTTCTTTAAATAAATTATGCTAAAGATGCTATGTGAAAATATTCATCTTTAGCAAAGCGTTTAACATTGTTAATATTTTGAATAGAAATATTATTTTCTTTGCTATAAGTAGATTAATTTAACAAGTCATGGGAGTATTGTTAATAATGTGGGAATGTTTGTCAGTAATGTTAACTGTGCATTATTAACAAGTTATTAAATAAATTTTTAATACGGATTTCAAGTATATTTAATTACGTAAAGGTGTAAGCATTTTTGATGGACAAATAGCCAATATGTGGTATGTACAACGTGAGAATATTTGCATATGACGATTGGTGAAAGTCTTATCAAGGTGTTTTTTTTTACTTTGCGAGATTTTAGATCTTCAAAGGCATTTCGTGCAAATGAATGTCTTTGTTGAAATGAAATTTCTGCGTCGTAAAGGGAAAAATTTATTTCTTTGAAACTATACAATATTAGAAAATTTGAATGTAGCAAGGAGTAATATTTTATTTTAAGAATCTATATGATATATTTAAAAAGCAATGTGTTTTGCGCATTTATAAAGCAATGTGTTTTTCGTATATGTAAAATATACAATTTTTTGTTGTTTTGTGATTTGAAAGTAAAAGGATAATTTCTTTTACAGCCACATGTGGCAAAAGAATTTATTTATCGATGCTATTTAGTATTGAATAAAATACAAATATTTTATGAGATTTAGTTTTTTTTTTGTAACCTTATCCATTTAATTTTAAATAAGAAATGTTGTCGGCAAATGGAGGAGAAATCACTGCCAGAACTTACGAAAATAATACAAATGTTAATAGGGATTGAATTTATAAATTTATTGAAGTAGTTTTTTTTACATGTCAACGCAATCTCTGCATTTGTTATATATTATGCTCCTTTGTATTGACATTGTTTTGGTTAATTACTGTTAGTATAAGATTATTATATTTTAATATGAAAACAAAGCTATAGCAATATTTAGTGTGTTAAACATTATAATAATTTTGAAACTGTACACTTGTGTTTTATTATATATATATATATAATGGAGTTTCAACATGTATCTCCTTCGTCGATTATTAATTTCATATTTTATTTGTTCTTTTAATTATGAATGTTATTTAATGTAAGTTTAGAATTAATTTAAGGTTTAATTATTATTTTATTTTAGTATTTAATGGGAAAGTATTAATAATTTCGTTATATACAAATTGCTAGTGATTCTATGGGAGTTTATAGATTGTAATAATAATTTATATTAAAGTGATATCGCTTGGATAGTAGTAGTAATGTAAATGAGCTAATTTGTATTGCGATCGCTCAAATGTTTAGAAAATCATTACCTATAATAAATTCGCGTGTTGAAAATTGGAAATTGTTTAGTGAATTTTATGTTTGATCATAATTGATGTTATGGGAAATATTTGAATACAATGGAAAAAAATTAAGTATATTATTTAATGTTATTTAAATTGTCTCTTTTGATAGTGATTTAATTATGTGTAAATGATATATATGTATATATATGTATATACCGTAGTCGACAAATTTTAATTTCGGTTTGCAGCTCCTTACTAACTATCTATCCCATGCAGAAGATGACATTATAATATGCAGTGATGCCTGCTTTCCAACAGTGGTGGGAGAAGCAAGGCAGTCGAGGGATTTTCACATTTGAATGGGAACGTTTGCCGGGTGTACTTGGCAGCCTCGCTATATGTTTGACTTTACTTTATTCGCCGTGCTCTTTTCCTCTTCTACTTTCGTACCAGAAATTAAAATTTGTCGACTACGGTTTATATTTCCATGTCCATATAGAATTGTTCATGATTGTACAGTATGCTGTGTGGACCTTAAATCGGATTCAATATGTACTGAAATTAATTGCCTTAATTTATAATAAAGGAATACGTTCGTATTATTTAGGAAATAATTTAAGTGTCGTCTACGTATGTAAATAATTTAAATGTAGCAGCTTAGTTTAATTAAATGGCATAATTGTGATTTTTTTTATAATTTGTTTCAGCTTGACGACCAGGACCAAATTGTATGTATATTATTGGTTTTTTATTTTATATTAATTTAATTTATTTTTTAATTTTAATTTATAGGGAGATGTGGTACAAACGCCTGATGGGCCTAGAATTGTGGCGGGACCACGCCCAAGCAGGGCTTGTCAGACGGATCAGGTTATTGTTTACTCATTTATGTATTATATTTATAAATTAATATATCTGTTTATTTATATGTTAGAAAAAGAAAAGGAGGAAAAGAAAGGGAAATAAGAATAGTATAAACCAGCATACTACAATATATAAAATTAAGAGTGTAAAGACAATAGTAATTAAACAGATGAGATAAATTTGTCATCAGTTTAATTACTATTGTTGTTACACTATTAATTTTTTTTTAATGTTATTTGTTTTGTTTTATTTGTTATGTTTTGTTAATATTTTGTTATGTTTTGTTGTGTTTAATAACACCATACTACATTAACGTTTTGCTATCAATTATCAAATATTTTGACATGTTTAATATTGTTTATTTTTTAGATAAATTTATTTTTATGTTATAATTACTACATTTATCATTTAGTTGCATTAATTGTATATTTATCTTTGAAAAATCTATATACAATTTAATTTGGTACAGTTATCATATTACATACTATTACTAATATTTAGATTTAATTTTATCGGCTAAAACTATTTTCACGTCACAGTTTGTAATTTGGACTGGAGGTCTGTACAGAATTTTGAATTTCTCTTTTTGAAATGGTATAATATGTATCAAATATCGATATTAGTCTACTTAATTTATTTTGTTTATTTTTATTATGTAATGCTGTCAATATTAGGTGCATTTTGTTAATTTCATTTATATTTGGAGTTTAGAAAAATTTATAGTCAAGTGTATGTTGAACAAAAAATCATTAATCCTAACTTAAGTTAAGGATTTGTATTAAATATTAAATTTCAATTGTTGTCTGTCAATAATTATTTCCATTATGTATGCTAGCAAGTTTGTCGTTCATATGCATCTTGCCAACTTATTTGCCATTATTGTACGTTCAAAGTTTTCCATTTGCTTGCACACTTTCGAAAATATTCGTGTAAAAGTTTGAAAAATTTGTCTATTTCAGGAACTACGAACGCTAGTATCTTGTCAATTTACTTGCCATACTATACAATCATAGTTTCCCATTTGATTGCGTACTATTGAAAATAATCGTATGAAATTTTGTAAAATTTATTGATATTACTTCTGAAAATATGAACGCTAGCAAGTTTGGGGTTCATGTTCATTTCGCCAACGTTCTTAACAGTACTATACGTGCATGGTTTTCTATTTGTTTGCATACTTTAAAAAATATTTTTTTTGTAAAATTTCTCGATGTTATTTCCGAAAGTACGAATGAAAGCAAGTTTGTAATTCATGTGCATTTTGCAAACTAACTTGCTAGTACTAACAGTTTATAGTTTCTCATTTGCTTGCATACTTTCGAAAATAGTCATCTGAAATTTTGTAAAATTTCTCTGTGTTATTTCAGAAACTACAAACTTTAGCAAGTTTATGGTTGTTGTTGTAATAATTATTCTGTCTCAGATATGACTTCAAATTTTTGAGGATTATTTTGAAATTGAATTCTTCTGAACACTCGGTATTAGTATCTAATATCGACATTTTTTGCAGTACTGTATTTGTTTTTCCAATTTCTATATGTAAAGGTGTCAATATTAGATACATGATATTAATTTTATTTTTATTTTAAATGTTTTAATAGTAATATGTTAAATGAGATATGATTATTTTTGTATGATTTTATTTATTCCATTCCATTATTGATGAATAAAATATATATAAAATAAATTTTGCGTGTATTTATTATTTGTTATTTATTGTTGTGTTCTATTGACCATTTCCTTTTATTCGGCATTAAACTCATATACATCATATCGTCGACATAATTCTCAAACCTCGTAAGTCGATTTTTTGTGCAAATTGAGTATTTTACGCCAAACCAATCCTTGTATGTTTCTACGTTATCTTACCAAACCTTGTTTGAAACACAAAATGTTTTGACCATGAAAAGCCCTAGAAACCAAACCTCGAAAATAGTGTTGTTCTAAAATGACAATACAAACCTCGTATGTGGACGTGCGTATTATGGTTGCTTGCGCATGGTATAGAATACGTTATTCTTAAACCTCGTAAGTCTGTTTGTTTACATTTTATTCGTTTTATTGTTCTTCAGTTGTGTGTTGCTTTGTCTAAATAAACTGTGCTAAAATGTTTGGGAGAGGCTATAGAATGGTAGAATTGGTTAGAAATAAACCAGAGCATGGAACTTCTGTAGTGGATTGTAAAGTATCACCCCAAGAAGGTCCAGTGAAACAATCTAACCTGAAAACAGGTAAGGGTAATTAAATTTACTTTATTTTTATCTTACGAAATTAAATCCTTCTTAGTTTAACAATAGTTTTAAAAGAGACAAAAGTTGATGAGCAATCTAAATCTTGTACTTGGTAATATTTTCATACCAAAAATTAGTAGTTACAGGTATTAGTTATTTAAGTCAGTATCGTAGGTTACAGTTACATTGTTTGACAAAATAATATTATGTAAAGTCCATGTCATTTAATAAACAACTAGGTAAGTGACAAAATGATAGCAACGGATTGTTACGACAATGCGTTGCCATAGTTTTTTTAATACCTAGTTGTTTATTAAATGAAATGGACTTTATCTATGCTTGTGTGCTACATTTTCCCTTGACACATAATAAATGCTTTATACCTTTATTATCCTGCAAAATAATACCTCATTACTATGTAACTTATATCTATGTTCTTATGACATGATTTTTTAGGGCTGGAAGCAACTGATCCTCAGACAAATGCGACAAAAAGTAATATTATACTTATTGAGTGTCCAGAAGATATCGCTCAGGAACTTGGCATCAGCGACGTTGATGGCGAGCCTGCATCTTCTCAAGCAGGGCCTTCAGTCTCAACAAGTAACATTATGGATAATATCAGGGATGTAGTACAAAAATCTTATACTACTCTAGTTCCTGTGAATGTTGAAATTCAGCATACAAATCAGGATACAGATGATAACAATTCCTCACATTCATATGAAAGTAAAGGGTCGGATAAACTTTATGAGCCATCTAATCATAGCAACAGCTCAAACTCTGACGAAGAATACATAAATGACGAAAACAACGGCAAAACCGAAGAAATAGAAATAGCTCAGAATTTTGCGATTTCTAGTGAAGAACCAAAGCGGAAACGTTCGTTAAAGGGTCAAGTTGACAGCTCATTATGGAAAAAAAATATCAACATCGCGAAAAGAAGAAAAGGGGAAGAATACCAAGGTCGAAAGCTAAGTGAAGGAAAAACGGTTCCCATTTTAAGAAACAAAAGACTGCTTGGCCCAACGTGCTCTAGCAAGTTGTGCTCCAAGACCCAAAGTAGACACTGTAGTAAATTCACTCAGGAGGACCGTATGGAAATATTTAAAAACTTCTGGGAAAATATGGATTGGGGCCAAAAAAAGGTATTTCTTTCAGGACTGATAGATGTATGTCCACCAAAATCAAGAAAAAAGAATTCCACCTGTGTGGCCCAAAAAAAAAATGTTACTTTAAAATATCACTTAAAAAAAGATAACGCAAGATTAAGTGTATGCAAACTGATGTTTCTGCACACATTAGGAATTGGAGAATGGACTGGTAGAGAATGGGCTTTAAAAGAGCACCATAAGTCTTCTCTTAACGTAATAAAATGCAGTATGCCGCTAAAACCTAAACAAAATGAACATTTACAATCATTTTTAAACGAGCTTCCGAAGATGCCTTCGCATTACTGCAGGTCTCAATCTAGCAAGCTATATTTGGAGTCTATTTTTAAATCCCAAAAAGAGGTGTTTGATGTATACGTTGAAAACTGCATTGAAGCCAAAATAAAGCCGTTATCCCTCACTCAGTTTAAAAAATTTTTCATGAAGATGAACATTGGGTTATTTCAACCTAAAAAAGATCAATGCGATCTGTGTTGCATGCACGAAGTTAATAATCTAAGTGAGGAAAAATGGTTAGAACATCAACAGATGAAAGAAGACGCAAGAAAAGAAATGAAGGCAGATACAGAAAGAGCTAAATTAGATAAAAGTTTACTGGTGATCACAATGGATTTACAGGCGGTTCTCCTGTGTCCACGTTTGAAAGCCACAGCCATATACTATAAGAAAAAATTAATATTTCATAATTTTACAATGTTTAATAATGTTACACACGAAGTTGCCTGTTATGTATGGCATGAGGGAGAGGGAAATATTACCGCTAATGAATTCTCTTCGTGCATCGTTGACTATATAGAGAAAAACTATAATGAACAACTTAAGGAAATAATTCTATGGAGTGACGGTTGCACGTACCAAAATAGGAACTCTATTTTATCAAACGCGCTATTACAATGCTCAGCCTTAAAAAATGTGTGTATTATCCAAAAGATCTTAGAGAAGGGTCATACACAAATGTGTTGCGACTCAGTGCATAGTGCAATAGAAAGAAAAATCAGGAATAGGATTATAAGCGTTCCAGCTGATTACGTGAATATCATTGAAACAGCACGAAAAAATCCTATGCCTTACAATGTAATTTATGTAGAACACACATTTTTTAAAGCCTACTCTACGTTAAAGTATTATAGTTCTATTCGTCCTGGGAAAAAGGCAGGTGAACCAGTTGTTACAGATTTGAGAGCCCTAAAGTACAATGGATCAGACCTTACCATTGAATATAAACTTAGAATGACAGATACCTGGCAGCCTCTCCCCCAAAGACCCGGAAAATATTCTGCCGAACAGCCAGTTGGTTTATACACTAGTGCTCCTGGCATTCCAAAGGACAAGTATGATCACTTGCAGGAACTAACTAAAGTTCTAAAAGCAGACTATCATTTGTTTTACAAAAATTTAAAATATTATTAAAAGTGTTATAGTTTTAGTGTTTAGTTTGAATAAAAAACCTGCTTTGTTCAATAGAGTTCATGTTTTAGTAGTGTCACAAATCTCGTAACTATAACTAAGTGATAAAAGCAAACCTCGTAAGTTACATTTTTTACTTTCTTATACGTAGTATAAGGAAGTATTGTGATGATGAAAATTTTCGACCTCGAGATTTTTGCAGATGTCCACGTTTTGAAGTCCCCTGATACCAAAAAAGTGGTTTTTAAAAAATGTCTGTGTGTGTGTGTGTGTGTGTGTGTGTGTGTGTGTGTGTCTGTGTGTCTCTGTGTGTGTGTGTGACCACGATAGCGGTCAAACCGCTGTAGATATCAATTCCAAATTTTGTATTTACGCGTATAATCTCCCTCTTGAGATCTGATTAGTTTTTCAGTAAAATCGGTAGACCGGAAGTAGCAGTTTACTTCAGCGAAAAAATCGAATTTTGACAATATTTCGTCAACTATTAAGTTTAAACAAATTTATAAGGAATTCATATATACTTAAAATACAAATTGAAAATAATTTTATTTAAAAAGCTTTTCGAAATTCCTACCGGAAGTAGATCTTTTACTCTTATCGAAAATCAGTTTTTTGCGAATATTTCGCAAGTCATGCTTTTTAGACAAGTACGTTACGGGTATAAAAGTATTTAAAACATAATTTTCAATATCTTTTGTATAAAAGAAATTTCAAAATTCAGACCGGAAGTACCACTTTTACTCTTATCGGATAACGATTTTTTGCAAATATGTCGTAAGTTATGCATTCTATATATATTTATCAAGAGTACTAAAGTATTTAGAACTGAATTTGCAATATTTTTTGTATATATGAAATTTCAAAATTCGGACCGGAAGTAGCACTTTTACTCTTAGCGAGTAGCACTTTTTTGATAATATCTTGCAAAGTATGCATTCTATAGAGATTTATTAAGAGAATAGAAGTACTTAGAATAGAATTTTGAATAATTTTTGTATAAAAAAATTCTTAAAATTCTATTATTTGAAACGCTCATACGTATAAGAAAGTCGTGTGGTGGCCACACCTCATTTTTCTTATAATTCTCCAATACTACCACCAAAAATCAAAAATGTATAGCGTGTCGTTTTTTATATTTAATATTATCAGAATATAGTAATCAGCTTTTAATTTTATTTAAAAACATATAAAATATTACGTTTTTTAGCTCCCCTGAAAAATCTTGTATTAGGCACTTACGCGGTTTGAGAATTATGTCGACGATATATTGATATTTATTTAGTTTTATTTGATCCTCATTTTTTTTATATATTGGAATTATGTAGTTACTTTTATCAATTAACAACAATAGCATCATGTTTAATCGAAAAATTACTAATTTATAGTAAATTAATACAAATATTATACCTTGGTGCATATACATTTGACCAGTAATATATTGTTATTTTCAATAATTTTGTCTTATGTTAAACAATTACTTTTTGTATTTAAAATTTGTAGTAATGGTAAATTTATTTAGAATAAATGTTCAATCAGAATATATCCTACAAAAATTGTTAAATTTTGTGCGACATTTACAGTTTACTCTTAATGTTTGTAATGGTACAGATCAATTTAATTTATACTTTTGTTAGGTGTCTGTAGGCTTAAGTACCTATTTTATTATAAATGTATAAAACATAAGTTATCGTGTATCCCTGTGGTACAGTAGTATTAACCTTAACCTTGGAGCCGGGGTATGCGTGTGTAAGTCTGGAAAGAGAGGAGGGAGATGTAGAAGACAGCCGGAGGGCAGTAGGCGATAGACGCAAGGGGGGCGGACTTATTAGGAATGTCTCGTACTTTTACATTAGTTAGGCCTTAATGTCGCCTGAAGCGCTGTAGACCGTTTTGATTCAAATTTCTCCCTCTTGAGGCACTGCAGAGGCATTCGTCATATGTTCGTCATCATTTCCTGTGTTTACAGTTTGCTTGTCACTTGCCATTTTGTTTTTGTTGTTTTTGATCATTTTGTAAGTTTTATGTAGTGTTATCTCTGGTTTTATGTAATATATTTTTGCTGTTGAATTTTGGTGAAATTCTATTTGATATTTTTGTGTAAATTATACCGTAGGTTTATACGTTTTACAAATCTTAATTAAAGGAATTTTGTTGGTTCCAGGAATTTTGGTGTTCTAAAAGACGCTACGGACCATTTATTAGTGCAAAAGACCTATTTCGTGCATAGTTCAACAAGTTTTGTTTTATTAACGTTTGTTTTATATATTCGTGTTTAGAATTAGGATATATTTTTGTAAAGGACTCGTTTTGTGTAAAGTATTTTTAGTTTTTTAATATCGAAAAATGGTGCTCCGGTGCTGTGTCCAGAAATGTACTAATTCCAGTAAGGAACAAATATTGCACAGTTTTCCGAAGGGGCCTGAGGTAAGCAACTGTGAAATTTGTTTAATTTTGTATTATTTATTTTGGAAAGTAATTTTTTTAAAACTTTATTCATTGTCAATCGTGCAGTGTATTTTGAATTAAATAAAGATATTGCGGTTGCATTACACAATAAAATTTCTCATTTACTATGATAACCTGAAACTAATTTTTTATTATAAAAAATGAGTTTGTTCTAGAAATAAAAAGCGTTTACCTTAATTTGTTTTATATTTTTTAGTTATTTCATCAATGGCTCGTAGCCATTAAAAGGCTTGACCTCCTAGGCAAAGACATAGAGAAGGTGCGAAGAAACTATAAGGTGTGTGATGTACATTTTCATGAGAACCTTAAATTCAAAATGTATCATAACCGTTCCAATTTGAAGCAGGCTGCAGTACCATCGTTACACATACCAGGTATGTAATAAAACTTTGTTGTCAATTGTTTTATACATATAGAAAGCAAATTGTATACCGTTTGATTAGTGCATATTAGTTAAATATTTGCCCACTTTTACTTGGACATAATGGATTGAATAACTCAGTATAAGTATGTTTGTTAAAAAATTTAAATAAAATAAGAAAATTTACCGTTAAGGTATTCCACTTTTTACACCAATAATTATGTTTAGCATTCATTATCTTTGCACATTCAAAATGAACAAAATACTTTTTTTAAACATGGGATGCTATAAAATCAGTGTAATTTGTAGGCTTATTTAGAGAAGCTAAAAAGTGTTGTATCTGATTTTAGATACTGTGTGTGAAAGTTCGCCTGGCCTACCTGCTACTGTACATGATGTAAATATCCTGAATTTGGAGACTCCCAGTACTTCCAGAGAAATTAAAGGAGTTAAACGAAAAGGTAGTTACCAAATATGTACACAATTTTATTTATAGCATAAGTAAGAAATGAAACGAGGTGATATATTTTGAAGTCATATAGAATTTATAGCTACATTTTTGAGATAGATACTAGTACTTTCTTTTGAATAAAGTTTTATATAAACATTTTAAATAGTATTGTGGAATTATGACATATTTATATTCATGCATTCCCTGGCATTTGCATGTAATATATTATCTATGTTACAAAAGTGTTTAAGTAATGTCAACTGAGTATGATAAACAAAAATTTTACAAACACTCATAATGGATACAATAATTTACTGACCACAGACATAAATGTACATACATAAGCTGCACCTCCAAAAACTATCCTCATATAATAACCTACTTTAAGCTAGTGTATATAGACTATTTTTAGCAAAACTTGCAGTGTGACTAGTCAACTATTTAAATTTATGTATTTAGTTATTAATACAATGAATAAGTTTAGCCAAAATATGGAAAAAAAATAAGAACTAATTGGAGGAAATATACTTCTACTTGCAGCAGTTATTAGTTTGAGAATCGTAGTAATGTGCAGTTTTATTTCAGCTGTGGCACTTAGTTTGGAGAAACAAAAAGTACCTAGAAAAGAGGATTTGGAGATATGCACCTCGCGTGCAGGTAAAAATTCTTTTTTTTTCCCAGCTCTTTGTAAAACATGTTAAATTAAATGAACATCATGTTCAGTCATAAATAATAATTAAACTAATAAACAGAAAGACTAAGTACATATACATATTGCACGACAAACAAAAATTAAATAAACACATTTACATCTTACTACAGCATTTCGATTTTTATGTTATACTTTACAGTTCAAAGTAGAAATTTACAACAGAGCCTGCATGTTTTTTTTTGCATAATTTAATTTTATTTGAAATAGAAGTATTTCTTATGCTGGTGATGAAAACATGAACAAAATTCTTTTTAACAATACATAGTTAAAAAAATATATTTTTATTGACCACAAGTTAGTTTTTCTGAAATGTAGATACAGCATTTGGTGGTTGTGTATAACTTAAAAGCTTGTTAATTCTATCTAAAATGGAATATAGATGAATAATGTAGTTTTTCATTTTAGGTCTCCGAAGAAGAGTGAATATATTAAAATCCGTGAACGTAAGTATCCAGCTGAAGCTTTCACCAAAAGCTAAGAAGCTATACAAAATAGCTATTGACATAAGAAAAACAGCCCGTAGATTGGATGTCGAAGGCGCCCAGGCGAGAAAACGATTAGAAGGAGCTATACGTTTTGCAGAATCTGGAGAATTTTTAACTTCTAAAGTGAATAAAACTTCATTAAATTTCATAAATTCGCAATTGCGTTTGCAAACCAAAAAAAGTAGAGGGCGCAGATTTACTATTGAAGATAACATTTTCGCGCTATCTTTAATGAAGCAAAGTCCCAAGGCATACCGTCTATTACAAAGAATATTTGCCCTTCCTTCACGAAGAACGTTAATGGAGATTATGAATAAAGTCCCACTGCGCTGTGGCATAAATAAAGCTGTTATGAACAGTCTCAGCTCAGCGGTGAAAAAAATGGAGCCACTGGACAGACATTGCTGCATTATGTTCGATGAGATGGCCTTACAAGCTTCTTTATCATACAATATTAAAGAAGACTATATCGATGGGTTCGAAAACTGCGGGGAAAGTAGAAGAAGAAAGTTCGCAGACCATGCCATGGTATTTATGGCAAGAGGACTACATAAACATTGGAAACAGCCCATAGCTTTTTATTTCACAGAGAGTGGCATGTCAAGTGCAGATCTCGTACAAAATATAAAACACTGCATACGAGAATTGAAAGCTATAGGCTTACACGTCGCACATAGGGGTATTTGAGCGATCTACGCGGCCATAATACGATTTTACAAAATGCAACCCTGCTAAAAAAAAACAACTACTAGGGTAAGGGGACAAGTTGGGTAACCATATCCAGCTATTCCCACCTTTCATCGCTCATAGTCCCTTCTCCCCTGTCAGTCGGAATTCGATCATCCTACTTGGTGTATGTGTCTGTTCCTGGCGTTCGTGTGCAACCATTAAAGTAAATAGTGAATATTAATTGTATTACGTGTATCTCTGAAAAGCAAGTGATGGATCCTGATATAGTAGGAAAGAAGACATTAGTTCTAACATAATTTTCATTATTTTTATCTTTTAGAAGGTTTAGTTTTAGTGTATTAAAAGGGAAACATTTTAAAATATTTCTTTACTATTATTTGTGTTTATTAAAGAATATGTTATACTTCCAAGTAAGATCCTGTGATTTTTTAAATTTTAGTCGAAACTTGTGAGCTTTGACCAGCATGTAATTAAAAAAATATCCGCGGAAAATCGCGGATAATTACTATATCGGCACTTCTAAATTTTTTTGACGAAAAACTTTAAAAATTAGAATAGATGTTTAAAATATTCTTAAATAATTACTTTGTGTTTTAGGTTCACAAGGACCTTCGGGAGTAAGAATTGTGACCCATAAATATTTGTTCGACCGCGTGCTGAATTTTAATTCGTCTAGTTTGGAGGAAAAATTAGATGCCTTAAAAAATGAACTTTTGTCGTGCGAAGGATACACAGATGATCAAATTAAGTGTTTGAAACACAACTATTCATATTTTAAATTTCAAATTAAGCAAAGGTGGTCTAAAGCCCATAAGAAGGAAGAAGTATTTCGCAAATACAATTCTTCATGGCTAGAAGGAACCTTTGACATTCCTGTAGTGAAAAAAATCGGCCAGGCCGACCACATAAGTTATTTGAAGCGTCAAGTGAAAGAAGCAAAAGAAGGAAAACTGAAGATATTCGAACTACTTCAGATAAAGAAGTAATAGTTCATGCTGCCCAGGTGGCTTTGCGTAAAGCGGGAGAACGACATGCTTCCGATATACTTAAAGAAACCACCAATAATCCGACACGTGCAAACGAATATAAAAGAGCAGTCTCGGACTCAATGAAGAAAGAAAGCTGCTCTCTTACACCATCACAAGCATTGGCAATGTTCGTAGAAGGTGATTTAACTCGTCGACAGTATGAAGTAATTAGAAATACGAACCAAAAATATTTCCCCTGTTATAGCCTTCTACAAAAGGCAAAAAAAGAATGTTATCCGGCCGCAGACTCGTGTAGAGTAACTAGTACCTGTGCGGAAAGCGATTTGCAGGCTTTGGTTGACCTTACCGTTATGCACCTGTCAACATTCTTAGAAGAGGTCCTGCTTAATTTGAAAGACCAAGAACGAGATAGCCTGAAGTTGATTTATAAATGGGGTTGCGACGGAACTCAGCTATCTCAGTTCAAACAAAAATTTGAAGATGATACGGATTCGGACGCAAACATATTTCAAAGTTGTTTCGTCCCTCTACGGTTGGTTTGTGGAAAAAAAAAGATGAAAAGATTGTATGGGACAACCCAATACCCTCTTCTCCACGGTACTGCCGACCTATAAGATTGCGTTTCGTTAAAAAGAGTACTGCTGTAACGGAAGAAGAAATCAATTATGTCACAAATTCTGCTAAGTCCCTAAAAGCAACAGAGGTAGACTTAAATGGTAACAAATATATAATAAATCATATCTTCATCATGACAATGGTAGACGGAAAGGTCTGCAATGCTGCCACTGGAACTAAATCCACAAGCAGATGTTACATATGCGGTGCAAGTTCTAAGGAGTTTAACAGATTAGATATTAAAAAGGAGGTGAATTCTGAAGCCACAGAATTTGGGCTTTCAATTCTACATGCCAGAATTCGTCTTTTCGAAAGCATTTTCCACTTGGCTTATAAATTGCCTGTAAGAAAATACAGAGAGAGAAAAACTGAAGCGGAGAAAAATATTGAAAAAGAGCAGAAACTAGAAATTCAGACAAGATTTCGCAACGATACTGGTTTATTGGTGGATATGCCAAAGAATAAATTTGGCAACACAAATGACGGTAATACAAGCCGAAGATTCTTTGAAGACCCAAAATTGGCTTCCGAAATAACGGGCGTTAGTTATGACTTAATATATAGGCTAAAGGTCATACTAGAAGTGATTTCGAGCGGACACATAATTGATCCGGAAAAATACGACAAATACGCATTAGATACTGCTCACTTATATGTGAATCTCTACCCATGGCACCCAATGACACCAACGATACATAAAATTCTTATCCATGGTGGAATTACAATCAAAAATGCATTGTTGCCTATTGGATAGCTGTCCGAAGAGGCTGCAGAAGCGCGCAATAAGCATATCCACTCATACCGTCAAGACTTCGCGCGAAAATTCTCGAGAGAGGATTGCAACAGAGATATTTTTAATCGGCTACTTCTAAATTCAGACCCTCTCTTAAGTAGCATGAGGATCCACAAAAGAAGACATTTTAAATCTTTTTTGCCAGAAAAAATTGCTATGCTTATGCCTGCAAAGCAGAATGTACCTGGACAGTCTTCAGAAAGCGAAGATGAACATTTGTCTGAATAATATTATTTAACAGTTTATTTCATTTTTGTTCTCACTAAATATAGATTACCCATACAATAAAACCTGTTTTATTTAGTAATAGCTGTTAGTTTACGTATAACATTCATATGGAGTACACTCTTAATCGCCCATGTAACCTTTTGTATACCTATCACAATCAGAACCAAAACGGAAATAAAAACGCTGCCAAAATTATAACCAAAACGGAAACAAATACGCAAACATTCATTTACCAAAAGTATTCTTGATTTTCGTAACAACAACAGCAGTTAAAATCGATATAGATAAAATAATAATTTTGGCCGCGTAAATCGCTCAAATACCCCTATGTGCGTCGTAGCAACTATCTGCGACCAACATGCCACTAACACTGCGGCAATAAATTATTTGAAGAGTGAAACGTCACGAGCATGTATTCTGGCCGGCCGGGAAAATAGATTACTAGGATTTACTGTTAATGATCAAGAAATAATACCATTATATGATACTCCCCATTTATTAAAGGGAATTCGCAACAGGTTATTGGAAAGTAAAGCCAAATTTGTTTGGAAGGAAGGCGAGCAAATAGCGTCATGGGACGATGTTATAAAATTATATGAAATTGACGTAGGTGATTTTGACACAAAAATGTTAAACAAATTAACCGGTAACCATATATACAAGCAGCATATGAAGCCCATGAAGGTGAAGTTAGCAGCGCAAGTGTTTTCCCAAAGAGTATCTTCGATAATGCGAGGCTTGGTTAGACTAGGTTAGTATTGCTGTTAACTGTTTTTAATTTAAACTATAGCTAGTTATTGTATTAAATATTGATGTATCAATTCATCTAGTATCTAGTCATGTGTTAACGAACCTATAATTTTATATAAATTATATGTAAAAACAACTATGAGAAATAAGGTTATTTCCTTTCAATAAGAGAAATTATACAAAACAAAAAAAGGATTTAGGGGCTTTAATATTTTTAGACAATTTCTCTTATATATACATCTTTAATAAATGTTGTAATCTTAGGAAGGTATTTTATTGCAAACGTGCATGTTTGCTTATGTGCTGAAATTAAATTGTATCGATCGCTTTTCTATTTAATAGTATTTTTATAGAGTACACATCCAAAATAGTAGCTTACAACAACAACAAAAAACAGTTATGTTGTGAATGGGAAATACATTTTAATTTATTCTTTTCAGTGCCAGGATTTCCGCCGTCTGCTGCTGATACTGCCGACTTTTTGTTGTTCAACGACAAACTCTTCGATAGTGTCAATGGGTCGACTATTAAGGCTGAACATGGCAAAATCTTAAGATGTGCTGTCACATCATCTTCAGATCATGTCACGTTTTGGAACGAAGCAATTAAAGTCTTGGGCAGTATAAAGTTTTTAAAAGATGTCAGAAGCGGTCATGGTACAACTACTGTGGAGTTTGTCCCGCCATCAGTGAAAAATTGGATAAGTACACTGCAGGGATTCAAGGAGATATGGAAGAAGCTACTTATTGATGGTTTTCAATACATGTGCCCAAGAAGTTAGTTTAGATCCGATTGAAAATTTTTTTGGTTCTATTAGATCTCATGGCTTCCGGAATATTAATCCCACGCCAGCATCTTTTGTTCATTCCTATAAAACTTTAATTATTAATAATTTTATGTCACCTCATTCACAAGCTGCTAACTGTGAAGAAGATGAAAATGAAGGTGCACTAGATTCTTTAAGAAACTTTATTTATGAATCAGACAAAGAACAGAGCTCATCACATGAAGATGATTCCGAAGGGGAAAGCTTTAAATTTTCAAATATGAGAAATGAAGTAGTTGTAAAAACACAAGCATACCTGGCGGGGTACATTGCACGGCGAATTTTAAAGAAAATAGGCCCATGTCAAGAATGTCGACATCAACTGATATCCTCAACTACACAAAAGGAGCATGAAATCATAGAATTAAGACAGTATGCTGCTAAAGCACTTGTAAAACCTAACACTAACTATATTGTTTTATTTAATCAACTTAGTCAAATTAGTCATTTTTATTTACCCAAATTTTGCCATGAAAATAATTTAAAGGCGAAACTGATAAATAAAATAGAGAAAAATGTTAGTTTGTCTAACACTTGTAAAATTCACAATTTATTTAAGATTTTTTCCGATATTTTTGTTAATTTTTATATACATGTTTGGGTGTGTAAATAAAATATTAAAAGGTGTTGATAATAGAAATATAAATGACGTTGTAAAACGAATGGCTGCATTGCGTTATACAAAATTTAATTCAAGAAAAAATGCTATTAAACGAATAAAAATGCTTAAGTAACAACAGTCTTTTATTTTCATCGTGTTTTATTGAAACCAAATATTTGCACCATTACTTTATGTGTTGGTGGTAATTCTTATTAAATAATGTACTATCGATAACAAGTTAATTGTCAAAATCAGGAAGTTTCAATGGGCAATCATTGAAACTTACTGATTTTGACAATTAATTTGTTAAAATGGTACAATTATAGTTTTATATTGCGACTAATTTCTATTTTCAAAAAGCCCGCGTTTTGTTAGACAGCGCCACAGGCGACATTAAGGCCTAACTAAATGTTTTCCCCAACGAAGTGAAGAGAGGGTCGCCAGAGTGCTTGATTAAGAAGTCGGCGAGAGATATAGGCGAGAAGCCCGTCTCCAAGTTGGGTGACTGGTAACTAGCAGTCCGTCAACAATTTTACATTCGATATAATCAAAAAAAGTTAAGTGATTATATATTGAAGGTTATTCCAAATAAAAAAGGGGGATAACAATCATAAAATCGCGGCACTAGTGCTTGAAAGGGTGAATAAAGTAATCTATGTGAGATAAATGCTCGAAAGAGTGAAAAGACATATTAAACTGCAGTAAGCCAACGTCAGAGAGGACGACCAAATGCATGGGTGTTCCTGTTTATAGCCATATGGTGTAAGGAAGAATTAAGATTTTATTATAAGGTATTTGTTTTAAGCCATAATTGTATAAAAATGTAATAGTAAAGGAGGGATCTTTCACTTCTTGGAGAATTGAAATATCTTTTATTGTGTTATCTTATAGGATAAACAAAAGATTGTATATGAGAAGATATTGATTTTAATTAAATATAAGAAATTATTAAAGTTCACTATAGTAATGTCTGGGAATTGATTTTATTTTTAAGTAATTCTTACCCATACCCGGAAGCCCTGAGAGTAAGTTGATTGTAAGTTGAAAATAAATGGTTCCTTGACATGTTAGAGTACAAATTACAAAAATTTGTTTTTAGGAGTTTAATAAAATCTACATGAAGAATGAAAAAGTTCATATATAAACTAGTAGATTTGAAATATTGAAGTTGTACATAATAATTTAATTCAAAAGAAATGAACAATTACATGCATATTACACAACAAATAGTTTCATGAGAATCCATATTACATACATACAATTCAATTATAATTTGAATTTATCTCGTCAACAATAATAATCAATAATTATCCATCTAGAAGTTATCAATTTGTCTTAGCATTTGCTGTTTGTAGCCAATCTGTCAAATAGAATATCATTCCTTATTTTTTTGTACAATTAATTATACACAACTAACCATCTTTTCAATTGTTGAAAAGCGACTACCCCCGTACTCATCATGTTATTCTATTCTGATTATGAATTGTGATTTCACAACAAATGGGCCATTCAGTCACTCAAATCCTTGTCATCCTCGTATTTGTAATTTCCTAATTGTAATCACTGCTGGTTGAAATACATTCACAACATTTTACGATGTTAAGTAATCCTTTTCAACACCATTATTATTAGTGAGATACACTAATCCAATAGAATGACACCATATACATATTTCAATACTATTTTCAGAATAATTATTATTATATGTTAGAAGCACTGACAATTTGTAATAAATTTTATTACACTGGATGAAATTTAAATGGATTAATTATATTATTATTTATATTTTCAAATGAAGCACGATACTCACAATTCGTATGTGCTTCATAGTTCATTTTCATGCAGATGTACATTTTATATACGCCAAATTCTTAAGTTGAATTGAAATTTTCGCATTGTCTATCTTCCTGCAAAGTAAAACTTGCAAACAAACCCGGGTCAACATATAGAACATACTCATCAATAAACGGCCCGTGACATAAAATATAGTATTCGTACTTTTGGCGTTGCAAAATTAAATGTTGGACGGATTGTCGGACCTTATACTTCGACGTTTCATATTACATTTAAATAAGCCTCATATTCAAGTCATGTTAATGAAGTTCAAGTACATGTCAGTAGAAATTTTATAGGTCTCATGTTTTATTTGTGAGGTTAAGGTGTTGTCAGAATTATACTTGTCAGGTATCATAACCTATAAAACAATTCCATTTTAACGTTTGTTACAATTACCATTAATTTTATTTATATTTTAGTTGTTTGTTAAAATTTAATAGCATAAATGTAACGTACCAGAAATTACACTTTTTTAAAGCATGTATATAACCGAATTTACCACAATATTTACAAATTATATTGTATGTAAATACAAGAACGTACGACTTTCGATATGCCAGTATTTATGTTGATATTTTTTCAAAATTCAAGTTCTGGTTCGATTTCTAGTGGCAAACGACGCAATTATAGAAAAGAATCATTATATTGAATTTAGTATAGGTACGATGTAATTATAATACTCATTAGTATAGATTTATTTTAATGATTTTTTTTATAGTCATTTACGTTGAATATAGTTTGTAAATTTAGATTTTTTTTGTCAAGCTTCAATAAAGAAAATTTAGAATTATGTGAAGATTCTGAGTGAGCGTACGTCATATGAACTCGATCACTGAAGAATTTCGCAACTCTAGTGTTTGCAGAAAGCGACCATTGTTAGAATATAGCAGTCTATCGAACTCTTCGAGTTTTAATTGCCTCTTCGCTTCTACTTATATCTCTTTTAATGTTATCTATAAGGGCGTCTCATTGGTAATGCGATTAATGCTGGTCGCAAGGGTATTATTGTTTTAATGGATGTTAAATGTTAATAACACTGGGTGGTAACAGCCAAAAAATCGTCCGGGGTTTCTCGGCTGAATTAGACTAATTTTGATGCCCTGAGTCCGAAAATGACCTTGGTTTTGCTCAATCAGGTCAACTTTTTGAGATACAGCCATAAACCTGCCTGACCAGCTATACATACATATGCTAATATCACGGGTTTTGAGTTCAGTCATTTCTCTAAATTCGCTGCATAAAAATTAGCAGGAAAATAAATCACAATTATTATTAATATTATTATTATTTTATAATATTATAATATAATAATATTATTATTACTTTCAGATGGCTTCGGCGCGACGTTCATGCAGGAATAATCCTGACGTTTTCTGCTACATCTGCGGAGAATACACGCTGTCAGCGGACAGGAAGAACATCACAAGATTTGTGAAGCACGCATACCAGGCTTACTTTAAAATCAAGCTAGGTGACCAAGATAAGTCGTGGGCACCGCACACGGTGTGCAAGACGTGCGTGGAATACCTCAGGCGGTGGACTAAGGGCGCCAAAACTTCACTGAAGTTTGGGATTCCGATGGTTTGGAGGGAGCCGTTTGACCATGCATCGGATTGTTACTTCTGCGCCATCAATACTACTGGCATCAACCGGAAAAATCGGCACAGCCTCCAGTACCCCGACCTTCCATCTGCCCGCCGTCCAGTTGCTCACTGCGAAGAAATACCTGTACCAGCGTTCACACAGCTTCCTCACATCGACGACGAGGCCACCACTTCAGACGACGTAGGAGATACAGAACAGGTGTATGAAACACAAGATGGTCCGCAGCCCTTTTCACAATGTGAGCTTAATGATCTGGTTCGGGATCTCAGCTTGTCGAAGACTTCTTCCGAGCTGTTGGCCTCCAGACTCAAAGAGAAAAATTTACTTGGCGAGGACGCGCGTATCACTTTCTTCCGTAGAAGGCATGAGGAGTACATGGGCTACTTCTGCCAGGAGGAAGACCTCGTGTACTGCCGAGATGTCGCCGGTCTTCTTCATAAACTCGGCGCTCCTACATACGATCCGACAGATTGGCGACTCTTTATTGACAGCTGCAAGCGCTCTTTGAAGTGGGTGCTCCTCCACAACGGGAACCAGTTCGCCTCAATCCCTCTTGCGCACTCCACAACTCTCAAAGAGACATATTGCTGTGACTTCTTCTATATTGGTTAATGACCAAAAATTGAATTAATAAATTAATGTACTTTAGTGATCTCAGGGTCTAAGTGTGAATTTATTATAATTTTATATCGAATGATGTGTCACAGTCTTACACTTATTGTGAGTTCTAGCTGTGATTGTGATGTTTACTTTCCTTAGATTCTCCTGGGATGGGTATAAATAAGTAGATATCGAATGTCAGCACAACTTATTTTATTTTATATATAAATATTTACAAAACATTATTAAATATCATTACTATGCAATACAATACATTATTTATTTCATTGTAATATCTAGTCTCTTTCATCCGCGGTACAAGCACCTTGCAATCCTCAATTCTCTATGAAATTGTTAATAATAAATAAAATAAATTTCACTGCTCTAGTCCTTCATGCATGCTCATGTTTCGAAAATTACCGTTATTCTATAAAAGCGTTAGCACCTCGTTAAGTCGCTCTGAACCAAGATTCACACGTCAATCCAGAGCTTACTCAAAGAAGAGTTTGTTTTAAATTATTTATATAACGTTCGAATTTTCCATTGCCATCCGGGAAGTTTACTAATACCTCGTTGAACCGCCTTGAGCCAAGATTCACACGTCGACCCAGGACGTATTCAAAGAAGAATTTATTTTTAATTGTTTAAATAATATTCTAAATTTTTATTGCTATCCGGAGAGTTTACTAATACCTCGTTGAACCGTCTTGAGCCAAGATTCACACGTCGACCCAAGACATATTCAAAGAAGAATTTATTTTTAATTGTTTAAATAATATTCTAAATTTTTATTGCTATCCGGAGAGTTTACTAATACCTCGTTGAACCGTCTTGAGCCAAGATTCACACGTCGACCCAAGACATATTCAAAGAAGAATTTATTTTTAATTGTTTAAATAATATTCTAAATTTTTATTGCTATCCGGAGAGTTTACTAATACCTCGTTGAACCGTCTTGAGCCAAGATTCACACGTCGACCCAAGACATATTCAAAGAAGAATTTATTTTTAATTGTTTAAATAATATTCAAAAATTTTATTGCTATCCGGAGAGTTTACTAATATATCGAGCAGTCATGAAGGCTCTTTCATTTATTTACTTTAGAATTGCAAGATGGAGTTTATTTTATAGTGCTTGTACTCACTTTTCTTCGTTATATAGCATCTCAAATTCCTTCTGGTATTCCAATCCCTCCATTTTTTATTGAATTTATTATTGTGGGTTTTTTTATGCGATCCAATCGCGTTCCTTGGCGTCTCTTCGTAAATCTCGAGCGCACTTATCGTTGCCGCCTCTTGCGACTACCGTGTTTGAATCTTAAGGCGTTTATGCCTTTAGACCCTTTATTTCTTCGGCGCACTAGTTTCACTATTTTCTTTTTGAGTTTTTAAGAGAATCCGGACCACTTATCGACTGCCTAATTTTCGCTTGTGCGTCGTCTTTTATAATGGAAAACATTTGCCAAACGGCTTATTTTGTTTTTAAGTCGTGTGTTTCGTTTGAATTTTCGTCTGTCACGCCCTCCGTGTTAATTTCGGTAACTATCGAAATTATGTAATCACGTGACCTTGTTTCCACCATGTTTGTTGTTGTTATTATTTTACATATCTTTTTATTTTTATTCCATGGACATTTTGAATGATTTTATTCGTTGGTAAGTATTCTTTTATTGTCTTATATTATGTACTGACTAATGCTTTATTTATTTATTTTAGCCTGGAATGTCATTTATACGTGGATAAAATTATGTACCATCGCATATTTAGATGTACATTCAACAATGTCTTTTTATTTTGTGAATATCAGTGAATTTGCATAGCCAGCATAATGTTTTATTTTCAATGGTAAACCAGACCACAATATTTATATTCTGGATGCATTGATGTATATCGAAAACAGATAAATCATATACCTTTGCGTGCATTTCTTGTCCCATGCTGAAGAATATACAATTGATCTTGTGACCGTAAAATAAATGGTATTTATATATTTATTTATGTATATAGACCTTTGTTTAATATTGTATTTTTGGTTTTTAGCTTGGACTTTCTCGGAATGTATTCGTGTAGAGAAGCAAATAAACAAATCGTGCCCCTTACGTACACTCAATAATATTTAATACAGAAAATATAAGTGAAACGTGTATAGTGATACATAACATTTCTTCTTGACAATGTTAGTGGTTATAATATTGATATTCTTGGTGATTAATTCCTATTTTTAAACCATTATCGCTGCTAGAAGAATGTATTACCGGGTTGACCTACTTTCTATTAACCACTAATAATAATGCTTTAAATTCTTATATATCCTTTTTTATTAAACGGAGGTCAGTACTTGAATATTGTTTTATAGAATATTTAACATGATTTCGTGCTCTAATTTATTTAACATTGTTTTATATTTTTCCATTCTTATTTTTAATTGTGAATGCTATTCTTTTTACGGGTATGCAACCCATATTGCATTGTTGTGTATACTGCTGCCTAGTTATGAAATTTTTAGTAAACACTAAATATATAATTAAAACTACATACATTTACTTTAATTAGTGGGTTTATTCTGTATTTTATTTGCTAAAATATTTATTATATTGAAATATATAAAATTGTAATTTATATTGAATATGTAAAATTATTTTTACTTAAAATAAACAATAATATTTTATTTTCGTTGATTTTTATTTGTTTGGTTTCTTTATTTTATTTATTCATTTATTTACAAGAAAATACCACAGCATATCCCAAGTTAAGAAACTGTCAATATGCCATAGTTGACTACGGAAAATATAGGCATATTGCAATTTCTTTACTTAATGGTATTTTTCTACACTCTTGCTTAGTTAATATTCTTACATCTAAGTTTACTATATTTTCTTGTGGGAACTATCCCTTTTTGTTTCTTAATATCTATTTACATAACTTAAGTGCTATAGTCTTGGGAACTATCCCTTTTATTTCCTTAATATCTATTTACATAAATTAAATAATGTGTTCATGGGAGCTGTCCCTTTTTACTTTACTGCCTTATTTATTTAGCTTAAATAATATAATTCTGGGAACTATCCCTTTTATTTTCTTACTGTTTATTTACATCTCTTAAATAGTATAATCTTGGGAACTATCCCTTTTTCATTTTTGTAATATTTATTTACATAGCTTAAACAATATAGTTTTGGAGCTGTCCCTTTTATTTTTGTAATATTATATTTACATAACTTAAATAATATAATTTTGGGAACTGTCCCTTTTTAATTCTCTTAATGTCTATTTATATATACAACTTAAATGATATAATCTTGGGAACTGTCCCTTTTATTTTTCGTAATATTTATTTACATATCTTAAATAATGTAATCTTGGGAGCTGTCCCTTTTTATTCTCTTAATATTTATTCATGTAACTTAAATAATATATTTTTGGAGCTATCCCTTTTATTTTCTCATGGGTTCATATTTTTCATCGTGTGAGTTTATATTTTAACTTTACTCCCTTCATTTTTGTTTAAATTTTTATACCTTTCATTTTCAATCGGAAAGTGATACTCAATTTAT
This sequence comes from Amphimallon solstitiale, assembly GCA_963170755.1. Taxonomy (NCBI): domain Eukaryota; kingdom Metazoa; phylum Arthropoda; class Insecta; order Coleoptera; family Scarabaeidae; genus Amphimallon; species Amphimallon solstitiale. Next base: position 77,014,329 of record OY720677.1, on the reverse strand, counting down.
TTAAAGTGAAACATATACAAATATATAATAAATTGGAAATATTTTCTTCGTGTGGGTTCAATATCTCTTGCGTGGCATCAATTAAGCCTACAATTGATATGCATGTATAAAATCTTATTGCCTTCCACATATCAGTCGGAGAATTTATCTTGAATACATAGTATTTTCTCTTTTATTTTCTTAATGTTACCTGGTTCAAAAAGGAATCTTTTAAAACTATCTTAGCAAACCACTTGGCATCTGTGTACTTCATTGATAATGTTTCTTTGAATCTTCTATATTTCTCTGATAAAATTCGATTCTGCTTTTTCCATTATATTGTTCTTCAGTATTTCTTTTATTTCTATAATTTCACTTAAATAATATTTATTGGGAATCTGGATAGATTTTCACATAGAAAGGTCCTTTTCATTTACCTCGAGCTTATGCTCGTAATTTCTAACCAAGCCAGGACTGTCGTCGACTAGTCTCTTGTGCTTATTTAAAAGATTGCTCACATGATTTTTTACACTTTTCATTGCAATTTATACTTGTACCATCCCTTTTTAATGTGAAGTCCTTATTTTCTGGATGCTTCACGAGATGCGTACATTTATTGTCATATGAATCGTTAATCATTTCTCGCGTGAGTTCCTTTTCTATTTCTTCTACATATAATTTATTAATTAATTTTTATTTATTTCTTTACTGGTGCTTCTTCGCTTCATTGAATTATCATATTTCTTATGTGAAAAGTCTTGTCCTTCATATCCAATTTTGTGCTATATTGACTTAAAAGTTCATTCCCAATATGCAGTTGCAATTTTAATTATTTACTACTACAAATTCTGTTAGTAGGTTTAAATCATTTATTTTAACATTAACGCAGAAAACTTTATCAATGGTTACCAAAGGTTTTTATTTGCTGTAACTATTTTTAATCTTCTTTATAGATATATACCGTCCTTGTTTCTCTAAATTTTCATTCATAACGCTGTATTCGAGTAGCTTTTATTTTATTTATTTTTCTTCCCCAATTTCGATTGATATGTGTGGTAGTTCGGTGGTTATTTTCATTTGGATCTTCTTATTTGTATATGTCTCGTTTCATTTTCCTTGATTGGGGTGTCGTTGTTGAAATCAGCTAAGGTTAGAGTGGTGTCGCAACGCACCAACGGAGGTCCCCTTTTTATCCTCCGCCTTGCTCCTTGATTGGGGTGTCGTCGTTGGCTAAGGTAGGAGTAGGGTAGCCACGTCCCATCGGAGGTCCCCAATTTATCCTCCGCCGTGCTCCTTGATTGGGGTGTCGTCGTTGGCTAAGGTAGGAGTAGGGTAGCCACGTCCCATCGGAGGTCCCCAATTTATCCTCCGCCGTGCTCCTTGATTGGGGTGTCGTCGTTGGCTAAGGTAGGAGTAGGGTAGCCACGTCCCATCGGAGGTCCCCAATTTATCCTCCGCCGTGCTCCTTGATTTATTGGGAATTTATTTTCCCAAAATCTTTAGGCGAAAATCAATAATGTTTCTGTTGTGCCGAAGTATATCCTTGATGTACGTCGTTGTTGCTCTAGGTTCTCTATCTTCTTGGTTACTTGTACGTATATATATTGACTGGTAAAGTGATACTTTATTTTCCTTATTTATTTCTGTGGCTATACTTATCCTTCCCTTTTCTATCAGTGCAACTTCTTCGGTGCCCCTCAGTGTATTGACTTCCTTGTGTGTCTTTGAAAATTTTTCAAGTTGTATAATCAGTGCCTGTCGTTTCCATGAACCTGTGTATCTTCCTGCTCCTATGAATATTTCTAATGTTTGCCGTGAAATGTATAGATGTGAAATTTTGTTATCTTCTTCTTCATATAACAACGTATCCAAATGTGTTCTTAAAATTTTCTTGTTGGAGTCCATGTATTTGGTTCTTCTCCATGTATGTATTATTGTGGAGGCTTCTTTGACTTTTGTTTCTATTTGTGCATCATCTTCATGGGTTGGCATATTCCTCGTAATTTCTTCGTTGTTCGTAGTATTGGTGTTTATTATTTTATTTTCTAGTGATTCTCCTTCTTCAAATCGTTCTATCGTTTCGTCCATTCTATCATTTGTTCCGTTTATCAGTGATTTGTACGTATTCTCACATTTTCTTGTATTGTCCCTTATTACTTTGGTTAAACCTGACACAGACTCTGTTATTTTGTTTTCTAAATTGGCATTTATCTGACGCATCTCTGTTCTAAAATCTTGGAATTTCTTGTCAATTCCTTGATTTATTTTATTCAGATATTCATTGTTTGCTTTCATTTCTTTTATCAAATTTTTATTGTCTTCTTCCATTTCTTCTTTCAAATTCTCATTGTTTGATTTCATTTCTTCTTTCATGTCTTTCATGTTCTCATTGTTTGATTTCATTTCTTCTTTCATGTCTAATAGGACTTGAAGCACATATTCCATTTTATCTTCCCATGATTTTTCTCTTATGCTTTTAGGAAGTGTAGTTTCATCCATCGTTCCTTCAAATTCTTCAGATTTTTCGACTTTATTCTTCTTATTTTCATCAGCCATTTTTATTTTTATATTCTATTTTCTCTTATTCACCCTGTCCCAATAGGAGAATATTGTGTGCTTATGGCGTTATAAGGAAAGTAAATTCACACAGCCTTTTATCATTGAATGCCAAATTAAGATTGATCTTGGCCAACGATAAGCTTTTCTACGTATGGGTGCCAAATTAAATCTTGGCCAATGATAAGCCTAGCAGGTTGGGCGCCAAAATAATGCTGTGACTTCTTCTATATTGGTTAATGACCAAAAATTGAATTAATAAATTAATGTACTTTAGTGATCTCAGGGTCTAAGTGTGAATTTATTATAATTTTATATCGAATGATGTGTCACAGTCTTACACTTATTGTGAGTTCTAGCTGTGATTGTGATGTTTACTTTCCTTAGATTCTCCTGGGATGGGTATAAATAAGTAGATATCGAATGTCAGCACAACTTATTTTATTTTATATATAAATATTTACAAAACATTATTAAATATCATTACTATGCAATACAATACATTATTTATTTCATTGTAATATCTAGTCTCTTTCATCCGCGGTACAAGCACCTTGCAATCCTCAATTCTCTATGAAATTGTTAATAATAAATAAAATAAATTTCACTGCTCTAGTCCTTCATGCATGCTCATGTTTCGAAAATTACCGTTATTCTATAAAAGCGTTAGCACCTCGTTAAGTCGCTCTGAACCAAGATTCACACGTCAATCCAGAGCTTACTCAAAGAAGAGTTTGTTTTAAATTATTTATATAACGTTCGAATTTTCCATTGCCATCCGGGAAGTTTACTAATACCTCGTTGAACCGCCTTGAGCCAAGATTCACACGTCGACCCAGGACGTATTCAAAGAAGAATTTATTTTTAATTGTTTAAATAATATTCTAAATTTTTATTGCTATCCGGAGAGTTTACTAATACCTCGTTGAACCGTCTTGAGCCAAGATTCACACGTCGACCCAAGACATATTCAAAGAAGAATTTATTTTTAATTGTTTAAATAATATTCTAAATTTTTATTGCTATCCGGAGAGTTTACTAATACCTCGTTGAACCGTCTTGAGCCAAGATTCACACGTCGACCCAAGACATATTCAAAGAAGAATTTATTTTTAATTGTTTAAATAATATTCTAAATTTTTATTGCTATCCGGAGAGTTTACTAATACCTCGTTGAACCGTCTTGAGCCAAGATTCACACGTCGACCCAAGACATATTCAAAGAAGAATTTATTTTTAATTGTTTAAATAATATTCAAAAATTTTATTGCTATCCGGAGAGTTTACTAATATATCGAGCAGTCATGAAGGCTCTTTCATTTATTTACTTTAGAATTGCAAGATGGAGTTTATTTTATAGTGCTTGTACTCACTTTTCTTCGTTATATAGCATCTCAAATTCCTTCTGGTATTCCAATCCCTCCATTTTTTATTGAATTTATTATTGTGGGTTTTTTTATGCGATCCAATCGCGTTCCTTGGCGTCTCTTCGTAAATCTCGAGCGCACTTATCGTTGTCGCCTCTTGCGACTACCGTGTTTGAATCTTAAGGCGTTTATGCCTTTAGACCCTTTATTTCTTCGGCGCACTAGTTTCACTATTTTCTTTTTGAGTTTTTAAGAGAATCCGGACCACTTATCGACTGCCTAATTTTCGCTTGTGCGTCGTCTTTTATAATGGAAAACATTTGCCAAACGGCTTATTTTGTTTTTAAGTCGTGTGTTTCGTTTGAATTTTCGTCTGTCACGCCCTCCGTGTTAATTTCGGTAACTATCGAAATTATGTAATCACGTGACCTTGTTTCCACCATGTTTGTTGTTGTTATTATTTTACATATCTTTTTATTTTTATTCCATGGACATTTTGAATGATTTTATTCGTTGGTAAGTATTCTTTTATTGTCTTATATTATGTACTGACTAATGCTTTATTTATTTATTTTAGCCTGGAATGTCATTTATACGTGGATAAAATTATGTACCATCGCATATTTAGATGTACATTCAACAATGTCTTTTTATTTTGTGAATATCAGTGAATTTGCATAGCCAGCATAATGTTTTATTTTCAATGGTAAACCAGACCACAATATTTATATTCTGGATGCATTGATGTATATCGAAAACAGATAAATCATATACCTTTGCGTGCATTTCTTGTCCCATGCTGAAGAATATACAATTGATCTTGTGACCGTAAAATAAATGGTATTTATATATTTATTTATGTATATAGACCTTTGTTTAATATTGTATTTTTGGTTTTTAGCTTGGACTTTCTCGGAATGTATTCGTGTAGAGAAGCAAATAAACAAATCGTGCCCCTTACGTACACTCAATAATATTTAATACAGAAAATATAAGTGAAACGTGTATAGTGATACATAACATTTCTTCTTGACAATGTTAGTGGTTATAATATTGATATTCTTGGTGATTAATTCCTATTTTTAAACCATTATCGCTGCTAGAAGAATGTATTACCGGGTTGACCTACTTTCTATTAACCACTAATAATAATGCTTTAAATTCTTATATATCCTTTTTTATTAAACGGAGGTCAGTACTTGAATATTGTTTTATAGAATATTTAACATGATTTCGTGCTCTAATTTATTTAACATTGTTTTATATTTTTCCATTCTTATTTTTAATTGTGAATGCTATTCTTTTTACGGGTATGCAACCCATATTGCATTGTTGTGTATACTGCTGCCTAGTTATGAAATTTTTAGTAAACACTAAATATATAATTAAAACTACATACATTTACTTTAATTAGTGGGTTTATTCTGTATTTTATTTGCTAAAATATTTATTATATTGAAATATATAAAATTGTAATTTATATTGAATATGTAAAATTATTTTTACTTAAAATAAACATAATAATATTTTATTTTCGTTGATTTTTATTTGTTTGGTTTCTTTATTTTATTTATTCATTTATTTACAAGAAAATACCACAGCAATATGAAGCAGTGAAGTATGTGCTTGACAAAATCCAATATAAGCAGCACCAATGGATGATCTGCGTCGACTTCAAGATGGTGAACTTTCTACTAGGTCAGCAGTCCGGGTTCACGAAGTACCCATGCTTTATATGTATGTGGGACAGTCGAGACAGAGTCCAGCACTATGTAAAGAAAGAGTGGCCGGCGCGAGAGCAGTTAGTACCTGGGGCGAGAAACATCATAAACGAACCTCTTGTTGACCGGGAGAAGATATTGATCCCACCGCTACACATGAAGCTTGGGTTAATGAAACAGTTCACGCGCGCTCTGGACAAGGATGGGAGGTGCTTCAACTACATGTGCCGAGCATTTTCTCGACTGACCATTGAGAAGCTCAAGGCCGGCATTTTTGACGGCCCACAGATACGGCAGCTCATAAAGGACACTGAGTTCCAAAACTCCATGAACACGCTTGAGTGCGCCGCTTGGAAATCGTTTGTGCAGGTGGTGAACAACTTCCTGGGGAACACGAAGGCAGCAAACGAAAGAAAATATCTTGTCGACTAGCACCTAAACACAAATTCCCATAAAGAAAATGCAAAAAAGCAGAAGATGCCTTTAAGACAATTATTTTTAGATGAAAGTCAACAACAAGTGCAAGATGATTTTACTTTAGAGATGTGTGATGCATTTTTGGCAGCGAATATACCGTGGACGAAAATAGAAAATCCCAAGTTTAATTCATTTTTGGAAAAATATTGCAAACGGAAAATTCCAAATGAGTCTACGTTACGTAAAAATTATTTAAACAAATGCTATGATTTAGTAAGTTTCATTAATTTGAAGCGGTATACCAGTATTAAAATTTTCTTTTCCAGCAAATACGAAAGATCCGGAACGATATTGGTACAAGTGATATTTGGATATCAGTTGACGAAACAACTGATGTATGGGGAAATGCCGTAGCAAATTTGATTGTTGGAACTCTTAAGGCAGGTCAATTTTGCAAACCACATATTCTTACATCAAAAGTTTTAGAGAGAACTAATTCTAACACCATAGCAATATTTGTTAATGATTCGTTGCGTAAGTTAACACATTTAATTTCTATTTTTTTCCCGTTTTGAATAAGTATACACAACTGCCTAACATAAGCACTTAAATTAAAGATAAGTTAATATTTCAATGTGTTCTAAATTATCATAATTATCAACTCAATTAACTGCGTGCGTTTCGTGGTTGTGACTGTTACTAAGCTTTTAGAAATATTGCGTTATTTTTATTTAGGGGTACTATGGCCTACAGCTAGTAATGATTATGAGCGAAAAGTTAAAATTCTTTACACGGATGGAGTTGCCTACATGTTAAAAGCTGCTAACAATTTAAAGGTGTTTTATCCAGATTTACTGCACGTTACTTGTCTTGCACATGGGTTAAATTTAGTCGCAGAAGTGGTGAGAAATGAATATCCCATTGTAAATAAATTGATATCAAACACGAAAAAGGTATTTTTAAAAGCACCACTTCGAAGAGAAGTGTACGCAGTAAAGTGTCCAAATCTTAAACTACCACCAGAACCAGTTCTAACGCGTTGGGGCACATGGCTAGAGGCAGCAATTTTTTATCAAGAAAATTTCACAGCCATAAAGGATGTACGTATATCTATATGGAAATATAAACATATATATATATATATATATTATGTTTTAGGTTGTTGATGGTTTTAACGGTTCGGATTCGGTCGCAATACAAGAATCACAATCTGCATTTAATAACAACAAGATAGAATGCGAATTAGCGTACATTGCCACTCATTTCAAAATACTGGTCCAGACAATTAAAGCACTCGAAGCATCGGGTGAAACTCTCGTAAAAAATTTTGAAAGGATAACGGTCATTCGAGGATCTTTTAGAAATGCACCAGGTGTGGTTGCTAAAAAAGCCTATACCAAACTTGAAGCTATTTTAACCAAGAATCCGGGATTTTCCCTTTTGTACGAAATATCCCAAGTATTGAATGGCTCTGCTTCGAATGACTGCACTATAGCAGTAGAAAAATTACCAGACTACGAATACGCACCAGTAACAAGTTGTGATGTCGAACGATCGTTTTCACATTACAAGAATATTCTGTCTGACAGGAGACAAAACTTTACTCCAGAAAATTTAGAAAAATATCTTGTTTGCCATTTCAATAATAATTAAATCAAAACTGTGTTTATTTTATCAACATTAAAAACATTTTAGAGCTCATTGCTGTATTCATTTTTTCCTGACATCAGTTTAAGGGAGTGATTTTTTAATGCATATTTTCCATATTCAAATGCATATTTTGCATATTTAAATGCATATTTTATATTCTTAGAAGCATATCTTACATGCATATTTTGATATTTTTAGTGCATATAAATCCAGCCCTTAGTAATAAGCGTTTTCGTAGTTTTAATTAGATTAGTGTTTCACAAACATATGTTTATATACGTAATGGTATTTTTGCAACTCTATTTTTTGCAAATATCATCTTAGAATATGTAGAAACTTTATGTTAAAATAACATGTTTTTTAGTAGGGTCAGGTGGGGTAATTGTAAACTAGGGGTAATTGGAAACAGTACTGGGATTTATTAAAAATTTAAAATAGGCGCGATTCGCGCGTCAACTTCAGTGGACACACCTCGGCCGGATATGCAGTTGCATAGTTTACTCCGCTACAGTTGATTTTACGCCAACAGTGATAGTAAGTTTTGGATGGTGTTTTATCGTTTGGAATTTGTTTCGGTCACGGAACTTTACAAGTTTTATTAGAGAGACTGAAAGGTAAGTTTGAAGCTCTTTTTTGATTTTGGCGATAAGTATTTGATGCAGAGAAACGTTTTTTCTGGACGTAACCTCAAATTTGTTCCTTCAGCCTCGACAAATATGTGTTTACAATTACCCCTTCGAAATTTGCGAATGGGGAAATTGTGAACGCCTAGTTGGGATAATTGTAAACAACAACTCGTCGCATCAAAATAGTATTTATTCTATTACAGGAACCAAGAAAGATGCCTAGGAAGTATATGAAGAAGAAACCTGACCAGAGGTACTCACAGGAAGATCTTCTATTGGCTGTCAATGACGTAAGGAACAAGAACTGCACGTATCGTCAGGCTTCACACCAATATAACGTGCCTGTGGCCGTGATGTACCATAGAATAAAAGGGAGAAATATCCCAGACACGAAAATGGGAGGTGGACGTTCCACTGTGTTTACAACCGAAGAAGAAGAACAAATGGTGGAATGCCTAAAAGCCCGAGCACGAATGGGATACCCGTGCGACAAGGAAGAGTTACGGGACCTGGTTGCCAAATACGTCAAAGAAAACAATTTACCAACGCCATTTAAGGATGGACGTCCTGGTCTGGATTGGTACTATGGCTTTATGAAACGGCATAAACAATTGTCATTCAAGAAGCCTGAACAGCTTCAGAAAGCAAGGAAAGACCAAAGGAAGCCAGACGTTATCTATAATTTTTATGAAAATTTGGCAAAGGTTGTTTTAGAAAACTCAATTGATAATCCTGCATTGGTATTCAATGCAGATGAAAGTGGCTTCGGGAATGATCCATCAAGGATAAAAGCTATTGGCGAACGGGGAAAGCCTCTTTCAAGGGTCTCAGGTGGTTCTGGGCGTGAGTCAACAAGTGTCCTGGCTTGCGTAGCGGCTGATGGATACGTTTTACCACCATTCAATATCTTTAAAGGAGGCGCAGTGCAGGCTAGGTGGACTTCACCGAAGGCTTACCCAGGCACAGTTTATTCTGTGTCTACCAACGGATGGATGGAGGAGCCTCAGTTCTTCAATTGGTTTGAATCTGTATTCGTAAAGTGGGTGAAAGATATAAGGTTACAAAAGAATTTACAAGATAAGGAAGCTTTACTGTTGTATGATGGCCATAAGAGTCACATAAGTTTGAGAATCGTTGAGTGTGCACTTAGCAATAAAATCATCTTGGTAAAATTTCCAAGCCATTTAACTGACAGGCTGCAACCTCTTGATAAGTGTATATTCGGTCCGGTGAAAACTGCTTGGGAGAAAAAACTTATTGCCTACGGAAAGAAGCACATGGGCCACGGGGTAGGACGACTAAAAAAGAATGAATTTACGGAAATCTTAGGAGAAGTTTGGAAAGAAGCTATAACAGTAAATAATATTAATAGCGCATTTATAAACACAGGAATGTTTCCTGTTGACTCTGCGAAGTTTCCCGAAGATGAATTTAATCCCATTGATTTGAAGAGATACAGAGAAAATCAGCGAAAAGCCGTTCTAAATTCTGAAAATGAACAGGACGAAAACAGGACGGAAAGGCAACCACTACAGTTATTAACGCCATCTCCATCTACATCCGCCACTTTAACTCCCGATCGTATTACGCCAGCCTCAAATGTTATTGCTGTTTTCTCGTCAGCAATTGCTAATACACTTGACGTCGAACCGTACAAAAAGGCAGCAGAGCCCACAAAAGTAACACCAAGATTGAAGCAGGCTCGGTACGGTGAAGTTTTGACAAGTGTTGAAGTTATGGAACGTCTCAAAGAAGCCGAACGTTTAAAAGAGGAGAAAAATAACCGAAAACGTAAACCTCGGGGAGGAAAAACTTCCAGAGAAAAACTGAAGGACTCTGAAAGCGAAGAGGAAAATGACAATTTGAGACTTTGTAATGATTCAGATGAAGACATGAATGAAATACAATGGGCCGAAGAAGTTGCAGCCGACAGCTACCCGGAGGTGGAATATAAAATGCCAGAATGGCACGCAATTAAGCGAGGAGTTTACTTATTGGTCAAATTTCTTGGAGGACCTAGAAAAAGCACAAATTATAAATATGTCTGCCGTGTACGGGATGTCGATGAAGAAAGTGGCGACGTTGATGTTGTCGGTTTTAGGCGCAACGACACATTTGGCACTGAATTTGTTGAAAAAGAACAGGACGTTTCAACTGTAGAATTTGGGATGATTGTGGCCTTGCTACCTGAACCGAAAGTTGTGAAGAGAGCTAGAAAAACAATTCATGTTTTTGAAGGCACTGTTGGCGTTTTTGAAAAATAGTGTTGTTTCAACATATTTTCTGTGACCACGTGAAACTTCAATAAAGCATTTGTTATTTCTAGCCGCCTTACTATTATCCTGCAAATTTATAGCTTGTATAGGGGTAAATGCAAACACGCATATAAATTGATGCTCAAGCATGCAAAAGGTTCACTTGCACTCCTATTCACATTTCCCCCATCAAAACTTACTATTAAACTTAATAGGACAACAAATGCATGTTTTCATTTACCCCTAAATTGTGTACCATCTAATTTTGTGTTGGGGTAATTGTAAACAGGCCCTAAAAATTAAAAAATGACATGGATAGACTTGAAATGTGGCAAAAAGCCTTCAAAAAGGTCAAACTATACGGGTATTATTACAGGTGTCAATGACCCATCATTAAACACAAAATATAGCATTTTAAAATGCAAGTATACAAAAAGCGTTTACAATTACCCTACCTGACCCTATTATATGTAATTTGGTCAAATTATACTGGGAGATATTTTATTGTTACATGTACTACCATCGCTCGGGAGGAGATTCACTCATCAGTACCAAGGACAAATCGTTCCTGGGCGACTAGTTAAGGAAATTAAACTACTATAAATGGTAACAAGGAAATAAAAACGACTTCGACAGCTGTAGGAAGACTATAAAATCGGCAGCAAATGGAGTGAGAACGGTTGGCAGTTAAAAGTGTACTAGTATAAGTAATAAAAGAATGAAGAGGCCCAAAAATGCATGGCACACGCAATAAAAGCGTGAAAGGGTTGTAAAAGTGTACTTGTCTAAATAATAAAATTATGAAGAGGTCCTAAAAATGGAATGGCACACGTACTGAAACCGTGAAAGGGCCCGAGAAGTGCAATAGTATAAGTAAGAAGTGTATGAAGAGGTCCTAAAAATGCAATGGCACACGCAATCAAAGCGTGAAAAGGTCCTAAAAGTGCACTAGTATAAGAAATAAAAGTGTATGATATGATCCTATGGCTAAAGATATGGGACAATGAAGCACTCCATGTTGCAAGATAAGTAAAAGTGGAAGCCAAAATTTATTATCCGATGGTCCTGAAGGGTGTCCAAAACCGGTGGAGCAAAGGTCATTTCTTTCGCAAAGGCTCAACTCCTGAAGCCATATTCTCATGCTGCACCGAAGGATAAGAAATCTCACAAGAAGAAAGAAAATAGAAACGCAACAATTCATTACAGTTCAAGAAGAAAAAATTAAACTAGTCGTGCTAGGAACAGCCAAGATGCCCTGATGAAGAAACCAAGGTAGATCAAGATCAAGATCAAGAAGTGAATCCAGTGACAGTGAATAATTAGGGACAATTAAGAGTGTAAGAATTAAGGTAGAATCTAGTATAAGTATAGTGGTACTAGAGTTGGGATCGGGCCGACAAAGTCTGCTTCGGCTCGGCCCGGCCCGCATGTCGGGCCGAGCCGGGTTGAAATTTTTGTTGTTCGGGTCGGGTCGGGCCGAACATATTGGGAGTCGAACCGGCTCGGCATGTCGGGCGGACGTGACCCGTGTATAGTAGGTAAAGACGCTCGGCTGACTATGCTTTGTTAGAGTGAATATTTTGTTTCATTTGACAATCTACACACACATATATGATGCTCACTTATATATATATATATATATATATTGAAATGGGGAACAAATATTAGTGACTAGCATTGTATATTATTGACAAAATTTGAAGGATTATTTTATTTTACTATTTTATTTATTGACGGTTAAAATAAAAATATCTAAACTAAAAAGAACAGTTGTGTATACTTATAATAGTTGTTCATTATTGTAAAGTTGAGTACATTCATATGGTAGACAATTCTTGAAGGAATAGTAGTGGATCAAGTTCTTTGTTGCCTCAATTTTCTTTAAATTCTGAAAATGGAGATTTAAAATTTATTATTTTTGTTAAAATGTGGTTTATAACTTTGTAAAACTTGTCTAATTTAAAATATTGCAAAGCAAAGTAAATTAATGCTGACTATTAAAATATGAAGGATATAAATTGGTATATAATTACGCGGGCAAAGTTTGAATAAGCGGATCTGTCAAAATTGACATTTACATATAATTTTATTAGTAAAGCATTTTGAAGTGCTAAGTATTAGTAATTCATTATTATAAAATAATAGAGTTTTAATACAGAAGGTTTACTGAAAGTTGGAAGCTCTGAAACTTATCATTTAAATGTTTAAAAAAACTATTTTGAACAAGAAGTATTAGAAAAGGAATTTTATTGGAGGTAATAAAAAAAAATGAAAAGGTTGTCTGGGAGATATAACAAAACGAGGGAATTGAAAAATAATTTTTCAAAAGAGGTGCGTGTAATTTTCGGAAAATTAAAGTTTATTCCGAAAATTGTACATTAGAATCACGAAAACCGCGAAAGTTGGTGCGAAAAGTGTTTATTTCAGCTTTGGAAATAATAATTTGACGTTTGAAGAAAAAAATATTTGTAAAGAAGCATAAAATAATAAATCAATTTAAATTTTAGAAGAAAAGGAAATAGCCAAATAAAATAAAAACTTACCATTCAAGTATAAAGTCCTAGCGGAGTATTTATCTTATCAGTTGTACGAGAGGTCTAAGCGGATTTCCAGTTCTCAAAAGGTCCAAAGAATTTTATAAAAACGAGGGATTTCTACCAGATAGAATCACACGTGCAGTATAAAGTTCCAATTCCAGAAGATATCCTGTATTTACGAGGTCACCACAAGATACATCCAGTTTGTCGAACCCGTAGAAAAGGTCCATATTATTTTATAATCACGAGGGATTTCTACCAGACAGAATCACACGTGCAGTATAAAGTTCCAGTTCCTGAAGATATCCTGTGTGTACAAGGTCACCACAAGATACATCCTGTTTTTGTCGAACACGTAGAGTAGAGAACCAGAGGATCATCCCAGGTATATAACGAGTCCAGGAAGGCTGTTCATCTGTCCGAAGAAGATACACAAAATTTCCTACTTCATGTAACCCGAACCTACAAGGAAAGTGGATTGTATTATTTGAAAAAAAACACCAAGAAAGAATAGCAATATTATTGGGAGGTTGTATATTTTCTTTATTTTAAAGAAACAGTTTAAATTTAAATGATTGTCTTCGAGCAAAATACATTAAAGTGGTCAAGATATACTGAATACTATAAAGAGGATTGTATAAAGATTCTATGTAAAGGTTTTAAATCTCTTTTTAAGTCATAAATATCAGTATGTGTACATTTAGTAAATTTTCGTATATTTTAGAACTAAAATATACCTACTTAAGTATTTGAATATTTGATCGTAAAGATATTTTCTATAAATTATTGAATTTGTATATGCATATGAATGCTAAATTGAAAGATTCATATTAAACTAATTCTCATACATACCTTATCGAGTAGATAAGCTCTTAATAATCCTTCATGTTGTCAATATCCGCACAGGTTATATTAGACAGGTTTAATTGGTTTTGTTAATGTTTTGGAAATGTGTTGAATAATTATTTGAATCATATTTTACACAGCTTTTGCCATTAAACGTTTATTATAGTGATATTCTTCTTTCATTTGGTAAAATAGAACTATGGTACAAGACACTTTCATATTATAAATAGAGATTTGTTGTGTCGATAACCTAAAAGAGAAACAAAACAATATAACATTTATAAGTTTAATTTTGATGGGAAAAGTGAACATACCTTACAATCGTATTCCAAGTAAAGGAATAATACTTTAGAAAAACTTATCACGTATTCACAAGGAATATTTTTAACAGTTTCATTTCATGAGTTTAAGAGGTTATTGTTACTATCATTTCATAGCGGCAAATGCCATGCTTACATCGTTATAGAAATTAATGTACTGCAAGTACTGTGTAGTCAAAATCAATACTGGTTTCATTTGACGAAATTTTATTTACAGTAAAGAAGTGCATAATAAGTAATTATTTGAATTTGTTGGAGATAAATTATCATATCTAAAATATATTAAGAAGGAAAGAATTATAGTAAATTAATTGGATAAATAGAAAACTGAGAGAGTGTTTGGGCATATTAAAATAAAATACTGAGCTTTGAAAAATTGAAATCTCATATAATAGTGTATAGATATAGTAAATTCTATATACTGAGTGTTACATAAATATTGGCATATAATTAACAGTGGTTATATTTAGTAAACTTGAATGACTAGGTGAGAGAGGAGATATTATAAAAAATAATATAACAAGATTTGAATTATTTTGGCTTATATGCGAATTTAAGTATTTACATTTATAATATCTACCCTCCCTAGTACATTTTATGGCGTGCCCAACGTGGAGCGATTGAAATAAGACTCGCAAATAGTATTTTGATTATCTTATTAATTTTGATTAGGTGTTTGTAATTTATATTACCCTCCTTAGCTCATGTGTATGACGTATTCAACGTGTGGAAATAAAAATAAGACTCGCAACAACATACTTTAAATATTTTATTTATTGTTTTAATAGCGGTAACATTGGTATACATTTTACAAAGGCAGTAAAGTCAGTACAAACATATTAAGATATTAGAAATTGTGCACTACAATTATTTAAAATGAATACCAGATCTAAGAGTAACTTTGGATTAAATAGATCTGAATCATCTAGTGACAGTGAAGAAGAAGTAGGTCAGGATGTGAATGTACAAGAGGGGGGAGAACTTACATTACAAGTTCAGGAAGGTATTGAACAGACAGGAGAAACACAGGATAGAGGTGATAAGGTGGAAATTCAAGGAGAGACTTCGAAAATAGAAATGTCAACTACAGCAATGGATATGACATTGATTTTACAAATGTTTAAACAAATCAGTAAAGAAAGTAATGATAATATGGAAAAAATTAGTAAGGAGAATAATAAAAATATGGAAAAAATGACTGAAGAGAGTAAGAAGAATTTAATGGATTTTGAAAACAAAATAATTGGTAAATTAGACAAGATGATTGAAGAAAGTAGACGACAAAGAGAGGAAGATAAAGAAGAAAGAAGACGACAAAGAGAGGAAGATAAAAAAGAATTAGGAGGAAGATTGGATAAATTGATTAAGGCGAGCATTGATACTAGAGAACAATATAAAAGGGATATTGAAGAATTTAAAATATCTTTAGTGAGTAATCCAGAAGAAATAATGTCAGTAAAACAAGAATTAGAGAAAGACAAACAAGATACAGAAGAAGTAATAGGAAATTTTGAGAAGGGTGTTCTAAACTGCATTGATGATATACAAAAGACAGCAGAAATTAAGAAATCTTATACAATCGTACTTTTAAAGAAGAAAACAAAATACATGGATTCAGGCAGAAGTATTTTAAGAACTCAATTAGATTCAATTTTAGTAGGAGAAGAAGATGGTAATATTTTAAATGTATATGTCTCAAGGTATACTACAGGGATAATAATAGGAGACGGAAAATATACTCGAAGGGATTTTAAAGTTAAACATAGTAAAATACCAACACATATAAGAAGTGTTATAGGAAATGCAGAAGGGAAAATTTGGAGTAAATTTAAAGGAACAGCAAATGGGAATGATTTTGTTGAGAGAAGACTAGTTAATTTAGAAAGATATTTGCGAAAAAATGTCCTTTCTTCTATACTGATTTTGGATATAGATATTAGAAAATTATTAACACCTCAATTTGAATTTCAAGGCATCATAGATACATTGACAATAAACAACGTTGATATTGTGAGATTGTTTAACAAGGTTGGAAACATGGATAATGTTAGCATTGACACCACGAAAGAAAATGATTCATGGTATGACAAGAATAGGGTGCAAGTTAAAACAGTGGACACTTTAAAGAATAGAGTCCGATTAAAATTAATAATGAGAAACATGATTCGGAAAATTATTGCTACAGATTTAAATAAATAAAGGGGCATAATACGACCATAGGTAAGACACAGTATTTGGAGATTGTACTGTGAAATGAGTGACGACATTTCCTTTCTGAGTTACGTTAAATCATCCAAGAATATAAATACGACTATAGGTAAGACACAGTATTTGGAGATTGTACTGTGAAATGAGTGACGACATTTCCTTTCTGAGTTACGTTAAATCATCCAAGAATATAAATAGGACATGTAATAGGTAAGACACAGTATTAGGAAGACTGTACTGTGAAAGTGATTAACGCCACTTCCTAAATCTGAGTTATATTAAATCTTCCGACTATAGGTAAGACACAATATTGGGAGATTATATTGTGTAAGTGAGTAACGACACTTCCTAATTCTGAGTTACGACAAATCATCCACAACGATAAAATACGACAAATCATCCACAACGATAAATTACGACAAATCATCCACAACGATAAAACACGACAAATCATCCACAATGATTTAATACGACAAATCATCCACAATGATAAAACATGACAAATAATTCACCTTACTTTCCAAAGTAAAAAAAATATTAGGAGATTAAACTGTAAAAGGAGAAATGACATTATTTCTTTGAATCATATTAATTCATACCTAGGAAGTTTTAGTCAGGACAGAAGATAAGAAAGGAGATCGTCTTCTGAAGGTACTTACGATACCTGCTTATCCAAGTAACATGTAGATCTCAAAATTTTAAAAGTTATTGACAAACAGAGACCTGTTGTTTATTAGAAAATAAATAATCATATAATACTGAAGTGTTAGGAGGACATAAATACCTTATAATAAGACAGGGGCATGACCAGATATGGTTAATAAAGTGATAAGAAAGGGGCATATTAAATTTCTCTTTTTATTAGTGAATAAAAGAGATAATGATGAAATAAATATACATGGATACAGACAAGTTCTTGTTTTTCGAAAAAAGAATATGAATTTAGAGAGAGATTACCAGTTAGGGAATTTAGATATGGAACTACGGATTTATATTAGTTTAATTTAGTTATAGAACTGTTATAAGTATTAGTTAGTATTAATTTAAAAAGAAAAAGTTGAATATAAGTTATTTTCTCATTCCCATATTGTAAATAAATTTGTATAAAAAAAAAAACCATAAGAGAAGGTAATATAAGTATGTACACCAGTAAATAGAATTGTCAAGTATAAATATGAAAAGAAATGAATAATGGGATAGTATAGAAAAAAATTAAACATGAGCCATATTTGAAAACAAAAAGAATGTTTCAGAATAATTAAAGCACTTAATAAAGTTATAAAATAATTATCAAGATTTAACAAACAATTTAGGTGATAAAGGAAGAAGTAAGGAAGAGCCTTTTTAATGTATTATGTCAGATGAAAGTAAATGCTTACTATAAATAGAAAATATTAAGAGTACCATGAGAATATGGGATTATTATATAGAGAATATGTGTTAAAGGGTGAATAATACCCAAAATGATATAAAATATAAGACCAAAAGTGTCTTAAAAAGAATTATATAGGTAACGTAAGCCTTTAAAAACGATAAGTTAAAATAAAAATATGGACTTTCCATAAATGAAAGTATAGGGGATGACGAAAATGTCAATTATAGGTAGTGAGGGAATGTGTTCGTATGAGAACAATATATAAAGAAAATAATATATAATATGTAAGCATGGTTGAATTATAATATAAAAAGGCTAGGAATTAAATAGAGTATAAACAGAAAAAAAATGGTATGTTAATCACCTATTAGTGTGAAAGTTAGTTACAGAGTGCAATGTTAAAAAAATGTTTATGAAGCTGAAAAGATAAACATAAAATTCAATGAATATTAAATTTTTTTTTTATGGCAAATAGAAGATAGTTTTTTTATCAGGTATTAGAACATCAGTAGGAAAATCTTATGAAATATGAGAAATATTAGGAAGGAAAATATTTATACAAAGCTTAGACATCCATTTAAATAAATAAGGTCTCATTTTTTTTATTAAAAAAAGAACTAGAAATACTTATATTACTATTGACTTAAAAAGAAGTTAGATGTATAAATATGAGTGTCAATAATAGTTATAATTGAAAACTTTGTAATGTACAGATAGTTATAAATAAAAGTTTAAATAATATTACCAAATAACAGAAGATTCATTTTTGGGTAGTTATAGGATGTAGATTGATTAAAATATTGTTTTGAACACATTGTTATACAGGTAATTTATCAGTAATTGTTTAATAAATATAAATTTTGATTCGAGTTTAAATTTACATTTATTAAAAGGGGCATATGAAATGGGGAACAAATATTAGTGACTAGCATTGTATATTATTGACAAAATTTGAAGGATTATTTTATTTTACTATTTTATTTATTGACGGTTAAAATAAAAATATCTAAACTAAAAAGAACAGTTGTGTATACTTATAATAGTTGTTCATTATTGTAAAGTTGAGTACATTCATATGGTAGACAATTCTTGAAGGAATAGTAGTGGATCAAGTTCTTTGTTGCCTCAATTTTCTTTAAATTCTGAAAATGGAGATTTAAAATTTATTATTTTTGTTAAAATGTGGTTTATAACTTTGTAAAACTTGTCTAATTTAAAATATTGCAAAGCAAAGTAAATTAATGCTGACTATTAAAATATGAAGGATATAAATTGGTATATAATTACGCGGGCAAAGTTTGAATAAGCGGATCTGTCAAAATTGACATTTACATATAATTTTATTAGTAAAGCATTTTGAAGTGCTAAGTATTAGTAATTCATTATTATAAAATAATAGAGTTTTAATACAGAAGGTTTACTGAAAGTTGGAAGCTCTGAAACTTATCATTTAAATGTTTAAAAAAACTATTTTGAACAAGAAGTATTAGAAAAGGAATTTTATTGGAGGTAATAAAAAAAAATGAAAAGGTTGTCTGGGAGATATAACAAAACGAGGGAATTGAAAAATAATTTTTCAAAAGAGGTGCGTGTAATTTTCGGAAAATTAAAGTTTATTCCGAAAATTGTACATTAGAATCACGAAAACCGCGAAAGTTGGTGCGAAAAGTGTTTATTTCAGCTTTGGAAATAATAATTTGACGTTTGAAGAAAAAAATATTTGTAAAGAAGCATAAAATAATAAATCAATTTAAATTTTAGAAGAAAAGGAAATAGCCAAATAAAATAAAAACTTACCATTCAAGTATAAAGTCCTAGCGGAGTATTTATCTTATCAGTTGTACGAGAGGTCTAAGCGGATTTCCAGTTCTCAAAAGGTCCAAAGAATTTTATAAAAACGAGGGATTTCTACCAGATAGAATCACACGTGCAGTATAAAGTTCCAATTCCAGAAGATATCCTGTATTTACGAGGTCACCACAAGATACATCCAGTTTGTCGAACCCGTAGAAAAGGTCCATATTATTTTATAATCACGAGGGATTTCTACCAGACAGAATCACACGTGCAGTATAAAGTTCCAGTTCCTGAAGATATCCTGTGTGTACAAGGTCACCACAAGATACATCCTGTTTTTGTCGAACACGTAGAGTAGAGAACCAGAGGATCATCCCAGGTATATAACGAGTCCAGGAAGGCTGTTCATCTGTCCGAAGAAGATACACAAAATTTCCTACTTCATGTAACCAGAACCTACAAGGAAAGTGGATTGTATTATTTGAAAAAAAACACCAAGAAAGAATAGCAATATTATTGGGAGGTTGTATATTTTCTTTATTTTAAAGAAACAGTTTAAATTTAAATGATTGTCTTCGAGCAAAATACATTAAAGTGGTCAAGATATACTGAATACTATAAAGAGGATTGTATAAAGATTCTATGTAAAGGTTTTAAATCTCTTTTTAAGTCATAAATATCAGTATGTGTACATTTAGTAAATTTTCGTATATTTTAGAACTAAAATATACCTACTTAAGTATTTGAATATTTGATCGTAAAGATATTTTCTATAAATTATTGAATTTGTATATGCATATGAATGCTAAATTGAAAGATTCATATTAAACTAATTCTCATACATACCTTATCGAGTAGATAAGCTCTTAATAATCCTTCATGTTGTCAATATCCGCACAGGTTATATTAGACAGGTTTAATTGGTTTTGTTAATGTTTTGGAAATGTGTTGAATAATTATTTGAATCATATTTTACACAGCTTTTGCCATTAAACGTTTATTATAGTGATATTCTTCTTTCATTTGGTAAAATAGAACTATGGTACAAGACACTTTCATATTATAAATAGAGATTTGTTGTGTCGATAACCTAAAAGAGAAACAAAACAATATAACATTTATAAGTTTAATTTTGATGGGAAAAGTGAACATACCTTACAATCGTATTCCAAGTAAAGGAATAATACTTTAGAAAAACTTATCACGTATTCACAAGGAATATTTTTAACAGTTTCATTTCATGAGTTTAAGAGGTTATTGTTACTATCATTTCATAGCGGCAAATGCCATGCTTACATCGTTATAGAAATTAATGTACTGCAAGTACTGTGTAGTCAAAATCAATACTGGTTTCATTTGACGAAATTTTATTTACAGTAAAGAAGTGCATAATAAGTAATTATTTGAATTTGTTGGAGATAAATTATCATATCTAAAATATATTAAGAAGGAAAGAATTATAGTAAATTAATTGGATAAATAGAAAACTGAGAGAGTGTTTGGGCATATTAAAATAAAATACTGAGCTTTGAAAAATTGAAATCTCATATAATAGTGTATAGATATAGTAAATTCTATATACTGAGTGTTACATAAATATTGGCATATAATTAACAGTGGTTATATTTAGTAAACTTGAATGACTAGGTGAGAGAGGAGATATTATAAAAAATAATATAACAAGATTTGAATTATTTTGGCTTATATGCGAATTTAAGTATTTACATTTATAATATCTACCCTCCCTAGTACAATATATATATATATATATACATATATATATATATATATAGCAGTTTAAATAATGTATATCGACCGTACTTTGTATAAAAAGAAAAACAGTATAAAAACTGTTACTATCGGGGTGATCGGTCTGTAATTTAAATGAAACTCATTTGTTCATATCTCTATATTTCGTTGCTCTATTTGCAACTTCTTCAGGAGAAATAGATTTGCTGTAAGTATGTAATAATCACATTAGATGAAAAGAAAAAAACGATAATCTAATAATTACTTACAACTAGAGTTTTTCTTAACAAGTTACACATCTATTAAATCTATTAAAAAGACGCAACAAAACGAAAGTTAAAAACACATCACCGGACAAACACAACAGCGACCTGATATATGTGTAATGAACCACCCTATATTTCAATTATGTAGTAATATAAATCGTAATTAAACATATCTTATTTAATATAATCTCTAATAGTATATTTCCTTTTATAAACTAACAATTATTATTTACTGCATGTTCCATCTAATCTTTATATATGTATATTTGTATTTAGATAAGTGTAAATATTTTATTGTAATTCCATTGTACTATGGATTCCAATGTATATTTCCTGTTAGACAAACGAATTGTTATTCGATGGTGTATACTCACTATCAAATAATACTGTTATTTTAAGATTAATTATTTCCAGTACTTCATATCTTATTTTATTTATTTTTCACAGAAGATTCACATGCATTGTGATAATTTCTTTATATACGCGCAATGTGTTACAGAAGATATACATTCAGTAGACAGACTTCAATTAAGCAAGTAATAATAAAACTTATGTAACGTCACACTTGTAATTTTAACTTAGAATAAAAGTAGTTTAAGAACAAGAACACTTTCATTTTCCTACAAGGTCCACTACAAATTAAGTGGTGTCAGAAGTGGGATGATGTCGTAGATGTAGATATTGTGGATGTTGTCGATGTTGTTGAGAACTTCTCGTTAAAGTTATCCAGACGAAGAAATCCTAAGAAGAAGATTAAGAACCAACTTCTACAAGAATCAAGGAGTTTCAAATACCGACAAGGAAAGAAACCCTCTTGGAGAAATACTGGAATCTTCTAGTGGTTGGACAACAAGGAGATGAATAGTTTTTACTTGTTACTACTGTAAGTTAAAATTATTTCTTAAGTTTTCCTTTCTTTCTCCTCTCAAATTGTAACGGACTCTACAAATAAAATGAGTACTAAGATAGGTTTAGAAATTGCCAAAGACCTATTAATTAAATTTGATGGCACGAAATCAAGACTATGAATTTATCGATAATTGCGACGAAGCAACACATTTAATCAAACCAGAATATGAAACGACATTATTTACTATAATAAAAACCAAGCTAACAGATAATGCCAGACTTTTAATCAGGAATAGGGAATTTAAAGATTGAAAGGAACTTAAAACATTCCTCCTAGAAAATTATTCTGAAAAACGAACTATGAACCAATGGCAGCTTGAGTTAAACTCATGCAGACAAAATCCTAACGAAAATGTAGCCTCTTACGCCAGTAAAATTGAAAATTGTTATTTAAAATATTGTGAATTTTCTCGTTTAACAGGTAGGGGTATAAGTTTGTACAAATGAAATATTGTATCATGGCAAATTGGATTTCCGATCACAAAAACTATACGGTGTTCTGTGATATGAACCGTTATTGTTATTAGTGATAACAAGATTTGTGCGTTAGATGATTCTAAAGGAAGTGGAAATGAAGTTTGAGGGGGTAGATGTGATAAAATTTTGTTTAATTCAATGATGTATTGTTGTGGACTTATAACGAAAGGATGTAGAATATTAGATTTAGCAAAAAGTATAGCGTTAATCAGTGTTGAATATTCGCTATCAAGTTCATTAGATATTAATGTTAGAAAGTTAATTAATTCGTCCATTGATTGTTTTACTTCTAAATTAAAATATGTGTTTTGTAATTTTGATGTAAAATTTTGTAGGATTTCAAAATTTTTATTAAATACTCGTTCGTTTTCCTCTACTTTAGATAACGTATTGTTAAAATTTGAAATGGTAGTTTGTACTACTTGCGTCTGTGATCTTAATAATTCTACTAGTTGTTTGTTGTTTGAATTTAGATCATTTATAACCTGATTATAATAATCAGCATCATCCTCGTCCAGAGTACCGAAAACCGTTTTAAATGCCGTTCCTACAATGTTTAATAATGCACGTTTACTCCTTTTGTGATTTACTAAGGAAGCTATGGTAGATTCTTTGTTAAGTAAAATGGAATTGATTTGTTTAATAACGTGTAGAGATGTAGAACAAGATGTGAAATTTGCTATATGAACGTCTTGGCATATTATTTAAATTTTATTATAATTTATTTTGATTAAGTCAAATTTTCGTGTGAAGTTTATGGTATCTATATATGTGATTAATTTCCAATGTTGATTGAACATCTTCGTGGTTCCTAAATTCTCGTAAAATAATCCGGATGGATTCTCCACGGCTTGATTTATATACTGGCATCTTATTAGAGTGATCCAGGAGATTGATCTGAAATAAATGCATGCTTCAACCTATCTACATGAACAGTAACTTTACGTCGATTTATCAATATTGTATAATTAGATGTTGAATTAGCTTCTATAATCTTATAGGGACCGTCATAACTTGGCGTTAATTTTTTCGATTTTCCCATTTTTACTTGTTCCTTAGCTAAATAAACTAAATCATCCACCTTATATCGTATTAGTTTAGCTTTCTTATCATAATAGATTTTATTATTTTCCTTAGATTTGATTAAATTTTCTCTAGCAATTTCATTGGATTTTTGTAGCCTAAATTTTAAATCATCTATGTAATTATTATAACTATATTTAAATTCGGGTGGTCTAGTGATACTAGTTGGCAATGAAGGCCTGTTTCCGAACACTAGTTCATGTGGACAAAATTTTGTTGAACTGTGTGTTGTGGTATTAAAAGAAAATATGGCAAAACTTATCCATTTATCCCAGTCGGTTTGTTCGTCATTTATATAATGTTTCAAGTATTCGACAAATGTGGAATGACTACGTTCTAATGAACCGTTTGTTTGTGGGTGACAAGCTGTGCAATGTAACTGTCTTATCTTAAACAGTTTCGCAATTTCCTTTAATAGATTTGATGTAAAATCTTTACCTTGGTCGGTTAAAATACGTTGTGGTATACCAAAATTACAAATGAAATTCTCAACTAATTTAGCAGCAATAGTTCGAGCATCATGTGTGGGGATTGCATAAGCCTGTGAATATTTGGTTAAATCATCTTGCAGAGTTAATATATATTTGTTACCATCTTCGGAAAGTGGAAGAGGACCAACGATATCGAGAGCTATTCTCTCGAATGGTTTTGAAGAGGTCGTTGTGATCTCCATTGGCTTACGATTCCTTTTCCGGGTAGTTTTATTTTTTTGACAGGGTTCACAATTCTTTATAAAGGTTTTGATATCTTGTTTCATATTTGCCCATTTAAAACGTCCTTTTATCCTAGCGTAGGTTTTATGAAAACCTGAGTGACCTGAAACTGGACTGGAATGATATTCCATAAGTATTTCTTTCCTTTCCGTTTCGTCTGGTGTAACCAAAACATCATGATATATATTTATAATTATGTTTGTGTCCTTGAATATGTAGCGAAGCATTGATCTTAATTTTGTCCAACTCAGTCTGTCAAATCCGATACCTAATCTAGGGGAACTTATAGACGAAATTTGTTTGTTGATTAATTCTGTTTTTAGTTTTAATAACATATTGTAAATATTTTCATAAGACGTCTGATCCCAGTAGTACTGTTTATAAAATAAGTAGCATATATGCCTATTTCCTTCTTTGATTATTTCAATATCAAATAATTTCAGGGTTTTCCGTTTTAATATATCTATGTGTTTAAATTTATAATCAATTTCCTTTTGGGATTTTTCTTGACATTCTAAATCTAAGGACATGCAAATTGCGATGTTTTCATTAGCCTTATTTAAAATGCTATTTGAGAACTCATTAATATTATTATTTGTGATTATTGATGAAGATAACTGATTTAAGAATTCTCTATATGAATCGGGTTTTGTTTCGATTATGTTTACGTTACTTAGGTCACTCGTTGAGTGAGGTATGCGACTTAGAGCGTCAGCATTGTTATTTTTGGCTCCTGCCTTATAAATAATATCGTACTCATATTCTTCTAGTAAAAGTCGCCATCTTACTAATCTTGAACTTGGATCTTTAACATTGAATAACCACGTGAGGGGTTTGTGGTCAGTGATTATAGTAAATTTCCGGCCATATAAGTATGGACGAAAGTGTTTTACGCTCCATAAAATGGACAAACACTCCTTTTCTGTAGTGCTATAGTTGCATTCAGCATTATTTAGCTTTCGGCTGGCATATGCTATTGGTAGATCTGTCTTAATGTCACCCTGGGATAACACAGCTCCGATCGCATAATTACTAGCGTCAGTTGTGAGAATAAACGGTTTGGTGAAGTCAGGATACTGAAGGATAGGTGCACTAGTTAATATATCCTTCAATTTTTCGAAAGATTGTTGTTGGAGACTGGTCCAATTAAAAGGTGTGTCTTTACGTAATAGTTTTGTTAAAGGAAGAGTAGTGGAAGAAAAGTTTTTTATAAACTTCCTATAGTATCCTGCCAGTCCTAGAAAGGATTTTATTTCTTTTGCCGATTGCGGTATGGGAAAGTTAGTTACGGCTTCAATTTTTTTTGGATCAGGTTTTACGCCTTCATTTGTTATGGAGTGACCTAGATACATGACTTCGCGCCGAAGGAATTCGCATTTGGCTGGTTGAATCTTTAGATTAAATTGGGACAGCCTATTAAACACTTCTTTAAGTCTTTTATTGTGATTTTCTAGAGTATCTGCGAATATTACTATGTCATCTAAATATACAAAGCAGCGATTATTTATTATTCCTGAAAGAACATTGTTCATACGCCTTTGGAAGGTAGCAGGTGAGTTTTTAAGGCCAAAGGGCATTCTTTTGAATTGATAGTGGCCATCGGAAGTCGAGAAAGCCGTTTTGTCAGCATCATTGGGGTGCATTGCAATTTGATGAAAACCTGACGTTAAGTCTATTACAGAGAAATATTTGGAGTGCCCTAATTGATCTAATATTTCATTAATATTAGGCAGAGGATACGAGTCGCCTATGGAGATTTCGTTTAGTTTCCTATAGTCAATGACAATTCTCCATCTCTTTTCTCCTGAGGAGTCGGTTTTCTTTGGACCAATCCATATTGGTGAATTCCAGGGGGATGTGGAATGTTCTATGATATTCTGTTCAAGCATTTTTCCTATTTGTTTTTTGACTTCGTCCTTATGCACCTCTGGGTAACGATAAAGCTTAGTATGAATGGGAATATTACTTGTAGTTGGTATTTCGTGAGCTACTGCATTCGTATATGATAGCGAGTCACCTTCTACATAAAAAATATCATTGCGTTCTTTGCAAATATTCATTATGGATTCACGTTCTTCTTCATTCATATGATCAGTCCTAATCAAATTTGTGATTTCTCTTAATCTATCTGAACCGCTATTAGCTTGTGTGATAAAGGCTTTATTAGAATTGTCTGAATGTGATCCTTGATCATTAAGTTCGTCTAATGAAATTTCGATTTGATTTATTTTAACGCTATTCTCTGTGGTGTTAATGATAGAAGTAAGAGCATAACCATCGTTTAATTTTACTAGGCTCGGACACGTATAAACACCTTCTAAAATTGTAACCTTGGGACAAACACCTTCTGAAATTTCTGAGTTAATGATTTTAATTTCGGCAATAATTTCCGTTCGAGGCGGCACAATAATAGGTGCTTGTTCTGAGATTCGGTTTATTGTCTTGCTGTTAATATGCGTTATTGGAATTATAGAATTTGCGAGTTTTAGGTGGTTATTTTTGTAATTAATTTCAGTATTTAAATTCATGAGTATATTGTTGCCCAACACTCCATCAAATTTAATTGGAAAGTTGTCTTGAATTATGTGAAATACTTGGGTACAATAGTTATTTTCAAAAAATATATTGACATAACAGTAGCATAAGGTTTGAATATTATTATTTTGTGTGTCAATTCCTTTTAACGAAATGATATTATCATAATGACGCGTTACAAAATCTGGAATTCTCGAAGTTTTGATTAGTGATACATCAGCACCAGTGTCTAATAGTAAGGAAAGTGCGTTAGAATTTAGGGAAAATAATTTAAGGTTGACAATGCTTGTAATGGGTTGGTCTTTTATGATTGAGATTCGGCCTGTATTACATTTGAATTCCTTGGCATGGCCGCCTGCTTCGGAATTCTTGAGTTTAAATTTTGTTCTTGTTTTCCCTGATTACTTAAATTAGGATTATTTCTCATTTTGTTATTGTATTCTAATTTCCTACATTCGCTAATAATATGTCCAATTTTCTTACAATAATTGCATGTTTTTAACCGAATTTTGTTATAGGACTGCGTAGGCATATCATCTGGATTTCGAGTATTATTATATTGTGAAGGGTGGTTTGAATAATATTGTTTGCTCTGGAAGTGTCTAACATTCTGAGGATTTCGTTTGAATTTACAATAGAAACTAGTGTGACCTGGTTTATTGCAGTAGTTGCAGATTTTCGCATTATTATGATTGACGGATTGATATTTCTGTATTTCATATTTTGATTTGATTTCTTGCTCTTCTGCAATTGCTATTGAAATGGCATCTTCTAAACTTTTGGGATTTTGTGATTTTACTAAAATTGAAAGATCTTTAGTTAGACCTGATATAAAAACATTCAGAGCTTGTGTCTTCAATAATTTTGTGCATGACTCTAGACCATCTTTTGACAAATCTTTATCTAATGTATTAACTAATTTTAAATAACAATTTTCAATTTTACTGGCGTAAGAGGCTACATTTTCGTTAGGATTTTGTCTGCATGAGTTTAACTCAAGCTGCCATTGGTTCATAGTTCGTTTTTCAGAATAATTTTCTAGGAGGAATGTTTTAAGTTCCTTTCAATCTTTAAATTCCCTATTCCTGATTAAAAGTCTGGCATTATCTGTTAGCTTGGTTTTTATTATAGTAAATAATGTCGTTTCATATTCTGGTTTGATTAAATGTGTTGCTTCGTCGCAATTATCGATAAATTCATAGTCTTGATTTCGTGCCATCAAATTTAATTAATAGGTCTTTGGCAATTTCTAAACCTATCTTAGTACTCATTTTATTTGTAGAGTCCGTTACAATTTGAGAGGAGAAAGAAAGGAAAACTTAAGAAATAATTTTAACTTACAGTAGTAACAAGTAAAAACTATTCATCTCCTTGTTGTCCAACCACTAGAAGATTCCAGTATTTCTCCAAGAGGGTTTCTTTCCTTGTCGGTATTTGAAACTCCTTGATTCTTGTAGAAGTTGGTTCTTAATCTTCTTCTTAGGATTTCTTCGTCTGGATAACTTTAACGAGAAGTTCTCAACAACATCGACAACATCCACAATATCTACATCTACGACATCATCCCACTTCTGACACCACTTAATTTGTAGTGGACCTTGTAGGAAAATGAAAGTGTTCTTGTTCTTAAACTACTTTTATTCTAAGTTAAAATTACAAGTGTGACGTTACATAAGTTTTATTATTACTTGCTTAATTGAAGTCTGTCTACTGAATGTATATCTTCTGTAACACATTGCGCGTATATAAAGAAATTATCACAATGCATGTGAATCTTCTGTGAAAAATAAATAAAATAAGATATGAAGTACTGGAAATAATTAATCTTAAAATAACAGTATTATTTGATAGTGAGTATACACCATCGAATAACAATTCGTTTGTCTAACAGGAAATATACATTGGAATCCATAGTACAATGGAATTACAATAAAATATTTACACTTATCTAAATACAAATATACATATATAAAGATTAGATGGAACATGCAGTAAATAATAATTGTTAGTTTATAAAAGGAAATATACTATTAGAGATTATATTAAATAAGATATGTTTAATTACGATTTATATTACTACATAATTGAAATATAGGGTGGTTCATTACACATATATCAGGTCGCTGTTGTGTTTGTCCGGTGATGTGTTTTTAACTTTCGTTTTGTTGCGTCTTTTTAATAGATTTAATAGATGTGTAACTTGTTAAGAAAAACTCTAGTTGTAAGTAATTATTAGATTATCGTTTTTTTCTTTTCATCTAATGTGATTATTACATACTTACAGCAAATCTATTTCTCCTGAAGAAGTTGCAAATAGAGCAACGAAATATAGAGATATGAACAAATGAGTTTCATTTAAATTACAGACCGATCACCCCGATAGTAACAGTTTTTATACTGTTTTTCTTTTTATTGTCTTCGATATTATTCTGATATTAAAGATATATTTTTAAAAAAATGTTAGAAGTTAAAAGACAAGCATACAAATATATGTGGAAATGAATACTTCACGTCACATAAACAGTTATACTCTTTAGTTCGTGTGTAAAAAATATGTTCACAAGTGCTTTATCTGATTTGTAGAGGGAAATATTAAGTGTAGAATGAAATATAGTGGTTTAGTTATACAGTGTGTATAAGCCAAATGGAATAAATTCATTATTTCGGTTACTGTACATATTTATAAGAAATCCCGAAACATAAACATGTCATATTTAATTTATAAATTAACATTCTTCAACGTGAAAATGCGATCCCTACCTTCAACCCCCCCTTCGAATGACAGGTACAACCCCCATTTTTTTAAATGGGAAATATAGGCTTGTGATATATCGTTGTAAAGGTCTCTTTATTCTCTATTCAAAAATGTTATAATTTTCATGTTTGTTGCAACAATTAAGATAGAATAAAGTAAAATCATGTTGTTATCGAAATTCGCTACAATATACTTAAAAAATCAAAATAATATTCATAATAAGAAAGTGAGTAAAAACCATACCAATGTGCTTTTTAGATGGTATCCATTAAAAATACTTTAAAAAGTTTCCGTGGCAACATTAGTTTGTTTAAAACGCCTTAGTAAATAGTTTTGTATTTAAAAGTTGTCATTTAAATTGACAGTTTGATAATTTTAGTTTGAATTTCGTAAAATACAATTCTGGGAAATGGTTAGATTAACGGAAATGCATAAAATAACAGTCATACAAATGATTGGTTACGGAGATAGAACCCGAACACAACAAGAAGTAACCCGCCTATTTCATGAGAAATTTCCTGATTTACCGCCTATATCTCAAGGAACAATAAGTAAGATAGAGAAGCAGTTTCGAGAGTTTGGTCATGTAAGGCAGATAAAAAAACCAGCTGCCAATGCAGTGAGTGATGAAATCAAAGTAGATGTGATGCTTGAGTTTATGGAAAACCTACATACATCGAGTAGACATGCATCCACAACATTAAATGTTAGCCATACATCGATAGTAAACATATTAAAAGAAAATAAAATGCATTCCTATAAAATGATATCTACTCAGGAGCTTATGGAAGACGATTTTGATAGAAGAACTTATTTTTGTGAGCTAATGATGGACATGCTGGATAACAATATTATCAATTTAGAAGACGTTATGTTTTCTGATGAGTGCCCTTTTTCTCTTAGCGGTCATGCTAATCGGCAAAATTGCCGCTACTGGTCTACGGAAAATCCTCACTGGATGAGGGAAGAACACACACAATACCCAGTAAAAGTTAATGTTTGGGCAGGTATTGTTGGAAACCATATCATTGGTCCCTTTTTCATTGAGGGCAATTTGAATGGCGATCGTTATTTGGCACTACTTCAAAATGATGTCATTCCAACTTTGGCAAATTTATATCCTGATCCAGGAAACCCTCAAGTTCCAATGAATACGATATGGTTTCAGCAGGATGGAGCACCACCACATTACCAACGCAATGTCCGGCAGTACCTCGATGCAATATTTCCCAATCGGTGGATAGGAAGGCGAGGATCGATAGAATGGCCAGCGCGATCACCTGATCTGACCTTACTTGATTTTTTTTATGGGGATATTTGACGAGCATTGTGTACAAAACTAAACTTTTGGATTTAAATGACTTAAGAGAACGAATAACGCTTGCGATTAGGTCGATCACGCCTGATATGTTAAATAATGTTAGAAGACAGTTTTATTTAAGATTAGGATGTTGCCAAGACGTTCATGGTGAACATTTTGAACATCTACTTCATTGACATTCATATTTTTTTTGGCGTTTTAAATTTTTCTTTACATTTTGCATTAAATTTTATTTTTTGAGTATATTGTAGCGAATTTCGATAACAACATGATTTTATTTTATTCTATCTTAATTGTTGCAACAAACATAAAAATTATTACATTTTTGAATAGAGAATAAAGAGACCTTTACAACGATATATCACAAGCCTATATTTCCCATTTAAAAAAATGGGGGTTGTACCTGTCATTCGAAGGGGGTTGAAGTTAGGGATCGCATTTTCACGCTGAAGAATGTTAATTTATAAATTAAATATGACATGTTTCGGGATTTTTTATAAATATGTACAGTAACCGAAATAATGAATTTATTCCATTTGGCTTATACACACTGTATAGGCAGTCATATAATCTTTAGTTACCCAAATGAAGAAATATAGACCAATATGTACAGTCAATGTATTATTGACCTCGCGCAGGCAAAACACCAATAATCTCGTACTACTAATATTAATTGTCGTTCGTTGTAATAACTATGTCTGATGAAATAAATTAAGTTTTTGTAACGAACTTGATAAATATCAGTCATAAAATTTGGTATACAGCTTTCTACGAGGATGGAATATCATTCACCACAAATTTTTGGTCAGACTATACAAGCAAATATCCTATATTACTTTAACGGGACATATCTATTCTGGATGGATATTGATCAGATTTTACAAATGTATAGGTTTTGGATACGATATGTATGTTTTAATTTTATTTTGGTTGTCTTATTGCGCATCACATTAGGTTAAGTTACTTTAAGTTAGAATTAGGCAAAAACATTGTTCTTTTTTTTATTGATAGATTTTCTTTGTGTTTCAGGGTGATAGTGGAAGATCACGGGTAAATATCTAACCTTGAACTATCACCCTGTGATTTTTAGTTCTACAGATATAAGATCCTATGTTTGTGATATTATGCATTGTATCAAGAACTAAAATAAAGCATATTATTATTATTATTATTATATCATAAAACAAGGTTTTGCGTTGAAATATTTTTTAATTATCTTGGGGACAATGAACGATAAGAAAATTTATTTAATATTAAAAAGGATTTCCTTAAATTTTCGAATTTTGAATTAATGCAGTTATTCAACAGGATAACATAGGTTTTTGTACCAAATAATGCCTCAAACTTTTGTAGTGCATTAAAGAATTACTGAAGAATATCTTCCGCTGGACATAATATAATTTAATAATAAATAATTGTCTAAAACAGACAGCAGCAGAATTGCATCCGATCCAGTTTGCGTCATGATTCAAAACTGCAAAGACCTAGACATGTTTTTTAAAAAAGCATGTTTAACTTCAAAATTGAAGAAATCTATAAAACAAGCCATTCTAGATGGAATATTAATTACGTGAACATCCATACTATTAGTTTTCCATTCAATTGAGGAATTATTATTCCAGAAACAAGAACTATAGAAAATTCAATGTGTATTATAGACCTAATATTGTTATATGTAATTAATTTACTAGAGTCACCTTAGAACTAAGTTTTGATCAAATTCCCACAATAGTTTTAATTTTACCCTAGTTTAAAAAACTAATCTGCTTACTTAATAATACCTACATCCCAATGAAAACGTAAATATTAAAAATTTAAAATTTTATATAAGTGAAGGTTTGAAAGGAAAGTATGCTTTCAAATCTATTCATAAAACTGGTACATGTTTATATCCTCCCACAAAAAAAATATATTTTAAATGAACAAGAATAGAGGAAATACCTTCAACGTCCAAATTACCAACATCTACCTGACAGGATTTTCCATTCGCAGATAAACGAACTGCATTCATCACTTTTAGTATTGAGAATGAATTTGACTCATATATTAATCGTCATGAATATATTACACCAAATTTTGATATATTAAATTTTCGGGAAAAAATTAAAGTATTTCCCTCGGTTATACAAACTTGATAAACAGTATGTACTAGCCAACCTGCTACTATTACGCCCAGTAAAAGGACATTTTCTATTGCTAGATGAACATTAGAAAAACGACGGAGTTAATCGAGCCCACCCAATAATGTTCATAAAATTTTATTTTTTATGTTCAGTAATTAAGGTGTCTCTTTTGTAACTATTTTTGTTATTTTTGCATACTAGGTAGTAAGGAATTATAAATGTGCTTATATAGGACATTTGTTTGAATTTTATATATTCAAAACTCTTACAATATATATTATTTGCAATATTTTTGAAAAATGTGTTTAAATGAAGAAAATCTAAAATTGCATCTAATATGAATTGTAAATGTATAAAACCATTCTGCAGTAAAAAATAAAAAATAGGAGTACCTTCCATACCTATTTAAGAATTAATTAAACCTGACGTTGACTTTTATACAAATATACTGCAATCAATCCTCCGTTATTTATAGATATTATAGGTTTTAATTTTTTTCAATATTAATTATATAGCAATGTTTTGTTGCAATATATACATACTTTGTGTTGCTATTTTTGTTTTATATATTTTGTATTTTTTATTGTGTCAATAAATATTATTTGACGGCGAACACGCTGCTGTAATATTTAAATAAACAGATAACAACGGTGCACATACATGCCAGCTGACCGTGCACGTTCAATACATCATACGTTGTGACTGGGCAAATGGAAGCGGGCTTCGACATGTCGGGCCGGCTCGGCAAGTCGGTCCGACTCGGCAAGTCGAGCCGGGCTCGACATATCGAGCCGGGTCGGGCTGTCGGGCCCAGCCGACGGTTATGCCGAGCCGAGCTGACTGTTATGCCGAGCCGGGCCGTAATAATGCCAAGATGCCCACCTCTAAAAAGCAAAGTGTTGATTTGGGATCCCCAAAGTTTTATTGGTTAGGTTATGTATATGCCGGTGGCATATAAACAGGAGGAGGGGGAGATGTCGCGAATCAACACTCTGTATAGTAGTAGAATTATTACAGCGGTAACCTAATTCCTGATTTACCTAGCGCTGAGTCGATACATCCTGTCTGTCCGTTCGATAAGTTCAACGGAAGTTGATCGAACGGAAGGAATGTGCGAATTCAGCGGGGTAATGACGGACTTGGCGTTACCGAGGTAATAAAAGAAACGTATCCAAACAGAATGATAATTAATAAGTGATGCTCCGATAAGACGATCAGTTGCGATCCTTCGCAGTTACTAATTACTGTGTTGTTCTTAGTGTTAATAAATAAGTGTGTTAGAAATAGTATTTTATTCAGACAACTCAATCTCCTCACCCCTTGTGAGTCCAAGTCCGGTGGAGAAGAAAAGGTAGGTGCCTTTTGCTATTTATTATATAATTATAAGCGAATGCTCGCCCCTGAGCAACCCCTCGTCATGGAATTAGCGGCCTTTGCGACCGTAACGCGAAAGGCCCCGTGACAATATAATTAAATGACATTGAAAGATTATTTTTCTTTTACTTAATTTTGCATGGCTGTTAATTAGAATACTTAATATATAAAGAGTAGTATATACTTAAAACATAGTTTATTGATGTTGAAATGCGTGGTGTACATTTGTATTAGTCATTTCTTGCAGGAGTGGCAGTGGATCAGATTCTTTGTTGCATTGATTTTCACCGAATTCTGAAAGTAGAGATTTAAAAATTAGCTAGCGGTCAGCAAGAGCTCGCTAATTATGTAAAAGTATTGAAAAATAAAATTGATTCGGTGGTATCTTCCAAGAACGAACAGGAGCTTAAATTAAGTAAATTGCAGAAGAGAGTTGTGGAGCTTGAACAGAGAGAAGGTGCAAAGAGAATTGAAATTCATGGAGTACAAGAGGTTCCGGATGAGGATACAGAGGGGATAGCTATTAGAATATGTAAAAAATTGGGAGCTGCTGTTCGCGCGGATGACATTGACTTGGTCTATCGAAATTATAATAGAACAAAAGAAAATAATCGACGTATCACTGTGCAGTTTGTTATTCAAAAAAAAATGTAAGGAAGTAATAAGTAAGAGGAGACGTCTGGTGAGAAACTCCGGTATATTTGATACTGGTTCGGAGGAAGTTATACATGTTTATGAGTATCTGTCCCCTTACCTAAAAGATTTACATTGGCAAACGAAAAAAAAAGGCTAACGAGAACTCATGGAAATATGTTTGGATTCAGAATGGTGACATTTTAGCAAGGAAGGAAGACGGATCTAAAGTGACTCAAATAAAAAGTGAAAATGATTTGATGAAGCTAAAGCAAATACTTTAACACGATAATACAGGAAACAACTTGAGCTGAAGTGGCGACATAATGAAAGTGACGACCCTAGCGGCTCGGTGTGTAACTATACTCTTATACTGGCCAAAGTATTTACTGACGTTAATTGTTTAATTATTAAATACAACAAATAGTAATGTCTGGAGGCGGTATATGTGCAGTGTACAATTGTTACAATGCAACAATTAAAAACTGTGTCAAATCATTCTTTGGAAGAGTTGTAAGTAACATAACCTATAATAGTTATTTCAAAACAAACCTTATTAAATTATTTAAAATATGTATTACTCGGTACTTTTCATTGCAGATGCAAACAGTGGGTTGTAAAGTGTAGAAGATCAGATTTAGACGACACCTATAAGCAAATGGGTGCTGAATTCTTGTATAAAAATTATAGAATTTGTTCTGATCATTTTGTAGACAAGGACTTTCGAAATCATAAAATGTTTAGTCAAGGGTATGTAATTTCAGAGTAGGGTTATTTGCAAGAACTTTAGTTAAAAAAATTCTTAATTATAGATTAATGAAGGGTGCTATACCTACCAAAAACTTGCCGGGTACAGAAGACTTAAAACGAAAAAGCCCCATGAAACGCCAACTGCCTCAAGAAATGGAATCTGCTGTTCAAGAGTGTAATAATGCTTCTGAAATGGAATGTATTCCACATAAACAGCAAAAGCTTATGAGGTGTGATTCTTTTAATACAGTGAAGAAAAAACTGCGGTCAAATGAAAAACGTTCCTACAAATACAAGTCAACTATTACTAAATTAAAGAAACGGCTAGTTTCTTGAAAATATATTAATAGGAAACTTGTGTCTCAAGTGCAATTCTTAAAATCAAGATCAGGTTCGGAGACAGCTTTAAAAGCAAAGGATGCAACTGAGAAACCACGAGGTCGTAGGTATTCAGATTATCAAAAAAATTTTGCACTTGCTCTTTATTATTTTTCGTCAAATTCATATAAATTTCTAAGGAAACATTTTTTTTGCCAACCGTAAGATCTTTGAGAAGGTGGTTGCAAAACTTATCTGTTTATCCTGGATTAAATGATAATATCTTGGAGTTATTAAAATTAAAAGTAAATTATTTGGATATGAAAGAAAAGATAGTTTCAATAACATTTGATGAAATGTCGTTAACAGATATGGTTTCGTATCATGCACCTTCTGATTTATTCGAAGGATTTGTGGAATTTGGTCAAGTTTTGAGTAACACTAGTAGTAGCACTAATTTTGCAGTGAAAGAAAAATTGCAACCAGGTGTTAACTATAATGGTAAGGGGAATTTATAAAAATTAAAAACAAATAATAGGCTATTATTTATCAAAAGATGCTACAAGTGCTACAGTTTTAAAAGATATAATAATACATACCATAAATAAAATTCAAGAAACAGGGTTAATACCAAAGTCAGTTGTCTGTGACCAAGGCAGTAATAATTTAAAAATACGGAGATTACTTTCTGCGTCATATGAAAGACCATTTATTGAAGTAAATAGCGACAACATTTATTTTCTTCATGACCCCCCTCATCTTTTAAAATCCATCAGAAACACTCTGAAGAAATATAACATTAGCGACGGACCTGAACAATACTCTTGGTCTCATATTGAATCTTTTTATGTACAAGATCAAAAAATTAATCCAAGACTTGCTCCTGGATTAACAAGTAAATGCATTCAGCTACCGCCATTTTTCTCCATGAGAGTGTCTTGCAGCTAAAGTACTAAGCCATTCGGTCAGCCGTGGAATTCTTACACATGTTGCATTTAATTCATTGCCACCAGAAGCGTCCTTTACAGCAGATTTTATATCCATGTTGGATATTTTATTTGATATTTTTAATTCAAATAAAAAAAGAACGGCAAAAGAATTTCGCTGTGCTATCAGTAGAAATTCCAATCATATAAAAAAATTAGATGAAATTTTAGAGCTTTTGAGCAATTTACAAGTTCAAAATAAAGGAAAAAGTAATCCTCCATGCCTTACTGGATGGATGGAGAATATATCGAGTCTGAAAATGCTGTGGGCTGAACTCGAAGAAAAATATCAATTTGAATATCTATTAACTCGAAGGTTAACACAAGATTGTCTAGAAAATGTATTTTCTATTGTCCGTGGGAAAGGAGGAAACAATGTTACCCCAGATGCTTCAAAATTTAGATGTACACTGAGAGCGATTATGACAAATCAGTTGCTGTTACCTTCAGACTCCAGTAACTGTGAATTAGATTTTTCACTTTTTTAATTAAAAAAAAGGAACTTACGAAACAAAAGCTGCCTTCCAATATGGTAATAACACAGTCAATGCTTTCAGAAAACAGTGAGGAACATCTTGTAAAACGAAATTCTGAAACATATGTCTCAGGTTGGGCTTGTTCAAAATTGCCCCATGAATCACGTCAAAAAAATCTTTGCTCAAAAGAAAACAACTTTGAAGTAAATAGTATTCATATATCATTTAAACAATATGATAATGCCACATTATTGTATCCCAATAAAGTAGCTGAACAAATTTGCAAATCGACAATTAAAATTTTTGAAAATCATTTTGAAGCTTTTCTCCAAAGCTCAAATTTTGGTTTACGAGATAAACTAGCTAATATTGTTTTAGAAACTGTCACTGCTGATATCAGCGGGGTATGTTCGTATTGTATCAAAACATTCATACACAAATATCTGCTTGTATTAATTAAATGCTGGTTACAGAAAAAAAATGATGTAAATATTGTTCGTTGCAAAACAAAAAACAAGAAAGCAGAGAAAGTTTTTCATGAGTAGATGTTTTGCAACGAGCAATATTTACATCATTTTTCTTCTGTATTTTTTTATATTTTTTCTGTACCTAATGTAATGATTTAACACTTACTTAATTATTTAATAAAATGTCTTTTTAATACATAAATACAAAAAAATACTAGTGTTTTCTTTTGAAATATATCTAGTTACACACCAAGCTGTGTAGATGGTGCTGTTACCAATGTCTTCCATATGACGTTAACAAACTAGTAGAACTTTCCTGTATTATCGTGTTAAAGTATTTGGCTAAAGTAAAAAGAAACTTGGTGTTTGTGTAAGTCAAAATGGATTTAATCGAGGATCAGGTGAGGGAGCTGGACTCAGCTACGGACGTCACAGGTAACTTACAAAATTGGATAGAACAGGTATGTACAGTTAATAGTGATTTTTTCGGCATATGATATTGAGTGACATATTGACTTGGAGGAATCTCATCGCATCGGTTTCACCTAGGCTACTGATAAGCTTAAAGCTTAGTAGCTAAAAGGCTACAATTGTGCTATTAGAGTTATTATTGCTAATGTTACTGTTATTGTTACCATTATGTAAAGCATTGTAGTTAGCTTTATTTTGTATTTGCACCTTTTTTAAAGCTTTATAAACAAATATATTTATCTGTCACATTAGTAACAATTTGACTTTCGTTTTCCACGATATACCATAGTATATCGAGGAAGCCTAACTTATTAAGAGATTTTGGTCTGTGAGGCCGGTTTGGTTGGAGGAAAGCCCTTAAGATGGACGGGTCGTCATAATTAAAGAATTCAAAGAATAAGGATTTATCTACAACAATATGATTTTGAAATAAAGTATAAGTCTGGTAAATTACTTTATTTTGCGGATGCATTATCCAGAAGTAAAAATGATGATAAAGAATTTGAATTTCTTGAAAATGATATTGACCTTCAGGTTAGCCTAATAAATTATGTTAGTATTAGTCCACAGAGATCTATAGAAATTAAAGAAGAAACTGCGAAAGACCCGGAATTGAGCGAACTCCTAACAGTCATTAAGGAAGGATGGCCTGTTTCGAAGACAAACTTAGCAAATATAGTTAAACCATACTGGAGCTCAAGACCAGAGATCTATGAATCTAACGGTCTACTAATCAAAGGTAACCAAATCGTCATTTCAAAAAATTTAAGAAAATCAATAATTGATAAATTGCATTATGGTCACATGGGAATTAACAAGACTATTCTAAAACCGAAAGAAGTAGTATATTGGCTATACATGACAACAAATAACAGATGTCTTACAGAAGAGTTTCACATGTGCGAAATTTCAAAACTCAAATCAGAAGGAAACAATGATAGATAGAGAATCACCATATAGACCTTGGGAGTGTATTGCAGCCGATTTATTTAATTTCAACAACCATGAGTACTTATTGATTGTAGATATGTATTCGAAATACCCTGAAGTAATCTGTTTAAAGAGTGATACGACTAGCAATAATATAATACAAAACTTCAAAGTTGTTTTCGCAAGACATGGTAAACCAGACAGGTTATACACTGACAATGGTCCACAATTTGTTATGCGAAGGTTGAAAACTTTCTTAAGGATTGGGAAATCCTACACAAAACTAGTTCACCACATTATCCACAGTCCAATGGTTTCATTGAAAGACACGTACAGACTATTATGAAACTCTTAAAGAAGGCCTTAGAAGAAGAAAAAGACATGTACTTAGTCCTGATGAAATATAGAGCTACACCGATCAGTTCAAAATTACTATCGCCAGCGGAAATCCTATTCAATAGAAAAATAAAGACCCAAGTGCCAATTATAAACGAGCTATTAGAACCAAAGGATACGCAACAGTATAGAAATGTTTTAGTAAAAAACCAAGAGACACAAAAGAGGTACTACAACCGACATACCAAGGATTTAAAGAAACCGAAGAAAGGAGAAAGAATTATAATAAGAACAGATGAAAAGACATGGAAACCAGGAAGGGTAATAACTGAAGAAAAAGACAAACCGAGATCTTACAGAATACGTTATGATGATAACACAGGCCTACAGTGATTTTGATGTTTGAAAGCTGTTTGCTAATTTGCATATGTTTGGGGGCCCTTATTCCAAAAAAACGCCATATTTTCCTCTATCACGTAAATTTCTTTTAAACCGCTGTATATATTAAGAATGCTATTTTATTAATATACATACCTATGACATGAATATGTTTGTTCCATGTTAGGCATGATTTTTAAATGAATTGACAACACTGGTTAATATTAGATTTCTCAGCAATGCAACAGCGTCGGCGCAGAAGCGTCAATACAACGTTGAAACCTGCTTATGTGCAGTTTGGTTGTGTTAGTCGTCATGCTACTGTGTCCGTGGTTGTTGTCTTCGTTGTTGCGTATTTTTAGTGTTCTAGAACGTATAAATATGGAAAGAAGACATTCTGTGAACAATCCGAATAACTTTTGTTATATCTGTGGTAGTTATGTCGTAGTAAAGCAGAGGCAAACTATAACTTCTTTTGTGAAAAATGTATACCACGCTTATTTTGATGTAAAAATTGGCGACCAAGACAAGTCCTGGGCTCCTCATACTGTTTGTTCCGTTTGCGTTGAAGCATTAAGAAACTGGCAAAAAGGTAGGAAGAAATGTTTAAGCTTTGGTGTTCCTATGGTATGGCGAGAGCCTAGAAATCACAGTGATGATTGTTATTTTTGTACGTGTAATGTTCAAGGATTCAACAGAAAAATTAAGAAACAAACTGTGTATCCCAATCTTGACTCTGCTATTCGACCAGTTCCTCATGGACCAGATATAACGATACCTACCGCCCCAAAAGCACTAGAAAACGTCATATCGTCAGAATCAGAGGAATCTAATTCCGACCCAGATGACTCAGATTTCACACCGGATTTCAGAGAGCCCGAAGTGTTTAACCAGAGCGAACTAAATGATTTAATTAGCGATTTGCACCTTCCAAAGGATGCATCCGAATTGTTAGCTTCCAGGCTTCGTGAGAAGCATTTACTGGCACCTGACGTCTCATCAAGCTTTTACCGGGATCGCGAAAAAGAGTTATGTCAATATTTTACTCAAGACGGACCGCTAGTGTATTGCAACAATATTCCTGACTTAATTTCAAAATTAGGAAATGTGCCGTATGTAAAAGAAGAATGGCGCCTGTTTATTGACTCAAGTAAGCGTAGTTTAAAAGGCGTTTTATTGCACAATGGTAACGAACTGGCCTCGGTTCCCGTTGCCCATTCGGTACATTTAAAGGAAACGTATGAAAATTTAGAACTTCCTTTAAAGAAAATAAACTACCAAGAACGTCAGTGGATGCTTTGTGGTGACCTTAAGGTGCTGTGCATGCTACTAGGACAACAAGGAGGTTATACAAAATTTCCATGCTTTATTTGTGAGTGGGATAGTCGAGCAAGGGATAGACATTGGACTCAAATAGAATGACCCTCTATAACAAGCTTTACACCTGGTAGCAAAAATATCTTAAGAGATAGCTTAGTTGACCACAAAAAAGTTTTACTGCCTCCTCTTCATCTCAAACTTGGCTTGATGAATCAGTTTGTTAAAGCCCTAGACAAAAATGGACAGTGTTTCAAATTTTTGTGCGAGAAATTTCCAGCCTTATCCGATGCCAAGTTAAAAGAAGGCATTTTTGTTGGGCCGCAGATAAGAACATTATGCAAAGACTAGGATTTTCAAAACACAATGACCAATGTCGAGAAAAACGCCTGGGTTTCATTTAAAGAAGTAATTGGTAAGTTTCTTGGGAACTCTAAGGACGAAAACTACGAAAATATTGTTCAAAATATGTTACAACACTTTCATCGTCTAGGTTGTAATATGAGTTTGAAAGTGCATTTCCTGTTTTCACACTTGAAGTATTTTCCTGAAAATCTTGGAGCAGTTAGCGAGGAACAGGGAGGGAAGAGGTTTCACCAAGACATTAAGGAAATGGAACGGCGATACCAAGGCAGATGGAGCATAATGATAATGGCGGACTACTGCTGGATGTTAAAACGGGATATGCCCTTAAAAACACACAGCCGCAGCTTTCTGGCAAAAACACGAAGATTTCACTTAAGAAACACTGAGTAAAGTATTTTTTTCAACTTTTTTAACTTGTATTCCACCTTTTTACTCAATAAACAAATATTTTTTTTTAGATATATCGTTTTTTTTCCTTTAATATTTGCAAAAAAGCCTTACGTCAAATAAATAAATGCATAGAATTTTTGAAATCAGCCTACCAAAATTATATAAAATCAGTTTTCAAAATAAAAACATCTGTCAAAAAGTTTAATTTTGTAGACCTGTGTAATACTAAAGAATTGAGAAGAAATAGAAAATTCATTAAAACATTTAAAAACGAAGAATTTAATAAGATAAATCATGACTTACTTGACGAAGTGTTAGGAGAATACATAAACAGAAACCAGAACCAATCGACCAACGAAGAAACGAATATGGTAACCCATGATTTGACTAAAGACAGTGAAAATATCATTCAACCAGAATCAAATCAAAACGATTTACAGAATTATAAGCGTAATCGTAAACCACCAACCTATTTGAAAGGTTAGGTGTGTTAATTGTAAGTAACATTAAAATTGGTAGGGAGGTGTTGTATATGCGTTTAGAGCAACATAATGTATTTGTTGCATTGCGCCTGCGCGACATCTACCATCCCCACTTATAGCATTACACAAATCAGTAGTAGTTAAGACACCAGCTCTATAACATTGTGCATCAACATTAAAGTATAATAAAACACATATGGCATTTTGAATTACCCAACATAACACCACCCATGATGCAACATCATTTGACAGAATTGACAAGAAAAAAGTTCAATGTTATCGTTGTAAACAAACAGGCCACTATAAAAGTAATTGTCCTAGTTTAAAAGCAATTAATGGAAAGCAAGATAGTGCGAATGTTTTCAGCACAGCATTTCTTAGTGGACAGAATTTTAAAAAGAATGAATGGTATATGGATTCGGGTGCTAGTGTTCACATAACCACGAATAGAGACTGGTTAACTGAAGTAACGAAAAGTGAATGCCCAACTGAGATACAAGTCGCAAATGGATCGAAAGTTATAGTAGAATGTGAAGGAAACATTAATATTACTACTGACGTAGGAAATCAGAAGTTTGATATATTAATAAAAGATGTTTTATATGTTCCGGAAATAGCAACTAATCTTCTATCAGTTAGTTGACTTATAAAGAATGGAAATCAAATAGTTTTTCGTAGTGCTGGATGTAACATTTTTAATAGAAATAATCAGCTGATTGTTACTGCAGAATTGATTGACAACATGTTACGCTGTGAAATTCACTTTTGTATTTAGTTCTCGTAAGAATATGTGTTTTGTTTAAGTGCGTAGGATTTGCCTGAGCGCGAGACTATTCGAGCGCACCTTGTATATCTTTTGGTTCACCGTGTGAAAAAGATCGTTTGCTGTATATCTGAGCGTGTGCTAAACCTAATATTGAGCTCTCGGAGCCCTGAGTCATGAACCGTGCCACTAACAGATATGTGATGTGTGATATCGGGCAAATACACTCTTTATGTGTAAGAATTCTGTATCTTATGCTATATAATCTAACTACCTTATCTCTAGCTTATTTTAACCTACCTGTAGGCTCGAATTATCTGCATTTGCAATTACTTTATATGCTTGGTTAAGCTTTATCAACATCTGCTTAATTATAACTTCCGTACTCTACGATGTGCATTTAATATGTGGCATTTATGGAATTATTTGTGGC
Organism: Amphimallon solstitiale; assembly: GCA_963170755.1. Classification (NCBI taxonomy): domain Eukaryota; kingdom Metazoa; phylum Arthropoda; class Insecta; order Coleoptera; family Scarabaeidae; genus Amphimallon; species Amphimallon solstitiale. The sequence continues at coordinate 76,969,874 of OY720677.1, read as the reverse complement.
TTATGTTGCATTAATTTCTTCGAGACAACAGTCCGGCTTTGTTGCATATATGGTCGCTTGTATTTATGTGAACTCCCAGACACGAACACACTTGTTTCGTCCGTCTGATGTTTTCTATCATGAATGTCTCACTAAAATGTAAGGGGGTATTAAATAGAGAAATCTTGTGTATTAACGGGCATACTTTAAATTGTTATTGTGAACTGATTTGTTCACAGCAATCATCCACCTTTTCTTGGTTGCCTTGTTGAGCATCTGTTGATATCTCTCCTTAGGAGGTTATGGCTTCGCGGATTTAACCTGCAAAACATTGCGAGGTCGGTTCTTTAACCGCCTGCTAGGAGCGCGAATTAAGAGTTTGGAAATTTCAATGATTACCTGCAGAATTCGGGGTTTCTTCTGTAATAAATTGCGTCTACATCTTAGGTTTGTTTTGTTTGCTATCTGTCAAATGTTGGTTACTTCGTCGCGGTGTGACGAATGTTTCACGCTTTGCCAACTGTCTAGCATGAATGTTCCTCTCAAATTGCCGACTTTATTAATTCTACGTACATTGTAGGGGTGTTTCTGTTATTTTATCTTCATCTAAGTTATGTTCATGTTTGTGTTTAATTATATAAGTCACCGTGTTGACTCCCTCTATTGTCAAATTTAGTCTTGTGTCTGCTATTTTTATTTGAAATCTCCCGCCTATATTTTAAATCATTTCCAGTGCGACGTATTGGGCGTGCGTTCTGATTCGCTGTAACGTATCTACCGAAAAGGTCACGTTTAGGTCACTTACGAAGTCGAACTTGTTAAGAGTACATCAGTACGATATGCTTATTTTATTTGGTAAATTTTATTACTTTGTCTAAAAGATAGACTTACGCTTAGGCGGCTCTGACGAAATAAGCCTTGTGTATCGATACCTTAGTTAGGTGATTTATCGTAAATTTTTATCGTATTACCGCTACCTGATTTACGAATACCACGTGGTGGATTTTTGAATTTTTATTTCGTACTGTGTGGGACTTCTGAGACTTTAATGTGCATCTCCATTTAAAATTGGGGTAAGTGGTTGTAATTTTGTGTTAATTTTCGGGATTTTATCTTTGTTTCTTTTCTCTTCTAATTTAATAGGATTTTATTGACGGGCACAAGATAGCCCTCAGTAGCCATTTTCTGAAATTGTCACCCCACATTACGGTTGAAGAACGTAGTGGTTTCCATCGTCGCTGCAAGAGTTGCACCTATACGTCCATCTTGTCTTTTGAAGTGGAATTTTCATCGTCCGACAAGGGGGCCTCCGCCATCTTGACTTCCGTTAGCGTGCCTACCTGCGACCTGTCTTGTCAGCTAAGTGCAACTATATTTGTAGTTTTCAACGTAACTTTCGACTGATTGTCGATATCTTTGTGCCAGAGTTCTGGTCATTATCTTACCTTTATTTGACCTAAGAATATTTGAGTGGTTAAAATACCTAATGCACCACTTAGTTAACTGCAAGGTCACGTGTAATCCTAATTAAATTACCGTTATTTTTTTTTTGTTATTTTTATGCAAATTGATATTGCTGTATACAGAGTGACCCTAAGAAGATTTGATAAGGGCTCTCATTGATGTGATGGATATCTAATTTAATAAGAATTCTAGTAGATTTATTACCGTAATTTTTCCTCTTTGTTGTGTTGAATATTTAATTTAATAATAATTCTAGTAATTTCATTACCGTAATACTAATTCTCTTTGAAGTGTTGTATATTTAATTTAATAATAATTCTAGTAATTTCATTACCGTAATAATATTTTTCTTTGATGTGTAGAATATTTAATTTTATAACAAATCTAGTAAATTCTTTACCGTAATAATATTTCTCTTTGATGTGTTGAATTTTAATTTTGAATTTGATAATAATTCTAGGACATTCATTACCGTAATTTAGGAATTTGACTTTCATGTATGTTTTTTTAATTTCTGAGCTATTGAAATTATTTAAGTAATTGTAAAATTCTATACCGTAAGCTCAGTAGATTCTTTTGTGCTAATACTGGATTTTCCTTTGAATCTTCTGCTAGCGTCATTTAATAGATTAATAGATGTAAACAGTTTATTTAATTATTACGTAATTTTGATTTTGTAATTTCACGTTTTACCTTTCACTTAATTAATTACTTATTTTAGGTCCTGTGCGCTAACTTGAATCAAATTTTTCTTGTAACTATTTAACTTAGAACATCGCCGTTGGTGGCGCTTAATACCATCAAATGCATAAGGCAAAGAAACGTTTCTGACGCCGACCAACCTCCTGCCGAGGCGCAGAGGTTATTTTGTTATTTTTTTTTCTTTAAATTTTCATTACTTTCTTTTAAAAAAAAATATAACTCTTATTGTCAACATTTTAACTTTTCAAAAAAAAAAGAATAATATTAATAATATAGCACCTTTCTTCACATCGTAATTTCTTTTTTTTATACCTCAACATATCTTACCTTCATCTTTTATTATTGTGACGTGCAGTTGAATAAGGTTTGGCGTAAAACCTATACAGGGTGATCCGTAGGAGTCCCGCTGGAGGGACACAGCCAGTGGCAGGTCTTAGGATACGCAGGTAGGTTACCAAAAGGTAGCATAGTGTCCTGGTGCCCGGACAACGTCGCTTGCGTCGTCGCCGACCGACGCTCATATCTTTAGTTTAGTTTTTCTGAACCGACACGCCATCTGCGATTGGAGCTAGCTCGGCCCTGCGTTTTCCAATACAATCTACCTCACTATAGGATCTCCTGTTTTAACAACTTCCATATCTTATTAATAAGTTTCGACGTTGTTGCGGGTGTAACAAACATCTATAAGTTAAACGTAGATATTACAAAACAGCATTGCAAATTATACAACAAACAAGTAACTACAGCTGATATGGTAGATAATGTCTATCGGTTGAACATTGAAAAGACACAGTGTTTGTTGGCAGAATCAGCCAAAGTGTCAGGTGAAGTGTGGCACCGAAGCTTTGGACACATCAATCATAAGGATCTCAATAAGAAGAGGAACGGTGTGGTTGCAAATTGCAAAGTGTATTGTGAAGGCAAACAATCTAGGCTGCCATTCTCACACATAGGAACTAGAGCAACGGCTTTATTGGAAATAATACATGCCATCGTATGCGGACCAATGGAAGTTGCATCGATAGGAGGGTCAAGATACTTTCTAGTTCTGGAAGATGACTACAGTCGAATGACATTTGTGTACTTCTTAAAAACAAACGATGAAGCATTCGGGTGTTTTAGAGAACCAGAAGAACAGAAAAATAAAGGTCTTTAGAACAGACAATGGAGGTGAATTTTGTGGTATCATATTTGAGAATTTCTTTAAAAAGAATGGCATTGTGCACCAGAAGACAAATCCTTACACTCCACAACAGAACGGTTCTTCAGAGAGATTAAATCGCACTATAGTGGAAAAGGCAAGATGCTTACTATTTGATGCTGATTTGGAAAAGAAATTTTGGGCAGAAGTAGTATATCATGGAGTATGTCTGAGAAATCGATCAATAGCATCAGGATTGAACGATAGAACCCCATTCGAGCTTTGGCCAGACAAGAAACCAGATGTGAGTAATCTGAAGATATTCGGTAGTACAGTCATGGTGCATGTTCCAAAAGAGAAAAGGTTGAAATGGGATAGGAAATCCAAGAAAATGATTTTAGTTGGTTATAGTGAAAACATAAAAGGTTACAGAATTTACGACAGCAGCAGTAACTCTGTAATAACAGGCAGAGATGTAATCATAATGGAGAACTTGGAAGAAACAGTAACTTTGGAATCCAAAAATTATGAAAGTCCAGAAGGAGAAATTACTGAAGAAACTACAGATCCAGTGGGGGATAGGTATTCAGATGAAAGGGAAGAAATAGAAGAGGATAGAAATTCAGATGAAAGAGAAGATAGTGATATTGATCACAAAGCAGAAACAATTGAGACTGAAAGTCATGCGACGATAAGAAAGTCCCAGAGAACACATAAACCAAAAATCGATGAAGATTTTGTTTCCTAAATGTGTGGTGAAGTTAAAAATGAAGATAGTGAACCAATTAGTGTTTCAGAAGCCATAGCAAGACCCGACGGTTTTTTTATGGAAAGAAACAATTGTAGAAGAGTTCGAATCTTTCAAAGAAAATGATGCATGGGAAGTTGTCGATTTAAGAAAACTTTAAAGTAATGGATTCTAAGTGGGTTTTCAAGAAAAAGGTGAATAATGTGGGAGAAATTAAATATCGTGCAAGACTGGTAGCTAAAGCGTTTACACAGAAGGAAGGTATAGATTACAGTGAAACTTTTTCACCTGTTGTAAGACATTCTACACTTAGATTATTGTTTGCTTTAGCAGTAAAATTAGATTTAGACATTAGGCATTTAGATGTAAAAACTGCTTTTTTAAATTGTTATTTGAAAGAGAAGAATACCAGAAGGTTTCAAATGTATTGATTCCGAGAGAAAGGTTTTGAAGCTTAATAAAGCTGTATATGGCCTTAAACAATCCTTTAAATGTTGAAATGATAGAATCAATGCAGTTTTGTTGGAACTAGGTTATGTTAAGTCAAAATATGAGCCTTGTGTTTTCATAAAACGAAGTAATAGTTTACATACTATTATAACATTATATGTAGATGATTTCTTTATATTTTCAAATGATCAAAAGGAAACTGATTATTTGAAAAACGAATTGTGTATAAGGTTTTAGGATCAAAGATCTAGGTAATAAAGACAATGTTTAGGAATGAATGTGAACATAAATAAAAGCAAAGGTGTTATTACCTTAGATCAAAAAGATTATATCAACAAGTTGTTAAACAAATTTAATATGTTGGAATGTAAAAGTGTTAGCACACCTATTGAAACAAATGTAAGTTTTGATACTGGAACTGATCATGTTAATGTTCCATATCAACAGTTAATAGGAAGTTTGACTAGATGAACGTGCGGGTTTTTCAAACCCTCAATCGCCTATTACCGCCACCTAGATTTTACATCCACTTTTTTTTTTTAAATTTTCACGCAACTTGTATTTATGGTGCTTATTTTTAATTCTCAGTAATATAAGTTGATAGAATTGATATTTTTAATATATAAAATTTGTTTATTTGATCAACTGTTACTTCTATTTAATTTAATTATGTGACGTTGTACATTACACATTACACAAATATAATAATTGTATGAAAAGAACTGATGAATAGAAGAACGAAGGTATTTACATAAAACGTAATAGTAGTGTTTTCTATTGTATTTCAATTGCTATTGTACACTTAACTTTCTTTGTTTTTTTTTTGATATGCTAGCCTGAAAATGTTTTTAGATAAAGGAAAAGTTTTTTTAGTTGAACAATTTCTACCTTAAATGACACATTTTTTTATCTTCATCTCTTTTAATTAAATTTTAGATTTATATATATTTACAATTTACATGTGTTTATTAATATTATTATTTAATCTCCATTTCTTAGGTATGGTTCAACCATTTTTTCATGATGATGTTTTTTTTTCTTTAATAAGTTTTCATCAACGTTTGGCCTTGCAAATTGAATTTAATCACCGACGTCTGTAAAGAAATTTATTGTTATATTTTATTTAATACACTTTTGTCTATGAAAATTACAATTTCATTATTATTTGATTTTTATTTTGAAATAAAATTCTGTTTTCAATCACTCACTTCACTTGGTGTTTCTTCCTGAAGAATGATATTTACCATCAATTGAAGAGTGGAAATTCAAAAGGGTCTAAGTGCCACTTCCAGCAAATTTTAGGTAACATGTGTTTAGGGGTGTATGTGCCAACGCCAATAGAATTCAAAACAGTCTATGTGCCTAACGCTGTATCAAGTTGTTTTGTGTGGCGTCAAAACCTGCGCGCGGTCTATGTGTAAATGTCCGTTTTACGTTAAAAGGGTCCAAGTGCCTAATTATTAACATTGTAGTATACGACATAAATACCTCTAATGACGTACAACTCGGCAATATTGCCGTAAAAAGGCGCCATAAAGATGCCGAGAGTGTTAGAAAAGAAAGAAAAAGGTGCAGAAATAGTGGTTTGCAACATACAAATTATAAAATGTCGTTGTGCCGGCTAAAAATCAACCTGAACTTGTGGTAAACAATTCTAACCTCTAAATATACGCCAATTTATATTACGCTCGTGTTACAGGTAACGTGTTCTTGTAAATATGGCTGCAAATCTTTAACATTTGAGCAAAAAAGCTCACTATTTCGCCAGTACTATGAAGCTAGTAATTATGATAAGCAGAGTACTTTTCTTTCGGGGCTGATTCAAGTTATACCTATACGTCGCAGGAGACATGGCACGTATAATACTCCAGAGCAAAGTCGTCGCCAATGTACGAATACTTATACTGTTCCCGATGGTTGTGGAGAGCATGTACAAGTTTGCCGAAAGACTTTTTCTAATATATTTGCGCTAAGCCATAAGAAAGTGCAAGTACTCGTCGAAAAAAAGAAAAGAGGGCAAACTACGTACACAGATCAGCGTGGTAAAGGAACGAAAATAAAAAAATATTTGCCAGAACTGCGTCAGCAGGTCAGGGATCACATCCATAGTTTTCCTTGCGAGGAAAATCACTATAGCCGAAATAAATCAATAAAAGAATTTCTGAGTCCAGATTTAAATCAAAATCGCATGTTTTTGGTATACAAGCGAAAATATCCAAACTCAACTGTTACTTATAAGTACTACTCTCTAGTATTGCAAAAGGACTTTCCAAATCTCAGATTCGGGCGGCCTAGGTCAGATACATGTTCGAAGTGTGATCTTTATCAAAATAAGATCAAGTCAATTCCATCAACCAACCCACAGAGAAGACAAGAAACACAGAAACTAGAATTACATCATCGCAAGGCGGAAAAGGCAAGAACACCAATGAATTCGGATATTACAAAATCACAAACTATAGATAGTCAAGACAATATTATTTCGATTGATTTAGAACAAGTGCTTTTTATTCCCACTCTAAGCCATTCTGACATGTTCTACAGTAGACAACTGTCCTGTTTTAACTTCGGAGTTCATCTCTCTGATACAGATGATGCGTTTATGTGCATATGGGATGAATCTGTTACAGGGAGAGGTGGAAACGAAATCGCCTCTTGTCTGCTAAAAGTCATTGCGCATCCAAATTTTCGGAAACGAAGTAATCTAGTAATATGGAGTGATAATTGTATCGGGCAAAACAAGAATAAGATCATTCTAATGTTGCTCATTTACTTAGTTTCTAAGGGTGTCTACGAAAAGGTCGAGCAAAAGTTTCTGGTAAGTGGCCATTCTTACCTCACTTGCGATAGGGATTTTGCCCTAATCGAAAAAAGAAAACGCGTCCTAAAAAATTACACTCCTGAACACATAGGGAAGATGATAGCAGAAGCACGCCATCAGAGACCTTTTAATGTACTCCACATGCAAAGAAACGATTTTAAAGATTTTCAAAGCATGGCTGACGAATATCTAAATACGACAAAACTTCAAATTTCCCATGTAGTCTGGATTAAAGTTGAACAAGGACAAGAAACTTTAGTAAAAACCAAGAAAACGTTCTCTGATAAGAACAATGGACTACTTGTAATGTCCTGAAGACAGGAAAAAGGGCTGCTGGCATTCCCCTAGCAGTGCTTCGCGACCTCGACTGCAAAAACCGTATTTCAGCCGAGAAGTTACAAAATCTAAAAGATATGATGGATTATATCCCTTTACAATATTGCCCCTTCTATGAAGATCTCATAGAAAGAACACAATCACAGTAAAAGGTTTCTTTGGACATAGACCCCTTTTGAGTTTTCTTATACTGGGCACTTAGGACCTTCTAATGGTTGTGATGTTTAGGTTAGTTTTTTCATGACAGTTTTTTTTTACTTTCTTATACGTAGTATAAGGAAGTATTGTGATGATGAAAATTTTCGACCTCGAGATTTTTGCAGATGTCCACGTTTTGAAGTCCCCTGATACCAAAAAAGTGGTTTTTAAAAAATCTCTCTCTCTCTCTCTCTCTCTCTCTGTATGTGTGTGTGACCACGATAGCGGTCAAACCGCTGTAGATATCAATTCCATATTTTGTATTTACGTGTATAATCTCCCTCTTGAGATCTGATTAGTTTTTCAGTAAAATCGGTAGACCGGAAGTAGCAGTTTACTTCAGCGAAAAAATCGAATTTTGAAAATATTTCGTCAAATATTAAGTTTAAACAAATTTATAAGGAATTCATATATACTTAAAATTCAAATTGAAAATAATTTTATTTAAAAAGTTTTTCGAAATTCCTACCGGAAGTAGATCTTTTACTCTTATCGAAAATAAGTTTTTTGCGAATATTTCGCAAGTCATCCTTTTTAGACAAGTACGTTACGGGTATAAAAGTATTTAAAACATAATTTTCAATATCTTTTGTATAAAAGAAATTTCAAAATTCAGACCGGAAGTACCACTTTTACTCTTATCGGGTAACGATTTTTTGCAAATATGTCGTAAGTTATACATTCTATATATATTTATCAAGAGTACTAAAGTATTTAGAACTGAATTTGCAATATTTTTTGTATATATGAAATTTCAAAATTCGGACCGGAAGTAGCACTTTTACTCTTAGCGAGTAGCACTTTTTTGATAATATCTTGCAAAGTATGCATTCTATAGAGATTTATTAAGAGAATAGAAGTACTTAGAATAGAATTTTGAATAATTTTTGTATAAAAAAATTCTTAAAATTCTATTATTTGAAACGCTCATACGTATAAGAAAGTCGTGTGGTGGCCACACCTCATTTTTAACTGTGTAACAATGTAACCAGTTTGTTTAACCGTGTTTTCTTTATTTAATAAAACGATTTCAACAAAGATTTTCAACTTATTTTATTTTTTAGACATATTTTGTTTAATATCTTAGTTTCATTTTTTTGGCGCTTAGACCCTTTTGAATTTCTACTCTTCAATTTAATTTCCAATAGATGTTTCCTCTTCTTCCTTAATGTTTATGTTTAATGTATAATAATGTATGTGTATTTCCTTTCATATTCTTTAATGTCTTCAATTTTTATATTTACTGATTTCCTATGGTCAGTTCTGGTCAATTATTACTAAAAAAATTGGTAGTTTTCCGAATCACCCTTGAGGTACTACCATAGTTGTATTTGCAATCTCTTCGAGCTTGAATCGCCCTTTTCGTATCCGCTTACAGCTTTTTTACAGCTTCCTGTAAAAAGCGATCACTGTCATGACGCTTTTTAGAATGTCCGATTTTATAAACTTTTGAAGCATCCCTGTATATACATATATTTTGTAAAGCCAGTAGTATATTTTATTTAAATTTTTTCTTGAACTGTTTGCACAAACCATGTTAAAATTCATGTTAAAGTACCCAAAGAAGCAATGAGCTCAAAGAGCGCAACATTTTCATCGAGACAGTTTACAATACTATTCTGATGTGACAGTGGAAAAACATTTATATCTAACAAATATAAATTCTAGTTTAGAAGCGCCATCTGTATAATCGATGTGTAACAAAACGAAATGAACAATAAAGTAGTCAGTCGCATGCAGATCACTCAGAGAGATACATGTGTTTTATTTAGCTCTGCTACAATAGACAAGGGGTATAATCCATTTCTGTAGTTTTGAAAACTTTGAATGCTCCCTCTAAACGTTAAATCCATCTTTTGAAGTTTGTATATGGTTCAAAAGGTTCTATCGTAAATGTCGTTTGTAAAACTCATTCCACCATGTTTATTATTTTAACATCTTCGTCGCCAACTGTTGTGTATTTTGTAATTGTTTATTTATAATAATAATAATACAAACTTTATAACTTGCTAAACTAAACTATGACAGTTCTCATGCATAATGAATATGTTGTATCTGGAACAGGCGTGCTGTCATTCTCTCATTATGTGTTATTAAAGAAATTCTTAAGGAATTGACTAGAGCGCGAGACTAATCGAGTGCACCTTGTATATCTTTCGGTTCACTGTGTGAAAATGACCTTTAATTGTTTATCTGATCGTGTCCTATACCTAATATTTTGCTTTCGGAACTTTGAGTTGTGTATTATGGCACTGATAGATGTGTCTAGTTCAGATTCGGTCAAATACACTCTTTACGAGTGGGGAAATCTGTTATAAACTACCTATCTTATCTTTAGCTTATTCTAACCTACCTGTAGACTCGGTTACTGGCATTAGCAGTTACTTTTATATGCTTTGTTTAAGCTATGTCAACACCAGCCCAATTATATCTTCCGTTTTCTACGAAGTGCATTTTATATGTGGCATTTTTGGAATTATCTGTAGTCGATGTTGCCTTAAATTTCCGCGAGACAACAATCAGGCTTTGTTGCATATACTGTCGCTTGTATTCATGCGTGTTCCTAAACATACAAACCCATGTTTCGTCCGATTGCTGTTTTCCTATCGTAAATATCTCCCTAAAAACGTTATGGGTATTAAATAAGGAAACCTGGTATAATAATGAGCATACTATTAATTGTTTTCGTGATTTGTTTTGGTTGCTGCAGCCTTCGACATTCCTGCGACGGCAATGTAAACACCGGCTGATATCTTCCAGTTGCATATCTAAGGTTAGATCTTCGTTGTTTGCCCTGTAACATATGGTTAAGGTCGGTTTTCATCCGCCTTATCGAAGCGTTTTAAAAGCTTAGGTTTGTGTGTAATTACCTGCACGTTCCGGATGTATCTTCCGTAATAAATTTTGTCTATATCTTAGGTTTGTTTTGATTGTCACCATATGTCGTCGTTGGCATTATCTTGGTGTGATGTCAAACAGGTGACCAACTTTTAAGCGTGAATTTTTCCTTTGCTTATTGTCTAACGTTTTAATCTTCCGTGCATTATAGGTGTGTTTTTAATAGATTTTACCATCGCCTTAGGTTCTGAGGTTGTTTATGTTTAATTATATAGGACACGTTATCGACTCTCTCATTTGTAATTAAGTCCTGTGTTTGTCACTTTTATTTGAATTTCCCCGCTTTTTACTATGAACCCTTTTTCCGAGTGCGCAAAATTATGGACGTGCGTGTTAATTGGCTGTATCGGATGATCCGGAAGACCACGTTTTCGTTTTCACTTAGGTAGTCCATTTTGTGTAAACCACATCAGTACGAAATGCTTATTTTATTTGGTGATTTATATTACTATGTCTAGAAGATAGATTTTATGCTTAGGCGGCTTTGAAGGAATAAGCAGTGAGTGTCGATACCTTAGTTTAGGTGAATTATCGTAAATCTTATCGAAATACAGCTACCTAAATTTACGAATTACCACGTGTTGGACTTTTGAATTTAAACTTTGTACTATGTGGGACTTCTGAGACGTTTTCGCGGATCTCCATTAATTGGGGTAAGTGGGTGAATTTTTGTGTTAATTTTCGGGGTTTTATCTTGTTTCTTTTCTTTTCTAATTTAATAGGATTTTATTGTTGGGCACGAGGTAAGCCTCAGAAGCAATTCACTGAAAATGGCCGCCCTACATTACTGTTGAAGATCGTAGTGACTTCCATCGTCGCTGTAATAGTTGTACCTTCACGTCCATCTTGACTTTTGGAGAGGAATTTCACCGCCCACCAAGGGGGCCTCCGCCATCTTCACTTCAGTTAGCGTGCCTACCTACGTCCTGTATTGTCAGATAAGTGCAACTATATTCGTAGTTTTCGACGTAACTTTCGACTAATTTGTCGATATCTTTGTGCCAGTGTTCTGGACATTTACCTTACCTTTATTTGATCTAAGATTATTCGAGTGGTTATAAATACCTAACGCACCACTTAATCAATTGCGAGGTCACGTGCAATCCTAATTAAATTACCGTTTTTTTATATTGCAAATTATTTTTGCTGTATACAGAGTGATCCTATGAAGAATTGATAAGGGCTCTCATTGATGTGTTGAATATTTAATTCAGTAATAATTCTAGAAAATTCATTACCGTAATATTTCTCGTTAATGTGTTGAATTTTAATTTAATAAAATTCTAGACAATCCTTTACCGTTAAAAATTCGACTTTCATGTATGTTTTTTTAATTTCTGAGCTATTAAAATTATTTAAGTAATTGTAAAATTCTATACCGTAAGCTGAGTAGATTCTTTTGTGCTAATTACTAAATTTTCCTGTTTTTTTTTGCAAGCGTCATTTAATAAATTATCATTTGTAAACAAGTTATTTAATTAATTCGTAATTTTGACTTTGTAATCAAAACCTTGATTTTGTAAATTTAACGTCTTACCTTTCACTTAATTATTTTCTTTTTTAAGTCGTAAGTGCTAATCTTAATTTTTTTTTAATTGTGTAACAAATATCACATAATACTGAACATCGCCGTTGGTGGCACTTGTATAATACCATTAGTAGAATAGCCTGTAAGGCGACGAAACGTTTCTGCTGCCGACCATCCTCCTGCCGATGTGCAGAGGTTATGCCAGTAGTATTTAAGACTGTGTTTGTTTCTTTTAATTAAATTCGACTGTTTAATAATTTTCAATTGTTCAATCTGACTTGATCACTTAATACCTAAATATCAATCTGTCTTGTTCTTTTTTTATTTGCAAAAAAAAAACCATACAATTTAATATAGAACTTTCTACACATCGTAATTTCTCTTTTATTTTTACCTCAACGTATCTTGTTTTTCTTTGCTATTGTTGTGACAAGCATTTGAATAAGGTTTGGCGCAGCCGACCTATACAGGGTGATCCGTAGGGAAACCCGCTGGAGGGACACAGCCAGTGGCAGATCAGTAGGGAACGCAGGTAGGTTACTGTAAGGTAGCACAGTGTCCTGGTGCCCGGACAACGTCGCTTGCGTCGTCGCCGACCGACGCTCAATTCGTTAGTTTAGTTATCTGAACCATCACGCCATCTGCGGCTTGAGTTAGCTCGGCCCTGAGTTTCTCAATACCTACAACCACATTATTGCGATCTCCCTATCCTGTGACTCGACCTGGTCAATAATATAAGTTTCGACGTTGTTGCGGGTGTAACAGTCTCCCAACACCATATTTAAGAAAAGGCGTATCTTTTTACAAAAAACAGCTATGGACCTATAATCTAACAGCATACAAAACATATACAGATGGCAATGGGGCAACCTGCATTTTGTGGAACGAAACGATAGGGGGTCGTGGCGGACAAGAAATTGCTTCCTGCTTAAGAAACTTTATATTGTCCTTGTATTCAAAGAAAATTAAAGCTCTGAATTTTTACAGCGGTTCTTGTTCAGGCCAAAATAGAAATAATTACATGGCCATAATGTTTTGTTACATCTTAAAGGAACTTCCATCAACCAGTACAATTGCTGAGATAAACCATAAGTTTATGGAACCAGGCCACACTCACATGGAGGTTGACACCATTCATGCCGCTATTGAACGAGCCAAGAAGAAGACAACAATGTATATAGAAGTTCCACATGATTCGATTAATTTTATTAAAACATCTGTGTATAGAAAAAAGCCTATGATGAGCGTGATTGAGATGTCGAAAAATGAGTTTATAAATTATGAGACATTCCTTAAATCTTCTCTAGTCTATAAAAAAAAGATGATGAAGGAAACGCAATCCCATGGCTTAAAATTAAGTGGATGAAATTTCAGCAAGATCAAGAACTTCAGTTTTCTTATAAAACAGACTTCAGCGATGGGGAATTTAAAAAAGTTGATTTAAGAAGTAGATGGTTAAGAACTCGACAAAACCACAGTGATTTTGAATTGAAACCTCTGCACGATCAACCATTACCGATAGCTAATTTAAAAAGTATAATAATTTACGAAACCTTTTGCCTTATGTTAGTGATTACAATAAGCCATTTTATCAAAGCCTTCAACGTTCGTCTACTATGAATCCTGAAGATTTCACTGCTTCAGACAATGAATTTTAAAGTTTTGTTAATTGTAGAAATGTCTGGAATGTTCCGAAACTTTTTTTTAAGGTTTATAATAATATAGAATTAAGTTTCGTTTATTTTTTCTACTAAATTTTATAATTAGTTCAAATAAATTTAAAAGTTTACCTATTAAATAGAGTCAGTTATGTAATTTTTTTAGATATTCTTTTACCTCACTTCATAAAAAAGCTAAAAAAGTGGGTACTATTTCCCATAACAATAATGAATAAAAAAAGGGCCAATCTCCATCAGTAGAGGGTCTCAGCCGATTCTGGAACCTCCTCATTGACCTTGATCATGCACCCAGCATAGATCAAGGTCAATGAGGAGGTTCCAGAATCGGCTGATATGGAACGGTCAAGGTCGTTCAAGGTCAAAGTCAAGTCAATGTAACCATAAAGTTGTAGCAAGGACATCGTCTCTGAAGGTTAAGCTTATATCTAAGAGGGGTATTAGGAACTATATATATCAGTATTTCTTTCTTTAACATTATAATACTTTTTCAGTCTTGTAAATATGTGTGTTACGTTTAGAAAAGAAAGTGAATTTGATTTCTATACCTCAAATTTAGAAAACGAAATTGCAATGTTGTTGTTGAATGAAATTGGTATAGAAGACGAGGAAGAGGAGAGTGACGTGGAGGAGGATACGGACGGGAAGGAAGAATAGATTGTGGTAGACGATAGTGAAGAGGAAGAGCAAGATATGTTTGATATGAAGACAGTGATTTTAGACAATGATCTTGACAATATGGACACTTATTTGTTTTATTATTATGGAGACTAGGAGTAACATCAATCATATACATTGTCAGTATATATTAAATAATGTATAAGTAAATATATAAGTAAATGTTTAAGTAGATAAGTTTATAAAATTTATAAGTGGGGGGCCCTTCCCCCACTTATGAAACTTGATATGTGACCGCGTATGGGGGGTTTATAAGGAGATCGTTCTTCCATTCGAATAACAGTTCGTCTATACATATTAGTGTTGTTCCAATTAAGTATATATATAGTTCGTAGATAGTAACTGAAAAATGTATGAATGTGACTATTGTTGTAAAAAATTTTCCCGGGCCGATAATAGATCTCGTCATATGTTAAGTTCATGTAAAGGAAAGAGAAGAAAAATTGATAATGATGGTGATAATAATAAATCAGATTTAATGAAATGTGAAATATGTGATGTATATGTAGAGAAAAAATGTCATACTGCACATATTCGAAGTGCTATACATCGAAGTAAAGCTTTCGTAATAATTGATGATGGAGTAAATAGGAATGTTGGAACCTTCGGGGACAGAATCATAAGTTATCAAATATGTGATAACTCTCGTACATATATTGATGCTGAGGAATTTGCAAATAATATTAGAGAGAAAGTAGTGACGCTTATAGATAGTATTCTATATATACATACTTCTATGAAGGTGAATTTTGAACTGTATGGTTTATACTACTTACTAAGCAAGGAAAATATTGAAATAAAATCATTTAATACTCGGAATAAAATTATAACGCAAGGAAGTAATTTATATGACTTGTATACTGATTATATTGATGAGATTACGAATCAAATTAGTGAATTTCAGGAACATGATTCAGGTAAGCTTATATATTAATATTAACATTTTATTATCATATTAATTTTTTATTAACATCCTAGGATGGACATTGAGCAACATTTTGTATTTGGAAGTAAATATGAACAAATACAATCCGATGAGAGGTTCAAGTTATATAGATTTACCACCATCAATAAAGAAAAAGAAAGCTGTAATAAATATTCATAATTCTGATAATGCCTGCTTTGGTTGGGCAGTTACTTCAGCTTTAAGAGAACCAGCAGGACTTCCACAAAGAGTTTCTTCGTATCCACATTATGATACAGTTGCCGATTTTACCGATTTAACTTTTCCTGTAAATTTAAAAGACATTATTAAATTTGAAGAGAAAAATAATATTTCTATTAATGTGTACGGTATAGAGGAATATTTCAAAGATAATATTAAAATGCATGATGTAGTGGGTCCTCTGTATTTTACGAAGCGGAGAAGAAAAGCTCACATTAATTTATTACTGGTTAGCACCGAAAATGAAAATGTACATTACTGCTGGATTAAGAATTTTTCACGACTAATTTCATCACAGAAGTCGCTATCTGGACATCAGAAATATATTTGCGAAGGGTGTTTAACTTTTTTCACAAGCGAAGACAAATTGCGCAGACACGAAAATGAAGACTGTAAGCAGGTAAAAGCAGTGTTTCCAGGAACAGAATTAAGAATTAATAAGTATGGTGAGCAATTACCAGAGTATATATTAAAATTTGATAAATTTGAGAAACAGTTAAGAATACCATTCATTATATGTGCTGATTTTGAGGCTATATTAAAGCCTATTAACACGTGACAGCCATATCCATCTAAACCTTTCACTGTGAAATGTTTCGAACATGAGCCATATTCTTTTTCTTATTATGTGAAATGTAGTTTTGATGATAATCTGAGTAAATTGCGTTTATATCGTGGAGAAAATGCAGCTAAGATTTTCATTAGAGAGCTAGAAACTGACGTAATTTTTTTATATCAAAATTATTTAAGTAAAGAGGTACAAATGAAACCTTTAACTACCGAAGAACGTATTAATTATGAACGGGCGAGAGTATCTCATATTTGTGAAAAAGAAATACAATTAGTTCGAGAAGAAGTTCGTGACCATGATCATATGACTGGACTCTATCGAGGTGCAGCACATATGGTCTGTAATATAAATTATAAAGAACCTCGATATATACCTATTATATTTCATAATTTATCGAATTGTGATACACATTTATTTGTAAAAGTTTTAGCATTGGACAAGGAAGAAGTAGATGTTATTGCGCAAAATAAAGAGAAATATATATCTTTTTCGAAAAGATTACATGTAGGGGACACAATTGATTGTAATGGTAAGAAAAGAAAAGTATTCTTCAAATTGAGGTTTATAGACTCATTTCGATTTATGAGTTCTTCTTTAGCAAAACTAGCAACTTATTTAGATGATGCACAATGTAAATAAGTCAGAAGATATTACTTAAGTGAAAAATTCGAATTAATACGACAGAAGGGCGTGTTTCCATATAACTACGTTAGTTCTCATGAAAGTCTTTCATTTCCAGAATTACCTAGCAAGGTATGCTTTTATGACATAGTCTCGGACGGGCAGGTCCGAGTAGAGTCCCATTTACCTGCTTTAATACGGGGACTAAAAATGTATATGTCCGAGTAGAGTCCGATGGAGATAATCCCTTTTATTGCCCATCTAACTGCCCACTGGAATGTCATTAAAGATCATTACTTCTAAATGAATATTTGTCACTAAAAGCTTTTACGATTGGTCATAAATCACCCCCATCCCCCTGAAAAATAAAACTTCTGCAACATATTAAGTCACATAATATTAAAATATCAGTATGGTTTTGTCTCTCCTTTCGTGTATTACTGATTTTCCAAGTGTGTTATACGTCATGAGTGCCATAGAATTTGTCGTAAGTGAAAAAGGAAAAGAATTAGTCGTACTGAACGGGTTTACGTATTGTTTTCATAAAAATTTATCGGGTGGAGTACGTCGCTGGAAATGTTCAACGGCTGCAAGTAAAAAATGTCCCGCTTATTTAAAAATTTACGCCGAAACAAGAATTTTACTAGAAACAAATGACAAACACAATCACCCGACATTGGATGAAAAAATCTTAAATAGGAATATTTTTAACAATTCCGTGAAGAGAAAGGCGACTGAAGACTTGAATGAAAAGCCTTTAAAGATAGTTCATAAAGAATTGAGTGCAGGAGATTCGGAAACACTAACCGAGCATGATATTCGTCGTATAAGAAAGAACATTTATACCACAAGAAGAAACGTTTTACCTAAGCTCCCGACAAATTTGAAAGAAGTGCACGACGTCCTCAATTCATATGTCGCGAAAACAAATCGCCAAGAACATTTCTTATTGGTAAATGACAGCAAAAATCATATAATTATGTTTTCCTGTAAGACAAATTTGGAATTTTTGAGTAGCTTGAAAACTATATATATATAGACGGAACTTTTAATTATTCTGCAAAATTTTATACCCAATTATTCACAATTCACGGGTTAAAAAATGATCATTATATTCCGTTGGTTTTTTTTTTATTACCAAGTAAATGTAAGTCGGTTTACAAACTTGCATTTCAATTAATAAATCAAGAAACTCAGAAGCATGAACTAACATTTGCACTGCGTAAAGTCGTAGCAGATTTTGAAGAAGCAATCCACGAGGCTGTGAAAGAAGTTTGGAGTGAAGTTTCCTTAACAGGGTGTAGATTTCACTTGGGGCAGTCATGGTAAGTAACCTATTATCTCATTTTAGTAATTCAGTACTAATATGATATAAAAAATTAGGTGGAGAAAAATACAAAAACTTGGTCTTGCAAGTTTTTATAAAAACAAAGATTCAGAAGAGGGAAAATTTTTGAGATATTGCTTCGGTTTACCCTTTCTGGACCCCGAAGATGTTGGTGACTGCTTCGCAATTGATTTTGCTGCTATTCAACCAAAAAACTCAAAAATAACCGAATTTTGTGATTATTTGGTTGACAACTATATTTCAGAGTCATAGCGTTTCCCACCAAATTTATGGGCTGAAAATTCCAGCAGTATCAAAAGAACAACAAACGCTTGTGAAAGCTTTCATTCACATTTCAATTCAATGTTTTACCATACTCACCCTAACATATTTCAATTTATCAATGTTTTAATAAGTTGTCAGAATTTAACATATGTAAAAATAAGAAGTGCTCAACAGTGCGAGAAAAAGATTTATGCTTCTCAAGTAATAAAAAATCAAATGTTTTTGGATGAAAAAATTTTAAAATTAAAAAGTGGAGAACTTAGCAATTTTGAATTTGTAAAGTTAGTTGGAAGCTACTTTAAAATGTAAAAAGGTGTATGTACTATATTTGTAAATAAATACTGTCTTCTGTGTGATAAAAGCCTCTTTAAAGTTAATCACCCGTTAGACTTAATACGGATTATACGCCGGACTCTACTCGGACATCGGTCCGGACTCTACTCGGATATGTTATAAGGTGTCGAAAATTTTTGGGACTACTCGGACTCGCCGTCTCGGACAGTGAAATAAGAGATGAAGATTATCGTAGAGCTGTAAGAGTCTGGGATGTATTTGAGTGTAAATCGCTGGGGCAATATAGTGATATATATTTACAATCAGATGTATTACTACTTGCTGATATTTTCGAAAACTTTCGAAACATTTGCATAAGCAATTATAAACTGGATCCAGCGCATTATTTTACTTCACCTGGTTTAAGCTGTGACGCCATGCTACGTATGACTGGTATAAGTTTGGAATTATTAATAGATATAGACATGTTCCATTTTTTTAAGAAAGGTATACGTGGAGGTGTTAGTATGTGCTGTAAAAGAAAAGAAATTGCAAATAATCAGTATTTACCAGAGTTTGATTTATCTGAAATAAAAAAATATATTTTATATCTAGATGCAACAAATTTATATGGTTACGCTATGACGTTCTGTTTACCGATTGGTGATTTTCAATGGTTATCAATTGAAGAACTTAGGAGGATTAACGTGCAAGACTTGGAAGAAGATGCAAATATTGGATATGTTTTTGCAGTAGATTTAGAATATCCTGAATATCTCCACGATTTACATAATGATTTACCTTTTTGTCCAGAACACGTTATCCCACCTAATTCGAAATATAGTAAATTGATTCCAAACCTTTACGATAAATCGAATTATATTATACATTACCTTACGTTGAAACAATGTATAAAAAATGGTTTGAAATTATGCGGAATACGATGTGGAATTAGATTTAAACAGAGTAATTGGTTAAAAAAATATATTGATTTTAATACAGCAAAACGAAATGAATCCACTAATGAATTTTTCAAGCAGTTCTATAAATTAATGGTAAATGGTGTATTCGGGAAAACCATGGAAAATGTGGAAAATCGTGTTAATATAAAATTGGTGTCACATTGGGAAACTATACATAAAAAACTGGGAGCCGAGGCATATACCGCAAAACCTAATTTTAAATCAAGTAGGATATTTTGCGATAATTTAACAGCCATAGAACTGGCTCATGTGCGTGTAGAATATGTGAAACCTATATATGTAGGATTTACAATTTTGGAATTAGCTAAAATGGTGATGTATAATTTCTTCTATAACTTTCTAAAACCTTTGTATGGTACAGAGGTTTCTTTACTATACACAGATACTGATTCACTCATTATAAGTGTAGAGAATTATAATGTATACAATGATATAAAACAAAATTTATATATGTTTGATACATCGAATTACACTGAAGGTAATACTCATGGAATGCCTCCCTCTTTACCGATGCTGGGGAAAATGAAGGATGAATATGCTGGTAGCATTATTGAATGTTTTTATGGAACAGGCGCTAAAGCGTATTGTGTAAAATTATTCGATAAGACAATAAACACTGCTAAGGGTGTAAAGAAATATGTCATCCAGAAAAATTTATCAGTTACTGATTATAAGAATGTAGTGGAAGGTGATGTCAGTATTTTGAGGAAAATGTATGTATGTATTCCGTTCTAAGTTACATACAATGTATACTGAATTAAAAAATAAAGTAGCTCTATCATCCAAGGATGATAAGCGATACATTCTCTCTGATAAAAGTAATACATTAGCGTGGGGTCATTTCAAAATAAATGAAATTATAAGGTCAGAAAACTTAGAAAATTTAGTATTAGACATAAATTCTATAAAATAAATGTTTTAGATAATTATAATTTTCATATACTTTTGTGTATGTATTATATGTATTTATATGTATTTTTTTATTTATATCTTAACAATGTACAATAATTATGTATTAAATAAAATCACTTCTCGAGTTGTTGCTTTTTTTTAAACTTGTTGCACAATACAACACATTATTCATAATACATTATTTTTGGATATCCACGAATTATGTAAAAAAGGCATACCTAACCATTTTACGAGAACTTTATCCTTTTGACGACGTAAAATTTTCTCGACAAGATAAACGTCAGGATGCTTTACTTTTAACAATTCTGGCTCATAAAACCCACCTAGAATGTTTTGTTTATGTGAATCTTGTAATAGATACGTTCTAGGATTCGTATTTTGAACCTTTATTACTGTGAATACTTCGTTTGACCAATTAGGAGTGTACATTTTTGAGAAGACATGTCTATGTTTACTAATGCGAACTGGTTCTCCAATTTTAAATTTTGGAATTCTTACATCTGCAACTTTAATATTACTGTAAAGTTTACAGTAATATTACAGTGTAAACCATTTTTAAAATATTTTTCGCATTTTTCTGATTAACTGCAGTAGGTTTATACCCCGTTGTACTATGTACAGTGTTATTATAATGTTTAACTAATTTCTCCAACATATCGACCCAGCGATAGTTTCCATTGAAACTGAATTCCTTCCACATCTTGTTTTTAAGTGTTCTATTAAAACGTTCCACAATTGAACTTTTTAAATTAGAATAGGTACTGTAATGATTAATATTATACTGACTCATGAGTTTTCTAAAATCAGTATTGTAAAATTCCTTCCCATTATCACTTTGCACGTTTTTCGGAATATTTTTCTTCCCTGTTAAAAGTATGGACTCCATGGCTTTTTTCACTTCATTCGACGTTTTGTTCTTTATTGGGATAGCCCAAGCAAATTTCGAGAATGTATTAATAAATACAAAAATATATTTAAAATTATCATTTTGTGTCGCATATGCTATCATTTCCACGAGATCAATTTGAAATAAATCTCGCAATCCTTTTATTACGACTCGTTTTCGAGAAACCTTTCTCCGTGCGGGACTGTGTATTTCGTTAACGACATCTCTTTTAATTGTTGACATTTCCTTCGATTACTACTTCCGCAAAAACGGCGTCTGTTTCTTTCGGTGCAGGTTTGGTACCAATGTACTTCAAACTTAACTTTGTTCCCTCTGTCAGTGTGACTGGTTTTGTAAGATTAATTTTTTTATTGTCAATATGCAGTTCTGCTAATTTCTCGTTGGAATAACGAACATCAATGATCTGCCCACTATATAATTTGTTAATATATAAATAAATATCTTTTGAAAGTGATGTCTTTTTATAGAAACCCACGGGACTAATAGAACCATCACTGTATACTTGAAGAATATATTTCATTGGTGTAGCTGACGTGGCAGCAGAAATTCTTGTAGTACACATTTTCAAAACCTCTTTAACTTTAGGGCGACCGAGAAAGTCTGTCACTACATCTCCTTCCATTAAATGTTTTTTGACGATATGTTTATGAATATGTCTACCAAATTTATCGATTGTCATCGTTACGTATCATCAGCGTCGATATGTTAACTATTAAAAAACCAAGATTTGTAAGGCATTTATTCAGATTCACATCGACATAACTATTTAATTATTTTTGACTCCTTCAGTTCCTCAAGTATTGCGAGTATTTCGTTGCCATGCCCCGTATGTCCCGCCTCCTTCGATGCTATTAGTAACTTTAATCTATTACACAATGCATTTACATTATCCCAGTACTTATATTCTATTTTACTCTTCGATATAACGGTCTTTCTATTAGGTATTTTTTTGATAACCCTAAACCAGTCTTCCAAGTTCGAGTCCACCATACTTCAGGCGGTCTTCCTTGTATTATAGGTTTTATAATAGTTGTATATTTAGTACCTTTACTAGCTGCATATTTTTTTTCAGGATCGTAATCAACTCGATGAGCACTGGTATCATTAAGGATGAATTTATAGTTTTTCGCATCTGTATATAAAAATTTTCCTGGCTTCTTTTTAAAAAGTAATTCTAGTAAACCCTTCGTAGCTTTGTAAGTAAATTTACCGATTATGATGTTGTCTTTGTCAAATCTAACATCAGCAGTTCCTATTTTTAAATTACCATCAGTTTCGTGAACGCCATACTTTTCATCGAATTCATCATTAAACCGATGAGGTATGGGCGTATATTAGGATTATAATCTTTTAATGACTCCTTCACAACATCTGTTTCTAAGAGTGTTTTATTCAATGATTTATTTCCAATTATTGACTTCTCTGGACGCGTTTGTAAAAGTGATATAGCATGAGCCATGGATTTATCTAAATTATAACTTTCACTCGAATCCATTTCATTTTCTTCACCGCTTCTTTCTTCTATTCCTTCCAGACCACCAGGAGTGCCAGGTAGAAGTTCACCTATGTACTCATCTTCTAGAAAAGTAGGTTGACTGAATGATGTTGACATCCGAGGTTGGGCTTCAGACTCCACCTTTGTTTTTTTTTGGTTGGAGAAGAACGAGTTGCTGGACTAAACCATGATACTTGCTTCCGGGCGGCTTTAGGTGTACCATACCGTATAATTGATGTTCCGGGAACAGGTGCATAAGATTTGTCTGGGTAAATATCAGACCATGATTCTTCTATACTCTCCGAAATGTTTTTCAATCGTGATGTACCTCTCTTAGCGTCACTACCATCTAATTTCATGGCAATTTCTTGCAAAGGTTTAGATATTGGCGCATACTTTATATCTATTGCTCTTTGAGAACTTGCGATATCAGCCTTTAAGGTTCTTAACTTTTGCTTTAACACTTCTCGAGCTTTTACTAAATTATTTACTAGTTTATCGTCCATATTTTACATGTATCTGAACTCTTTAACGAATAATTACATACTGATGGTAAAACAAAAATGTATACACATATATGCATAACTCATTATAAATGTATATAAGTATCAATACCTATACGATATCGCCCTTCGTTGAACTTACAGTCAGTATCAATAAACAATATGTCAAAAACTGTTTCTTCCAACACATTCTACAAACGTCTAAGAACTGCTCATATTTTAAATCATGAATATGATCGTTAAAGATGTGTTTCAAATTAGTACCATCTTGTTGAAATAAAATTAAGAGATTTGTATTATCCCTTAATAATTGCTTAGGGACTGCACTATATGTTTGAATTAGATAAAAGTAATCTAAATTGCGATGTCTACCGAAAGAAAAATATTGTTTCACAAAATTTAAATCAATAGTGGGTATATCATCAAATATGATGACTGAATAATCAGAAACTTTATCAGGTTCGATCATATTATTAGCATCTGTGTATTCATAGTACCCCATTTCTGGTACACTTTGTACCAAATGTTTTAAATATTCATATTTCTTTTGATGGAGAGATCTGCAACAGATATAAATATTTTTGAAGCGGAAACCATTGGGGTGCAGTAATAATGTAAGTAGCGCGTTTGTTTTACCACACCCTGACGGTCCTACTATTAGCACCCTCTTGCATGTACCACCGAAAAGATTACTGTGTCGTGTAAAACTCTTCTCAGTAAATATAGAATCAAAGTTATAGACAGGTAATGATAATTCAGACGTTTTTAAATACATAGTGAACGTTATCACTCCAGGATATATACTGAATAATTCCATACAATGTGAATTATTTAGGTTCAAAGTTTTGAGGTTTTAGTTTTTCTATGAATTGTATTGTTTTAAAGGTATAACGTGTGAAAATAAGGGAAAAACAAGTAATGATTCATTATAATTTATTTTCTATATTTTGAACATATATTTTGTGATTAGTCTTGGTAATGGCAACTTGTCCACTACCAAGACTCATCAGCCTCATTAATTGTTTTCTGCATCGATGCGGACGCTTCTCGTGCTCTTAAAAACTTCTGCAAGTCCGCCATCTTCATCGGAGCTCCAGGTGTCCTCCGTTGATATGGACGTGGGGCTGGAGTTTCCGTATCCGGATTGGGTGTTGTTGGTGGTACCGGTGGTATCGGCTCCGGAGTGACCGGTTGTAGAGTAGACTCCTCCGTAGTGACCGGTTGTAGAGTAGACTCCTCCTCTGGTACTACTACTCTTATTTCGACGAATGAAATTTTGGTTCCATCAACTTTTACGTGGAATTCCTGAAAAGATATAGTATATATTAAAACAAAGATTAATAAAAATTTGAATTTAAAACGAACAATAATTGAATAGCAGCCAAACCCTAACATCAATCCGCCAATGTTGCAGTCCAGTATAACACCAATCCGACAACGTTACAATTCAATATACCATCACCTTGATGTTACAGATATGTTCGCTGAAAATATTTCCATACGAAAAAACAATACGATAAGTAAGTCTGTCTTTGTTCCAAGTCATGTCAACTTTAGACATAGAACATTGATTAATGAATATCTATTAAATATTCAAATATTTAAGAGATATAAATATTCAAATATTTAATAGATATTCGTTAATCAATGTTCTAAGTCTATCTAATCGATTCCTCTGCTCTTCGACGGCTGTAATTTGCTCATTAGTAAGAACATCGGAAATGTTCATACTAATGACATCATTATAGAGATGAAGAAGCGCGTCATGTCTTGCAATTTCCTTTATCGCCTGATCATTTACCTCCATTAATTTTTCTTCAACACTGCTATCTTTCGAATCGCCCTCAAGATATGACAAAAATTTGTCAGCAAATCCTTTGAAATTCGCAGCTAGCGTGTTGTTTGCTGGAGGTGCTTGTTGGGACAGTTGCGTTGAAGTAGAAGGGATAGGTGTTGGGCTTGGAGTTCGTGAAACTGACGCAGTATGATGAAGGGTTGTAGATGGAGAAACTGGGATTGGTGTTGGTGATCTTGGGATTGGGGACCTTTGGGTGCAGGTAATTTGTGTTTCAAGGGAGGATGGCGGGGTAGGACTGCGGAGTTTTTTAGCAGGAGGTGGTGACATGTGGGGTAGGATATGGGTTGGTGTAGAAGAAATAATAGGAGTTGGATCGTTGGCGGAACAAGTAAAGAGGGATAGATCCAGGGCATCTTCCTGGGAAGATATAGCTATGATAGAATTAGAATCTTGTGAAAAGGAAATATGGGAAATGTTCATAGCTATAGAGGTTGATGTAGGAACTCGGGGTTGATGGACAGGAGTAGGAGCTGGACGGTAGACAATGGGAGCAGTTGGAGGATAATGGGGTAAATGAACAGACGATGCCATCTCAACAGACCGTATCCCACGCATCACAGGTACTACGGGCACAGGTACTACAGGTCCTCCTAAATGGAATATCTTGTAGTATGTGCACTCGTGGTACCTGTTGTGCAGAAGTCGACGCTATTGCACTTCCAAACTGTCCTCGATTACCAATAAGCAAAGCCCGGAGTGTAGACAAGTTTGTCGACACACTGGGACTATATCGTAAGTTCCTTCTGGAACATTTATAACTTTCCAACCATTTGATTTATTTGGCGTCATTGATAAATATCGAAATACATTATTAGCAGACGTAACATTTGGAATAGAATTATAAGTTTGTAAACTCACCACACACATTTCATATTCACCATTTAAATAGATAGGTGGATTCAATATACACCCCACCTCCGATCCCTTTCCAGTTAACACAAAAGTTAAATTATCCATACCTCCACTACTACTCATTTCATTATATAAAATATATAAGTATTCTTATTTAATCAATCCTTTTAAAAACATCAAACATAAATGGCCGCAATTTACACTGTTCACATCTTGATATCTCCGATAGTTATATTGAATAACCCCACCACCATTCGATAATAAATACTCAACTTCAATCGGTGGTCTTAAATCACCATAACTATCAAAATATTTTATTACATCATTATTTTTATTATATGCTGCCCAGTGAGTACCACCCCCAACATCATCATCCAAATTCACTATTCCTTTCTCTTTTACATATATTTTTTCCGGTAAAACATCTCTACTAAATACACCTCGAAATTTTCCAATTTTCCACCTTTTCACAAACTTCCATAAATCTATTTCTGTTAAAGGTCTCCGAGGCAATTCACTTAACCGTTTTTTGAAACAACTCCACTTGGTAAATACACACCACAACCAGATTTATATGGTTTTATATATAATCCATTTCCAATAGATACACCACATCCTACATTATATGGTTTCATATATAAACCACTACCACTTTTTGATTCCATTCTCTTATTATGTCGTTTTGCTTCCTCTAATTGATCTCTTTCAGTTTTCGCAGATGTTACAGCTTTTGCTATCGCTGCAGCAACCCCTCCTAACGATCCCAAAGCACCTAATGCTGCAAATAATGGAATTAACGGTAAAAATTCTCCTTTCTTTGGTATTGCGATTAGTCTTGATCGTGGCAACAATATCCGTCTTCTTGGTTTCATTAAACTCTGATATGCAACTTTTGCATTTTCTAAAATGCCTTTCCTCTTACCTACATGTTTTATTGCATTACGCGCTTTCTTCATTGCGTGTAAAAATGATAGAGCACCACCCGATCGACTTCCTCCTCTATTTCTTCTACTCTTTCTTCTTCTATTAATCTTCTTACTTCCCACACTCTCTCCTCTTCGATATTGTCCCTTGACACCCATACCTAATACTGTTTTTCCTCTCATAGCAGCTGCAACTACAGAAGCAGCTAATTTTTCACCAACACCCGCGTCTTTACTCTTAACACGTTCGACAGCCCTTTGATACAATTTCTTATCAGCACTATGCCGTTCTAACAAATCATTTGATTTGGAATAAAATATATCGTGTTCTCTACAAGCCCCGTCTAAATTATTCAGTCCCTTATCACCTCTTTCTAACCGTCTTTCCAGTCTAGTTTCTGGACCACAAAATCTATAACCCGGTAGATGTAACTCAACTGGAAGTTTATTTATTAAACTATTTAATATACCACTACCTTTCCTTCTCGCTGCCTGATTCAAACTACCATCATACTTCACTAACTTTCCCATCTTATTAAACATTAAACTGAATCATCTATCTTCCCGAATATTAACTCTCTAAATATAATAAAACCCTACTAACCACATTATTTATACTTACACTAGAACTTAATAGGAGCTAATTAGTACAATTAACCACAATCAATTTATTTCTCTCAACAATAATAATAATAACAATACAATTTCTTAATCATTTATTATATACATTATTCAACATACAACCGTGTTTTTTCACAAACTCTAAATCATTTAAAATTTTCGGTAACCAGTACATAGCCAACTCTATTGTTACACAAACACATTCAGATACTACTTCACTACTCATTTTTTCTATTACATTATCTATTTCTCCTCCGCTTGCAACTACAGAATCCAAAAATCGACAATAAAATCCATCATATTTTAAACCTTGCAAAAATACTAAACGTGTAGCTACTACTTTCTTCAGTCGCCACAATTCCGCTAAACTTTCGTAGGCTAAATATGCATAATCTCCCCCATCTTTACATATTTTCATTATTCTACTGACACCATCAAAGCTTTCATTTGATAACCAAATTTCATACCATTAATAACAGGAATCACACCATTACAATATTGATAATACTTCTTCAACTTTAAAGTCTCAGCTACAAACCATTCCCATTCTTCTAAATTAAAATGTACACATTGTTTTTTAATACCAACAATTTTCACCGTCGGTTCAAAATCGTAATTTGGTGCTAAACCAACACAT
The DNA here is from genome assembly GCA_963170755.1 of Amphimallon solstitiale. Classification (NCBI taxonomy): domain Eukaryota; kingdom Metazoa; phylum Arthropoda; class Insecta; order Coleoptera; family Scarabaeidae; genus Amphimallon; species Amphimallon solstitiale. Next base: position 76,941,322 of record OY720677.1, on the reverse strand, counting down.
ATCCACTTAGAATGACTTCTATTTAAAAAATAAATTCTTTCTCCCACTAATGGTACATCCCATGTTGGTTCCCTTTCAAATTCGCTCGCAGATACTTGTCGAACTAACTTTTCTGCAGTCGTACTCACTTTATTTCAAAAACTATTTGACTCATCCATTTCAGAAAAAAAATTAGCTACTCTCGGATCTATTGTATTATTCTCCTCTGCTTCAAATAGTTTATTTACATCAATACTGTTATCTACCAATTCATCCGCTACCAATTCACCCTCTTCCACTATCGGCCAACAGTCACAATTTTTTTCTTCTCCGGTAAAACAACGCTTCGACATGTTGAACTATACTAACATTTAATTCACGCCAGCATTTATATATACTCTCTACCACTTCCTAAAGTCTCCAACATTAGCCTTGAAAACATCTGTGTCTTCTATAATTACATGACCTTGACCATAACTTATTAACTCTTAACCGATTATGAAACCTCCTCATTGACCTCAGCAACCGATTCTGGAACCTCCTCAATAACCGTAACTTAACCTTGACATTACCTTGATCTGGGTTCACCTTGACCGTGACATTTATTCACAAAACCAACTTAAATAATTCAATAATGTACTGCTTCTCCTTTTCCCATCATACTTATAATATTCGTACACATCACATAAATACATTAAATTATATTTATACGTCTCGTAAAACTGCTGCGCTATATTATCACTTATTATAGCCCACCCAAATTCATCTTGACTTACTTCCTCACTATTTAAAAATATCTCTCCAACATTTTTAAAACTATTAAATTTCTCTTGCACTTCCAGCAACACTTCACTTGTAATTTCTTCATTTTCATTCATATTTAAAATGAAACTACTCGAAATCATACACTTATATATACTCAACTTGACCTGACCTTGACCGTTCCATCTCAGCCGATTCTGGAACCTCCTCAATGACCTTGATCTATGCTGCGTGCATGATCAAGGTCAATGAGGAGGTTCCAGAATCGGCTGAGACCCTCTACTTCCATCTAAATCATAAAATTTCTTTTTTTTTAATCAACAACATAATTTTAAAAAAATATACATTATTTTGAAGTGTTTTGTCGATATTAATTACTTGAAAATAATTATTCACACACTTAAAATTATAGTCATATTGCTTTTAAATGTTTCGCAATTAATATCTCAGAACACTGTAAATGGAGATTGGCCTTTTTAAGACTCAGGTCCAGATATATCCGGTAAGAAAAGTGAACGTTTCAGCGTAAATGTTTGGGCTTAGTGCTGGTATGACGACCTAGGAGTTTGCTTCAAAATAGACGGGCGGTTAAATACTGAAAACTATATATTCATATTCTAATGCCCGCTAACAGCCCAGATCTGAACCCTATTGAGAATATATGTGGTTTATTAACTGAGAAAATATACACCCTAAATATTTGTTTTCTTAATGTGAATCATCTTTGGATACTATCGAAATGACGTGGGAAGAATGAGTGGCTGATGAAAATTAATTAATTCAAGGCCCATCGTTTAAATAAAGTTGTTGAAGACAATGGCAGTATGACTACTTTATTAATATTTTCTTATTTTGTTTTTGTATTTATCTTTATTTGTACTTTATTTTACGTGTTGAATATTAAACAATTATATAGTATAATAAATTTTATTTACTGTTAATATCTTTACAAATGATAATTTCAAATAAAATAATCATCAAGATAAAAAAAGATAATTAGAACCTATCCTTCTGACAACTAATGTCAATAATGAAGGCATTATTTAGCCTTTCAATATAGGATAAAATAAGCCATTTTCACATTAACAAAATAATGTCAAAATTAGCAATAAGAATGTACACCACTTTATTGCACAGAACTGCACATGCTTACATGCAACAAAAAACATGTTAATAATAATATAATGAAGTAGCAAATGTTTTTTAAAAACATGATTAATAAATGAAAATGAATCCACGATGACAACTCTAAAATTGAATGCTTTGTAACACTCCCATTTGTCAGACATGTATGTAAATATTGTGACTGCAAAACATATGTTAGATACAATATGTAATCTTGAATGTAAAATGTCCATCAATTATTTAAAGATGATACCATCATTGCTGTATTCCTTTTATGAATTAACAAACAGACTATTAATTATAGCAATATTGTCAAAAAGAAAAATATATTGTGGTGGTTTGTTAAACATGTGCCTGTCAAACAGATCTAAGTTTAACTACTGTTATTACGCTTAATTGTTTTATATTATCCACTTGTGGTAATAACTATTGTAGTTTAATATCTTTAAAATCTGAACATAACTAAATGCAACGACAAAATATCAATTTATTCGATATTAAATGAACATTAATGGTTGGTTCAGTCAGCTTTTCTTAGTCCTAACTTAGTATTAGTATTAACATTATAAAGTTCAGTGATATGTAATTATAGTTTCTATTCATACAATTTCACAACTTAGTATTAGTCTTAAGTATCCTGACCTTGAAAGTTCGTAATATTCAACTTCTAGGACTAAATTAAGAACTGTCATGCTTCTTGCGTATCTAAATCAAAAGCAACTTTACTTTTGTGTGTCTTATTTACTGACGTACTTCAGCGTGGATAGTGGTATGTTTTTAATTATATTAATTACTACTGCATTTGGTACATATGTAAGAGCTGCGGGTAAATTTAATAAACTAAAATATTTAATTTTTCATTACATTTAAACCTTATTATGAAGAAAGATTTACAAAAAAAGATATGTATGTTTTTGTACTTTGCAGGGTAATGAGTACTTATTTTGAAGATTTCAAGTGAATAAAATTAGTTGCCTCTCAAAATGGTGAAATCACGAGCAGACTTACTTTTGTATTGTTTCACCAGTTTATTAACTGCTTCCACTTGTGTGCTAGCTGAAGTAAAATGAAGGAGACGTTTTAAGCTTAGCCCAATGAATAAACATAGGGATACTCATGGACATTTTGCTACTCTTATAAAAGATATGAAAAGCATTAAACCAGATTTCAAACAATTCAAACGGGGCAGTTGATGGTAAACATGTATCCATTGAAGCACCAAAACATTCTGGATCAGACTATTTTAATTATAAAAAAGGATTCAGTATAGTGCTACTTGCCACATGTGATGCCAAATATTGTTTTAGCATGGTGGATATTGGTGCAGCCAGTGCAAATCATGACAGTACCATCTTCAAAGAGAGCACCTATAGCAGTGCGCAAATTAGGTCTTGTGGAGTGACGAGTCGAAATTTGAAATTTATGGCTCACGAAGGCGCGTATTTGTGCGAAGGCTGGTAGGAGAACGAGTGTCGGACCAATGTATTGTACCGACTGTCAAACACGGAGGAGGTTCGGTGATGATTTGGGGGTGTTTTGCAGGCACTTCTGTCGGGGATCTGGTAAAAATTGATGGGATTCTGCGAAAAGAAGGGTACACAAATATTTTACAACATAATGTGGTGCCATCGGGGTTGCGACTTGTGGGTGAAAAATTCACTTTCCAGCACGACAATGACCCCAAACACACAGCCAAAATATGCCGAGATTACCTGCATGAAAAAGAAGAGGAGGGCAGTCTTACAGTGATGGAATGGCCCCCCCAATCTCCCAACCTCAATCCGATTGAGTTGTTGTGGGATGAATTAGATCGGAAGGTGAAAACAGCCGCTCCAACATCAGCAGCCGTACTATGGACCCTTCTCCAACAAGAATGGGCCCAGATATCGGAAGAAACTTGTAACGAAGTTCCTCGTTAATTGCTCAAATTAACATTTTTAGTCCATTATTAATTTATTTAACAATATTAAATTAATAGAATGTAAGTTATTTTGCTCAAATATTGTATAAAATGTTTTGGACGGACCTGTATATGTATTCATGTGCAACGATCATTCAAGTTATTTGTTATTTTTCAATATAAGGATGTATACGTCATGCTCGTAGTCGCGCGCAAATTGTATATTTTAAAACGAGTTTTTCCTACAGAAATAGGGGGGTTTACGGATATATAAAGACTCCAACAAGTGTGTCTCTTCCATTTTATTTTCCTATCCTTCTGCTGCCTTTACCTTTCTTTACTCAGCCTTGATGGCGTGGGAAAGATAGGTGTTTATCCTAGAAACGTATTACATTCAGGTCTCATGCGCCGTGGAGTAATCGTTTCAAAATCCGCTAAAATCCGTCCGAAAGTGTTTGTTTCATTCAGACCAGGGGTCGTGAAGGAATAGACATTTTTACCGCTACTACCTATAATTCCCGTCCGAGTCAGACTATAAATGTCATGACTATGTATATATCTCTGTATTTAATATATGTATTTCATTTTCAGAAACGTTAGATTTCAAATTTTGTTTGTAACGCGCGTATAAATTCAATACATTGTCCGCGCTTTGTAGCATAAACAAAGATATAATAATAATTCTCCGAATAGACGCGCGAAAGTCCGCACCGATTGAAATTGTTCTCCGCGACGAAATATATATAAGGTTCTTCTGCGAGCAGGGTAACGTACAAAAACTTAGTTGTAATATAATTTAAGCAAACCTGATCATCCGTATTTTATTTCAAACACCATTTTATTTATGTTTTTCTTTAACGGAATATTCTGGGATTGTAATTGTTAATTCAGGGACTAGGAACGTACAAACGTTCTTGCTTGATTTTATACGCGACATATAGAGGTCATTGACGCGTATTTAATTTGTATTCTATTTATGTACATAGATTTTGTAAATATATAATTAATATTAAACCATAAAGTGTATCAATTGTGACCATAATTTAATTGCTGAATTGTTTATTCGTTTAATATGATTCGTTACTTTTGAATATACTACTTTCTCTATCTCACTAGCAAACGGTAAAGGTAAACAAAAAAACACACGGTTAGAAATTCATTTGAAAAGTACATAATAATTAACTTTTATTTCTGTTAAAACATTATACAATCATATCAAACGAATAAACAATTCAGCAATTAAATTATGGTCACAATTGATACACTTTATGGTTTAATATTAATTATATATTTACAAAATCTATGTACATAAATAGAATACAAATTAAATACGCGTCAATGACCTCTATATGTCGCGTATAAAATCAAGCAAGAACGTTTGTACGTTCCTAGTCCCTGAATTAACAATTACAATCCCAGAATATTCCGTTAAAGAAAAACATAAATAAAATGGTGTTTGAAATAAAATACGGATGATCAGGTTTGCTTAAATTATATTACAACTAAGTTTTTGTACGTTACCCTGCTCGCAGAAGAACCTTATATATATTTCGTCGCGGAGAACAATTTCAATCGGTGCGGACTTTCGCGCGTCTATTCGGAGAATTATTATTATATCTTTGTTTATGCTACAAAGCGCGGACAATGTATTGAATTTATACGCGCGTTACAAACAAAATTTGAAATCTAACGTTTCTGAAAATGAAATACATATATTAAATACAGAGATATATACATAGTCATGACATTTATAGTCTGACTCGGACGGGAATTATAGGTAGTAGCGGTAAAAATGTCTATTCCTTCACGACCCCTGGTCTGAATGAAACAAACACTTTCGGACGGATTTTAGCGGATTTTGAAACGATTACTCCACGGCGCATGAGACCTGAATGTAATACGTTTCTAGGATAAACACCTATCTTTCCCACGCCATCAAGGCTGAGTAAAGAAAGGTAAAGGCAGCAGAAGGATAGGAAAATAAAATGGAAGAGACACACTTGTTGGAGTCTTTATATATCCGTAAACCCCCCTATTTCTGTAGGAAAAACTCGTTTTAAAATATACAATTTGCGCGCGACTACGAGCATGACGTATACATCCTTATATTGAAAAATAACAAATAACTTGAATGATCGTTGCACATGAATACATATACAGGTCCGTCCAAAACATTTTATACAATATTTGAGCAAAATAACTTACATTCTATTAATTTAATATTGTTAAATAAATTAATAATGGACTAAAAATGTTAATTTGAGCAATTAACGAGGAACTTCGTTACAGCCCCCTCCTTAAAAGTAAACAACGAACCCTAACAACTAAATATCAAAAGTACAGAAACGGAAAATTAAAATTTAAACAATTAATTCTTGAAAGTCTATCATCTTAAAATTAAAAAACTAAAACTCGTCAGTTTATCATCACTCACGATGTCTATGACGCACGCACTATCACTGCTTGTTCTGTCTTTTCAGATTCGCGTGGTGGATCTCAGCTTCCCTGCGAGTCATCACGACGCTCACTCCGTCGACCCGCACATGGACTCGCTTGTTCCCATGTCGCCTCTTACGGACTCCTTTCCCCAGCGAACCTTCCTTCCTCACCCAGGCCCCAGGATTTGCCAGACGAGGTTTAACGGTCGGCGGCGGAATCGTCGGCAGCGGCGGAAGGTCTGAGCAAAGGAACGGCATGTCCAAGGAAAAATGAGGCAGAAAAGGAATAACTGGTAGATTTGAGGTACCATGTGCGGGAGGTGGCGAAGGAATTGAGATTGTCGGAGGGGAGGCATTGACAAAGGGTGCTTTCTTCGCTTCAGGCGTTGCTGGCAACGGTGACAATAAGTCGGGCACTGGAGAAGCACCGAAAAGTTGTAGAAGCCTGAAACCCAGATAGGCTTCTGCGTCGGGACTGTGTAACGTGGGTCCCACATCGACTGTTGTCTCGTCGGAGGGCGGCACGGAGACTACTGGCTTGGGAGGTGTCCTGCAACAATATGTCTGATATTTCTCCTCCATGAGGGCAACGGTCGCTGGTGACACCAGATAGCGAGGCGTTATTGACAAAATTAATTGCCAGAATGCCTCGCCTATGTGCAGCTGTTATCAAAAATAGAGGAGGCTATATTGACGAGACCAAGGTTTGAGTTAATTTTGTATTATACATATGTTTGTATGTGTGTTTGTACAGATGTAAATATTAATTAAGTACCATTATATAATAATATAATCCCTGAAATGCGTTTTTATTTCGAAATTCTAAAAAAAACATAGGTGGCCAAATACTTATAGACGGTAGTGTTATATGTACGCGCACACACGTTCTCAAGCCCAGAGAGAATACTGTGTACAATAGTCAATGAATTCATGTTGATGTTTTGATTATCTTTCATTCAGTGCTCCTGCACCGAGTACGTCTTAATTTTAATTTTGAATTTTAATTTTTATACTTTAATAAAAGGACGTCAATATTATTTGTATGCGTGTATGCAACAGACATTGAGACATTTGATATTTTTCCCGTGAACCGATCAATCCGCGTACTTGCGAAGCAGAATCTCTGGAAGAGGACAATCCAGAAAGCAGTGAAGAACTCGCAATCTGCATTATATGTGGAAAATTTAGGAAAAACTACAAGGGTCGTCGAGAAGCTTTACATTTGGCGCATAAAAAAGATACCATCGAGAGACTAAAGTCGAAGGCGTTAACTACAGGAAATATGAAGTTATGCCAAGCTATTGAGACTGCAAAATCAACTGCACAAAATATATTTTATCACAGTAGTTGCAAGAGTATGCTAGAAAGTGCTAGCGTATCAATTATCGTCGCAGCAAAACCGCCAACAACGTGGCATCAAACAAGGGATATAAATGCTATTGTACTACAAGAAATATTTAAATTTATCGAGGACAATGTCGTGCAGAAGCGACAGTGTTATTTTCTTACTTTTATTCTTACGTTATATATCAATCGCATAAAAGAAGAATGGAAAGAAAGAGAAGTTGTGTCTGAGTCGGACGAAATTCGCTCCCACCGATTGGAAGAAATTGTCACTAATCATTTTGGAAATAAAATTAACATAATCAGTATAGATAAGAAGAAGATCATCAAAGCTCCATAACGGCGTTATTTTAACAACTGATTTAGAAATGCTTGAAAAACGTGATATTGTGGAGTGTGCAGCTCTTATCTTAAGAGAAGAAATAAGATCAATAACTTGTAAAAAATTGCCTGATAATTTACTTACTCATGACTTAATTGCAGGTGAATGCTAAGAAATACCGAGAATTTTACAAGACTTTTATGTGTCTTTGTTAAGTGGCTCTAGTTATAGGCGAAAGCGCAGCTCCAATTGTCATCGACTAGCAAAATCATTCTGCCAAGACATGATTTACAATGTCACAACTGGACAAATGAAGCCCTCTAAACATATAACTTTAGGTCTCGCATTGAAGAGTTTAACAAATAGCAAAAAAGTTATAAATATCATCAATCGATATGGACATTGCTGCAGTTATACAATTCTTGAAGAACTGGAAACGGAGGCAACTTTAACTGCTTCTACGAAAACAGAAATTTGTCCAGAAGACATTATCCGTACATCCAATTTAAATACTGGATTAGCCTGGAATAACTTCGATCGCTTCGTAGATACAACTTCGGGTAAAGATACGTTACACGATACAGTGGGCATCATTTTCCAGAATATTATCGATGAAGGCATTCAAAGTAGTAATATAGATGTTACTGAGAATCTAGAAACTATTACGAGCGACAACATGCCTGGAAATGAAGAAAGCAGTAACGATAATATTACTGCTCATGAGCACGTGGTAACTGATTATTCGGATAACATTTCTAGCAATGACGACAATACGAGGGCTTCGCATGTATCTGTTTTAAATTTGAGCGAAGATGACAGTACAAGCTCTTCATCTGATCTAACTAAAAAGAAAAAAAGAAAGAGAAGCTATGATATAACAACGAAAAGAAGATTAACCATTCCTGAAAACTTGCTACCGATAAATGATCCAGCTCGTTGTTTGAGTCCATTGAGTATAAATTGTTTTAACCATCTTAATTTTACTTGGATGCTTGCTCATGCAATAAAAATTCCGAAAACTCCGATGTGGGTCGGATACAACAGCTTGATTCGCAAAGAAACATCATTGAAGCAAAGAATTTCTTATCTTACAATTATAAATTCATCTCCTACGGATCCGACAGTTGTGAGAGAAACAATGCGACAAAGTGTGCAAGCAGCTGATGAATGTGGTCAAAGATATATGCAAGTCACGTATGATTTAGCTATTAGCAAGGTAGCTTTACAGATACAAGCTAATGAGAGAGATGAAAATATGAAAAATCTCTTCGCAAGACTTTTTTCATACATTTCGGTAGTTTCCATATACAGCTCGCTTATTTCAAAGCCATTGGAAAATACATCGACAATAACGGAATTACAAATATTATGACAGATTGTGAAGTATTAGCTAGTGGTTCTGTGAATGGCTTCATTCAAGGCAAACATTTCAATCGCTGCAAAAGATTGCACCCCATGGTATCACTAGCGATACAAATCTTGCATTTTAAAAGTTTTTTAAATACGAAGAATAATTTTAAAACCGATAAAGTGAAAAAATTTTTACAGAATTTTATTGAAGAACGATCAGATAATCCGACATTGAAAAATTCAGTATTAATTACATTATTTGATGAATATCAAGATTACAAAGAAAAAACCCTGGAAGGCAATAATGGAAAAACGCCACAATATTACATGATGTATGTTAAATTTATAGATTACTATCTTATGTTCAACTTCAGTATAAGAACAGGAGGTTTCGACATGTATCTCTATATTTTGCCAGAACTTGCAAAGTTTTTCTTCATATTCAATCAACAACATTATGCAAGATATTTAATCAAGTATCATGATAACCTGTTGAAAGTTAATGACACACATCCAGGACTGCGCGAAGAATTTGAGAAAGGATCTTTTGGAGTAAAAAGGACTGATAAGCCTTTCTCCAGACAGCCTGCTGATCTTACACTGGAACAAACAATCAATGCTGATGCAGCAAACAAACTAACAGGTATAAAAATAAAAAATGTAATGTGTAACTTCTATTATCTTACATAAGAATATCATTATATTTAATTATATGAAAATTTTCAGGTCTCTCATACATCACAAACTCAGTTGCAGCTCGACAGCGATAGTGTAAGGGCCACAGTATTCGCACGAAAATTATTACTTATGTCATGGATGAAACTGGTTTAAGAACGGAACAGGATGTAACTGTAGATTTACACGAGAACCTAATCAAAAAGAGTAATATACAGCTACAAAATTTGATACACATGATAGAGGAATCTATCAATCCTTTCGACATCATGTTAGACAAGAAGATGTTATTTAATATTTCCAATGGACAAGCAGCAGACGAAAACGTTGCCGAATTCTTGATAAATGTCGAGAGACATGGCGAAACTTTGAGGGATAATTTCATCAAAGAATGTTAAGCCGACTAGGACAGATTTGATAGAAGTCTAAAAATGAATAAAATTTTCAATTTTTCATCTCAACTTGTCAAAAAGAAAGTCAAATGTTCGGGAAAGTTAGTAGAACTTCGTCTGCAGCGTGATTTATTTGGACAACTTCTAGTCATTGCTCTGGAGAAACAACTTGATATCGAGAAAATTTTAACATATCCACTGACACCCATTCTATTTTCTCTCAGCCATCTTGATGGAAGCATTTGCAAGGCGCATAAGAGTGTTCTTCTCAAATTATTGGAACAGGATATAGAAAACGACGAGCCGCGAAAAGCAAATGTGCAAATCTATGATGGATTCTTCTCTTTACATCTGATGAAAGAGGTACCAGCTACTTATGATAGTATCGCTGTGAAATTACTCCAGACATTCCTCAGAAGTGACGCACAATTTGTAATCGTGGTATTCGATACGTACACGTCTCCTTCAATTAAAGATCAAGAACACGACCTGCGAGGAACTAAACGAGGCAGAAAATTTGTTATAAGTATGAAGTTGTAGAAGGTGACGTCGTGAGAACAATTGAAGAGAGTCTTGCATCCAACCAAGAGGAAGCAGATACGAACATAATATTTCACGTATGCAACTTCAAAGAATTACAACCGCCGTACACTATAAACATCAGATGCTTGGATACGGATGTGCTCGTAATTATGCTGAGCAATATGCAATTTGTACCTGAAGAGGTCGACGTTTGGATGGAAGTTGGTACAGGGAAGTCGCAGAGGAGCATACATTTAAATAAATTGTATGAAAAACTAGGTCATAAATTATGTAGCTCGTTACCAGCTTTCCACGCTCTCACAGGCTGTGATTTCAACCCAGCATTCTTCCGGAAAGGGAAGAAGCGACCTCTTCAGATACTGAAAAATTCAGAAGAGTATATGGAGGCTCTCATTTCTTTGAAAGATTACCCGAATTGCAACAACAAAGTATTCGAGGTCATAGAAAATTTTGTATGTTCGATATACGGACATAAAAAAGTCAAGAGAATCAACGAAATTAGAGCAGCTATGGTCTTAAAGACATATGGAAATGCAAGAGATGATATGTTCAAACAGAAAGTGAAAAACTTTGATGCATCATCATTACCACCCTGCTCATCGGAATTACAAGAGCATATACGGAGAACAGCATATATTTCGCAAATCTGGTGCAATGCTCACCTACCAGACCTCTTGACTGGCTGGAAAATCGACAAGGATGATAAATATTCATTCTTATGGTTTTCTGGTGATGCATTCCCCCAGTCGATCAATGATGTGACGATTATCCAAGAAAATGTTGAACCATCAGGTATATATATATAAATATAGAACAATGTATTCTTGGGGGATCCAGCATCAAAAGATATAACTGTATGTGAAGTTCTTTATTTTTTGCCAATATTTCGTATTATAATCTAATACTCCTTCAGGGCCAAACTACGGTATAAAATAGATATTGTAACTTTATAAAAATGGACATCAATCAATTAAAATAATTTACAATACGAACTTATCGAGAGAAACACGTGCACATAACTAGAAAACATCACTTTTTTGGATGGATGAATTAAATTGACATTTAAGCATTTAAAAACTACAGTTAAACGTTTTACAGTCACATTACTAAAATACTAAAAACTAAAATTTTAAGGAACTTCCTAGAAGGACCTCTAAAAATTTTTGAACTACATGTTAACACTTCAAACATCTGACAGGATATGATCAGCTGTTGCCATGACAGAAAGACACCCTAGGTTGCAACTTCATTGTGGTGTTGCCAACTGAGTGCTTACAACTTTTAAATGTTAAATTAACTGAATTGTACAAAGTGGTCGGTAGAAAAGCGGCAAATTACAAAATTGTTATGTATTGTATGTAAAATTGAAAGTTGAACAATAAAACTGATTTTGATATTATGTTTTATTTAATGAGAGAAGATATGAATAGATATTACTTAATTGGTCGATGTCAGACCTGAAATTCATGGACTTAGCATTATTATTGATCTCTATCATTTCTAAAAACTCTCTAGATCTCTTGTGTCTCTCAATACATAGGATCTTGGTATTATCGTATAATGGTTGGTGATTTAGTCTAAGATAATGTTGTACTAAAGCACATCTCTGTTTTTTGGTATTAATGTCACTTTTATGTGTACGAACCGATGGGCATGCCCCTGAGCCCAATCATGGCTAATATTATTATGGACGTTTGCTTGGGTGAAGTGATTGCTTCGTTGGGTTTTCAATTGTCATTTATTAAAAAATATGTTGATGATTTGATTTTGGGATTACCTTCGGACAAAATAGAATACACTTTGAATAAATTTAACGCTTTTCATGAAAAAATACAATTTACAGTTGAAACGGAAACGGAAAGAGCAGTGCCATTCTTGGATACGAAACTTATTAGAAATTTTAACATCATATTTATAGACTGGTACACAAAACCAACATACTCTGGCAGAATTATAAATTACCATTCCAGTCATCCTTTACAACAGAAGTTAAACATATTGACTTCTACTAAAAACAGAGTAACCAAGATATGTCACCCATCTTTCCTTAATGATAATCTTAATAAATTAAGCAATATTTTTATCAATAATGGGTATCCCAGATCGTTGGTAAAAAGATTGCTATTCAACACATCAACTATAAACTTTCATAACAACTCTCACAACGATAACAATAGTCCCCCTCCAGAATTCACTTATTTTAGATTATCCTTCATAGAAGATGTTAGTTATAAAATTTCTAAAGTCCTTAGGTTTGACCACATCAAATTCGGTTATTATGGTGTGCTTGATTTGGATAAGCTATTCTCGAAAGTCAAAGATAAAGACAACAAAGATTGTCAGTCAAATATAGTATACTCTATCCCATGTAGTAATTGTGATGAGACATACATAGGCAACACTTCCTCTTGGTTGAAAACTCGCCTTCGTACACATAAAAGTGACATTAATACCAAAAAACAGATGTGCTTTAGCACAACATTGTCTTAGACTAAATCACCAACCATTATACGATAATACCAAGATCCTATGTATTGAGAGACACAAGAGATCTAGAGAGTTTTTAGAAATGATAGAGATCAATAATAATGCTAAGTCCATGAATTTCAGGTCTGACATCGACCAATTAAGTAATATCTATTCATATCTTCTCTCATTAAATAAAACATAATATCAAAATCAGTTTTATTGTTCAACTTTCAATTTTACATACAATACATAACAATTTTGTAATTTGCCGCTTTTCTACCGACCACTTTGTACAATTCAGTTAATTTAACATTTAAAAGTTGTAAGCACTCAGTTGGCAACACCACAATGAAGTTGCAACCTAGGGTGTCTTTCTGTCATGGCAACAGCTGATCATCGACAAGGATGATAAATATTCATTCTTATGGTTTTCTGGTGATGCATTCCCCCAGTCGATCAATGATGTGACGATTATCCAAGAAAATGTTGAACCATCAGGTATATATATATAAATATAGAACAATGTATTCTTGGGGGATCCAGCATCAAAAGATATAACTGTATGTGAAGTTCTTTATTTTTTGCCAATATTTCGTATTATAATCTAATACTCCTTCAGGGCCAAACTACGGTATAAAATAGATATTGTAACTTTATAAAAATGGACATCAATCAATTAAAATAATTTACAATACGAACTTATCGAGAGAAACACGTGCACATAACTAGAAAACATCACTTTTTTGGATGGATGAATTAAATTGACATTTAAGCATTTAAAAACTACAGTTAAACGTTTTACAGTCACATTACTAAAATACTAAAAACTAAAATTTTAAGGAACTTCCTAGAAGGACCTCTAAAAATTTTTGAACTACATGTTAACACTTCAAACATCTGACAGGATATGATCAGCTGTTGCCATGACAGAAAGACACCCTAGGTTGCAACTTCATTGTGGTGTTGCCAACTGAGTGCTTACAACTTTTAAATGTTAAATTAACTGAATTGTACAAAGTGGTCGGTAGAAAAGCGGCAAATTACAAAATTGTTATGTATTGTATGTAAAATTGAAAGTTGAACAATAAAACTGATTTTGATATTATGTTTTATTTAATGAGAGAAGATATGAATAGATATTACTTAATTGGTCGATGTCAGACCTGAAATTCATGGACTTAGCATTATTATTGATCTCTATCATTTCTAAAAACTCTCTAGATCTCTTGTGTCTCTCAATACATAGGATCTTGGTATTATCGTATAATGGTTGGTGATTTAGTCTAAGACAATGTTGTGCTAAAGCACATCTGTTTTTTGGTATTAATGTCACTTTTATGTGTACGAAGGCGAGTTTTCAACCAAGAGGAAGTGTTGCCTATGTATGTCTCATCACAATTACTACATGGGATAGAGTATACTATATTTGACTGACAATCTTTGTTGTCTTTATCTTTGACTTTCGAGAATAGCTTATCCAAATCAAGCACACCATAATAACCGAATTTGATGTGGTCAAACCTAAGGACTTTAGAAATTTTATAACTAACATCTTCTATGAAGGATAATCTAAAATAAGTGAATTCTGGAGGGGGACTATTGTTATCGTTGTGAGAGTTGTTATGAAAGTTTATAGTTGATGTGTTGAATAGCAATCTTTTTACCAACGATCTGGGATACCCATTATTGATAAAAATATTGCTTAATTTATTAAGATTATCATTAAGGAAAGATGGGTGACATATCTTGGTTACTCTGTTTTTAGTAGAAGTCAATATGTTTAACTTCTGTTGTAAAGGATGACTGGAATGGTAATTTATAATTCTGCCAGAGTATGTTGGTTTTGTGTACCAGTCTATAAATATGATGTTAAAATTTCTAATAAGTTTCGTATCCAAGAATGGCACTGCTCTTTCCGTTTCCGTTTCAACTGTAAATTGTATTTTTTCATGAAAAGCGTTAAATTTATTCAAAGTGTATTCTATTTTGTCCGAAGGTAATCCCAAAATCAAATCATCAACATATTTTTTAATAAATGACAATTGAAAACCCAACGAAGCAATCACTTCACCCAAGCAAACGTCCATAATAATATTAGCCATGATTGGGCTCAGGGGCATGCCCATCGGTTCGTACACATAAAAGTGACATTAATACCAAAAAACAGAGATGTGCTTTAGTACAACATTATCTTAGACTAAATCACCAACCATTATACGATAATACCAAGATCCTATGTATTGAGAGACACAAGAGATCTAGAGAGTTTTTAGAAATGATAGAGATCAATAATAATGCTAAGTCCATGAATTTCAGGTCTGACATCGACCAATTAAGTAATATCTATTCATATCTTCTCTTATTAAATAAAACATAATATCAAAATCAGTTTTATTGTTCAACTTTCAATTTTACATACAATACATAACAATTTTGTAATTTGCCGCTCTTCTACCGACCACTTTGTACAATTCAGTTAATTTAACATTTAAAAGTTGTAAGCACTCAGTTGGCAACACCACAATGAAGTTGCAACCTAGGGTGTCTTTCTGTCATGGCAACAGCTGATCATATCCTGTCAGATGTTTGAAGTGTTAACATGTAGTTCAAATTTTTAGAGGTCCTTCTAGGAAGTTCCTTAAAATTTTAGTTTTTAGTATTTTAGTAATGTGACTGTAAAACGTTTAACTGTAGTTTTTAAATGCTTAAATAATGTCAATTTAATTCATCCATCCAAAAATGTGATGTTTTCTAGTTATGTGCACGTGTTTCTCTCGATAAGTTCGCATTGTAAGTTATTTTAATTGATTGATGTCCATTTTTATAAAGTTACAATATCTATTTTATACCGTAGTTTGGCCCTGAAGAAGTATTAGATTATAATACGAAATATTGGCAAAAAATAAAGAACTTCACATACAGTTATATCTTTTGATGCTGGATCCCCCCTAAGAATACATTTTTCTTGACTTTGACAGCAGAGACTCCTTTCCATTTTATATAAATATATATATATACCGAGGTCGTCATATTTTAATTTCTGATAGGAAAGTAGTAAGTGGAAAAGAGCGCGACGAATTAAACTAAAGATAGACATAAGCGAGGCTGCCACACTGGACATTTGTAAGGCGTGGGGGTCCCCCGCCACTCCGTTGCTCTCCCTCCACTGTTAGCAAGCAGGCATCGCTGCATAGGATAAGATCATCTTTTGCATATGATAGAAGTGCAAACCGAAATTAAAATTTGACGCTTACGGTATATATAAATTCAAATTTAATTTCATTCGAAATTTTCAAGTAAAACACAATTTAATTATCAATTTTCATTGCTTCAGAAGTCAAAGATCCAGATGAAGTATGCGTTGATGATGATGACGATGAGAGAAGCGACGACGAGAGCGAAAATTATGACAAATTTGAATCTACTTATGAAGAAGAGGAATGAAGATTTTGAATGAATAAAATTTTATGATAATTTCTTTCAATTGCTTTTCTTATCTTTTACATAAATTCTTTGTACAACTGTCAATTAAAATGACAGTTTTCCTGTATTTCTTTTTAAAATTAAATATTCAACAGCTCAGCTGTAATCATATTATCATCAAAAATTAATAACAATACATAATTTTCGCGCGGTGCCGCGAAAACTACAATTTCAGCTGCGTCTACCGACAACTTAGCCACCTCCTTTCGAAGGTAGACCACTATTTTCTATGAGCTATGACATTAAACTGCTTACAAAAAAAAGCAGCTTTGCATACTAGCGCGCTGGCTGCGCTACGATAATTATACTATCTACCGCATCTGTCGTTGCGTAGCGACGTCATACAGGCAGTAGATTAATTTCTTCGTACATCTCATAAGTTAAATAATGAGAGAGAAAAAAATTAGCCTTGTACGAATAATATTATTTCACATATTTTCTCGACACTTTGCGTGGGTGGTAGAACGTTCATAGCGACGCTACTACGGTAGTAGAGTATATCCATTATATTTTTTCACTTATCGGCAAACACCCTTTTGAGTTTCAAGCTTATACGTGTAACAAATTTACACATAAATAATTTACACGTTCAATAAATTTTTATTCATTAATGCGAGCACGCTCAGGTGGTAGATCGTCATTTTCTTTATTTGCCGTATCAAAACAACAAATTCACAGTAAATGAGCCTTGTACGATTCTGTGCTAATTTAGTGCCGCTACCTCCCGGACTATAAGCATTTATGTAACTTCGTTTACCAATTCAGTTATAAAAGCAAGCATTTAAAGTGCGCGACTGCTGGTTGGCACCAACTAATCAGAAGCACATTTTCGGTTAAATGGTACGACACAGTGTTTAGCATAAACCGTTTAGGAGCCAGCAAGATTTTCGATTGCGTTTTAGAAAGTACAGTACAATCTCGATTATCCGAATCGCGATTATCAGAAATCCGGTTTATCCGAAACAAACTATTTAAAAACAAAAATCCCGATTAACCGAAAAAAATCGCATTATACGAAACGCGTCTGGGATTCACCTATACTGCTAGGTGGTTCCCCTCGGGGTTTCACGGCAATACGACGGTCTAAAATGCGAATAGTTTTGGTTAGCCGACAGAGCGTTACAAGTACATATTGCTGTGATAGCATATATTTGTGGGTATAGTCATTTGTATATGCTGTGCTCTAAATTTTTTTTTTTTTGTATTTAATTTATATTGTTGAAGCATGTACCTAATAACTATTGTGGGTTCTGGCAATGTATGTGGTTCCTTCTCCTTCACTGGTGGCCTTTCTCTTACTTATAATAGGGACGAGGTAATAGTTTTGTTTAAAGAAGAAAACGGAATGTCTATATAACATGATCATACACCTTTTTATTTAGTAATTTGTAAATTCAAATATTTTGTACACCTTAATGCTCTAAACAAATACATAATTGAAAATGCTCATATCATTTATACCAAATGTCGGTTGTAATGTATGTAAATCTTTTATTTATTTATTTATGATGCTAAACAAAAAAATTAATATTTATCCTGTAAATAAATAAATGTAAACTTTTATTGTACATTGATAGTGATATTTATCGATGTAATTATTTTTATATTGGCTTCAATTAATTGCTTTAGACAACCATTTGCACGTGTTGTATCTAGCTTTTAATCTTTGCCTTGTAAAACTTTTAATTAATTATTAACATAACTTGAAATGGATTAATGATGCCTAGACAATACCATGAAGAAAATGCTCATTCGCACGTAGCATCTCTTCAACTGCCCAACACCATTAGTCCTAATTTTGTTGTAATTCCAACTTTATGAATTAATAGAAAACCTTACAGGATAATATTTGCTTATTTATATTGTTCAACATTACATTGATTAATCATTTGCACGTAAAAACCAATATCTGTTTAACAATCTAGATAACTCCTTTTCAAAAAAAAAAACTTACTTGCTATCTTTAAATATTTCATCAAAATGTTCATTTTGAATGTCCATATTGAACGTTTCAAATGAATTTAAATATATTAATAAAAGAAAATTATTATGAATAAACGTGATAAAGAAATAATGAAAACTACTATTCTACAATGTAACAATTATTTTTAAAGCGTCTTATTCTTTCGGAGTCGTAATAAGAAGTCTCTTCTTGTCGAATCTTGTTTCCAATTTATACCGGAAAAAAAAACTCTACGTTGACTATTGCGCCCTCTAGTCCATATTTTAGGTTGGCATTGGAATACACGTTCCAGTGAAATCGCTGCCCACATGTTGCCGTCTTGATACACACACACACACACATATTGTTCTGACAGTTCTTTATTTACCAAACGTCAATACAAATTGTTTTTCCCATCCAAGAATCTTTTTCACAGCCTTGTACTGCCTTTCCGACTTTCATAATAATTTATTCAGTCATATTTATGTTTTTTGCATATCGTATTTGATCTTTTTCATGATATGTAAACCATACATTTTGTGTATTCTTTTTACAAACGAAATATATTACTTATATTTATTTTGTCTTTTATTTCATATTTATTTAATAAATTTTTATTTTACATTTTCTCACTATTCACTTGAATAATAATGACTTTTAAATTACTTGCTTGTATATTGACCATGTGTATGCAACTTTATATACATCCATGTAATTTGTTGCATATTTAAACTCTTTCATATCCAAATACGATTTTTGTCATTTTTATTTTATTTCAAAACTTAAACTAATTCTTAAAGCTATTCTTATTTTATAAACTTGCGAGATATCACGGCATATTCCCTTGGTTATTATATTTTGTCGTGAATCGTCAACAATGATTATTAAAGCATGAACGACACGTATAATAACCATTGTGAAAGCTCGCACAAATAATTATTAATTTTCTACGTCTATATAATCATAAAGCATAGATATGTGATATTTTCCTTTGATGTTTTCGCTATCTACTTCTTGTAGCTCGTACGTTACATCACTCAAAATTTTATTTACTCTATATGGGCCTCTATACGGTAAGTCCAACTTTGCGCATTTGTTTAAATGTCTCCTCCCTAACCTGTAGTTTTTCACCACTACCAGATCTCCAATTTGGTATATCTTGTGTTTTCTTATCTTTTCGTTTTCTATTCTCATGTATTTTTCTGCAATATTTGTTTGTCTTTGTTTACCTTGATTTGTCAATTCTTCGAGATTATCCACGATTGGTGTCTCTTGATTCCAAGGTCTCGGTGGATGTCTCCCATGCATTAGTGTATAAGGACTTATATTTGTCGTTACACTAGGTAAGAAATTTATATTGTTTTCCACCTCTTCTATGTATTGCACCCAGGCATCGTGTCTTTCGTGCGTTAACATTCTTAAGTGCCTCGTCACTTCTTGTATGTACCTCTCACTAGGATTTGCTTGTGGATGCCTTATGCTAGTGAAAATTACCTCTATGTCCACCTCCCTCAATTCTTGAATGAATCTCATATTATTGAAGTATGAAGCATTGTCTACCAGTAATTTTCTTATCTGTCCATGCTCATTTATGAATTGATTCACACAATTTATTGCTGTCTGAGTGTTATATTTTCTCGTCGGATATAATTTTACATATTTTGTTAAAATGTCTACCATTACAAATATGTTGCAATATCCTTGCTCTCCTGGTATTAAATTACCCAGAAAATCAGCAGCTACCAGATCAAGCTTATTTTCTACTCGTATACTATGTATGCTGTTCTGATTTACTCTATTTTTATACTTTCCTAATAAACATTCTTTACACTTTCTATTCTCTGTGGCGATTAAATTTTTATCGCTTAGAGAATAAAATTGCTCTCTGAAAACAAGAAATGTTTTTCTATTTCCAGGATGCCCTAAATTATTATGTATGTTTCTAACGATACTTAATGCTAAATTTCTATCTAAAACTATTAAATTCTTATCACCTAAAGTCTTATATACTATGTTATTTCTTATATTATATCCTCTGTATTCTCCTTCTCTTCGTATTTTTCTTTTTATTTCAAGAATTTCTTCAGTTTGTTGACATGCTTCAATGCTCTGTCGACTGTATATTTCTGGAGCATGATCCAAGTTATAATTGTTGACTTGGTATGCATTTTGCTGCTTTATCCCTCCTTGAGCTCTACTCAATGCATCTGCAACAATGTTGTCTGTGCCCTTTCTATGCCTTATTCTAAATGAATATTCCGACAATAGAAGTGACCATCTGTATCTTCCTGAGTTGTTGAATCTAGTCTTCATAAGGAAAATTAATGACAAATGATCCGTCTCAACCAAGAAGCTATTTCCCAGTAAATAGTATTTTAATTTGGATACTGCATGAACCAAAGACAAAAGTTCTTTTTCTGAAATCGTGTAGTTTAATTCGTATCCCTTCAAAATCCTTGATAAGAAACAGATTGGCCTTTCCACACCATTTCTTATCTGTAGTAACTCTGCAGCTATTGCATTATTTGATGCATCGCATCTTAAAATAAATTCTTCATTAAAATCAGGCAAATTTACCATTAATGCTTTGCAAAAATTTTCTTTTACTTCTTCAAATGCTTTGAGAGTTTCAGGAGTCCATTTAAATTTTACTGCTTTCTTTATCATTCTGAAAAGCATGTAAGTTTGATCAGATATTCTCGGAATGAAATGTTTATAATAATTTATCATTCCCAAGAATCCTCTGAGCATTTTTATGTTCTTTGGTCTGGGATACTTTCTTATTGCTTCCAATTTTTCTTTTTCTATAGTGATTGTTTTACCATCTATTATATACCCTAGATAGTTTATTTTATTTTTATAAAATTCACATTTTTCAATGTTAACTTTTAAATCGTTTTCTGCTAACGTATTTAAAACCTTTTCTACCGATTCTTTGTGACTCTCTAAATCTTTATTAAATATTAGTATGTCATCCACATAGTGAGAAACATACTCCTCATGTGGATCTAAAATTTGTTGCATGGCTCTGACCAAAGCGGCTGTCGCTGTTGATAGGCCAAACGGAACGACTCTATACGAATAGACTAATGAATTGAACATAAAGGAACAATACTTCCTTGAGTCCTTGTGTAATGGTACCAGCTAAAAAGAACTTTTCAAATCTATTTTAGTGAACCACCTTGCATCAGTACACCTTGTTAATAAGGTCTCTATACACTGCGGAGCTTCAAAATTAGGGGAGGTCCTTGAGTTAAGGCCCCTTGCATCAAGACATAAGCGTAATTTTGTTTCTTTCTGATTACCTGTGTTTTTCTTTACTACCACTACTATTGGATTTATAAATGTTGATTCTGTTCTTTCTATAATTTTATTTTTTAACATTTCTTTAATTTCTAATTTGACTTGTTCTCTGTATTTATGGGGGACAGGATAATTTTTGACTTTAAAAGATTGTGTTTCATCTACTTTGAGCCTGTGTTCATAGCCTTTTGCTAAACCAGGTTTATTATCAAATAACCCTTTATATTTACTGACAAGATTGCTCACATGGCTTATGTATTGTTTATCGCAATTTAAATTCGTACCATCCCTATATTGCGTGAAGTCCTCACTTTGACCATGCTTCACAGGATGTGCACTTTTATCGTCTAATAAACCACTATCCATTTTATTTGTGAGATTTTGTTCAGCATTATTTATATATAAATTATTAATTAATATCTCATCTTCCTGTGTTTCCTTACACCAGGAGATTATTGAATTTTTAATATGAAATGTTTTGTTTTCCATATTTATTTTTGTACCGTATTGACTTAAAAAGTCTATCCCCAAAATACAGTTGCTGTTCAAATTAGGCACTATTATGAATTCTGTTAATAATTTTAAACTGCCTATTCTAACATTTATACAAAAAATTTTATCTATAGTAATGATATGTTTCTTATTTGCATTTATTAAATTTACCTTTCTTATAGGCATATAATATCCTAATTTTTCTATGTCTTTGTCTATAATATTACTATCTAATAATGATAATTGCGCTCCTGTCTCTAATAATGCTTCTATTTCTTCGTTCCCTATTTTTACTGTTATGTGTGGTAATTCCGTAGTGATTTTCTTTAGATCGTCGAAGTTGTATACGTTTTGTATCTTCTGTTTCTTCTTGACTGGCCTTTCTAAAAATCCAACGAAGTCGCGTTTGAGTAGGTAGAATTTACCCATTCTTTGTTTATCGGTAGTTGTCTTGAATCCTTGGGTATTGCACCTTTTGATTCTGTCTTTTCCTTCGTATTTATTTCTTTCTTCTCTTCATTTATTTGAACGTTGTTCACTCTTCTTTCACTCTTAGGGTTTCTTTCTTCCTTCCTATAATTCTGTTCAGTCTTCCTCTCATTTTCATAATTTCTCGTCTTATTATTTGAATATGGATTGTTCCCATAGCTTGGCTTATTATATGTATATGGGTTGTTTCCATAATTCTGCTTGCCCTGGTTTTGATTGTACCCATTATTGTTGTACTGTTTATTTTGGTTGTATCGAGGTGTATTGTTTGTATGCGGATTATTTCCATTATTGTTGTTGTTGTTATAGTTTCTAGGTGGATTGCTTGTATTTTTGATGTTTCCATAATTATTATTATTTCCTTTTTCATCCACATCGTCCAATCTCTTGACCAGTTCCAGTAATCCTTCGATGTTATCATTTCCTTGAAGTGCTACCGCCTGTGTAACGTTGTGGTCAAAGTGTGCTGCTAGCTGTGAGACAATATCACTCTCTTCAATGGTTGGTTGAATGTATTTGAGAAAAGAATATTTTCGTATGATGTAGTTTTCTCGAGAAGATCCAGTTCTGTATTTGCCAAACACTAAATCGTGTCTAATTCTCCTCTGCTGAGTCAGTCCCCAGTACTGTCTCACAAAACGAATCTCAAATTCTTTGAAGTCTACTACTTCATCTATTATCATGTCATACCACTGAAGTGCATAATCCTTCAAACAACCTCTTATGAAATGTAGCTTTGACACCTCATCAGATATTCCCCTCATATACGTTTTGATGGTTCTCATAAACGCCATTGGATTATCTTTATAAAATCCTGAGAATTTTGGTATATTCTCTGCGCTACCCCAGGTATTTGTGTCAAAGATACACTAGGTATACTGACCCCATGTATTACTTTGTTCTCTAACCGTTTGATAGTGTTTTCAAAGGTTAAAGTTTTGCTTTGTAAAGTCAACATTGTGTCAGTACAAACACCATATTTTATTTTGCAATCTTCCACTTGGTGTGAAAGTCCTTGTATTTGTTCTTGACATTCTACATTATTCCCTTTAACTTTATTTTCAAGAGAATTTATTTTCTCATCTACCTTATTAAAACTAGCTTGTGTTTTGGCAGACCTTTCGTTGATTTCTTTTATTAAGAATGTGCCTTTACCTTCACATTTCTTTTCATTAATGTTTATTTGTTTGTTTAAAGTTGAAACTGACTGTTCTAACTTTAATTCTACTTTTGCATTCAGCTCTAAAGTTTCCTTTCTTAACTCTGCGAAACCTTAGTCTATCTTAGAATTGATTTTTTCTAGTTTTTGATTTATACTCAAATTATTTTGTTCTAGTTTTCGATTATTCTCCTCAAATTTCTTGTTCATATTCCTATCGTTTTCTTTTATTCTGCTGAATAGTTTATTAAAAAGATTCTCAAGTTTTTGTTCACCAGCTACGCCACTGATGCTCTCTGTTTGTATGCTACCTTCAAGTGTTCGATCCTCTGATTCAGGTTTTTCCGACTCTGAATCAGAAGATACCGGACGATTGTCCCTGTACTGTGTGAACTGTGAACCTTCACCATTATTCTTATCTTTTTCTGCCATTTTTTTATCTTTTTATTAACTTATGAATTAATAACATACTTATCTAATTAAATACTATTCCTCCTTCTTTATCCCTTTCTAAATAAGAGAAATTCACCAGTAAATGAAAATCAGAAGTATTCTGTCTCTAAATTGGACACTGAATAACTATTTTGTTTGTTAATGAATAAGAAAATGAAACAAACTTCGTACCAATTGTTTGGACAAAATAAATTATTATTATTTTCAAAAAAAAACAAAATTGCACTGCTTCATAACATTGAGCGTTATGTAAATAATTATTAACAAACGAGAAAATGAATACAATGCTCCACTATGTTAAGCGACATTAATTATATATTTTTTTTCTTTTAAACAATTAGAAAAGTAATACATTGCCTCTCTATGTTGGGCGTTAATATTTATATGATTAATAAACAACAAGAAAAGGAATACATTGCCCCTGTTCGTTTGGGCGCCATAATTTATATGCTGTGATAGCATATATTTGTGGGTATAGTCATTTGTATATGCTGTGCTCTAAATTTTTTTCTTTTTACACCAAAAACTTATAATTGGTTTTGTATTTAATTTATATTGTTGAAGCATGTACCTAATAACTATTGTGGGTTCTGGCAATGTATGTGGTTCCTTCTCCTTCACTGGTGGCCTTTCTCTTACTTATAATAGGGACGAGGTAATAGTTTTGTTTAAAGAAGAAAACGGAATGTCTATATAACATGATCATACACCTTTTTATTTAGTAATTTGTAAATTCAAATATTTTGTACACCTTAATGCTCTAAACAAATACATAATTGAAAATGCTCATATCATTTATACCAAATGTCGGTTGTAATGTATGTAAATCTTTTATTTATTTATTTATGATGCTAAACAAAAAAATAAATATTTATCCTGTAAATAAATAAATGTAAACTTTTATTGTACATTGATAGTGATATTTGTCGATGTAATTATTTTTATATTGGCTTCAATTAATTGCTTTAGACAACCATTTGCACTTGTATCTAGCTTTTAATCTTTGCCTTGTAAAACTTTTAATTAATTATTAACATAACTTGAAAAGGATTAATGATGCCTAGACAATACCATGAAGAAAATGCTCATTCGCACGTAGCATCTCTTCAACTGCCCAACACCATTAGTCCTATTTTTGTTGTAATTCCAAATTTATGAATTAAAAGAAAACCTTACAGTGTAACGAAGTCCCTCGTTAATTGTACAAATTAACATTTTAAGTCCATTATTAATTTATTTATCAATATTAAATTAAAAGAATGTGTGTTATTTTGTTCAAATATTGTATAAAGTGATTTGGACGGACCTGTATATATATTCATTTGTAATGATAATTCATGTTATTTGTTTATTTTCAACGGAAAAATACCGAATGTGTACGTCATGCTCAAAGTCGCGGTTCATGCCCATCCGTCCGCTGCCTGTACCTTTCTCTATTCAGCCTTGATGGCGTGAAAGAGTCTGGTTCAAATCCTTAGAAACGCACCACTTTCAGGTCTTAAGTATCATGGGATGGTCGTTTCAAAAATCCTCTAAATACGTCCGAATGTGTCTCTTTCATTCAGACCAAGGGTCGTGGGGAAAGAGCCACTTTACCGCTACAACCAGAATTCCCGTCAAAGTCAGACTATAAATGTCGTGACTATATTTCCGCACTTAATAATTGTTCTTTATTTTCAGAGATGTTAAATTTCAAATATTATGTGTAACGCGCCGTAAAATTCAAACAGATTATTCGCGCTTCTGAACCGCAATAAATATAGATATATTAGCATTTCACCGTGTAGCTATCGGATAAATGTTCAAACCCGCACCGCTTTAATAATTTTAAGTCGCGATAAACTTGTAAAGGTTCTTTCTGCGAGCATGACATAACACGGAAATAAGCTGTAAAACAATTTAAATTAATCTGAGCATACATTTTATCTCAAATTGATCGACAAGTATCATACTTCAAGTATAATTTTGTTTATATTAATAAATGAAACGCACTGAGACCAGTAAATGACAGTTCAGGGGCTAAAGATGTATAAATGTACAAACTTAGTTTTAAAAACGAATTAAAGAGGTCATTGATGGAGATTTGTTTTGTATTTGTTTATGTACATAAAATTGTAAGTTGTATATAGTAATAAACAAAATTGTGTATCAATTGTTTTACTTGTTTAATTGTTTAATTTTGATTAATATTGTTTTAATAAAAATAAAGGTTAACTATTCTGTTCTTTTCAAATAAATTTATACACGTGTTTCTTTGCTTTTACCGTTTAACAATGAGGTAGGGAAAGCAGTATATTTAATGAGCTATAAGATACAATAAAACAATAAGAAGTACTCACATTTTTCTCCGCTGTGCTAGTTGTAGAGTTTTTGGTCTTTTGTCTCCAAGACACAACACTTTAACCGCCATATTTGTATTTATCAACAAAACAGACCATACGCGTTAACATCGATATCACACCGATAAGACGTTTAGTGATGCCTGAGTATATAGGCAACCAGAAGTGCTGTGTATTTTGGTGGCATACAGAAGACAAATCTTATACCGGCTCGTTTGCTCTGGTGTTACATAAGCAAGTGGCACCATGTTATAATAAAAGCAGACGAGCCAGGTTATAACAGGATAATATTTGCTTATCTATATTGTTCAACATTACATTGATTAATCAATTGCACGTAAAAACCAATATCTGTTTAACAATTTAGATAACTCCTTTTCAAAAAAAAACTTACTTGCTATCTTTAAACATTTCATCAAAATGTTCATTTTGAATGTCCATATTGAACGTTTCAAATGAATTTAAATATATTAATAAAAGAAAATTATTATGAATAAACGTGATAAAGGAATAATGAAAACTACTATTCTACAATGTAACAATTATTTTTAAAGCGTCTTATTCTTTCGGAGTCGTAATAAGAAGTCTCTTCTTGTCGAATCTTGTTTCCAATTTATACCGGAAAAAAAAAACTCTACGTTGACTATTGCGCCCTCTAGTCCATATTTTAGGTTGGCATTGGAATACACGTTCCAGTGAAATCGCTGCCCACATGTTGCCGTCTTGATACACACACACACACACACATATTGTTCTGACAGTTCTTTATTTACCAAACGTCAATACAAATTGTTTTTCCCATCCAAGAATCTTTTTCACAGCCTTGTACTGC
The DNA here is from genome assembly GCA_963170755.1 of Amphimallon solstitiale. NCBI lineage: Eukaryota > Metazoa > Arthropoda > Insecta > Coleoptera > Scarabaeidae > Amphimallon > Amphimallon solstitiale. Next base: position 76,913,531 of record OY720677.1, on the reverse strand, counting down.
CTTTCCGACGGTAGGTTTATTCTTGTTGTTAATACCATCCTTCTTTGTATTCATCAATAAAATATTGTTCATTGTTCAATACTTTTTTTTTCTTCCCATTTATTTATGTTCTTCACTTTTCTTGTAGCTGGATTGTGACTTGGTAAGATCGGAAACACGTTGAAAAGAACGCATATTTTTCTTCCAACACTGCCTGCACCTGAAAGATGCGTTTGTTTCTCCATCGCATCTGTCCATGGGTAATATGTCTATCTACAATAAACTTTACACAAGTTTTATATTTTGTTATCTTTTGTAGGTCATGAAACTGTACACGTCTGTTTCCAGTCTCTGAAGCATTGTGTTACAAACAAATCATAAACACATACACTTTTTATTTATTTTTATCAGCTACCTTTATATCAAATGTTATTGCTGATCGGGTTTACGTTTTACATATTTTTATCCTTTCTTAGTCTCTAGTTATAAGCTAAGGTAATTTTTATCTTTTAATATAATTTAGTTTTTAAACTCTTTCATAAAGTTTTATTGCTTTATGCATGTAAATCATAATAATTTATTCAGTCATATTTATGTTTTTTGCATATCGTATTTGATCTTTTTCATGATATGTAAACCATACATTTTGTGTATTCTTTTTACAAAAGAAATATATTACTTATATTTATTTTGTCTTTTATTTCATATTTATTTAATAAATTTTTATTTTACATTTTCTCACTATTCACTTGAATAATAATGACTTTTAAATTACTTGCTTGTATATTGACCATGTGTATGCAACTTTATATACATCCATGTAATTTGTTGCATATTTAAACTCTTTCATATCCAAATACGATTTTTGTCATTTTTATTTTATTTCAAAATTTAAACTAATTCTTAAAGCTATTCTTATTTTATAAACTGGCGAGATATCACGGCAATATGTATTAACGTCTGTTATTATCGCAAAAAGAGTAGTTTTATTCTCAAATATTTTACAAAATGCAGTGTCAGAGCAATAAACGTAAACGCGTTGTTATCAGCTTGCAGGAAAAACTTAAAGCGGTTCGACGATCAGATAATGGTGAATTGTTTAAAAATATAGCAAAGGATTTAGGCGTGGGCGTGAGTACGGTTGCAGAATGGAGAAAAAATCGCGAAAAACTTGTAAAATGGTGTAGTGTTTTGTCATCGCCGACCCCGGCACGAACAAGTATGAAAAGAGGTGACTACGAAAAAGTGGATTATTCTTTATTTTTATGGTTTACACAGAATCGAGAACGTGGAATACCAATTTCGGGGACCATTTTAAAACAAAAAGCAGTGAGTTTAAGCGAAGAATTGCCGGTTATTGAAGCGCCTGAAGGTTTTTCTGCAAGTGATGGATGGCTAGACCGATGGAAAAAAAGACATGGTGTACGTCAACTGAAAGTTTGTGGGGAAAAGTTGTCTGCCGATGTATCTGCCGCAAAAAAATTTGCAGAGAATGTTATGGAGCTTATGAAAGAAAATGATTTACAACCAGACCAGATCTACAATTGTGACGAAACCGGCCTGAACTAACTACAAAATGTTGCCCTCAAGTACCTTAGCTTCAAAAACGGAAGCTGGAGCACCTGGTTACAAACGTAGCAAAGAACGTATCACTGTTCTTGCATGCGCTAATGCTTCTGGGAGACACAAACTTCCATTATTATGTAAGTCAGCAAAACCACGACCCTTCAAGAATATTCGTCCCAATGCTTTAGCTATTTTGTATAAAAATCCAAAAAAAAGGCTGGATGAATGCAAATCTATTCAAAAATTAGTTTTTTGAAGATTTCGTACCAAAAGTAGAGTCTTCTTTAAAAGAGCACGGATACCCCAGAAAATGTGTTTTGTTACTAGACAATGCTCCCACTCACCCAAGTGCGGAGCAACTTGAAAGTGGGGAAATAAAAGCAATGTTTTTGCCTCCTGCTGTAACTCCTCTCATTCAGCCCATGGATTAGGGTGTGCTGGAAAATTTAAAACGAAATTACAGGCGTTTGCTATTGGAGCATATTTTGGAAGAAGTAGATGAGGGTGCCAATCTCACTGAATGTCTAAAGAAGTTAAACTTGAAAAATGTTGTATATTGGATAGCTTTAGCTTGGAATCAAGTAAAAGGTAGAACCCTGGAAAAATCTTGGTCAAAATTGATTCAACACGAGGAGGGACGTATCACAGAAGCAAAGTCCGACCATGAAGAAAGTTTACAGCAAATTTTCACGAAAATACCAGGATGTGAAAATGTTACGGAAACAGAAGTTAATGAATGGTTAAACAGTGATAATGTAGAAGATGAAATGACTGACCAAGAATTAATTGAAAGTGTTTCCAAAATGCTAATGAAATAAGCAGTGATGACGATGACGAAGTAGAATGCACTGACAATATTCCAGTAAAAATGTCACATTCAGAAGGACTAGAAGCCTTGGAGAAAGCGTTAACTTATGTAGAACAACAAGAAAATGCAACTGCCGCGGATGTTCTTTTAATAAAACGTTGGAGAGACATTGCGGCCAAAAACAGATGTAGTGCTAAACGAGTGCAGTTAACAATTACCTCATTTTTAAACAGTAAAGTGTAGAATGGGATATATATTTTATATTTTACGTTGCATTTAACATGTCTTTTATGAATGTACATATTGCTATGATAGCATATATTTGTGGGTATAGTCATTTGTATATGCTGTGCTCTAAAATTTATTCTTTTTACACCAAAAGCTTATAATTGGTTTTGTATTTAATTTATATTGTTGAAGCATGTACCTAATAACTATTGTGGGTTCTGGCAATGTATGTGGTTCCTTCTCCTTCACTGGTGGCCTTTCTCTTACTTATAATAGGGACGAGGTAATAGTTTTGTTTAAAGAAGAAAACGGAATGTCTATATAACATGATCATACACCTTTTATTTAGTAATTTGTAAATTCAAATATCTTTATACACCTTAATGCTCTAAACAAATGCATAATTGAAAATATACAGTGTGTCCAGATTTCGATGCTCACCATTGGTATATCGGTTATTATTAGAAGAGATAGAGGAACGGTTAAATGAGGAATGTTTTGCAGAATTCAATGCTCGCGACAAATCTCATTTCAAATTCATTCGGACTTTTTACAATTTTGAGATATTTTGAAAAAACCAATATTTGCCGATTTTAATTTTCCTCAATAACTCGATAACGCCTAATGCGATCGCTTTTAAACTCTAACATTGTTCAGACACTTTTTTAAGGCAAATTTTTTGGTGTTAACAGTAATCCCCGATTTTCATTTGTTTCCAAGTTCTTAGCGCTATCTTTTGTTTTTCTTATGGCGGCCATATTGGATTTTTAATTAGTCAGATAGTCCTTAAAAGTAGCTTTTCAATAATGTACAACATGCCTAATAAATCTTTATTTACACGAGAGATATGAACATTTGAATAAAATTTCACTCTAATACGGAATTAGTTGGCTATGAAATTAAATCGTAGTGTAAAACAGACGATAAATAAGCTTAGTTACATGTAAAAGTGGAGTGCAATTGCTGGAAGATTTAGAACTTTGTGTAGAAATTAGTGATAAGTAATTCATTTGTTGCCCCGTTCTTAGCGCCATCTTTTGTGTTTCTTATGGCGGCCATATTGCATTCTCAACTAGTTAGATAGTCCTTAAAAATAGCTTTTCAATAATGTACAACTTGCCTAATTATTCTTTATTTATATGAGAGATATGAACATGTAAAATAAATTTCACTTTAATACGAAATTAAAAGTTCAGATTTACTTAAATAAACTGTTCAATATGGCGACCATTCTGCTCCACACACTTTTGGTACCTTGTTTTAACAGAGTTACAAACTCTACGTAGTGTGTTTTCGTTTAATGATCTTAGCACATCCAGCGCTCGTTGTTCTAAAATTTCCCGATTTAATACGGTCAATTTGTGCTCAAAAGGGCCCCTGGTGGGAAAGTTGTGGGGTAGTTTTGACTTCTTCCATTCTTTATATTTTTTGGGGTGCTGAATCCGAATCTGAGGTTTGCTAACAAAATTTCGTGACGCAACATTGAAAAAAATGAAAAAAAAGATAAAAAATCTCATTTTTTGCCGGTTTTTTGCTTATAACTTGCAAACTATCAACTTTTCGTAAATAACCTTCCTATTCAAAATGAAAGTACATAAAATTTCCTACAAATTTCATTATTTAGGTTTTTTTCTCCGACAAACCGTTCGGGCTCAAGAGCTAGTTGAAAATTGGAGTATTTCGGCTGTCTCCGCAAAAACCCACTTTTTCCATTCCAGAACTCTAATTCATTATTGAAGGCTGTCATTTAGTGAATTCCTCCTAGTTTTTAGTTGAATACAATGTAGACTGGTTTCAACTGTTATGCTCTCTCCAGTACTGAAAAAATAGGATTTGCAAAATCACATTATATTTAAATTCTGTGGAAATATAATTCCGTGTTGTACGTATTCTCATTTTATATATTCTCTCCCGGCCTCCCCAAATTATTTTATAACTGTCCCGTCTGGTTTAAAAGCCCTCTTTCCATCCATTCGACTCCTTCGGACACGAGCCAATGCCAACTACGTCACCTTGTACCTGCGTTCCCAACCTTCTGTATTGTTCACGAGGGGTGCTCCCCTCTACCTCCACCACAAAAACACCGCCCATCTGCTCACTGTCAGCGGCAGTGCCATGCGAAGGGAGTCATTCGGTGTTAGAGTCCAACGACAACACAAATCAACAAGTTATATTTACGCGTAGTGTTAAAAATGGCTTCAAACGTGTGTTTTATTTGTGATGAAGTGCTGGATAATGATGTAGAGAAGGTGGCTACAGTGCGGGAAAAAGGTTTGAAAACGTTTATCGAGTCAAGCAAGAAGAGGAAGGATGGTGAACATGTTCAGCTAAGTAAAAAATCTGCAGTTGAGGTTCATGAACGATGTCGTAAAAACTATAGTAATGAAAGAATGATTGCCGCTCATTTGAAGAAGGTGGAGCAGGGTAGGGAGCAAGTCAAAAGACGTTATACTGAAGCACCTTTCAGATTCAAAACTCATTGCTTTATGTGTGGCCTCATCGTAACACCTGAGTTTATAGAACAACAAAGAAAAAAGAAAACCAATCGTAATATTGTGTATCAGGTTCGACTTTTGAAAGTGAAGGAAACTATCATAAAAAGAGCAGAAGAACGTGGTGATGAGTATGGACAAGCCATAATCAAACGGCTTTTGCCTGTCTCAGACTTGGTGGCTTCTGATTGTCAGTATCATAGTTTATGCATGAGAAAACTGTACAATCGCCCAAAAACTGAAGAGAAGAGAAAAAGCGGTCCATTCGCCAATGATGTTGAAGCAGCAATGGAAGATGTCTACACTTATCTTGAGAATGGTGACGGAGAGTGTCAGTTTTCGCTCAACGAGTTGATGGAGCAAATCAAGGGTGATTATCGTCCTGACAAAAAGACAGTCAAAGCTCATCTACTCAAAAAATATGGAAGCGATATAATTATTACCTTTTCACCCAACAAGAAACCGGTAGTGTGTTTCAAAAACACAGGGTATAAAATTTTGAATGATGCTTGGTATCAGCAGGCGTTAAAAAATGAACAAGAGGAAAGACTCCGGATTGTTAAGACGGCTGCTGCAATTATTGTTGAGGATATCCGGAGCCAGGTTTATTAGACAGAACAGTACCCCCCCACCTGATAAGTTTTTGGAAGGAAATGAGGAACTCATTCCTGAAACGCTTCGTACATTTATGGAAACAGTTGTACTAAATAAAAAACGTGGGGACCATGATAAGTGGAAGAAGAAGAGCACAGCGCTGGCTCATAGCCTTGCAGCAGCAGTGAGGCCCAGATCATTCGTCTCACCAGTCCTTGTAGGGTTGGCAGTGTTTTTATACAAGAAGTACGGCTCAAGGAAATTGGTCGATGTGGTTTCCTCATTGGGATTTTGTTCCTCTTATACAGAAGCTGTTCGGCTGGAAGCATCAGCAATCAACGGCGATCCGCTGAAAGTCAACCAGCCGTGCTTTTCACAGCAGGTGTACGATAACGCTGATTTTAACGTACATACAATCGACGGATACAACACCTTTCACGTCATGGGTGGCATTTCCTGTATTGCACCAAAACATGCAGTGGCTCCCAATCAATTCATTCCTCGGCTAAAAATGATACCCCCACCTGAGGTTTCTGGAAGTTATGGTGCTGTTCAACTGATCCATTTTGAAAGGACAAAACCTGAAGGTTTAGCTGAAATCAGGATAAAAGATCTAAAGGGAATGTATGCACCAACTGAAACTGTGATTCCATCTGTGCCTGATCTTTTGTGGCTCTATGGGAAAAGCAGAGACATTCCTGGCCTCTCCGGATGGAATGGATTTATGGAAGATGTCACAAGAGACATCCCATATGAAGTAACATTTGTTAGTTATCAGCCATTTATCAATGCTCCTCCAAGTGATTATGATACAATATTCACAGCATTGTTGACCGGAGTAGAGAAAACTAAATCCTTAAACCAAGTTACCTGTCTGGTGACATTTGACCAACCCCTCTACCTCAAGGCACGAGACATTCTTGCTAGCCGTCCCGATGATCCAGCTCTGTCAAATGTTGTTTTAAGGCTCGGTGGATTTCATTTACTAATGTCCTTCATGGGGGCAATTGGTTACATTATGCAAGGTAGTGGATTGACTGAACTTTTCAATACCATATATGCGGCGAACTCTACTGAAAAAATCATGTCTGGCCACGCCTACGCACGGGCGGTACGAGCTCATATGTTGTGTCACAGAACTTTGGCCAAAATAGTGATTCAATCAATGGCCCTGTCGCCAACAATGGCAGATCAATTGGAGGAGATCTTGTTCAACATGGACAGAACAGTGATTCTTTCTAATGATGTGAAGGAGATTGTCAAAGATGTACAAGAAGAATTCAAAGCTAAGCTTCAACTGTTGGCAGAACGTGGCCCCACTGCCAAGCTCTGGGTTGTATATTTTGAAATGGTGACTTTGATTAAGCACTTCATTGAAGCAGAAAGAAGCAGCAACTGGAATCTACACCTCCAAACCATATATGAAATGCTCCCTTTCTTTCACGCCAGTGGCCATAATCTGTATGCTAAATGCAGCCATCTTTACCTCCAGGATATGCATACCTTGAAAACTGCAATGCCATCTGCAGAATACGAGTGTTTCACTACCCGGGGATGTTTCACTGTGGTGTGGCACCTGGAGTGATATGGCGATTGAACAAACTCTAATGAAGTCAATGAAGACAAGCGGTGGTCTCACCCATGGCCGTGGGGTAACTGCAGGGGTTGTGACAAGATGGACACAAGGGATGACAGCACTGCATAATGTGTGCCAAGAGATTGAGCATTTTACGGGAGTAGAACTCGCAACGTCAGAACAACACATTGACAGCAGAGATACAATGCAAAAGCGAGACAACACTGACGCACATAAGTTGCTGAATTGGTTCCACGAACATCCTCCTTTCCCAGAGACCACTGACCTAATGTCACTAAGTACAGGTGTTCTCGCAGATGAGAGGATCAACTGCCACTTGTCCAAGGAGATGGGCATGAAAGGTATACAGCGCACTATTGGTGGTGATTTTCAAACTGTAAAATTCAAACGAAGCGAAAGAGTGCAGCCTCTTCCGATCATGAACAGCTCTATTCGGATACAAGACAGGGCTGTAATAATCAATCCAACCACACTTTTCCAGCGAATGACCATCGTGAAACATTCAGACGAAGAGCTGCGAGAATTTTTGCGTTATGAACTTAGCTCCTACCCTCTCTCTCTTTTCGATGAGCATGGGATAAGGAAAGGAACAAAATCGAGCTTGTACAGGGCTTTTGCACCGACTGAACAGGCGGACTTGAACGATACAAAATATGTCCTGGACGGAGGGTTTTTGTTACACCGGGTCAAATGGCACCACGGCCAGACATATGCAGAAATTTGCAGCAGTTATGTATCATATGTCAAGTCAAACTACAAATCAAATGCGGTTGTCATTTTCGATGGCTACCCTGACGAAGCTTGTGAAAGCACCAAGCGCATAGAACGATTGAGAAGAGAGCAAAGGAAACAATCTGCTGCAATATCATTTACAGAATCGATGGTGCCCACTGTCTCGCAGGAGAGTTTCCTTGCGAACTCCAAAAACAAGAGCCGGTTGATATCTATGCTAATGGAAAAATTTGATGATGCAAAAATTGATTCACAGCAAGCTGTTGAGGACGCTGATATCCTAATTATCACAACAGCTCTTATGTTGGCCCCGACAAATGAATATGTGACAGTGGTGGGGGAAGATATCGACCTTTTGGTGATTTTGATTGGCCTGTGTAGCCCTGATATAAAGAATGTCTTCTTTTTGAAACCAGGAAAAGGAAAGGTGCCACGAACCCTCTACAATCCTCATCTTGCCGCTGACAAAACCCTATCAGACCATATATTGTTCCTGCACGCGATGAGTGGTTGTGACACCACTTCTGCTTTGTTTAATCAGGGGAAACTGAAATTTCTCAAAGTCCTACAGAAGAATAATGGCTTGCAAGCAGTCATTGATGCTTTCAAAGACCCTCATGCACACCAGGACGAGATTGCCGAAGCAGGAAACGTGTTTCTCATGGCTCTGTATGGGAAAGGACATGAAAGTAGCCTGAACAATTTGAGATACAGGCAATACGTATCTTCATCGTACAAGAGTAAAGCCAACATTGCCTCACTACCTCCCACCGAAGCTGCTGCACGACAACATTCACTGAGAGTTTACTTTCAGGTGCAGCAGTGGTTATCCGGTGAAACCACACTCGACGTACAACAAAGAGACCCGAACGAGTGGGGGTGGAAAAAAACAAGGAATGGTCTCGTGCCAGTGCCAACCACTTTGAACCCAGCACCGGACTCTATACTCCGGCACATTTCTTGTAAATGTAAAAAAGGCTGCCAACGCACTTGTGGATGCAGGAAGGCAGGCCTCCATTGCTCTCCGATCTGCACATCGTGCGAAGGGCTGTGTGATAACGTCGAGCCGCCGGAAGACGGCATTGACATGGACGAAGAAGAGACCGAAGGAAGAGACCGAGAACAGGCTGAAGAAAGACGCTTACACGATGCGGAAGGTATGTCTAATCTCACAATCTATTTCGTAATCATTCATCTCTCCTTGAGATATGATCACAAGTTATTTTTTTCTCACCACCTCTTCCATTTTCCAGACGAACAAGCCCCGTCTCTGACGAATGAACAACCCGAACCTGTGCCAGGACCCTCTGCCTTCGAAGAACCTCAGCCAGGACCCTCTAAACGACAACGATTCATATAATTTTTGCTTATATAATAATGTAATGTATATACTCATACATAATATGTGTAATAATTTTTCAAGATTTTTCGATGGAATTTCAATTTTTCCGTAACTGAATTTGTACAATTTCGGACTTCATTAAATAACTTGAACATTATGTAATTTTTGAAAAAATCTACCTGTACCTTTACATATACGATCTAAATAAGGTATGCACAGAGAACTGCGAGGAGTTCACCAAATGACAGCCTTTAATAATGAATTGAAGTTCTGGAGTGGAAAAAGTGGGTTTTTGCGGAGACAGCCGAATTTTCAACTAGCGCTTGAGCCCGAACGGTACGTCGGAGAAAAAACCTAAATAATGAAATTTGTAGGAAATTTTATGTACTTTTATTTTGAATAGGAAGGTAATTTACGAAAAGTTGATAGTTCCCGAGTTATAAGGAAAAAAACGACAAAAAATGAGATTTTTTACTATTTTTTTAATTTTTTTCCATGTTGCGTCACGAAATTTTGTTAGCAAACCTCAGATTCGGATTCAGCACCCCAAAAAACATATCGAATGGAAGAAATCAAAACTACCCCACAACTTTCCTGGTAAAAAACACAATTTGACTGGATTAATTCTCTGTTGGTACAAAATTAAATATGTACTTCGTTTTTAGTGGCACCCCACAAATAAAAGTCAAGGGGGGTAAGGTCGGGCGATCTCGCATGCCATTGTACTGGTCCATTATTTGAAATAACTCTCTCATTGAAATGTTTTCTCAAAAAATGTTGCACGTCACGAGCATTATGGGCAGGGCAGCCGTCCTGCTGAAACCAGACGTTTTGCATATTTTCAGGGTTAATAATTTGTCTTACGGCGGGCATTATCTCGTTCGTTAGTAGCTCCAAATATCTATTACCAGTTAAATTGTAATCAAAGATGAAAGGACCTATTAAGTGATTATCTAAAATGAAAAAACAAAAACTCAAACAACAAAGAAGATGTCAATAAAAGTTCGTACCAATCAAACCACACCAGAGATTAAAACCAAATCGAATTTGAAATCTTCTTTGATTTGCCAAATGTGGATTATCAATTGACCAGTCATGATAATTATGTATGTTGAATACTCCACGATTGGTAAACCGTGTTTCATCTGTCCAAAGTATTTTCCTAGGAAAATCAGTATCATCTTCACATTATTGTTGATACCGCCTGCTAAATTGTAATCTTCGCGGATAGTCATTATCGCTTAAACCCTGTACAATTGTTGGTTTGTATGGGTGGTATTTGTTTTTCCTCAACGTTCCATAAACACGTAATTTGTGCAAGCATTTTCAAAGTTTCTATTTGCTTTGAAATAAACTTTTAACATATCAACCTTTTCTTCATTTGAAAATGTATGTGCCATTATTAGTTCTTATCTAATCTATTCTAATTTCAATGCATAACGGTAATTACTTATCAATAATTACAACACAAAATTCTAAATCTCCCACCAACTGCACTGCACTTTGACATGTCAACAATGACTGAGCTTATTTATCTATTTATCGTCTGTTTTACACTACCATTTAATTTCATAGCCAACTAATTCCGTATTAGAGTGAAATTTTATTCAAATATTCATATCTCTCTTGTAAATAAAGATTTATTAGGCATGTTGTACATTATTGAAAAGCTATTTTTAAGGACTATCTAACTAATTAAAAATCCAATATGGCCACCATAAGAAAAACAAAAGATAACGCTAAGAACTTGGAAACAAATGAAAATCGGGGGTTACCGTTAAGACCAAAAAATTTGTCTTAAAAAAGTGTCTGAACAATGTTAAAGTTTAAATGGGATGGCATTAGGCGTTATCGAGTTATTGAGGAAAATTGAAATCGGCAAATATTGGTTTTTTCAAAATATCTCAAAATTGTAAAAAGTCCGAATGAATTTGAAATGAGATTTGTCGCGAGCATTGAATTCTGCAAAACATTCCCCATTTAACCGTTCCTCTATCTCTTCTAATAACCGATATACCAATGGTGAGCATCGAAATCTGGACACACTGTATATACAGGTGTCTCTAAAAGGTGCGGAAAAAACGCTACCACACATTTCTGAGGGCGATCTAACCCAACTTACCTCAGTCCAAAAGTGGATGCACCATTGCATTGAATTGCCACAAGAATAACACCCAAATTACAGAAGCATATGTGTCCATATACGGAATGAATTTTTTATATCCAGATTAATCATAAACGGCTGCTCCAATCAACTCCTACCAGATATACCTTTTCTAGGTAAAAAACATTGGAGAATAAGAATTTTATTTAAAAGTTAAATACAGTGTGTCTCAAAAAATTATTACGTTTTAAATGGATACAATATGCCGCAGGTGGCGCCCTCTACATTTTGCAATGAAAATGAGAGCAGATTTAAATTTTTTACCCCACGAACCCCCCCCTACCCAAATATTGTGACAATATACCAATTATTACAGAAATTATTTATAAAAAACTAAAACCAAATTGAACTTTTGACACTCTGTATCTCCGAAAGCATCCACTTTTGGACTGAGGTAAGTTGGGTTAGATCGTCATATTTTGCCCTCAGAAATGTGTGGTAGCGTTTTTTCCGCACCTTTTAGAGACACCCCAGTATATATATCATTTATACCAGATGCCGGTTGTAATGTATGTAAATCTTTTATTTATTTATTCATGATGCTAAACAAAAAAAATAAATATTTATCCTGTAAATAAATAAATGTAAACTTTTTATTGTACATTGATAGTGATATTTATCGATGTAATTGGCTTCAATTAATTGCTTTAGACAACCATTTGCACGTGTTGTTTCTAGCTTTTAATCTTTGCCTTGTAAAACTTTTAATTAATTATTAACATGACTTGAAAAAGATTAATGATGCCTAGACAAAGCCATGAAGAAAATGCTCATTCGCACGTAGCATCTCTTCAACTGCCCAACACCATTAGTCCTATTTTTGTTGTAATTCCAACTTTATGAATTAAAAGAAAACCTTACAGGATAATATTCGCTTATCTATATTGTTCAACATTACATTGAGTAATCATTTGCACGTAAAACCAATATCTGTTTAACAATTTAGATAACTCCTTTTCAAAAAAAGAACTTACTTGCTATCTTTAAACATTTCATCAAAATGTTCATTTTGAATGTCCATATTGAACGTTTCAAATGAATTTAAATATATTAATAAAAGAAAATTATTATGAATAAACGTGATAAAGAAATAATGAAAACTACTATTCTACAATGTAACAATTATTTTTAAACTACTATTCTACAATGTAACAATTATTTTTAAAGCGTCTTATTCTTTCGAAGTCGTAATAAGAAGTCTCCTCTTGTCGAATCTTGTTTCGAATTTATACCGGCAAAAAAACTCTACGTTGACTATTGCGCCCTCTAGTCCATATTTTAGGTTGGCATTGGAATATATCCTCCAGTGAAATCGCTGCCCACATGTTGTCGTCTTGATACACACACACATACACATATTGTTCTGACAGTTCTTTATTGACTAAAACGTCAACACATCGGAAATTGTTTTCTTATTCAAAAGTCTTTTCACTGCCTCGTACTGCCTTTCCGACGGTAGGTTTATTCTTGTTGTTAATACCATCCTTCTTTGTATTCAACAATGAACCTATTGCCTTGTTCATTGTTCAATACATATTTTTTCTTCCCATTTATTAATGTCAATTTCACCTTTCTTGTAGCTAGATTGCGATTTGGTAAGATGGGAAACACGTTGGAGATAACGATTATTTTTCTTCCCGCACTGCCTGCACCTGGAAGACACGTTTGTTTCTCCATTGCATCTCTGTTTTCTATCCATGATCTTTCCATCGGTAATATGTCTATCTGCAATGAACTTTACACAAGTTTTATATTTTGTTATCTTTTGTAGGTCATGAAACTGTACACGTCTGTTTCCAGTCTCTGAAGCATTGTGTTACAAACAAATCATAAACACATACACTTTCTATTTATGCTATCAGCTACCTTTTTATACCAAATGTTATTGCTGATCGGGTTTACTTTTTATATATTTTTATATCCTTTTCTAGTCTCTAGTTATAAGCTAAGGTAATTTTTATATTTTAATATAATTTAGTTTTTAAACTCTTTCATAAAGTTTTATTACTTTATGCATGTAAATCATAATAATTTATTCAGCCATATTTATGTTTTTTGCATATCGTATTTGATCTTTTTCATACAATTCTATTGCTTTTACATGACTAATTCTCTTGACTGTTCCGTCCATTAACATAACCCTTTCTCGATTATTTGCCTTCATTACCCTTTTTGACTTAAACAGCGGTCCATTATTTAGAATGTTTAAAGCAATCTTTACGCATTGTATAAAATTAGGTTCTTTTTGATGATATGTAAACCATACATCTTGTGTATCCTTTCTACAAAAGAAATATATTGCTTATATTTATTTTGTCTTTTATTTCATATTTATTTATTTTTATTTTTCATTTTCTCAATATTCACTTGAATAATAATGACTTTTAAATTATTTGCTTGTATATTGACCATGTGTATGCAACTTTATATACATTCATGTAATTTGTTGCATATTTAAACTCTTTCATATCCAAGTACGATTTTTGTCATTTTTTATTTCATTTCAAAACTTAAACTAATTCTTAAAGCTATTCTTATTTTATAAACTTGCGAGATACCACGGCATATTCCCTTGGTTATTATATTTTGTCGTGAATCGTCAACAATGATTTTTTAAGGCATGAACGACACGTATAATAACCATTGTGGAAGCTCGCACAAATAATTATTAATTTTCTACGTCTATAAAGCATAGATATGTGATATTTTCCTTTGATGTTTTCGCTATCTACTTCTTGTAGCTCGTACGTTACATCACTCAAAATTTTATTTACTCTATATGGATTATTTGATGCATCGCATCTTAAAACAAATTCTTCATTAAAATCAGGCAAATTTACCATTAATGCTTTGCAAAAATTTTCTTTTACTTCTTCAAATGCTTTGAGAGTTTCAGGAGTCCATTTAAATTTTACTCCTTTCTTTATCATTCTGAAAAGCATGTAAGTTTGATCAGATATTCTCGGAATGAAATGTTTATAATAATTTATCATTCCCAAGAATCCTCTGAGCATTTTTATGTTCTTTGGTCTGGGATACTTTCTTATTGCTTCCAATTTTTCTTTTTCTATAGTGATTGTTTTACCATCTATTATATACCCTAGATAGTTTATTTTATTTTTATAAAATTCACATTTTTCAATGTTAACTTTTAAATCGTTTTCTGCTAACGTATTTAAAACCTTTTCTAGCGATTCTTTGTGACTCTCTAAATCTTTATTAAATATTAGTATGTCATCCACATAGTGAGAAACATACTCCTCATGTGGATCTAAAATTTGTTGCATGGCTCTGACCAAAGCTGCTGTCGCTGTTGATAGGCCAAACGGAACGACTCTATACGAATAGACTAATGAATTGAACATAAAGGAACAATACTTCCTTGAGTCCTTGTGTAATGGTACCAGCCAAAAAAACTTTTCAAATCTATTTTTGTGAACCACCTTGCATCAGTACACCTTGTTAATAAGGTCTCTATACTCTGCGGAGCTTCAAAATTAGGGGAGGTCCTTGAGTTAAGGCCCCTTGCATCAAGACATAAGCGTAATTTTGTTTCTTTCTGATTACCTGTGTTTTTCTTTACTACCACTACTATTGGATTTATAAATGTTGATTCTGTTCTTTCTATAATTTTATTTTTTAACATTTCTTTAATTTCTAATTTGACTTGTTCTCTGTATTTATTGGGGACAGGATAATTTTTAAATTTAAAAGGTTGTGTTTCATCTACTTTGAGCCTGTGTTCATAGCCTTTTGCTAAACCAGGTTTATTATCAAATAACCCTTTATATTTACTGACAAGATTGCTCACATGGCTTATGTATTGTTTATCGCAATTTAAATTCGTACCATCCCTATATTGCGTGAAGTCCTCACTTTGACGACGCTTCACAGGATGTGCACTTTTATTGTCTAATAAACCACTATCCATTTTATTTGTGAGATTTTGTTCAGTATTATTTATGTATAAATTATTAATTAATATCTCATCTTCCTGTGTTTCCTTACACCAGGAGATTATTGAATTTTTAATATGAAGTGTTTTGTTTTCCATATTTATTTTTGTACCGTATTGACTTAAAAAGTCTATCCCCAAAATACAGTTGCTGTTCAAATTAGGCACTATTATGAATTCTGTTAATAATTTTAAACTACCTATTCTAACATTTATACAAAAGCTTTATCTATAGTAATGATATGTTTCTTATTTGCATTTATTAAATTTACCTTTCTTATAGGCATATAATATCCTAATTTTTCTATGTCTTTGTCTATAATATTACTATCTAATAATGATAAATGCGCTCCTGTGTCTAATAATGCTTCTATTTCTTCGTTCCCTATTTTTACTGTTATGTATGGTAATTCCATCGTGATTTTCTTTAGATCGTCGAAGTTGTATACGTTTTGTATCTTCTTTTTCTTCTTGACTGGCCTTTCTAAAAATCCAACGAAGTCGCGTTTGAGTAGGTAGAATTTACCCATTCTTTGTTTATCGGTAGTTGTCTTGAATCCTTGGGTATTGCACCTTTTGATTCTGTCTTTTCCTTCGTATTTATTTCTTTCTTCTCTCCATTTATTTGAACGTTGTTCACTCTTCTTTCCCTCTCAGGGTTTCTTTCTTCCTTGCTATAATTTTGTTCAGTCTTCCTCTCATTTTCATAATTTCTTGTCTTATTATTTGAATATGGATTGTTCCCATAGCTTGGCTTATTATTGTTTCCATAATTCTACTTGCCCTGGTTTTGATTGTACCCATTATTGTTGTACTGTTTATTTTGGTTGTATCGAGGTGTATTGTTTGTTTGCGGATTATTTCCATTGTTGTTGTTGTTATAGTTTCTAGATGGATTGCTTGTATTTTTGATGTTTCCATAATTATTATTGTTTCCTTTTTCATCCACATCGTCCAATCTCTTGACCAGTTCCAGTAATCCCTCGATGTTATCAATCCCTTGAAGTGCTACCGCCTGTGTAACGTTGTGGTCAAAGTGTGCTGCTAGCTGTGAGACAATATCGCTCTCTTCAATGGTTGGTTGAATGTATTTGAGAAAAGAATATTTTCGTATGATGTAGTTTTCTCGAGAAGATCCAGCTCTGTATTTGCCAAACACTAAATCGTGTCTAATTCTCCTCTGCTGAGTCTGTCCCCAGTACTGTCTCACAAAACGAATGTCAAATTCTTTGAAGTCTACTACGTCATCTATTATCATGTCATACCACTGAAGTGCATAATCCTTCAAACAACCTCTTATAAAATGTAGCTTTGACATCTCATCAGATATTCCCCTCATATACGTTTTGATGGTTCTCATAAACGCCATTGGATTATCTTTATAAAATCCTCAGAATTTTGGTATATTCTCTGCGCTACCAGGTATTTGTGTCAAAGATACACTAGGTATACTAACCCCGTGTACTTTATTTTCTAACCGTTTGATAGTGTTTTCAAAGGTTAAAGTTTTGCTTTGTAAAGTCAACATTGTGTCAGTACAAACACCATATTTTATTTTGCAATCTTCCACTTGGTGTGAAAGTCCTTGTATTTGTTCTTGACATTCTACATTATTCCCTTTAACTTTAATTTCAAGAGAATTTACTTTCTCATCTACCTTATTAAAACTAGCTTGTGTTTTGGCAGACCTTTCGTTGATTTCTTTTATTAAGAATGTGCCTTTACCTTCACATTTCTTTTCGTTAATGTTTATTTGTTTGTTTAAAGTTGAAACTGACTGTTCTAACTTTAATTCTACTTTTGCATTTAGCTCTAAAGTTTCCTTTCTTAACTCTGCGAAACCTTCGTCTATTTTAGAATTGATTTTTTCTAGTTTTTGATTATTTTGTTCTAATTTTCGATTATTCTCCTCAAATTTCTTGTTCATATTCCTATCGTTTTCTTCTATTCTGCTGAATAGCTTATTAAAAAGATTCTCAATTTTTTGTTCACCAGCTATGCCACTGATGCTTTCTGTTTGTATGCTACCTTCAAGTGTTCGATCCTCTGATTCAGGTTTTTCCGACTCTGAATCAGAAGATACCGGACGATTGTCCCTGTACTGTGTGAACTGTGAACCTTCACCATTATTCTTATCTTTTTCTGCCATTTTTTATCTTTTTATTAACTTATGAATTAATAACGAACTTATCTAATTAAATACTATTCCTCCTTCTTTATCCCTTTCTAAATAAGAGAAATTCACCAGTAAATGAAAATCAAAAGTATTCTGTCTCTAAATTGGACACTGAATAACTATTTTGTTTGTTAATGAATAAGAAAATGAAACAAACTTCGTACCAATTGTTTGGACAAAATAAATTATTTTTTTTTGTTTAATCATTAAAAAAAACAAAATTGCACTGCTTCATAACGTTGAGCGTTATGTAAATAATTATTAACAAACGAGAAAATGAATACAATGCTCCACTATGTTAAGCGACATTAATTATATATTTTTTTCTTTTAAACAATTAGAAAAGTAATACATTGCCTCTCTATGTTGGGCGTTAGTATTTATATGATTAATAAACAACAAGAAAAGGAATACATTGCCCCTCTTCGTTTGGGCGCCATAATTTATATGCTGTGATAGCTTATAATTGGTTTTGTATTTAATTTATATTGTTGAAGCATGTACCTAATAACTATTGTGGGTTCTGGCAATGTATGTGGTTCCTTCTCCTTCACTGGTGGCCTTTCTCTTACTTATAATAGGGACGAGGTAATAGTTTTGTTTAAAGAAGAAAACGCAATGTCTATATAACATGATCATACACCTTTTATTTAGTAATTTGTAAATTCAAATATCTTTATACACCTTAATGCTCTAAACAAATACATAATTGAAAATATATATATATATATATCATTTATACCAGATGCCGGTTGTAATGTATGTAAATCTTTTATTTATTTATTCATGATGCTAAACAAAACAAATAAATATTTATCCTGTAAATAAATAAATGTAAACTTTTTATTGTACATTGATAGTGATATTTATCGATGTAATTGGCTTCAATTAATTGCTTTAGACAACCATTTGCACGTGTTGTTTCTAGCTTTTAATCTTTGCCTTGTAAAACTTTTAATTAATTATTAACATAACTTGAAAAAGATTAATGATGCCTAGACAATACCATGAAGAAAATGCTCATTCGCACGTAGCATCTCTTCAACTGCCCAACACCATTAGTCCTATTTTTGTTGTAATTCCAACTTTATGAATTAAAAGAAAACCTTACAGGATAATATTTGCTTATCTATATTGTTCAACATTACATTGAGTAATCATTTGCACGTAAAACAAATATCTGTTTAACAATTTGGATAACTCCTTTTCAAAAAAAGAACTTACTTGCTATCTTTAAACATTTCATCAAAATGTTCATTTTGAATGTCCATATTGAACGTTTCAAATGATTTTAAATATATTAATAAAAGAAAATTATTATGAATAAACGTGATAAAGAAATAATGAAAACTACTATTCTACAATGTAACAATTATTTTTAAAGCGTCTTATTCTTTCGAAGTCGTAATAAGAAGTCTCCTCTTGTCGAATCTTGTTTCGAATTTATACCGGCAAAAAAAACTCTACGTTGACTATTGCGCCCTCTAGTCCATATTTTAGGTTGGCATTGGAATATATCCTCCAGTGAAATCGCTGCCCACATGTTGTCGTCTTGATACACACACACATACACATATTGTGTTACGCCGGAACCACGTCGCACTAAGATAACAGACTAAATTAAGTTAAAGGTAACGGAGAATCACAATAGATGATTGAATCTGGAAAACGCAGGGCCGAGCTAACTCTGTCGCAGACGGCGTGACGGTTCAGATATACTAAAACACCTAATAGTAGAGCGTCGGTCGGCAACGACGCGAGCGACGTTGTCCGGGCACCAGAACACTATGTTAGCTTAACGATAACCACCTGCGCCTCCTATGAGCATCCACTGGCTGTGTTCCTCCAGCGGGTTTCCTATTGATCACCCTGTATAATCAATTGCACCTAACCTTACGCACGTGCTTGTCACAAAATTATATGAGATATGTAGAGGTAAAATAAAAGAAAAGATATTACGAAATGTAGCAAGATTTAATTAAATTTTGAATGTTGTTAAAGAATATTTTGTTTTTTTTTTTTAAAAAAAGAAGTAGTTAAAGTAGTATAATAGAATGACACAAAGTGTAACAAATCTGTCTGAACAAATTAAAAAAAAAAGATTAGCAAACGTTCAGTAAAATTGAATTACAAAGAGAAAGAAATGAAAACTAGACAGTTTGATAACTTGACAACAAAGCGTTAGGTAAAAAATAATAAAATATAAAAAGCAAATCTTAACACTAGGTCATAATCTCTGCGTTTCAGCAGAAGGTGGTTGGTAGCAGAAACGTTTCATTACCTCACAAATTATATTTACAACGGAATATCATGGAAAACGCCACTACGGCAATGTTAACACAAATTGTGATTTAATATGTACGCAAAGAAAACTAATATAAGTTAGTACTTAAGACTTCGGCTAATTAAGTGAAAATTTGTTAAATTACCAAACACAGGGTTTGATTACATGATCATAATTAAAATAAATGAAGGTATCTTGTTATCAAATGTCAAGTAATTAAAGGTAAAATAAAAAGGAAAATTTTAGAATTTACGCATAAAATACACTGACCTTACTGAACAAAATTTACACTTGCAGGGATGAAATTAACTAGCTCAGATTTTAAGACAAAAGTCTGCAAGAAAAGTTAGTGTTATAGCGACAAAAATTTGCTAGTAATTAAGTACATTAAAATTTTAGTTACATCAACGAGAGCCCTCCATAAAACTGCTACTTAGGGTCACTCGGTATACGGCAAAGCAAATTTACAATTTAGCAAAAATTAATTATGAAATTATTGTGACCACACATGTAATAAGTGGTACGACAGGTATCTTATAGCACCCTAAAAGTCTCAATTCAAGGACTTAAGAAAATTAAAACTGTAAAATGTCCAGTTCTCTGGCTCTAAATTTTCATCAAAATAGCCGAAATACACATCGGAAAATTAGGTACATGATTGTACTTAACTGACATCTCAAGATGGCGGAGGCACGCCAACTGGAGTTAAGATGGCGGAGGTCTTCTAATTGTACGTTGTAATTCCACCAAAAAAAAAACCCAAGATGAATAGGTAGGCACAACTCTTACATAAATCAAAACGGCATCTACAGCGGCCAAACCAGCGTATAATGTCTGAAGGCTTAGCCCCGTACTAACATCCTATAAAATTCAAGACAAAAAAAAACAGAGTAAGAACCCCGAAAATTAACAGAAAATTTACTCACTTACCCCTAGTTAATGGGAATGACGAAATCGACTCCACAAGTCGTACAGAAGCACAAAATTAGAACAATTATAGCCCTCCAAGAGGGTGTATCGTAGATTCAAAAAAAAAACGATAAATCGATAAATCTCACGAAATTCACCTACGTTTAGGTATCGACAAACACTGCTTATTTATTTAAAGCCGCAATAATGCGAAATGTCCATTTGGACAAAGTAATTAATACTCAACGGAAAATAAGCAGAAAAGCGCTAATGTTCTCACTAGAGATTGACTTGCATAAGTGCCATCGAAAACGGGAACCTTCTTCCATATTTAATGCGCGTCAGCTACACGCATCCTTTCAGAAGTAACAAGCACGGAAATATCTCTGAATGAAAGGCGGGAGAATTCAAATAAACATAGTAGGCACAAAACTAAATTTGACTTATATAATTAACACAACCTGCACATAACTTAGGCGAAAAGAAAATAACCGAAACACTCCTCCAATTGTACGTAGAAATTATAAATCAGACAATGTGAAAGGAAAATACTCGCTAAACTGTTGGCAATGCGTGAAACATACGTTACACCGCGACGAAGTAACCAACGTTTGACAGATAGAAAACAAAACAAACCTCAAATGTAGACACAATTTATTACGGAAGAAAACGGATTCCGCAGGTAACTATTGAAATTTCCAACCTTTTAATTCGCGCACCAAACAGGCGGTTAAAGAAAACCGACCTCGCAATGTTTTGCAGGATAAATCCACGATGCCATAACCTCCTAAGGAAAGATATCGACAGATGCTCGACAAGGCAATCAAGGAAGGTGGATGTTGTGGAGAACAAATCAGTTCACGATAACAACTTAACGTATGCCCGTTAATACACAAGATTTCTCTAGTTAATACCCCCTTGCATTTTTAGTGACCTAACTGCGAAGGAAGAATATTAATCAGACGTACAAGAGAGTCTGTGTCTAGGAATACGCATAAACACGTGAGACAGTAAATACAACGGCCTGACTGTTGTCTCGAAGAATTTAAAGCCACAAATAAATGCACTTTGTCGAGTTCGGAGGCAACAAATAAGTAGATATTGAAAAAGCTTAAACAAGGCGTAAAAAGTAACTGCAAATGCAGAAAATACAAATTTACAGGTAGGTTAAAATAAGCTAGAGATAAGATAGTTAGAGGTAGTTACATAAGATTCAGAGTTCTTACACACAAAAGGCATATTTGCCCGATATTACACATTACATATCTGTCAATTACACAGTTCGTGATTTAGGGCTCCGAGAGCACAACATTAGGTTTAGGACACGCACAGACATACAGCAAACGAACTTTTCCACACGGTGAACCAAAAGATATACAAGGTGCACTCGAAAAGTCTCGCACTCAGGCATATTCCACGCACTTAAACAAAAACACATAATCTTACGAGAACCATATACAAAAGTGAATTTTACAGCATAACAATTGTTCTGACAGTTCTTTATTGACTAAAACGTCAACACATCGGAAATTGTTTTCTTATTCAAAAGTCTTTTCACTGCCTCGTACTGCCTTTCCGACGGTAGGTTTATTCTTGTTGTTAATACCATCCTTCTTTGTATTCATCAATGAACCTATTGCCTTGTTCATTGTTCAATACATATTTTTTCTTCCCATTTATTAATGTCAATTTCACCTTTCTTGTAGCTAGATTGCGATTTGGTAAGATGGGAAACACGTTGGAGATAACGATTATTTTTCTTCCCGCACTGCTTGCACCTGGAAGACACGTTTGTTTCTCCATTGCATCTCTGTTTTCTATCCATGATCTTTCCATCGGTAATATGTCTATCTGCAATAAACTTTACACAAGTTTTATATTTTGTTATCTTTTGTAGGTCATGAAACTGTACACGTCTGTTTCCAGTCTCTGAAGCATTGTGTTACAAACAAATCATAAACACATACACTTTCTATTTATGCTATCAGCTACCTTTTTATACCAAATGTTATTGCTGATCGGGTTTACTTTTTATATATTTTTATATCCTTTTCTAGTCTCTAGTTATAAGCTAAGGTAATTTTTATCTTTTAATATAATTTAGTTTTTAAACTCTTTCATAAAGTTTGATTACTTTATGCATGTAAATCATAATAATTTATTCAGCCATATTTATGTTTTTTGCATATCGTATTTGATCTTTTTCATACAATTCTATTGCTTTTACATGACTAATTCTCTTGACTGTTCCGTCCATTAACATAACCCTTTCTCGATTATTTGCCTTCATTACCCTTTTTGACTTAAACAGCGGTCCATTATTTAGAATGTTTAAAGCAATCTTTACGCATTGTATAAAATTTGGTTCTTTTTGATGATATGTAAACCATACATCTTGTGTATCCTTTCTACAAAAGAAATATATTGCTTATATTTATTTTGTCTTTTATTTCATATTTATTTATTTTAATTTTTCATTTTCTCACTATTCACTTGAATAATAATGACTTTTAAATTATTTGCTTGTATATTGACCATGTGTATGCAACTTTATATACATTCATGTAATTTGTTGCATATTTAAACTCTTTCATATCCAAGTACGATTTTTGTCATTTTTTATTTCATTTCAAAACTTAAACTAATTCTTAAAGCTATTCTTATTTTATAAACTTGCGAGATACCACGGCAATATGTACATATTTAGGCATTTATGTACATACATACTATGTTAAAAAAAATTAAGTAATAAAAATTAAACAAATTATTTGTTGATGTTATTTTTAAATTAATACATAAATTCAAGTAAAATATTTCATAATTGTTTTTAAGTCGATCTGATGATATACGCATCCTAAACTCCTATTTTCCAAAAAAAAATTCGGATTAACCAAAATTTCGATTATCCGAAATCACTTTGGTCCACATTATTTCGGATAATCGAGATTGTACTGTATATTATTATAGCGTAATATGAAAATTAATTAATTCTCTCAATGACCTGTAAGTTGCGTGCAAAATTACCTTCCAATAACAAACTTCGGACTTCTATATAGCGAATTTATTTTCAGTAAAGAAATAAAATATTTTTTGGGAAAAGAAATAAAATATTTTCTGGGAATTTTTTAACAGATATGTACTTACATAAAAGATAAAAGACTTCTAAGAAATGGTCAGCTAGACTAAATAAAACGTGAATAGCACAATTTAGTTCGTGTACTTCAGTAATTCGTTGCATTTTAAATCGATCGGTTGTTTAACGACTGCGAAAATGTCGAAAAGAAAATGTTTGAATATAAACGACAAACTTAAAGTGATAGAAAGCATCGATAAAGGTTATAAAAAAAAGAGACGTTGCGAAAAAATTCGGTATACCTCCCAGTAGTTTATCGACAATAATTAAAAATCGAGATTCAATTTTAAAATCTAGTGATAATGCAGGACGTGAAAGAAAACGGGTTAAAATGTGTGTTTTTGAAGACGTTGATCAGGCAGTTTTAAAATGGGTACATGTCGTTCGTAACAAGAATGTTCCACTATCAGGCTCGCTAGTTAAGCAACAAGCTTTGAAGTTCGCTCAATCTCTTGGACATCTAAACTTTCAAGCAAGCAACGGTTCGCTCGATAAATTCAAAAAAGGCACGGTATTGTTGTAAAAGTTATTAGTGGAGAAAGCACCGATGTTAATGAAGCAGATTGCAATGATTGGAGGAATAAAACATTGAAACGAATACTAAAACAGTACGAAGCTAGAAACATTTTTAATGCCGACGAAACCGGTCTCTTTTTCAAATGTATACCAAATAGAACCCTCACCTTTAAAAATGATAAATGTTTCGGTGGAAAACAAAGCAAAGAGAGAATTACTCTAATGATTGGAGCAAATATGACAGGAAGCGAGAAATTGAAACTCTTGGTTATTGGAAAATCCAAAAATCCAAGGTGTTTCAAAGGTACAAAGTCGTTAGAAGTAGATTAACATTTCAATAAGAAAGCCTGGATGACGAGCGAGATTTTTGAAAACTGGCTACTAAAATTAGATCAACAGATGAGTATGCAACACAGAAAGATAGCTTTGATTGTTGACAACTGTCCTGCACACCCTTCTACAATTTCAAACAGACTGAAAAGCATAGAGCTCGTCTATTTCCCCCCAAACATGACGTCTAAACTGCAGCCAATGGACCAGGGAATAATAAAGAATGTCAAATTTCATTATCGCAAAAGGATTCTAGTAAAAATGATAAATGCAATTGAAAAAGACAACACTACAGTTATTAAGCAGATAATTAACCTGCGAGAATGCATTTCTGAATTGTCAAAAGTGTGGACCCATGAAGTTAGTGAACCTACTATTCACCATTGCTTCTCAAAAGCAGGCTTCTCTGAAGTTGCAGTAAATTGGGATCCAGAAGATGAAGTGCCGCTTGCCGAAGTAAGAAATTCTTGGAGAGCACTAGAAATGTCTGGTAATATTGATAGCAATATTACAGTAGATTACCTTGGCGTTGATGAAGATATTGTTACAACTGACTATCCAAGTGATGATGACCTCCTGAAGATGGTAGCAAGTAACCAGAGAAATGAAATAGCATCAAACGATGATGACGAAGAAGATGCTTCGGATGAACCTGTACGAATACCTACAAACGAAGACATGGTTAAAGCTTTTCAAACAATTCGTCATGGACTACAATATTTAGAAAATGTTCCTGAAAATACTTTTAGTGCCTTGAACAAGTGCGAGATCTATTATGAGAGAGAGAAATTATTTAACCGTTCTGGTCTAAGTAAAATTACCGACTTTTTTTACTAATTAATGTAAGTAAGTAGTTATATGTAAATACCATTATATGTATGTACATATTGCTGTGACTCTTGCAAATTTATATATAAATGAAATAAATTTAATTTATTTAATCAACGTGTAATTGAGAGTCGAGCACGCATCTCAGTGCTAGGCCTTATGCTAGACTAAGATACGATGAATTTTCTGCTGAAAAGTAGGTTAAGCAAAACTTTTACATACAACTAGCTCAGTTTAAAATAAATAATTCTCTCAGGGGCAGAAAATATAAGTAGATTCTCCAAACGATTCTCCTGCTCTTTAATTATCTCCAGGTCAGGTAAAGAAAATAAAATGCCAAATAAATCTTAATATCTAATTTATTAAAAATAAATTTAAACGAATTCAGAAATTTTAATATACAAATATTTACATACAAAGAATCAATAATTCAATCTTTATTCAAATTGATACACCATAATCAATAAAATATTATAAGAAATAAATATAAATGAAGTCATAATGTCGTGAAAAACCTATGTCTAAAGAAAAATGTGAACGTGACCATTATGAATTATATTTGTTATAGATACATGTAAACAATCAAAAATAAAATAAATTACACATGATGAATTGTACTGGAATATAAATAACCAAAAATTTTGCGCGATCTACTATTTGCTAACAAAATATAAACATTAAGGATATGGCTTTGCCCTAATTAGTCCTGTCCGGCGCCTTTTCTCGCTCCCAACACAGTACCACCAGATAGCAAATTCACACAGATGAGTATCCCAAAGTTCCACCCTACGAGTATGTCTTTTTCAACTCGTCGGACGCAACCCGAACATACATCACAATGTGCTCACTCCTTAAGGAATATATATATAAATGAAATTTATAGAAATAAAATAATGTTTTTGCATATTCAATAGACTAACTCAGCCCTGATTAGTTCTGCCTGGTGCCTTTTCTCGCTCCCAAACGCAGTACCACCAAGACCAATTCGTGTCTTTCAAATTCACCAGGACTCCATGCTATGAATTAGATAACGACATAATTCATTTCACACATTCCTGATATATTATTCAACACGTTAATATTGAACACCCAAATACAACAAAAATATACTTGATACACATATAAAAAAAAATGATATATACCTTAAAAATAAACTTTACCTTTCTCGTGAAATTCCAATACAAAAACACCACTACAAACAAAGAATTTGGTACGCCACTATACACACATTTATAACAAATACTATCTAATCACCTTAATTCTTCGTACATGGTTTCAAACTCATCCATAATGAAATTCAAAAAAAATTGTTCACTTATATAAATCCTATATACACATAAAACAAAATTATTAATTTCAAATCCCTTTTGAAGGATAAATAAATTTAAAAGAAAAGTAAATTATACGAAAATGAAATGATTATGCTATCCAAAGTTATCATTACAATTACTAGAAAAGTTTTGTCATAATGTATGGCATAGTACCCCTACATGCAAAACAAAACACTCTAGGAAAAAGAAAAATAAATGAAATTAAATAAATTCAAAATCCGAAGTCATAAATAAAATTATCTCATACATAAATAATTATTCAAGTATAACTAAAAATCTCAATGTAATACACGTTGCATGTTAAAATAAAAATATTACAAGTGTTGAATCTTGTTAAAAATTTTATAAGTGTCGAAAATCTCAAAAATTATTCTAAGTCCGGATTTAAAAGTAATCCTTTTTTAAAAAAAAAAAAGAGGAAGGAAGTGGTTTGTCACCTACTTTAGGACTATTTGAAGATAGCGGTTCGCACCAAGCTATCTTTGGAAATTTTATCCGTCCGCTCTTTTATGCCTAATTTTCTTTATAAAAACATACGGCAACTTTCGGCATACACGAATCCACCTCCAAAATTGTATATCGACGGTGCTGCTCTTAACGGTCACTTGGGGAAACAGCGTATTAATAATCCTTGAAAAAGGTAAACAAACATGTGAATATAAATTCGTCTATACGTTTATGACTCATACGTGCATCTGACGAATAATGTTGTTTTTCACCGGCCACACGGTCGATCTTCGCCGGTGTCAGTATTCTTCGGGCGAGAAACACCTTCTCATAATTGAAACGTAACATTCAATGCGTAACTTAATATTATGACTTTATAAAAATTTTACTAAGATTCTTTTATTGTTTTACTTAAATAAAAATAAAGTTTTCGTAAATTATTGATATAGTGAATATTTATATACACATTATGGTAAAAATGAATAAAGTAAAAATTAATTTAAATAAAATCTTAAAGTGATCTTGATTATACTTATTTATTTACATATTATTATTTATTCAAGATCACTGCATAAATATCCCTATGGGAATATCTGCGATTTATAAGCGAGTATCGCTAATGCCAATGGTATAAATTCAAGATTTCCCATAAATACCAGTTAATATACTTATACATTATTTACAATATTATTGATATAAAGCATAGAGACATGAAATTTCCCTATAATATGCTCATTCTATATTTATATACAAATCAGAAGTAAATATGCAAAACTCTTGGAGTTTATTTTAAACTTTACTCCTTTCATGACGAGAAAGTTTAAACAAATAACATTTAAAACACTTAAAATAATAAAACTACTTATTACTATATATACAAAAGTGTACTTAAATTCTTTAAATTTTACACCTTTCATTGGTATCACAAATATTATAATTTGATTATTGAGTTCCCTTAAAATGAAGTGGCAATTGTTGTCCACTATTTTGGGAAAACTTCTTAACATTTTTAAATATCTGGGCTGTGGGTACTTTTCAACTGCAACCAAAGCCTCTATTCTCTCATGAATCCATTTAGATTTCACACTCATTCCTAAAATCATTTTATCATTCACATGATGTGACACATTTTCATCATGTGGGTTTAATATGTGCTGTACGGGCTTTACATACCCATAATGTAAAATATTTTGTTCCTTATAAACAATTTTATTTAAATTCACTAATAAATTTACCACTATTGGATATAATTTCACGAAACATTTATATAGCTGTACCAACCAAAGAGAATTAACGTTTACAAACCACTTTGCATTAGTACTTATTAACAATAATGTTTCTATTAATTTGGGGAGTTGTAGCTGTTGTTTTATTGATTGAAATAAACATAAACTTAATTTATTATTCTCAATGTTTTCTAAATAATCTAAATATTCCTTAATTACTACTGTGATGGGGTTCATTAAATTATATACTAAATTTTCAATAATTTCATCTTTTAACAAACTTTTAATTTTAAATTGAACACTTAATTTCTGCTTATGGGAAGATGGATGAGTCGTTTCTGTTTTAAAACAATTATCATAGTCTACTGCTAAATCTACATTACCATTAAATAATTTAACATCTTTTGTCAAAGGATCACTCACATTATCATTATTAATCTGTTTGATGCAAATCAAATTTTTGTCACCCATATTTATTTCCCGGTGTGAACATTTATTTATTATGTCACCCATATATTTCGTGGCGTCTTTCTTTTGAAGACCCTCCACATGGTGTGTACATTTATTATTTATGTCACCCGTGGCAAACATGGACTCTTCCCTTTGAAGATCATCCACATGGTGTGAACCTTTATCCTTGTCAATCAAACTATCATTATTTATTTTTAAAGTGAGGTCCCTATCAAAATTATCAATGATTGAATTATTAACTAATATTTTATCATCTTGAGCGCTTTTGTCCCAAGACATGTTTACTTTACTATTGTGAAGGGTTCTATTTTCCCTTTCCAATTTCGATGTATATAGACTCAAAAAATCCATCCCAAGTACGCAGCAATATTTTAATCTTGGTGTAACAATAAATTGTGTTACAAGTTCTACATCACCCATCTCTATATTTATACAAAATACATTATCTTGCTTATAAAAACCTAATTTTTCAAACCTTTTATCAAATAATCCCCCATCTAAAAGTGACAATTCTAATTCACTATCTATTACAGCTACACCATATACATCCCCTACTTTAACATCTACCAGTGGAAATTCAGTGGTTATATTACTTAAATCAATAAAATTTCTCTTGTTTCGTTGTTTCTTCTTTTTCCCTTTGGTTGGACCTACCAAAAATCCAGGTCCTTCTTTATTGCTCCTCTTGACGCATCTTTCATTACAGCTTCTGTTTTATTTTCTTTACTTTCTATAATTACGTTATTAAATCCTCGGGTATCTTCTGTTTCATTTTTTCCATATTTCCTTCCTACATGACCCTCCTGTCTCCAATTATTATTATTATCATTACTACTACTATTATTACTCATATTCTTATTGTTACCATTTTCCACTTTTCCTCTCTGGTAACTATTATTCTGAAACCGATTACCATTGTATCTTTGTTGGTTATTATGGTAATTACCATTATACCTTTGCTGAGCATCATAGTGGTTACCATTGTTACCTGTTTTATACACATTTCTATTCTGAGATATACTTCTATCTTCCACGTCATCCAGACGCTTTACCAATTCCAAGAGTTGCTCAACGGTGTCTATACCCTGTAAAGCAACTGCTTGTACTACCTCATGCTCGAAATGATTGGCTAATTGTGTAACAATGTCACACTCCTGGATCACAGGTTGTATGTGCTTCAAGAAAGAATATTTCCGAATAACATAATTTCCTCTAGACGTGATGGAACGATATTTCCCAAAAGTAAGGTCATGTCTGATGCGCCTTTGCTGAGTTTGTCCCCAGTACTGTCTAATAAACATACTTTCTAATTCTTCGTATGTCTGTACCTCATCAATTACCATATCATACCATAGTAATGCATAATCTCTAAGACACCCTCTCATGAAATGTAATTTTGACATATCATCATTAATACCACGAATGTATGTCTTAATGGTTTTAAGAAATGCCATTGGGTTGTCTTTATTGTACCCAGAAAATTTTGGTATGTTTTCTGTACCAATAGATATCTGTTGCGGTACAACACCAGGTGTGATTGTACCTTGTTCAACTCTTGTTTTCAAATTCTTAATCGTATCTTGACAATTTAATGTCATATCCTGTAATTTTAAAAGTGAATCTGTGCATGTTCCATATTTGATTCTACAGTCCTCAAACTTGCTTGTTAAATTTTGAACATCTTTCTGAACTGACATGGCACTACTGTCCACCTTCAGTTCCAAGAATTGTATTTTTTCATCTTGTCCCCCAATTTTTTCTTCCATCTGTTTAAAATTTTCATTTGTTACCCTAGCTCTCTGGTTCATTTCATCTATTAAAAAGTTACTGCTATCCTTGCACTTCTTTTCATTTACTTCAATTTTTTTATTGATCTGTGTAACACTTTGTTTCACATCTTCATTTATTTTATTGTTCATTGCAGACATTTCCATTCTACAAGCTTTAATTCTTTCATCAATCTTCTCATTCATCGATTTTACCACAGTTTGTATCTCTATTTTATTTCTATTCATCTCTTCTTTATTTTCCTGAAACTTCTTGTTCATCTCAGTTTTATTTTCATCTAACTTTTTATTCATCTCAGTTTTATTTTCATCTAACTTCTTATTTATCTCTTCTTTCATTTCTATCTTATCACATTCCAACTTACAGAAAAGTTTTTCAAATAGGAAATCGAATCTGTCTCCGCCTGGCATTTCTTTCGTTTCAATTTTTACATTTTCAGTTATACCCTCATCCTCATCAAGAGGTAGCGTCTTTTCTGAATCTGTCACAGAGGAAATACCTTGTGGTTCCCTGTACGTTTCAAATAAATATTTGGTATCTGTACCACTTTCAGGATTTTCACCCTCACCTTTATTCTCAGACATATTTATTTTATCTGTCCTGGCACTTAAAGAGACTTATTTGTGGAGAAAAATAAATCAAAACTTGACAAAATTTACTTGTGAATTATACTTATTAATTATTCAAATGCACTTAAAGGTGAAAATACCTCCCTTTAATTACACAGCTATTTGAATATTAAATAATCAATTAAGTTTTTATCTAATCAGCATAAAAATGTAAAAGTTTTGCCCCACTACGTTGGTCGCCATATCTATGATATGGAACGGCAAAATTTTTTACACCATGAACATTAGGCATCATATGAATAATATGGAAATGTGAAATTGCTAATAAATTGTAAATATATTTGAAATGTAAATGCAAAGTTTTGCCCCACTACGTTGTGCGCCATATATATGCTGTGACTCTTGCAAATTTATATATAAATGAAATAAATTTAATTTATTTAATCAACGTGTAATTGAGAGTCGAGCACGCATCTCAGTGCTAGGCCTTATGCTAGACTAAGATACGATGAATTTTCTGCTGAAAAGTAGGTTAAGCAAAACTTTTACATACAACTAGCTCAGTTTAAAATAAATAATTCTCTCAGGGGCAGAAAATATAAGTAGATTCTCCAAACGATTCTCCTGCTCTTTAATTATCTCCAGGTCAGGAAAAGAAAATAAAATGCCAAATAAATCTTAATATCTAATTTATTAAAAATAAATTTAAACGAATTCAGAAATTTTAATATACAAATATTTACATACAAAGAATCAATAATTCAATCTTTATTCAAATTGATACACCATAATCAATAAAATATTATAAGAAATAAAAATAAATGAAGTCATAATGTCGTGAAAAACCTATGTCTAAAGAAAAATGTGAACGTGACCATTATGAATTATATTTGTTATAGATACATGTAAACAATCAAAAATAAAATAAATTACACATGATGAATTGTACTGGAATATAAATAACCAAAAATTTTGCGCGATCTACTATTTGCTAACAAAATATAAACATTAAGGATATGGCTTTGCCCTAATTAGTCCTGTCCGGCGCCTTTTCTCGCTCCCAACACAGTACCACCAGATAGCAAATTCACACAGATGAGTATCCCAAAGTTCCACCCTACGAGTATGTCTTTTTCAACTCGTCGGACGCAACCCGAACATACATCACAATGTGCTCACTCCTTAAGGAATATATATATAAATGAAATTTATAGAAATAAAATAATGTTTTTGCATATTCAATAGACTAACTCAGCCCTGATTAGTTCTGCCTGGTGCCTTTTCTCGCTCCCAAACGCAGTACCACCAAGACCAATTCGTGTCTTTCAAATTCACCAGGACTCCATGCTATGAATTAGATAACGACATAATTCATTTCACACATTCCTGATATATTATTCAACACGTTAATATTGAACACCCAAATACAACAAAAATATACTTGATACACATATAAAAAAAAATGATGTATACCTTAAAAATAAACTTTACCTTTCTCGTGAAATTCCAATACAAAAACACCACTACAAACAAAGAATTTGGTACGCCACTATACACACATTTATAACAAATACTATCTAATCACCTTAATTCTTCGTACATGGTTTCAAACTCATCCATAATGAAATTCAAAAAAATTTGTTCACTTATATAAATCCTATATACACATAAAACAAAATTATTAATTTCAAATCCCTTTTGAAGGATAAATAAATTTAAAAGAAAAGTAAATTATACGAAAATGAAATGATTATGCTATCCAAAGTTATCATTACAATTACTAGAAAAGTTTTGTCATAATGTATGGCATAGTACCCCTACATGCAAAACAAAACACTCTAGGACAAAGAAAAATAAATGAAATTAAATAAATTCAAAATCCGAAGTCATAAATAAAATTATCTCATACATAAATAATTATTCAAGTATAACTAAAAATCTCAATGTAATACACGTTGCATGTTAAAATAAAAATATTACAAGTGTTGAATCTTGTTAAAAATTTTATAAGTGTCGAAAATCTCAAAAATTATTCTAAGTCCGGATTTAAAAGTAATCCTTTTTTTAAAAAAAAAAAGAGGAAGGAAGTGGTTTATCACCTACTTTAGGACTATTTGAAGATAGCGGTTCGCACCAAGCTATCTTTGGAAATTTTATCCGTCCGCTCTTTTATGCCTAATTTTCTTTATAAAAACATACGGCAACTTTCGGCATACACGAATCCACCTCCAAAATTGTATATCGACGGTGCTGCTCTTATCGGTCACTTGGGGAAACAGCGTATTAATAATCCTTGAAAAAGGTAAACAAACATGTGAATATAAATTCGTCTATACGTTTATGACTCATACGTGCATCTGACGAATAATGTTGTTTTTCACCGGCCACACGGTCGATCTTCGCCGGTGTCAGTATTCTTCGGGCGAGAAACACCTTCTCATAATTGAAACGTAACATTCAATGCGTAACTTAATATTATGACTTTATAAAAATTTTACTAAGATTCTTTTATTGTTTTACTTAAATAAAAATAAAGTTTTCGTAAATTATTGATATAGTGAATATTTATATACACATTATGGTAAAAATGAATAAAGTAAAAATTAATTTAAATAAAATCTTAAAGTGATCTTGATTATACTTATTTATTTACATATTATTATTTATTCAAGATCACTGCAATATGTATTTGTATTATGTTGAAAAATTAAATAATTACTGCAATGCAAAAACCTTTTTTCCATTTAACGAAATTTCCTTATAACGAACTTTTTGACAGGATTTAGCGACTTCGTTAAATAGAAGTTCGACTGTATTTTTAATGCGTTTTAAGATATATAACGACAAAATGATATTTATATGTAGTAAAGTTCGGAATCTTTCTATTGTGATTATGTTCCAGTGACTGACTCTGTGTTCTTTACTCCTTGTTAAGGAAACTTCCTAGTTTGAAAGTACCGTAAAATAAAACTCAAATATCAGTTCAAATACATTTATTTATTTCGGTGTGCGCCGAGAATTTCGGGGCCGCTCTTGCATCGAACATAAGATTACAGCATATATGTATAATGTGCATCGCTCGTGGAGCTAATGGTCCCTATATGTAAACACATGTCAGACACTGCCGTCCGTACGTACACATAGGAGGCCTTGCATCGCCTTCGGTGTACAGTCGTGTAACTCTGCCGGCAGACAATAAATTCGGCTGGTGAGACTGTATGCGCCCGAAGCCGGCTCCGCATCAGTATGCGTAATATTTATATGTAAAAAATACATTAAGTGACAATATATTTTAAAAGTTGAAAAATAAAACATACATTACAAAAATATGATAACACATAAAAATAAAGAAAGACATTCATATATACGAGTAAAACAAGAAACAATAATATAAAATAAAATAAAAGATGTTAAGTTCTTAACACTCCTGATGATGACATCAAAATTTGTCGAAATATTGAGTAGAACGATTGAGTTTGAATATTAATACAGACCGCATTCCCGTAATTCCCCCCTTTTTTTGATTGTGTTGTACGGTCGATAATATTTGTAATATTATATATATACAAGGTGTCTAAAGTTAAGTGTTCACCATTGCTAACTTTGTTATTATTGAAGCTACGAAGTCGGTTAAATTAGCAAGCTAGTAGGACTTTATTTGCTGATTAAGTTAGTCAAAACAGAGAAACAATTGAAGAGCTAGTTTCTGAGATATTCACAAAAGCAACAAATTTTTAAATGGAACATCCTGTATATTTCGACATACTTTGAAAGAGAGTTAAATTCTAAACAAAAAGTTAGTAATACACTATCGTCCTAAATCTAAAAAAAATGAGGTGTGGCCACCACACGACTTTCTTATACGTATGAAAGTGTTACTTCCGGTCCGAATTTTGAAATTTCATTTATACAAAAAATATTCCATATCTAACTCTAAATACTTTTGTACTCTTGATAAATATATATAGAATGCAAAACTTACGACATATTTGCAAAAAATCGCTATTCGATAAGAGTAAAAGTGGTACTTCCGGTCTGAATTTTGAAATTTTTTTTATATAAAATATATTGAAAATGATGTTTTAAATACTTTTATATTCGTAACGTATTTGTCTTAAAAGCATGACTTGCGAGATATTCGCAAAAAACTGATTTTCGATAAGAGTAAAAGACCTACTTCCGGTTGGAATTTCGAAAAACTTTTTCAAGACAATTTGTTTCAAACTTAATTCTAAGTACATATGAATTCTTTATAAATTTGTTTAAACTTAGTAATTGACGAAATATTTGCAAATTTCGATTTTTTCACTGAAGTAAACTACTACTTCCGGTCTGCCGATTTTGCTCAAAATCTAATCATTTCTCAAGAGGCAGATTATACACGTAAATACAAAATTTGGAATTGATATCTACAGCGGTTTGACCGCTATCGTGGTCACACACACAGACAGACACACACACAGACACACAGACATTTTTTAAAAACCACTTTTTTGGTATCAGGGGACCTCAAAACGTGGACATCTGCAAAAATCTCGAGGTCGAAAATTTTCATCATCACAATACTTCCTTATACTACGTATAAGAAGGTAATAAGCGAATAAAATGCACTTAAACTCTTTGATTATCATTATTTTAACACTACTTATACAATATGTCTCACTAAGTTGGAACCATATGGGAAACTTTTTTATTATTAATTTTAGGGAAAAAAGTTATTCTTCATAAAAACTTCTGCATGTTCTAAAATCTAAAATACAATCATCGGATATTAATTTTTTTCAGTTGTATACTAGATATGTCAAAAATATTAATTTTACCCAAGAGTAAAGTACCTTTATATTTGACAATATCGAAAAACTTTATTAAAAAAAGTTGATTAGAACTAAAAATTACGTTCAAATATGCTATTACATCCATTTATATGGAAAAACTCATTTTTTCAATTTTTTGCCTACAATAACAATGCAAATTTAACTGTAGTTACATATTATCTAGGATGCACTGACATACAAATGATTTGTTGTTTGCTAGAAAGGTTTGACAGTGAATGTCAAAACGCGTTAGAATTTATATGACACATAAACATGGTAGGGTTATTAACTTGTGAAGAGAAAATAGAAATTGTTTTGATTGTGGGAGAAAAGTATAAAACGCATAGAGAAGCAGCAATTATTTTTAATAATAGATATCCCAATAAAAATATTAATCATTCAACTGTTACGAAAATAATAAATAAATTTAAGAGTACTGGAAGTATTAAAAATAATCATAATAGAAAACGCCAAAAGCTGGTTGCCGATGAGAATACGCAGTTTGAAGTAATGCTGTCTGTTGTAGAAAATCCAAAAATGTCATTGCGCAAAAGGAAGTCGTTGATGCAACAAAATGTAAGTAAAGATACATTGGCAAGAATTCTAAAACTAAATAAATACAGACCATTCAAACCAAAAATCGTTCACACATTAAAAGATAGGGATTATGACAGGCGCTTTGATTTTTGCTCACTCATCCAAGGAGAGTTAGAAGAGGACACTTTCTTTACGAGGCGTATAATTTTTTCCGATGAAGCAACATTTTCGTCAAATGGAACTGTCTCGTCACAACATTGTCGCTGGTGGTCTAAAGAAAATCCCAATTTTATAATAAAGTCTCATGACCAATATTCATTTAAGACGAACGTATGGTGTGGCATTTATAAGAACAGATTAATAGGACCTTTCTTTTTTCATCAACCAATGAATGCCGAACGTTATTTACAGTTTTTACAAACTTACATCAATGAGTTCATGGACGAACTACCCATACAAGAACGTCAATGTATCTGGTTCCAACAAGACGGTGCCGCATGCCACAGTACATTAAATGTTAGGGAATATCTTGAACATATGTTCCATGGAAATGTTATTCACAGATACTCAAATCTTTATTGGCCTGCTAGATCCCCTGACTTAACCCCCCTTGATTACTTTTTATGGGGTTACTTGAAACAAAAAGTTTACCAGAAAGGGCCGTTTCAAGATGTTAATCATTTGGAGAGGATAATTATAGTAACATGCCAAGAAATTTCTCCAGAAATGATAAAGAATGTATTACGTCAATTTGCCAAAAGAACGATTAAATGTATTGAACGAGAGGGTGGATATGTCGAGGCATTAGTGGAATGATGGAAAATTAAATTTCTATTTACTTCTATTATTAATATTATATTAGTTACACAACTTTTTTGTTTTTTCTTATTTACAAAATAAATGCACATGCATTCATTACGTGTTTAAATTGCGAAATTGTTGTATAGTTTTCTCCCACAATCAAAACAATTTCTATTTTCTCTTTACAAGTTAATAACCATACCATGTTTATGTGTCATATAAATTCTCACGCGTTTTGACAAACATTTCTAGCAAACAACAAATCATTTGTATGTCAGTGCATCCTAGATACCATGTAACTACAGTTAAATTTGCATTGTTATTGTAGGCAAAAATAGAAAAAATGAATTTTTCCATATAAATGGATGTAATGGCATATTTGAACGTAATTTTTAGTTCTAATCAACTTTTTTTAATAAAGTTGTTCGATATTCTCAAATATAAAGGTACTTTACTCTTGAGTAAAATTAATATTTTTTGATATACCTCGTATACAACTGAAAAAATTTAATATCTGATGATCGTATTTTAGATTTTAGAACATGCAGAAGTTTTTATAAAGAATAACTTTTTTGCCTAAAATTAATAATAAAAAAGTTTTCCATATGGTTCCAACTTAGTGAGACATATTGTATATTAACATAGGATCGTTTACTGTTTTTTAGTAAAAAGAAAAAGTATAATTGGTTTTGTAATAAACCTTTGTCTCCAGTTTCTTCAATCTCAAACAATTTGAAAAAATTGGAGCCCCTAGGAAATGAAAATAAGTTGCATGTATGTATATTTATATTAATCGGTTATTTAGGATATCGTTGGCTTAATCTGCAAAACCCGTAAGTCCACTTTTGGTCAAAATCGACATTTTGGTGCCATCTGTTGGGAAAAAAAAAAATCTATGAGTTAAGAAATTCCCAGTATCTCCAAGAGAATTGAAAACGTTAAAATGCAGTGATTCGTTTTCCACGTAAGTCCTAGTTGTTTGAAAACAAAACGCAAAACCAGTAAGTCCGCAGTTTCTGTTACAATCTATGGCGATGCATGCGTGCAGAGTGAATTTTATGCGAAATTGGCTGTGATAAATACATTTCATTGCGTAGCAGGCTTTATAACTGAAGGTAAGTTGACGTAATAATGTTAGTAACTAGTAGAGTCAAAGATTTTGATAGTTTTGGCTTTAATTGATAGTTTTAATCAGAAGTTGGACTTACGCGATATTCTTAAAATCAACTTAATAACATTTTGTTGTGGACTTACATAATTTTAGAGTACGTAAATTTTTACAATTTTTTTTTTTTTTGGACAACATGGCCAATTTTGGAAGTAGAACCCTTAAAATAATGGAAATGGTGCAAACAGATTCAAAAGCAGAAGAAATAAAGTGTACGAGAGTTTTAAACTCCAGCAACAACAATTTCCAAAATCAATTTTCGTCACTGTCCAGTTGTAGTTATCAAGATGAAATGTTACTTTTAGATATTCCTGAAATAACTGGACCCCTATTCAATAATGCAGACAATGGTATGAACTCTGACTTAGCTGAAAACCAAAACTTTCAGTCGATTAGCAATGACCAAAATGAATGTGATGTTATGAATGTTTTGGAATCGACTGAAATGGTTAACCACACTACAAAGACTGCCGAAAAAGACTTATTAGATGATAGAGATAAAAGTTTATTTAATAATAATACGTTGGTGTGGAAAAATGTTCAGGAACAAATATTAGAATATAATGCAGCAAAAGCAGAACAAAACCATGATCCGGATTTTGTACCTCAAGTTGAGTCCAATTCTGAAAGCGACTTGCACGAAGAAAGCGAGAATGAGAGCTCGGGGGATGAAGAGAAGAATGCAAATCAGAATTATAGATCTGCACCAAAAGCCGATGAAACAGAAGCACGAATATTTGATTACGTACTGGACAGCAACTCTCTTGAGAATCATTTATCAGAAAGACCAAAGAGAAAAAAAAGGCAATTTGTAGATGAAAAAGAATGGAGTGAAAAGAAAAGGAAGTTACATCGCGAGAAAGGAAAAGAATATTATGGCAGAAAAAAAATTAATAATAAGTGGATTTACGACGTACACAAAAAGGAAAGAAAATTAGGAAATCCTTGTCACTGCAAACTCTCGTTGAAGAATAACTGTGTTTTGAAATGTCGAGACTTTTCTGAAGATGAAAGAAAAAGTATATTCCAAACATTTTGGTCCGACATGACCTGGTCCGAAAAAAAAATTTACGTGTCGTTTTTAGTAAAATCTAAAAAGGTTAAAAGACACAGAAACAGAAAAGAGGCGGGTGTATCTAGAAGAACAGAATCCTTAGTGTATTTTTTGCGACGAGGAGATGAACGTGTAAGGGTTTGCAAACAGATGTTTTTAAAAACTCATGACGTAAAGGAAAATATGATTTTAGACTGGTTAAAAAATAAGGAAAAAGGTAACTCTGTACCAATTGAGGTGCCAATTGTCAAAGATAATACAGGGCGAGATAAATCTAATACTCGTCGATACCAAGACCTAAAATTAAACTTAGAAAGATTTTTCAACGAGTTGCCTAAAGTTGAGTCACATTATTGTCGTTCGTCATCGAAGAAACTATATCTAGAACCAATTTGGCAATCCAAGTCATCAATTTATAAGTTTTATAAGGAATGGTGCAGCAACAAACAGTACCGGTGTCTATCAATTGCTTCATTCAGTCATGTGTTTGAACAAATGAACTTGTCAATATTTCGACCAAAGAAAGATGAATGTGACCAATGCGTTGCTTTCAAAACCAAAAATATGTCAGATGAAATATTTAATCTTCATCAAGAAAAAAAGAAAGAAGCTAGAGAAGAAAAAAATAGAGACAAAGACTCAAACAACAGGGTGTTCTGCATGGACCTGCAATCAGTTTTATTATCACCAAAGTCAAATACTTCATCACTTTATTTTAAACAAAAATTAATGGTTCATAACTTTACGTTTTTTGACATGGCCACCAAAGATGGATACTGTTATCTGTGGCATGAGTCCGCTGGGGGTCTCTCAGCCAATGATTACGCTTCGATCATTTGTAAATTTATTACAGATAATATTTTTCCGAGCATGAAATCTGAAGAGAAGATAATACTGTACAGTGATGGCTGTACATCACAAAATAGGAATTCAACTCTGGCCAATGCGCTCATTAATTTATCGATGATTTTAGGTATAACAATAGAACAAAAATTTCTGGAGAAGGGCCACACCCAGATGGAAGCGGACTCAATCCATTCCACAATTGAACGAAAACTGCGCCGCACAGACATAAATGTACCAGCGGACTACGTAAATCTATGTAAAAGAGCTCGGGAAAAACCTAAGCCTTATAAGGTGTTTTATTTAAATTATGACTTCTTCAAAGATTTCCAGAAATTAGATTTCTTAAAATCATTGCGTCCAGGTAAAAGGGCAGGAGATCCTTGTGTCACTGATATACGTGCCATAAGATACCTACCCGATGGTTCCCTTTTCTATAAATTGAGACACCCGGAAAACTTTGTGGAACTGATGTACAGCCGAGTCAGTAAGGAAAAAAGAAAGGAATTGATGTGTCAAATAAATGAGCTTCCACATTTATATAAAGAACCGATCCCCATTAAACGTGAAAAATTTTTACAGTTGCAAAGCTTGAAGAAAAGTATTAAAAGCGATTATCACAGTTTTTACGACAATTTGCCGTTCAAATAATTTTATAATAATAATAAATAATTTTAGTTTTTGATTTAAAATTATATTCTCAACCATGCAAATTTCATTATTTTCTTAAATTGAATAATTAACAATGTTTATTTTTCTGTTTTGTGTTTCGCCTCTTTGTTCTAATAATTTTTGTGAATAAATAACCTTTTTTTAAATCTTGTTAATCCATTTTATGTTAAATAATAACGTGGCGTAAGTCCCATCTCTTACAAAAATCAACTGGAAAAAAGCGTAAGTCCATTTAAATATATTTCGGCATCCTTTTTTTTTTAATCGACCGTAAAAATAATACATAAATATAATACAATAAGACTTTCTTTCGCCAGATTTTAAATAAGAAAGATACTAAAATTTTGAAACGTTTTTTGTCTCTCCTGTAAAATTCCACATTATGGACTTACGTGTTTTGCAGATTAAGCCGACGATATGTTTTATTTTTGTGCGCGTTTATGTTTTTAGATGTCATTGTCGTCAGCAATAGATGATAGTGACAAATGTCCAAAATATATTCCAAGTAATTTGGAAAATCTGATAACCGAGGAAATTGAAGATGATTTAAGTGTATGTATATTTTGTCTAGTAATATACAGTATGTCCCCGTATTAAGTTTACAACTTGATTAATCCTAGAAACACGAATTGGTTTTGGTGGTACGGTTTGGGAGCGAGAAAAGGCGCTGGCCAGTACTAATTTAAAAGATACATTACATTAAGACTGGACACGTGGTTGTGTACGCTAGGGATGTGTGCAATGAGTCGAAAGATGAACTCGTAGAACGGAGCCCTGGCTTACCCATTTGCGTGCGTTTGTTTTGGAGATACTGTTTGGGAGCGAGAAAAGGCGCTGCTGGGCAGTACTAACGTCAAAACAGAGTCCATGTGTTAATGTGTATATTATTTGGACCGTGGGAATTCATTATATTTTTTTATTTAATTGCAATCCAGTATAAGTCACGACATTTATCAAAACTTTTACTTGTTGATTGTTTAGCTTAAATATTCATGAATAAGTATGTAACTAGTGTGTTTTGTAGAATATTTTCTGATTTAACTGTTATTATCGTTTTGATCATAACTACTGTATTAGTTTTTTTTTATTATTATCATAACATGCAAGGGTTTGATTTTGTACATAAATTTTATTTCGTTTGTAAATATACCTGTTTTGTTTTAAATTGATATCTTAATAAATTATGTTATAAGATATTTCTGTATTTTCATTTATTTTATCTGAGCTGGAGGCAACTTGAAAGCATTTACTTTGGAGAAGGAACATTGTTATTTTTTTTCTGTCCCTGAGAAAAAGTATCATTAGTGTCACCTTAAAACGGAGCTAGTGAAGTGTGAACTTGCTTAACCTACTTTTCTGCAGAAACTATAAGATCCTAGTCTAGCATAAGGCTTAGCACTAGGATATATGCCTGATTCTGCCCTAATTTAATATTTAAATAATTTAAATAAATTTACATAACTGTTAATTTTCAAGAGTCATAGCAATATGTTAGTAAATTCTAATAAAACTGTGAAATATAGCCAAATGTGTTATTCTCGACAATTAAATTAAATTAAAAAGCGTTTGAAATTTGTTATTCCGAAATATACCCATGCTTAGACTAAATAGATACAAACATCTTCAACAAGTAATTCGCCATTTTTGGGATAAATGGTACAAGGAATATTTAAGTGAACTACAGATTAGAAGAAAATGGAAAGGAAACTTGGACAATCTCAAGATTGGATAACTAGTGTTAATTAAGGACGACAACCTTCCACCATCAAAATCGAGCAGAGTGATACGTCGACATCCGGGCAGAGACGATGTAGTGACAGTGAAATGCTGTGGTAGTGAAATGAAACGACCAGTTAGCAAAATCTGTGTAATACAGCATGATGATGAAGGCGACATCCTAACGGGAGAAGAAGAAGAAAGAGAAAAGATTAAAGACCCTATCCATAGCACTACTATCCACAGTGGCCGTAGTGCTTATGCCAGCTTATGTTGTGTTTACGTATTCCTTACGTGTGAACGTAAGAAATACATAAAGTTGAAATAATTTCAACTTTATGTTTTTCTTATGTATAATTTTAGTAGAATAAGCTTTCTGAAGTTTCACAACTAAACCGCTTGGCAATATTATTATAAAAAAAGCGCGAGAAATAGATAGAATAAGATGCGTCCGATTGGAAATCTGCCAGACGAATTGGAAGTGTTTTTCGTGTTTATTTGAAAGTGTGTGTTTTTATAAGACTTTTTGGATAAATAATATAATTTAATGTATATGTCGTATAATAAGTTTCTGCAGTAAGTAGCATGTATTCCCTATAACTTAATATCTGTTGGTGGTTGTTTGTATACTTAGTAATAATTATATTTAATCAAGCTGATGGAAAAGGGTCATGTAGATGTAGAACTTTTAATTCAGCTGGTGAGAGCTAAAGAATTTTTATATAATAAGGCACATCGGGGCTATAAAGATGTCATAATGAAGAATAATACTTGGAAAGAAATAGCAGAAACTCTGAAATCCACAAGTATTTAACATTCATTATATAATTATATAATTATTACATCATTATTTTATGAGATATGATTCGAAAGTTAATTGTTCACAAATATCTGATATGGTAGAGTACTATCCAGATGTACTGTCTTATAATGATGGTAATATTCTATAATTTGAAACGCTTTCCGTATTAGAAAGTCGTGTGGTGGCCACACCTCATTTTTACTATAGATGAGACTTCGTAATATGATGGTAAATATTTTCTCAGCATTATTCCTGCTCCTTTAC
This sequence comes from Amphimallon solstitiale, assembly GCA_963170755.1. Classification (NCBI taxonomy): domain Eukaryota; kingdom Metazoa; phylum Arthropoda; class Insecta; order Coleoptera; family Scarabaeidae; genus Amphimallon; species Amphimallon solstitiale. The sequence goes on along the minus strand of OY720677.1, from coordinate 76,869,395 downwards.
ACATACATAGTACAGACGCAACCATCATGGCTATCAGATGTGGCGAATGTGATAAAAAAATAGACAGATACGAGGATTATTTAATGTGTAAGAGTGTGTGTGCACTGAATTTCCACGTAAATTGTATTAATGTGACTACAGAAGAGTTCTTGAGTTTAAGAGAAACTGGGGAAGTTCGAACCTGCAGTTGTAAAAACTGTTCTAAAGAATGCGACAAGAGTGCAGGAACAAACGTTTTAATCGACACAAAAAGTGATCCTGACCATGTACGAGATATGGATGCCTATATAGTTATAAAAGTTAACGAAGCTATTCAAATGTTGACGAAAGCAATCATTAATCCATTAAAAGCTGAAATTTCTAATTTGAATATACAAAACAAATTACTAGCTGAAGAAATAAAATTACTTAAAATAGGCCCTAAACAAAAAAGAGATAAAGTAAACACAAATTCTGAAAAGAAAGATAGAACTACGAGAAGGATAGAGATACCAAAGCCACATGTTGATGTCGAGACGAGTATAGTTGACAAAAAACCAAAGAGCAATGAACCTGAAAATAAACAACCCGAGCAAGAAAATATCGATGGTTCTGCACGATGTATTGAGATACGGAACAATAACTATAGCAATGACACGAGTGAGACAAATAAGAGCAATGGAAAATCAACAATTGTTACACAGATGGACTCGGAAAATGAAGGATTTGAAACAGTAGTTAGGATAAAAAAGAAAAATGAGACAGTTATACAGGGAGCTGCAAAGAATAATCTAACAATTAAAGCGATTGATAAACAAGCACACTTGCATATATACGGTTTCATACCGTCTACGACTGAAGAAAATTTGTGTGATTATTTGCTAACTCAAAGCATTAAAAACATAAAATGCGAAAAAATGCGTGCTAAACGGCCTGATGAGTATGCTTCATTTCATTTAATATGTAAAGCGGAAGATCTAGCTCGAGTTAGGAATCCAAACATTTGGCCAGTTGGCATTAAGAAGGATCGTTTTTTCTTCAATGTAACACAGAGGAAAAAAGAAAAATAAGTGATGTAACAGTTATGAACTTAAATATACAGTCTGTTCATAGAAAAATTGATCAACTACAATTTTTTGTAGCAGATAATAATGTGGACGTTGTCTGCCTTACTGAGCATTGGTTAACCTCCGATTTAGTAAAAATTTTTAACATAAAAAAATATAATATATGTGCTTTTTCCTGCAGAAGAAACTCAAGAGGTGGCGGAACTCTCATATTGACTAGAAACAATTTGGAGAGTGCTGAACTGCCAGAGGTAAGTGAGTTTGCAAGAGAGGGACATCTAGAATTATCTGCTACCTCTATAAGCACGATGGAGACAGTAGTAATATCTCTTTATAGGCCGCCATCGGGTGATTTGAATCTATTTAAAGAATCTTTGACTGAAATCCTTACGAGGATTTCTGAAAAATATCCAAAAAAAAAATCATTCTTGCAGGAGACTTTAATATAGACTTAAACAAGGATAACAAAAATAAAGACGAACTGATTGAAATTTGTAGCATGTTTGGTCTAAAACGAGTAATGTATGAAGCCACGAGGGTTAGTGATATGTCAGCATCATGTATTGATAACATCTTTGTTACTTCACACAATAGTATGGAAACAAGAACAGTAGAGACACATATGTCAGATCATCGAGCTCAAATTGTTAGGTTTAAAAATAGGGATAACCACTTTAAAAATTACAGCGTTAGAATGGTTAGAAATATAGACGAGAATCAGATTAAACTATTTAAAGACATGTTGTCTTGCATCACGTGGAGTGATTATTTAAGTCAGGGTAGTGCTCAGGATAAGTATACTATGTTTCATAACAATTTTATGGCAGTGTATAATGTCTGTATCCCTGTAGTCGAAAAAAAAATATATAAAAATTTCAATCTTCAATACAAAACTGAAGAAATAAAAAATTACAAAAACAGTCTTGATGCTCTATATACGATGTTTGAGGTGACAAAGGATATTCAACTATTGGAAGTATACAGGGAGCGCAAGCTGCACTATAAGCAATTGATCAGCAGAGCAAAGAGGGAACAATACGAAAATTATATTACCACCTCTGAGAACCCGCAGAGGGCGGTATGGCACATAATTAATAGCGAGTGCGGTAAACAGAAACCTGACTCAAGACAGTGTGCGGAACTTACATCGGAAGAGCTTAACGATTACTTTATCAGTATCGGAGAGACTGGGATCAAGCAAATTGATAAATCGAATGTAGAAGTTGGTGCTTTACTTGGCAACATAAAAAAAATTTAGTCAACTCATGGTATCTACACGCAGTAGATCTGGAAGAGATTAGAAAAACCATACGTGGCTTGAAGAGCAAGAGGAGTAAGGATATATATGGCGTAAGTGCCGATTTACTCAGAGAGGTTGCGGACGAGCTCTCTGAGCCTTTGTGGCTTTTGGTAAATTCGTGTTTTGAGGAGGGAGTATTTCCTTCAGAACTGAAACTGGCCAAGGTGACGCCATTGCTCAAGAGGGGAGATCAAACGAAAGTTGAGAATTATAGGCCGATATCTCTGTTGCCTGCTTTATCAAAAATTTTCGAAACACTTATCAAAAATAGACTTGTCTCCTTTTTCCAGAGATGGAACTTACTGTCAGAAGCACAGCATGGGTACAGGAAGGGAAGATCGACACTTACAGCTCTGATTGAGTCTGTTGAGGCAGTACTGACTGCCAGGGACAACCGTAAGGCAACTGACTTGGTATTGTGTGATATGAGCAGGGCTTTTGATACGGTTCCACATGATATACTGTTGCACAAGCTATATTATTATGGAGTGAGGGGCGTGGCGTATAATTTATTAAGGTCCTACCTACAAGACAGAAGACAAGCAGTTAGCTGGAATAATAGGACAACGAAACCACGGCTTGTTAAGTATGGGGTGCCTCAGGGTTCGATCCTTGGGCCTGTTCTCTTTATTATCTACATTAATGATTTACCAGCAAACTTGAGCGACTGCAAAGTGTGTCTGTACGCTGATGATACCTCCTTTGTTGTAGAGAGCGCGGATGTGCCTTCAGTGGGAACAGCAAAGGACCAACTGACTTCAATGAAAACATGGTGTGATGTGAATAAACTGAAAATAAACGAAAGCAAAACCCAAACGATTTCCTTTTCGGGAAACAAGAGTGGCGCTGCGGTTCTTTTTTTGGGGTTGGTTGTGGATGACGGACTATCCTGGATAGTCTATAAGAAAAATAAAACACTTGGTTGGTCGTGGTGCGGCAAAATTGACTTATTATGCCAATTTCCATAATATGGCGACATATGGTTTATTGGTGTGGGGCATGGCCCCAGAAGCGCAGAGAGTTTTCGTGCTGCAAAAGCGTGCCGTACGGACCTTGTGTGGACTTCAATACAGTGACTCTTGCCGTCGAGATTTCGCGGAAGAAAGAATAATGACACTTGCGGGTGCATATATCCTATGTGGCGTAAAGTTCGTCCATACAAACAAGATTCGTTTTAAAAAACATTCAAACATACATGACCACATAACAAGGAATAGAGATCACCTGGTGGTGACCCACTGTCGTATAAAGCAAACCCAACAATCGGTGGACTACTGGGGTCCAAAATTGTACAATAAATTGCCGGATGCCGTTAAGGCTCTGCCGCCTGACAATTTTGCAAGAGCGGTTAAAAAGCTACTGCTGGAAAATGTGTTTTACAGTGTGGACGAATTCCTGTTACATAGCTTTGACTAATCGCTGTCTTATTTTAACATGTTATATTTATACTTACATTTTTTTGTCTGTATATTGATTTATTTATTGTATTGTATATGCAGTGTTACTGCTTGTTTGTATTTTCTTATTTTGACGTGTCCTAGTTTTTTTGACTAAAATAAACAAACAAACAAACAAACAAACATACCATCACCTAAAATAAGTATTTTCCTGCTCCGAATTGCGTTCTGTGTATAAAAAAGAATATTTAATAGCTTTATTTATAATATTTAATTTGTAACGGGCTTTCATGTAATAGCCTTTTACTATGGGAATGTATATATCCTGAAATATTAATTAATTAGTTTAATTTTATTGTTTTGAAATTATTCCGGCCGATAGAAATTTGTAATGGTATTGAATCGTCGTCTTTAGTTCATACTTTGGGCGTGTCGGTTGCTAAAACGATTCGACTATAGTAGTAGATACGTGTATTGAACTAAACAATTTAATTTCTGTTAGTACGTTCATTAATTCTTAATCAAAAACTATATAAGTCGACAATACTCTTCACATGTTTCAGGCAATGGAATCCACTATTAAAAATTACGCGAAGGATGATACAACTTTGAAGGATTGCGACATTAATATCACTATAATAATGAGTTACGGAGACGGGAACCATAATACGTACGTTCAAACTTCGGATGATGGACAAATTACTGTTGAATGGATAATAAATCAGTGCAGCAACAGAGGAACTGCGGCTATTTGGCTGGAAAACCGAAAATTTTTATTTTTCAATGTTGCCGGTGCGTATTAGACATAAATCATGAATTGGTTAGGCTTAATGATTTATTCTATTTATTTATATTTTTACTTTCTGACTCTTTTGATTCATAGATTTTCAAATGTAATACATCGGAAGTTATTAATAACTAGCTGTTCGTAGCCCGGCGTTTTCGGCATCATTCTATAGATAAATTAAAACTTGCTTTGTGTTTTCACATAAACTGAAACTCACCAAATTTCTGTGCGAAATAAGTCTGAATCGCTTAAAAAATTAACAACAAATGGATTAAATAAATAAACGTCCGAAATGAACGATCGGAAAACTGACGGCCACAATTCTTTTCTCTCAGAATCACTTACTCACTCAACAGTCTACATGTTCGCTATTGTATAGAACAATGAAATAAAAAAAATACATTCATACACACAGCCGGTGATCTGTATAGCGAAGTCGACAGTGTGTGTGTATGACGCGCTGACTGTGTGTCTTTCGTTTCCTATAGAAATGGATGTAATTTCATGCAGTGTTAATTTTTTAATACTTTGCTATACATTTTGGAAAAAAATATGATCACAACCTTCCACACAACATAAGGAACACACACGCAAAATTTTATCAAAATCAAAAATTATGTATTATGCGAGTCTAGAAACAGTATCTAGTATGTCGAAACCTATCCTAAAGTACACAATCACAGAATAATAGAAATACTTGTAGTTTTCTATAGTGTAATGGCAATGATTAATGTACGACAAACGTAAATACTCCAAGTATAGCTACACGAATAAGGTGGAGGCCTTGGAAATTGTTACAGAAGAGAAGAACGACGTTTATCGCTCAATTTTTGTTTAACACTTGTCAGAGCAACTATTAAAATTATTAAAAAATTTGAACGAAGGAGAATTGAGTTTTTTTTAGTTTTATATATAATAATAGCTGAGTAGTCATGGCAACCAAACGACCCGAAAAATCGACAAAAATCAGCGTCGCGGGGCGCAAAACTCCTCTCTGGATACGCGAAATTGAAAGCCGTCCTTTGGCGTGAATGTACGGGGGACCTGGAAGGGTTCCTCGACGGAGAGATTTTCCTTCTAAGTGGAGCGTGTGCAGAGATATCGCCCGTTGAAGAGGAGCGTGCATACGGTGTTTTAACAGCAAAATGGCTTACGTCATCATGACGATGCACGTGACAATCAAAATATCCCGAACAAACGTCAAACTTGCAGGCAAACTCAGTTGTGTCCAGAGAATCACTTTAAGCGTGAAATACGAAATTTTGAAGGTTGCGAGCGCCCAACAAGACCCGGGGTTTTAAAGAACGGGCTTCTCAGGATCTTTCACATGCTTATTTCGAGTCGACAGACGCACGCAAACAAGGGCACGAGCACTTTCAAATTCGTTTGCAGAAGGATTTGGTAAGAAAAATGGCCGAAAACGTCGCAGATTCAATGTGCATGTGATTCAATGTATTACGGTCGGGCGAAAAATATCAGATTAATTTATCCGGTTCGGCATCTCAATCTCGACATAATACACCCGCTCCTTGACTTAACATTTTTATAGATATACAGGTCGATTGTTCTTTTCATGATTATATATTTGAATTATTAAAATACGTTAATTCCAGAACGCGTACGCCCAGTTTCCTTAATGGGGAAAAAGATCGCTTTTAACATTTATGTGCCCTTATGACAACGATTACGCATACATGCAGAGTGGGCGGAGCTATTTGAAATTAATTTCTCTCTTCTGATTAAAGTAAAATTCGGCACTTGGGAGTCTTTGTGGTATCATTGATCGCGTATCCAAAGTCGAAATGTCAAAAAAAAAAAATGGCCGAAGGATTTTTTGAAAATTGACGTATAAATGTGAAATTTTAGATACGAGGGTGTCTCTTAATTCGCCGATCACAAATCCAAAATCAAAATGTCATAAAAAAAAGAAAATGGCGGAAGAATTTTTTGAAAATTGACGTATGAATGTAAAATTTTAGATACGGGGGTTTTGGGGGGTCGCCGATCACGATTCCAACGTCAAAATGTCAAAAAAAAACAAAATGGCGGAAGATTTTTTTGAAAATTGACGTATGAATGTAAAATTTTAGATACGGGGGTTTTGGGGGTGGCCGATCACGATTCCAAAGTCAAAATGTCAAAAAAAAAAACAAAATGACGGAAGATTTTTTGAAAATTGACGTATGAATGTCAAATTTTAGATACGGGGGTTTTGGGGATCGCCGATCACGATTCCAAAGTCGAAATGTCAAAAAAAACAAAATGGCGGAAGATTTTTTGAAAATTGACGTATGAATGTAAAATTTTAGATGCGGGGGTTTTGGGGGTCGCCGATTACGATTCCGAAGTCAAAATGTCAAAAAAAACAAAATGGCGGAAGATTTTTTGAAAATTGACGTATGAATGTGAAATTTTAGATTCGGGGGTTTTGGGGGTCGCCGATAACGATTTCAAAGTCAAAATGTCAAAAAAAAACAAAATGGCGGAAGATTTTTTGAAAATTGAGGTATGAATGTAAAATTTTAGATACGGGGGTTTTGGCGGTCGCCGATCACGATTCCAAAGTCAAAAGGTCAAAAAAAAAAAATGACGGAAGATTTTTTGAAAATTGACGTATGAATGTAAAATTTTAGATACGGGGGTTTTGGCGGTCGCCGATCACGATTCCAAAGTCGAAATTTCATAAAAAAAAACAAAATGGCGTAAGAATTTTTTGAAAATTGCCGTAGGAATGTAAAATTATAGATACGGGGGTTTTGGGGATCGCCGATCACGATTCCAAAGTCGAAATGTCAAAAAAAATAAAATGACGGAAGATTTTTTTGAAAATTGACGCATCAATGTGAAATTTTAGATACGGGGGTTTAGGGGGTCGCCGATCACGATTCCAAAGTCAAAATGTCAAAAAAAAACAAAATGGCGGAAGATTTTTTTGAAAATTGACGCATCAATGTGAAATTTTAGATACGGGCGTTTAGGGGGTCGCCGATCACGATTCCAAAGTCAAAATGTAAAAAAAAACAAAGTGGCGGAAGATTTTTTGAAAATTGATGAATGTTTGTGGAATTTTGGATACGGGGGTGTTTGTGGTCGCTTATTACGTCTTCAATTTGGCGATTCTTCGGAACGTGATTGAACAGGGCTTAAATTTAATACTCCATTTTTTCTTAACGATAGTAGATTCGCAAACATCAGAATCGTATTGTACACTGTCTCAATGAAAATGTTGCGCTTATTGAGCTCATTGTTTCTTTCGATACTTTCACATGACTTATGTTTAACATTAAGTTACCTTCCCCGCTCTTGAGTGTGTACCAGTTTGTGTAAAAAACAGTTCGAGAAGAATTTTAAATAAAATATACCATTGGCTCAACAAAATATATGTAGGGGTGCTTAAAAAGTGGACATTCTAAAAAGCGTCATGCCAGTGATCGCTTTTTTACAGGAAAAGCGTTTCAATAGGGCTCCAATTTAAAACTCGGGCTTTTTACTTTTATTATTATTTCGTGCTCCTTTTTCAACGATAGTGGATTTTGAAAAGGTTGACGGGCATTTACACTTTCACATCAAAATAGTACTGTAAACTGTCTTAATGAACATGTTGGGTTTTTTGATCTCATTGTGTCTTTGGATACCTTAACACGACTTATGTTTAACATTAAATTAGCTTTTTCGCTCTTGAGTGTGTACCGGTTTGTGTCAAAAACAGTTCAAGAAGATTTTTAAATAAGATATCCTATGCTTCAATAGGGCTTAAATTTGAAACTTGGCCTTTAGACTTTTATTATTATTTTGTGCTTTTTCCTTAACGAGAGTAGACTTCGAAAAGGTGACATGCTTTACCACTATCACATCAAAATAGTATTGTAAACTGTTTTGATGAAAATGTTGTGCTCTTTGAGCTCATTGTTTCTTTGAATACCGTAAAATGGGGCGAAATTGACTTTGTGGGGCGAAATTGAAAACTATATCCGACTCCGATATTTTTTAATTTAGCGCGTTAGTCGTTGTAGTTTATACAGCAGGCAACCTGTAGACCTTTAGTCTTATTGACGGCCAAGGCGTGTGTGTGCCTCGTGGTGCTAAATTTCGTTATTTTGTGAAAAAATACCGCGATTAAAAAGCTGTGAACACTATCTACATTTTCGATTGGCGGAGAACTATTGAAGGTACGTTAAAAATTAAACCACTTTGAACTTATTTTGCACCATGAATGTAAGTATGTGTCTTTCATAACCTATTTGGTGTAGATAATTTCAAGGTCCCTTCACTAGCAAGGCGGTAAATTTGAAATATACACCGTGGGGCGAAATTGTTCACAATGGTGGGGCTAAATTGATCGTTTATTTTAATGTAAGTTATGTTGCTTATAGGTATATGTTTTTTCTTTATTTAAGGGGTTTCAAGATGGTAAGAAATTAAAAAAAGAAACTTGGAGCGAGGAATTATAAAAATTATGACCCAGAAAATGTAGAAAAACCTCTCGAGAAAGTTATAGACCATCGATGGAGTCTGGGAAAGGCTGCTAAAATATATAAAGTCCCATATGGCACCCTAAATAATAGATATCATGGACTGCGTATTAACAAAAATGGTGGCCAGTCGGTGTTTTCTAAAAATGAAGAAATGTCTTTTATTGAGTCTATCACTATTTGTGGAGACTGGGGGTTTCCCTTGACTATTATGGACATTAGGCAACTTGCAAAAAACTATCTAGATAGCCAGGGCCGCACTGTGGAAAAATTTGATCATAATTTGCCGGGTAGAGATTGGGTATATTCTCTGTTGCACAGGTATAAAAACATAGTATCCCATAAATTAGCAGCAAATATTAAACGAACTCGTGCTGATGTGTCAAGAGAAATTATAGTTGAATATTTCGAAAATCTGAAAGTAACATTAGAGGGAATTCCAGCGTCAAATATATTCAACTATGATGAAACCAATTTGCAAGACAATCCGGGACAAAACAAAATGCTGTTCCGTAGAGGAACTAAATACCCAGAACGCATTTGTAACTTCACTAAAAGTGCAACATCAATTATGATATGCGGTTCCGCTTCGGGAGTGCTCTTGCCGCCTTACGTGATTTACAAATCAGAAAAAATGTGGGTGCAGTGGACTGAGAAAGGTCCAAAAGGGCTACCATGCTGTGATGCAAGGTGCTGCTCAACAGGTTCCCGTTATACCCGGACGCATCACGGTTGGATGGATGCCCAAACTTTTGGAGATTGGTTTATTTCTTCCTATCTACCGCATGCCAAGAGACTGGAAGGGCGAAAAGTTTTATTAGGCGACAATTTATCGTCTCACTTCACGAATGAGGTACTAAAGCTATGTGCAGAAAATAATATATCATTTGTTTGTCTCCCGAAGAATTCCACTCATCTAACGCAACCCTTGGATGTTGGATTTTTTCGGCCATTCAAAATTGCTTGGAGGGCTGGTTTGACTAGATGGAAAGCTACAAATAAACTTGCGGCATCTATTGATAAGAAGGACTTTCCATACTTACTAAATGCGACATTGCTAGAAATGAATAAGAAGTTCGTTGATGGTGCTATACAAAAGGATTTGATATCGTCCTTTAAAGCAGCTGGAATAACACCGTTAAATCCAGACGCCGTTTTGAAAAAAATTCGGTCAGAGAACACCAACGGTGTTGCCAATGAAGTCAATAATGTTTTGGTTGCTTATTTGCAAGGACAAAGGTTTACAGCCATGCCATCCAGACGCAATATTAAACGACAAAAACTTATGATAATGATAATTCAGATGACGAGCCAATGGAAGATATTCAGGAAGAAGAAGTAGAGTATATAACACCAGAGAAGAATAAAATCACGAAGGGAAACTTTGTGTTGGTAAAAGTATTGGGTGGTTCAAGGAAGAAAACAATCTATAGATACGTTGCAATAGTCCAAGGTGTGGCAGGTGACGGTGATATCGAACTGTTAGGAATGAAGTCTGTAGACAAACAAAGAAACATTTTCAAAAGAATTGAAAGCGACGAATTTACAGCTGAATTTTCAGATATAATAGCTCGGCTTCCGAATCCCAAATTGAAAGCTTTTGGTCAGCAAGAGGCATACTATTTTTCATGTAATCGATATTAAAGAAATATAGTTGTTATGATGTTTTCTGTAGTATATAATAGGTACTTATCTTCCTTTTCAAATAAAATCATCAGTTTATATTCTTGTAGTTTCATTTCACTTAAAATTTGACAAAAAAACATTAAAGTTAAACGGTTTTTTAATGATCAATTTCACCCCGAAAATGAAAAAGTTCTATAACTTTTTTGTCTTACAAAATAATCTGTTCGGGGTCATATTGATCGCATCTACATACTTTATACTTTCATTTTATACGATAATATCTATTCGATCAATTTCACCCCACTGCAAGTATAAAATTGATCACTTCTTAATTTATTTACGTGAGCCTAAAAAAAAACTATTTTTTGTTTTCACAAAATCTGATGGCCAAGCATTCTGTAACTACGCCCACTTGTGGAAAAATCACTGTTATATTGCCATTCTAAACGAAAATGGAGTAAAAAATAAAAAAGAAATGATCAATTTCGCCCCATTTTACGGTACTTTAACATGAATTATGTTTAATATTAAATTACCTTTCTCGCTCTTGAGTGTGTACAGGTATGTGTAAAAACGAGTTCGATAAGCATTTTAAATAAAACATACTATTGGCTTCACAAGATATATGTATATGCAGGGGTGCTTCAAAAGTTAATAAAATCGGACATTCTAAAAAGCCATGACTATGATTGCTTTTTACAGGAAACTGGGTTTTTTTTGGATCTTTGAGTAAAATGAATTTTAGGTTCATTTTTATTATTCTTTTGTGCTTCTTCATTAACGATAGTAGAATTCAAAAAGGTTGACATGCTTTTTCACTGTTACATCAAAATAGTACTGTAAACTGTCTTAATGGAAATGTTTGTTACAATTTTTTTTGTTGTATTTTATCCTTTAATGGATTATTTTAGTTGTCGTGGAATACGTAATTTATTTTGGATTAAATTTATGTCATCTTCCTACTACTACTGCCATCTGGTGTAGATTTGCTTAAGATTCCTATTGCACGCGTTCTGCCTTATCGCAGGTGTGTGTAACGTATACAGGCATTGTCGGGTAGATGGCGTACGAGGTTTTATTTAATAAATTTGTTACTTTTAATTTTTGCTAATTTCGTTTTAGAACTTCTTTTGGGCCTAGAGTTATGTAACAAATTATTTATAATTATTTTCCATTTTTCTATTGTCATTTGAACCTGCATTTATGTCGTACGTTTAAAATATTAGATTGGGTCGTTCGGTCTTTTAGAGCAATTGTCGTGTGCGTTTGAATGGTCGGGCTTTGACGGGTTAGAGTCTTTCTCTTGCACGTTAACGGTCATCGAGAAAGGTTTAAATACCACAAGAGCAGAAGCATTTTCCTTAGCCTACTTGAGAATGTTGTAGAGTTTTGAAGTTTTATCGTTTGTAATCGCTTACAAAAGCGGATGTTATAGTACTTCTCAAGTGTTATTATTGGATTTTGGCGTTTTTGATTGAATCTTGCGAGGATATTTTCTTCTTGGCTAGGAATTGTTTAATTGCTGTAAGTATAATTTTCACGTGTTTGACCGGTCTTAATTTGTGTTGTTTCTTTATTTAAATATAGCTGCTAGTGTTAGTGCTGGCCTAGACCTCATTTCAGCACTTTTGTTGGGGTTAAGATTTAAGAACCACGTGCTTGGTTATCGTACGGTTCCAAGGAAATTGATTGCTGGATCTTGCGGTGAAGACATAATTAAGGTACAGATCAATGGGATACTGTAGCCTTCATACGCTAATTTTCTGAGATGTCGTTAGCCGAAGATAAGAGAGCAGATTTCTTGTAACGTGTGGATCCGTAGAAGGTATCATGTTTGGTAGCTGTGGATGTCACTTCTTTAAGGTACTGTGACTATGTAAATTTCTCTGAGATTACCCAGAGTGTAGAGTTTATTGATTAAACAATTTTGGTAGAATTTATGTCAATATCGTGTACTTTGAACAGTAAATTTCAATTTTCCGGCCTAGCTAATTAATTAAGTAATCGTAATTTTCCTATTTTAACTTCTGGTGGCATGTGAGCCTTTATGTTTTGAATTAAATAAATTAACGTAGTTTTATTAATAACAGTGACTTCAATTTGGAGGTTACTTTGTCATTTTTTTTTGGAGACGTTACGTAGCCTTTTTATTTTTGGATTCAGAAATTGAACTAAATTTTGGATGTGTATGGGCAGTATAGCCTCACATCTGTCTTGTGTAAATTGCTTAGATGTTATTTAATGCAATTAGTCAACGATTGTAATTTATTTTATATAATCTCGTAAGAAATTATTGAATTTAATCTAATCACATTTACTTATGTAAAGCATAGTTAACTAGCGCTAATTTTTTTATAGAATTAGATACTTTACAACTTAGAGTCTGCACTCTAATGTCGAATAGATTGTCGGTTGCCTCTAGTATACAGAGTGTTTTATTTTTGTGTTGACGTGTTGCAAATCACGATCAAACTGTTCGACTTTGGAGGGACTTCTGGCAAGTTGCCTTATAACTGTGTGCTTGTAAGAATATTGTTGGTTAATCAATTTTAATTTTAAGATTGTTTCTTGTGTTCACCATTTTGAATTTCTTAAATTTTGTAATTGTACGTCATTGATAATTTTGAATTGTGGATCACCTTGGGTGACCATTTAAGTTTTAATTAATCCTTCAGACTTTTATACTGGCAACTGAGTTGCGCTTGCGATTTACTTCATTGTTTTTTTTTTCTTCTTGTTTAAATATCTCTTGGAAATCAGAGATTATACAATATAACCGGATTTGTACAGTGATTGAAATGAACTGTGGAGACCTGAATTAAAATTTCAATAAACTGTTTGTTAAGTTTGAATGAGCGTGTGTTGGTCTTATTTTCTTATCACCTGGGGAGTTTTATATTGGATCTGGTCCGGGGTCTGAATATCTGTTGGGCTTAGCATATTTTTACGGATAGGCGCCCTGACAACTTAACCTTCGACTTAGTACGGTGTTCGAACTCGCCCTTCTCTGACTGTAGCTGGAAGCAGTGCTGACTCCCATATTTTACATCGACCCTTGGGGAAGTAAGAGGTAAGACTGAGTGTTATAAGTTGGTGCTTAATTAATAGACAAGCGTCCTCTTTAAATTTAAATAGAAGGTTAATTACCGTGGTGGTGTCTAACTTACTACCTTCTTGGAATTTGGGGTACCGAATTTTGGTTAGGGCCTTGGCCATTTATAATTTAATACAAGAGGGGGTAGCAAGATTTTTAGCGCCCAACGTGTGGGGCCTTGAAAAGAATTTCGTTTTTAAAAAAATAACAAAGGGTTTTAGCGGCCAACGTTGTGAGGCCTTTTTGAAGGGGAAAAAAATTAGTTTTTTTAATAAATCAAGAATTTTAGATTTTGGGAATTTCAGAAACTTTTGGGGCATTTTCAGGAATTAGTTAATTTTAGCATTGGAGACCTTGTCATATTTTTTTTTGTTTCGAGTAAAAGTAAAGTATATCCCAGCTTATATCACAGTTACGTCTTACGTTGTATGTGTGATGATGTATGTTTGATGTTTTAATAGTACCGATTGGACTTAGGAAAATTTTCGGCCTTTTGATATTTCTTGGGGAATAATTTCTTTTCCGTAAGCAATTCATTTCCGTATATTGTATAGTATCGTATTGTTCTCCAAGAATTTTTGATTATCTTATACTGATTTTTGATTTTCCCTCAGTATAATTATTTCGGGTGTTGCAAGTATTTTGGATAATAGGAGTACTGTCCCACACAGTACAGTAAGTAGACACTGGTATATTAGTGTGTATGCATAGTGTTCACGTATAGAAGTGGAAGTATTTTGATTTGTGTCAGTCAGTTTAAGATTGAATCTTTGACGTCTTAAATTAAATTCAATAACGTTGCCACATTGTATTTAAATTGTGGGAAGGAATTTATAGCGGAGTGTTCACTTATCGGGTATTTATTGTAGAATTTTGAATTTCGATTACGTTATAATGGATCTTAAGATAGAAATTAACAGACTGAATAAAGATGAGTTAGAGTACGAGTTAGCGAGATACGGTTCAACGAGTGGGGGTACGGTCGAAGAGTTGCGTCGTTCCTTAAGAGTTATGCAACGTTTTTGTAGGAATCCTGAAACTTTAGTACCTGTGTATCCGTTTACGTTCACTCAAGACGCTGACGCCCTTAAGGCAAAAATTGATGTTACTACGACAACCTTGGCTACTTTTTCGGATACGCGGACTTCATCAGCGTACAAGAAGTTGTCAACTTCTTTGGCTTGTGCTTTCGGTCGTGCGCAACGTAGTAAACCAACAACGGATACGGAAATTGAACAACGTGCACAACTTGGTTCTCAAATTTGTACTCTGGGGGTGCAATTAACCGTTAAGGCTAGAGCGGCTCGCAAAAGCACTATGGTTGGACAGAGCACAATTTTAGATTTAACTACCGGAGGACCGTTAGTAAATTTCGAGTCTGAAGAGTCATCTAGTGATGGGGAATCCGAACCTATTATAGCCAATCCGGTATCGCCTTTGAGACCTGTTCCTGTCGCGACGTGGGGACTTAAATTTTCGGGAAACCCTCGCGAAATGTCTGTGAACGCTTTTATAGAACGTGTGAACGAACTTAAGATCGCGCGTCATTCAACTGACGAAATTTTATTCAATTCCGCTATAGATATTTTTACGGGAGATGCCTTGATTTGGTATCGTGCTAATAAAGATTCCTTCTTTAATTGGTCTGATGTATTGGATGGTTTGAGGACTGAATTTTTGGCTCCCGATTATGATGATCGATTATTTGACGAGATTAAGCATCGAACTCAGGGTTCTCTTGAGTCGATTGGCATTTATGTTTCCGTGATGAAAAATCTATTCTCACGTCTATGTACTAATGTTCCTGAAGCTACTCAGCT
Organism: Amphimallon solstitiale; assembly: GCA_963170755.1. Lineage (NCBI taxonomy): Eukaryota > Metazoa > Arthropoda > Insecta > Coleoptera > Scarabaeidae > Amphimallon > Amphimallon solstitiale. The sequence goes on along the minus strand of OY720677.1, from coordinate 76,853,853 downwards.
TAAAATTATGCTGAAAAATCTTTTGCCATTTTATCAGACACAGTTTGGTTTAGTTGAAATCACGTCTATCGCTCAACTCTTAAAATGCGGTAAACAACTTGAAGCTCGCAGAATTTCAGTCGAAGCTTATGTTCCTCCTCCTACTCGTGGCAAATCACTTGAGCCAGACCTTGCTTGTGTGTCGGCACCTAAGGTTCCTGTGAAATGTAATGCTATGGAGGTTGGTACTTCTAAGACTTCTTTTCCTTTCAAGTGTTGGAATTGTGGAGTTGTGGGTCATCGTTCGGGTCAATGCTCACGACCTCGTAAGAGACATTGCTTCCGTTGTGGTAAACCAAATGTGACTGTTCCGTCTTGTCCTTCATGTTCGGGAAACGCTCGTCGGACGTCCTAAGTCGTCGTTTTGATAATTCGACGAATAGTAGACATAAGTATCAGATAGATTTTATTCTTGCGAACGCTCGTGGTGATAAACGTCCTTATTTAAATGTGTCAATCTTTAATCGGTCATTCTTGGGTCTTCTTGACTCTGGCGCCTCACGCACTATTTTAGGGGGTCCTGGTTGGAATACTTTACGTTCCATGAATATTCCATTGAAGTCAAAAATTACGGTATGTACTGTAGCAAATGGTCAGAAGTGTCGATCTTTGGGTGAGATTTCAGTGCCTGTGTGTCTTCGTGATCAAATTAACGTTATAGATATTTTGGTTGTCCCTTCTTTACCGCATACGTTGATCTTGGGCACGGATTTCTGGAAAATTATGGGTATTGTCCCTGACCTTCGACGTGGTGAATGGGTATTTTCGTCTGAACCTGTTTCGATTAGTACGATAGGAATTGAACATGTCCTTTCTGACGTTCAGCAACAACAATTAGATCAACTCATTAACAATCATTTTTCGAAATCGACCAAAGAATTAGGTTGTACCAATTTAGTGGAACATCGTATTGTTGTGAATGGTCCGCCTATTAAACAAAGATATTACCCTATTTCTCCTGCTATGCAGAAAATCGTCGATAAAGAGTTGAATCATATGTTGGCACTGGGTGTTGTTGAAAAGTCTAATAGTCCTTGGTCTTCTCCTATTTTATTGGTTCCGAAGAAAGATAAAACCTATAGATTTTGCATTGACTATAGGAAGCTCAATAAAGTCACGGAACGTGATGCCTACCCTTTGCCTTATGTAACGAATACCTTGGATAAACTTCGTGATGCTAAGTTCTTGACTTCCTTGGACATTAAATCCGCCTATTGCCAAATCCCTATTGAGGAGTCGTCTCGACCTTATACCGCCTTTACTGTCCCTAATCGGGGATTGTTCCAGTGTCGTCGCTTGCCTTTTGGTCTCTCAAATTCTCCTGCCGTCTGGATGCGCTTCATTGATCAGGTTTTAGGTCCTGAATTTGAACCGCATGTTTTCGTCTATTTGGATGCTATTATCATTGTTACGTCCACTTTCGAAAAACACTTGGAAATTTTAAGTGAAGTTCTTTCCCGTATAGAGACTGCGGGTCTCTCTTAATCGTGAGAAATGTTTATTTTGCCGTGAAGAGCTGAAATATTTGGGTTACGTAATTAATAAACAGGGTTTGTTAGTTGATCCTGACAAAGTTAAAGCCATTCTTGAAATTCCGACACCAACTTCAGTATCCGGTGTTAGACGTATTGTTGGTATGGCTTCTTGGTATCGTCGGTTCATACCAAATTTTTCTTCTCTCGTGGGTCCTTTAACAAATTTGTTACGTAAAAATCAACCTTTCCGTTGGGATCAGTCCTGTGACGAGGCATGGTCAAAAATCCGTCAACATTTAATCTCAGCTCCTATTTTGTCTTGTCCTGACTTTAGCAAAGAGTTCACTATACAAACTGACGCCTCTAATTTTGGATTGGGTGCTGTTTTAACTCAAAATATCGATAACGAGGAAAAAGTAATTTGCTATCTTAGTCGTTCTGTAGCGAAATGGTTCCTTTCCATTTCTAAGTACTGTTGAGTACCCTTCAGGAAGTCGCCGGTGGTTGAATACAAACACTTACATGGGTGATGTATGGATATATTTACAATGAATATATACAGTGGTACAAGTGCTTAACTTACTCGTACTGTAAAGACTACATCTCTACATAATAATTATAATTATCTCTTCATAATTATAATACTCTTAATCATTATAATACTGTTAATAATAATAATAGTAATGTCCCCTACTTTATATATGGACGTATGTTTATTGTATACTTAATATGTATATGTACAAGTAGTAAACAATACATTAAATGTTATTGTTTACCAATGAATGTTATTCCATAACATTCATTGAGATGCATTGTGCCTGTATAAGCATTCTTACACCGACCTTTCATTATACATAACATTACCTTGTCAAATAGGATAAGGTCTTCTTTCGTGTAATCAAATGACTATTTGTTTATACTAGCACGTCACAGTTCGCTTAATGGTGCGGAAAGGAACTTTTCGATTACCGAGAAAGAGTGCTTAGCAGTTTTGTGGTCGATTGAGAAGTTGCGTCCATACATAGAGGGTTCGCACTTCCGCGTCATTACGGACCATTATTCTTTATGTTGGTTAAATAAGTTACAATCTCCTAGTGGTCGACTTGCGCGATGGGCTGTACGTCTGCAGCAATATGATTTCGACATAATTCATCGTAAAGGTAAGGATCATGTCGTACCTGATGCTCTCTCTCGATCGGTTCCTGTCGTCGATTCTATTTCAATTTCCGTCATATCAACAGATAAGTGGTATCACAGACTACTTAGAGCAGTCAAAACGAATCCGGAGAAATATCCTACATTCCAGATAGCTAATGGTCAACTTTGTAAATTTGTACGTCCTTCTAACAAATATTTTGACAATGAGGATGAGGATTGGAAAATAGTAGTTCCTAAAGAACGTCGTTCTGAGATCATTTCGTCCTGCCATGATGTACCAACTTCTGGTCATCTAGGTATCTTCAAGACTCTTCATCGTCTTTAACAAAGATATTTCTGGCCTGGAATGGTTCATGATGTAATCCGTTATGTACGTCGATGTCCTACTTGCATCAGAAGTAAACCTGAGCAACGTAAACCTGCTGGTCGTATGGGAGGTCACTCTCTCATTGACAGACCTTGGGACGTATTGAGTGTGGATATTGTAGGTCCGTTACCGAGAACCAAACGTGGTTTTAGTTACATCCTTGTCGTGTCTGACTGTTTTAGTAAATTTGTGTTAACGTGTGCTCTTCGGAAAGCCTCGACTAATAGGATCGGAGAATTTTTGGAAAATCATGTATTTTTACTTTTTGGAACTCCTCGTAAGGTTATTAGCGATAATGGTGTTCAGTTTCGTTCTAGGGAATATCGTCAATTTTTAGAGAAATACAAGGTTAGTCCTTCGTATACGTCGTACTATCACCCTCAAGCAAATCCCGTTACGCGTATTAATCGTGTTATTAAGACTATGTTGGTATCGTATGTGTCCGATAATCATCGTGACTGGGACCTATTCCTTCCGAAAATATCTTGTGCCATTCGCACTGCAAAACATGAGGTTCTTGGTCATACTCCTTATTTCGTAAACTTTGGCAGAGAAATGTATCTTACTGGTGAACGTAACTTCCATACACCTGTGGATGACGAAAATGCCGTCGAAACGTGTCAAAGAAATCCGGAAGATTTTATGTGTCGATCTTCTAATTTTTCGAGACTCTATAGTGACATTAAGAACCGTCTACAGAAAGCATATGAGAAGTCTAAAGTTCGTTACGATCTTAGACATCGCCCTGTTTCCTTCCTGCCTAATCAGTTGGTTTGGCGTAAGAACTTTGTTTTGTCTGACGCTGCGAAATTTTATTCTGCGATGTTAGCAGATAAGTATATTGGTCCCTTCATGATTCATCGCCGTGTATCTAATAACTCTTATGAACTTAAGAATTGTGATGGGGGTGTACTTCCTGGTACATGGAGTGTTGAACATCTTAAAGCACAACCTAACGATGATTGAACTTTGCAAGTTTTGGTTTGCAGGTAGGCCTTAAGAATATACCTGTGGGTTTTATGCCTGGGCGTAAAAGGCGTCCCAAAAATTCTCTGTTTCCCCCGTTTCTTTTAACATCTTCAATTTTAGTTGTCGTGGGTTCGACGTATTTCCTTGCGTATTCTGATCTGGGATGTTCTCCCTATGTTTTGTCGATAGCCCACACAGCGACGATTGAATTGGGTGGATTAATTTCGTGTAACTCTGTATTGTTACTTTGAGTACCGTATAACTTACGTTAGTTAAGTTATTTTCGACTTCCGTGTAACTTTTATAGTTATGTATTTCGTACCGATTTTGACTTTTGTACCGATCTCGACTCTACCGTACTGATTTTGACGTTCCGTACCGAATGTGACTTTCGTATCGCTTACGATTAAGTATTAACGATTTTATGACTTCCGTACCGTATAGCAGTTCTAGAACCTTTACCATTTTGGGATTATGTTTCGTATCGTATGGTCTAGAATTTGCATTTGATAGTTATTCTATCGTGTTGTATGTGTCGTACTGACATTTTCCTTCTGATTAGACGTTTATTTGCGAAGGTATAAAGAAGAACGGTCTTTATTTGATAGTTCTCAGCCTTCCAAGGGTCGTGTCCTGGCGACTTTCTTTTTGCTATTGTTATTGTCAAAATGTTACCTCCAGGATTTGATATTGACTTTCGCCTTATGGCTTAATCGCTCGCCTTCAGCGTTTCAGTCGGGACAACGCCGGTCCAGACTTTAAACTCCTTTTTGCTATGTCTATTTTGTTGGCGATCTTCAGTTGTTGTGTTTCCGGAATGTACGTTTGTCTCGTGGACATGCCGTCCGTGTCTTTTAGTAGTTTCACCATTCTGTGCTGTACCCTATCTTTAAATACCTCTCCTTATTCCGCTTTGTATCCCGTATCTGTAGTAATAAACCCATTTTTAGTTCACCTTTTGTTTTTGTTTGTTTTGAGATACCGAGGGCCTCACCCAAAGTTCTCTTTTACCGTCGCGTGTCTGCAGAGTGTCGTTTCGGGGGTTGCCTTTCCCGCATCTTGGTCTATTGGTAGTATCTCTTCCTAATTCCTGTGCCTTCGACCGTCGTAAGGATCACCGCCGGCCGGGCACACCGTAACTTAAGCCGTCTACTCCATTTCCTTTTTGATGCTATCAGTGGTACTGGGCTGTCGGTTGGTCAGGTCTCGGGGCGCGTCTGTGCAGAATCTCGACACCCATGTTTTTTATTTTATTCCTCGTTAATTCCCGTACCGGCTGAATGCCGAAGGACCGCGTGGTGGTTTTGGTCAAGCGTTTGGTGATGCTGCGTTTGCTGTCGGACATGGTCGCGCACATTTGTCTTTCCTTTTTGCCTAGTCGTTGTCGACTGTTACTTGGTTCTATTGTATCGTATGTTATATGTTGTGTTACGAACAGTCCAGTTCCTGGTTTCATAACTCTTGGCTTAACGGTAATTTACAAGTAAATAACCTTTTGGGGTGAGGGAGGAATTTGTTACAATTTTTTTGTTGTATTTTATCCTTTAATGGATTATTTTAGTTGTCGTGGAATACGTAATTTATTTTGGATTAAATTTATGTCATCTTCCTACTACTACTGCCATCTGGTGTAGATTTGCTTAAGATTCCTATTGCACGCGTTCTGCCTTATCGCAGGTGTGTGTAACGTATACAGGCATTGTCGGGTAGATGGCGTACGAGGTTTTATTTAATAAATTTGTTACTTTTAATTTTTGCTAATTTCGTTTTAGAACTTCTTTTGGGCCTAGAGTTATGTAACAAATTATTTATAATTATTTTCCATTTTTCTATTGTCATTTGAACCTGCATTTATGTCGTACGTTTAAAATATTAGAATGGGTCGTTCGGTCTTTTAGAGCAATTGTCGTGTGCATTTGAATGGTCGGGCTTTGACGGGTTAGAGTCTTTCTCTTGCACGTTAACGGTCATCGAGAAAGGTTTAAATACCACAAGAGCAGAAGCATTTTCCTTAGCCTACTTGAGAATGTTGTAGAGTTTTGAAGTTTTATCGTTTGTAATCGCTTACAAAAGCGGATGTTATAGTACTTCTCAAGTGTTATTATTGGATTTTGGCGTTTTTGATTGAATCTTGCGAGGATATTTTCTTCTTGGCTAGGAATTGTTTAATTGTTTTAAGTATAATTTTCACGTGTTTGACCGGTCTTAATTTGTGTTGTTTCTTTATTTAAATATAGCTGCTAGTGTTAGTGCTGGCCTAGACCTCATTTGAGGAAATTGATTGCTGGATCTTGCGGTGAAGACATAATTAAGGTACAGATCAATGGGATACTGTAGCCTTTATACGCTAATTTTCTGAGATGTCGTTAGCCGAAGATAAGAGAGCAGATTTCTTGTAACGTGTGGATCCGTAGAAGGTATCATGTTTGGTAGCTGTGGATGTGACTTCTTTAAGGTACTGTGACTGTGTAAATTTCTCTGAGATTACCCAGAGTGTAGAGTTTATTGATTAAACAGTTTTGGTAGAATTTATGTCAATATCGTGTACTTTGAACAGTAAATTTCAATTTTCCGGCCTAGCTAATTAATTAAGTCATCGTAATTTTCCTATTTTAACTTCTGGTGGCATGTGAGCCTTTATGTTTTGAATTAAATAAATTAACGTAGTTTTATTAATAATAGTGACTTCAATTTGGAGGTTACTTTGTCATTTTTTTTGGAGACGTTACGTAGCCTTTTTATTTTTGGATTCAGAAATTGAACTAAATTTTGGATGTGTATGGGCAGTATAGCCTCACATCTGTCTTGTGTAAATTGCTTAGATGTTATTTAATGCAATTAGTCAACGATTGTTATTTATTTTGTATAATCTCGTAAGAAATTATTGAATTTAATCTAATCACATTTTCTTATGTAAAGCATAGTTAACTAGCGCTAATTTTTTTATAGAATTAGATACTTTACAACTTAGAGTCTGCACTCTAATGTCGAATAGATTGTCGGTTGCCTCTAGTATACAGAGTGTTTTATTTTTGTGTTGACGTGTTGCAAATCACGATCAAACTGTTCGACTTTGGAGGGACTTCTGGCAAGTTGCCTTATAACTGTGTGCTTGTAAGAATATTGTTGGTTAATCAATTTTAATTTTAAGATTGTTTCTTGTGTTCACCATTTTGAATTTCTTAAATTTTGTAATTGTACGTCATTGATAATTTTGAATTGTGGATCACCTTGGGTGACCATTTAAGTTTTAATTAATCCTTCAGACTTTTATACTGGCAACTGAGTTGCGCTTGCGATTTACTTCATTGTTTTTTTTTCTTCTTGTTTAAATATCTCTTGGAAATCAGAGATTATACAATCTAACCGGATTTGTACAGTGATTGAAATGAACTGTGGAGACCTGAATTAAAATTTCAATAAACTGTTTGTTAAGTTTGAATGAGCGTGTGTTGGTCTTATTTTCTTATCACCTGGGGAGTTTTATATTGGATCTGGTCCGGGGTCTGAATATCTGTTGGGCTTAGCATATTTTTACGGATAGGCGCCCTGACAACTTAACCTTCGACTTAGTACGGTGTTCGAACTCGCCCTTCTCTGACTGTAGCTGGAGGCAGTGCTGACTCCCATATTTTACATCGACCCTTGGGGAAGTAAGAGGTAAGACTGAGTGTTATAAGTTGGTGATTAATTAATAGACAAGCGTCCTCTTTAAATTTAAATAGAAGGTTAATTACCGTGGTGGTGTCTAACTTACTACCTTCTTGGAATTTGGGGTACCGAATTTTGGTTAGGGCCTTGGCCATTTATAATTTAATACAAGAGGGGGTAGCATGTTGCACTCTGAGTTCATTGTTTCTTTCGATACTTTAACATGACTTATGTTTAACATTAAATTACCTTTCTCGCTCTTGAGTGTGTACCAGTTTGTGTAAAAAACAGTTCGAGAAGAATTTTAAATAAAATGTACTATTGGCTTAACAAAATATATGTATATACAGGGGTCCTTCAAAGGTGTATAAAAGTGGACATTCTAAAAAGCGTCATGCCAGTGATCGCTTTTTACAGGAAAGGCGCTTCAGTTTAAAACTTGGGCTTTTTGCTTTTATTATTATTTTGCTGCTCCTTTATTAACGACAGTGGATTTCAAAAGGGTTGACAGATTTTTACACTTTCATATCAAAATAGTATTGTACACTGTTTTAATAAAAATGTTGCGTTTCCTGATCTCATTGTGTCTTTGCATACTTTAACACGACTTATGTTAAAACGTGGTGGTTTATTTATAAATAATTATTGATGAATTATTTGCGGCTTTTATTAAGCGGAACCACCATGCGTTAAGAAAAATATTTAGTTATAGATTCCAAAAATTTCACTGCTAACAGTTTTCCATCCATAGGCGGATGCACCTTGGGTTGCCTACACTCACACCTCGCTTCGTTGCAAGTCTTCTAATCAAAGTCGGTAAGCGGAAAATCTATGCAAGCGATCGAAATGTGTCAAATGTGATTATAATGACGACCTGTGCGTATGAATGAAATGAATTTTATTTGTGAATCCACTTGCTCGATTCGGTTAGCTTTCGCCGGGATTTGGTCGCAGGTAAGTTGTTTATCTTTTCTTTATCTTAATACAATTATAACAATGTCAAGTCAGGTCTTTTACGGGCGGTAAATGAAGGAAAAATATTGATATGTCAACAACGGATGATTTCAATCTAATTGTGTTTATTGTTAACAAAACAGATACGGATACACATTATATACAATTTACATACAAGTTTACAAATAATCTATATACATTTATGTCTTTGTCATTTGAGAAAGAAAACAATTAAGGTAAGTCTGCATACGGCAAAATAAAACATACAATAACAAATAATTCATAACTACCATTCTAACCTTATAATTTTAATAAACGTCACGATAGCTTTCATTACACGAATAATATCCTATTTCATCTTAAGAAATTTTGAAACTATTTCTCAACAAATACCCCGTCTTATACTAGAGATTGTAAAATGATTAACGGTAGGTTTACAGTCATTCTAAATAGAGGTAAATGAATTTAATTTTACGACGACACGAGATTCAATTGTTCGGCGTTTAAGTATTTTGTGCGTCGGAAAATATCTTTTATGTCGGCTCGCGGATCTGTGAAACAAATTGAATTATTAAGAACTATATCGGATATTTGTTCACACGGAAAACCTTATACAATACACGACAAGGTGGTCTGTATTATCTAAGATTTTTACAGGTAATTCTTCTTCTGCATACGACAATAGGTCTATGCAGAATCGGAACGGGTTGACAGGTCCTAATTGATCCACGACAAAGTAGGTCTGGATCAATTAAGATATACGGATGCCAGCACGATCACGACAAGTTGGTCTGATCGTCCGAGCAGGATAAAGGCGGGCGGGATTCTTTCTTTATCCTTTTCAGCACGGTCACGACAAGTTGGTCTGATCGGTCTGAACAGGATAAAGGCAAGCGGGAATCTTTCCTATCCTCGGTCGTTACTACCTCTTTTATATGGTCGGTTGATGGTAACAAGTATGCAAGAGTGGGAATCTCATACGTAGACGTGACGTCGAAACGCGCGAAAAATAATTGTAATGTGCGAATATTTTCCGATCGCGTACAGCGGAGAATTTAATAACATTTGGTAGATGAAATAGCATATTAAATCAAAATATATGTACATTATGTAAAATAATAACTCATAATCGGATGAATAAAATATCAAACATATTTAATATGAAAGTCGCAGGTCAGATTAAATATGTCATTAAAATAAATGACATTTTATTCATTTAATGAAGGGACTTCGTTACAATGTTTAACATTAAATTACCTTTCTCGCTCTTGAGTGTGTTCAGATCTGTGTCAAAAACAGTTCGAGAAGAATTTTAAATAAAATATCCTATTGGCCTAACAAAATGTATGTATATACAGGGGTGCTTCAAAGGTTTATAAAAGTGGACATTCTAAAACGCGTTTTTTACAAGAAAGGCGCTTCAATAGGGCTTAAATTTAAAACTTGGGCTTTTTACTTTTATTATTTTTTTGTGCTTTTTTCTTAACGAGAGTAGACTTCGAAAAGGTTGACATGTTTTTCCACTATCACATCAAAATAGTATTGTAAACTGTCTCGATGAAAATGTTGTGCTCTTTCAGCTCATTGTTTCTTATAATACTTTAACATGAACTATGTTTAACATTAAATTACCTTTCTCGCTCTTGAGTGTGTACAGGTTTGTGTAAAAAAACAGTTCGAGAAGCATTTTAAATAAAACATACTATTGGCTTCACAAGATATATGTATATACAGGGGTGCTTCAAAAGTTAATAAAATCGGACACTCTAAAAAGCCATGACAGTGATTGCTTTTTACATGAAACTGTGAAGAAACTGTAAGCGGACGCGAAAAAAGCGGTTCAAGCTACGAGAGATTGACGGACAGCTGAAAGCGGACGCGAAAAGGCGATTCAAGCTCTACTTTTGTACTCTTCATAAATATACATAGAATGCATAATTTACGACATATTTGCAAAAAATCGTTATTCGGTAAGAGTAAAAGTGATACTTCCGGTCCGAATTTTGAAATTTTTTTTATACAAAAGATATTGGAAATTAAGTTCTAAATACTTTTATATTCATAGCGTACCTGTCTAAAAAGCATGACTTGCAAAATATTTGCAAGAAACTGATTTTCGAAAAGAGTAAAAGACTTATTTCCGGTAGGAATTTCGAAAAACCTTTTTATTAAAATTGTTCACAATTTCAATTTTAAGTACATATGAATTCTTTATAAATTTGTTTAAACTTAGTAATTCACGAAATATTTGAAAAATTCGATTTTTTCATTGAAGTAAACTACTACTTCCGGTCTGCTGATTTTGCTCAAAATCTAATCAGTTCTCAAGAGGGCGATTATATTCGTAAATACAAAATTTGGAATTGATATGTGTAGCGGTTTGACCGCTATCGCGGTATACATAGAATGCATAATTTACGACATACATATTTGCAAAAAATCGTTATTCGGCAAGAGTAAAAGTGATACTTCCGGTCCGAATTTTGAAATTTTTTTATACAAAAGATATTGGAAATTAAGTTCTAAATACTTTTATATTCGTAGCGTACCTGTCTAAAAAGCATGACTTGCAAAATATTTGCAAGAAACTGATTTTCGAAAAGAGTAAAAGACCTATTTCCGGTAGGAATTTCGAAAAACCTTTTTAATACAATTGTTCACAATTTCAATTTTAAGTACATATGAATCCTTTATAAATTTGTTTAAACTTAGTAATTCACGAAATATTTGAAAAATTCGATTTTTTCACTGAAGTAAACTACTACTTCCGGTCTGCTGATTTTGCTCAAAATCTAATCAGTTCTCAAGAGGGAGATTATATTCGTAAATACATTTGGAATTGATATCTGTAGTGGTTTGACCGCTATCGTGGTCACATACATACAGACACACACAGAGACAGACAGACACACAGACATTTTTTAAAAACCACTTTTTTGGTATCAGGGGACTTCAAAACGTGGACATCTGCAAAAATCTCGAGGTCGAAAATTTTCATCATCACAATACTTCATTATACTACGTATAAGAAAGTAAAAAAATGAGGTGTGGCCACCACACGACTTTCTTATACGTATGAGCGTTTCAAACTATACAATCTTAAGAATTTTTTTATACAAAACTTATTCAAAATCCTATTCTAAGTACTTTTATTCTCTTAATAAATCGCTATAGAATGCATACTTTGCAAGATATTCGAAAAAAAGTGCTACTCGCTAAGAGTAAAAGTGCTGCTTCCGGTCCGAATTTTGAAATTTCATGTATACAAAAAATATTGCAAATATAACTCTAAATACTTTTGTACTCTTAATAAATATATATAGAATACATAATTTACGACATATTTGCCAAAAATCGCTATTCGGTAAGAGTAAAAGTGTTACTTCCAGTCCGAATTTTGAAATCTCTTTTATACAAAAGATATTGAAAACTATGTTTTAAATACTTTTATACACGTAACGTACCTGTCTAAAAAGCTTGACTTGCGAAATATTCGCAAAAAACCGATTTTCGATAAGAGTAAAAGACCTACTTCCGGTAGGAATTTCGAAAAACTTTTTAAATAAAGTTGTTCTGAATTTTAATTTTAAGTACATATGAATTCTTTATAAATTTGTATAAACTTAGTATTTGACGAAATATTGGCAAAATTCGATTTTTTCACTGAAGTAAACTGCTACTTCCGGTCTACCGATTTTACTGAAAAACTAATCAGATCTCAAGAGGGAGATTATACACGTAAATACAAAATTTGGAATTGATATCTCCAGCGGTTTGACCACTATCGTGGTCACACACAGACACACACACAGACAGACAGGCAGACACACAGACATTTTTTAAAAACCACTTTTTCGGTATCAGGGGACTTCAAAACGTGGACATCTGCAAAAATCTCGAGGTCGAAAACTTTCATCATCACAATACTTCCTTATACTACGTATAAGAAAGTAAAATGTATTAGAAAACAAACAAACTAATGCAGTAAATAATCATGAGAAGAGATATTTTATATTTTCGTTTTGTTACATTTAATTACACTTGCAATTTACAAAACTGCGCATGGAAAAGCTTTACAGACCAATACAATGCTTCTCACGTACTAAATTCGCGGACCGTGGAGCAACTGGCAGCTAAATATGAAAATTTAGAACAGCGGGCCATAAAGTTGTACTCAACAGGTGGGGGTCCCTCACAAATTCTTACGGATGTTGTTTTAGACATTGTTTTATGGATGATATTCAGTAAGACAGTTGAAGGGGAAATAAATGTAGTAGATCGTGATAACTAATCACAATCTTCAATTTATTTCACAAGATTCATCTGCTGCTTCATGTGTGAATGAAAATCTCCAGAAAGCAAATGATGAGGAGACTATAATACTGCAGCAAAACTCTGTATCATTAGAAAATGAATCGGCAGAAGTACTTCCAATAGCTTCTGATATAAATAATTCTAAGACACCTATATCAAGGATTAGTAAGCTAAAGTTGGTGAAAAAGAGAAAAATTAAGCATGGTTCTGAAGATGTAGAGAAGATATTTTCTGCTAAAACAAAATTTTATTTGAGCAAGGCAAAATTATTAGAACTTGAATGCAATTTGACAGACAGAAGAGGTAAAAAACAAGGTTCTTCAAAACAAGTTACTGGAGGAAGAATTGGCTGAGAAGCAAGAAACACGACGAGTGATATTGGCTCTGCTAAAAGAAGAACTGGAGGAAAGGAGATTATATACTTAAAAATTGAAAATGGAAGATTCCTAAAAATTAAAACAAAAGCACACTACCTTACGGAGATTCATTGCACGGCGCGGCCAGGCAGGCCACATATACAGTGACAATGCGACGACTTTCATTGGGGCATATAATGAACTAAACAAACTAGGAGAATTCTTTACATAAAATCGCAATATATTGATGACGTCATTAACAAATAGTTTATGTCGGACTATCGCAGCGATAAGACGTGTCGCTGATTGGCCTGCGTGAACAAATTATTAGTAAATAAACAAGTGCGTATATATCGGAAAGTGAAAGTTGATAAGTTATAACGTCGGCGGCCGTACGCTGCATGGAGCCCCGTAGCGTGTGGGCGAAGGTCACGGCCAGTATAAACAAATAGATAAACGATCGATATGAATCGACCGGAGCAGCCAGAAGAAATTATACTGGCCGAACAAAAACAAGCCTTACTTCAGGCAAACCAAATAGGATGCAGTAATGAACAGGCATTATATAATGCATGGATTATAGAAAAAGAAAAGAGAGTAAACCTTGAAATTACTTTAGCAAACATGCAAGAACAAATAGTTGCGTTGCAGCTAAAGATACTTAATCAGGATGCAATATCGGGTAAAAATAAAAACAACTCAACCGACTCGGAAACAACAAAATACGAGACGGATGAAGAAGAGCTAACTAAAGAAGTAGGTTGGATAACGTAAAAACAAAAACAAAAACACTAAAAAGAGAAAAGCAGAATCGTCGCCAGGTTCCTCTTCGGAGCATCAGACAAAGAGTAGGCAAACCCAAGAAATCAAAGAGAAAAGAAAAACCCAAAACCCCCACCAGTAGTTGTAAGTAATGTAGCTGATTACGACATGTTATACACTACCCTAAATAATAAGGGAATTATATTTAAAGCGACAGCGTTAAATAATGACCAAATCAAAATTAATATTGATAACAGACAAAGTTACAAACAAACAGTTGAGAGTCTCAACGAACAAAACTTCCAATGGCATTCGTACGAGGATAAACAAATCAGAGTAATAAAAGTAATGGCCAGAGGACTACCTCCAACTGCACAACCCCAAAAAATCATAAACGAACTGAATCAACGAAAACTAACGTGCGTTAGTGCAATCAATATGCTGAAAAAAGAGAGAATCTCTTTAGGTGAGGGAAAGTATGAAATCCTGAAAAAGCCATTACCGTTGTTCATGTTGATCTTTGATAACAAAGTCGACATCAAAAATATCTATGAAATCAAGACCATCGTAGGCATGAACATCAAAATTGAACCTCTTAAAAAACCAAGGCTAGTACCACAATGCAAACGATGCCAGCGGCATGGTCATACACAAAGGTTTTTCAATCGCGAACCAAGATGTGTAAAATGCGCAGGCAAACACCAAACTAGAGATTGTAAAAGAACCATGGAAGTTAAGCCAAAATGTGCTAATTGTGGTGAAGAACATCCAGCTAGCTACAGAGGGTGCGTGGTAGCAAAAACGTTTCAAGACAGAAGAAATAACTTGAAAAGGGATCCGCCTAAAACCTACCCACAAGTTAGCATGGAAAAATCTTACGCACAAAGCGTTAGCAAGACTGAAAATCCAACCACTTTGGAAAAAACAGAAACTTCTACCAACGAACTCCTACAAATGCTCATAGAAAGGCTAGACAAACAAGAAAAGTTGCTCCATTCATTTTCTGAAAGAATACAGAAACTAGAAGAGAGAAGCAAATCAAACGTGAACAAAAGAAAATGATGCACAAAAGTATCAGAATAGCCACATGGAATGCTAACGGAATCAGCAAAAGAAAAGAAGAATTGCAAATATTCCTTGATATACAGAAAATTGATGTGTGTCTTATCTCTGAGACGCACCTGACGAAACAATATTATATTAAAATTAAAGGATATAAAATTTATTATACCATTCACCCCTCAAATGCAGCAAGAGGAGGGAGCGCAATAATAATAAAAAATAAAATTTCTCATTATGAAGAACGGAATATAGAACTTGAGGAAAATCAAGTAACAGCAGTAAAAATCAATACAAAAAAAGGAAAAATAACAATAGCTGCCATTTATTGCCCTCCAAGACATAATCAAAAAAAAAGAAAGTTATCTTAACGTCTTAAATAAATTAGGCAACAAATTTATAATTGGAGGTGACTATAATGCGAAGAACACACGGTGGGGATCTAGGTTGACGACAACCAAAGGAAGTCAGCTGCATGCAGCAGCCACTGAACTTGGATGTAGCTACCAATCAACTGGTAAACCCACATACTGGCCCACGGACCCAACAAAGATCCCTGACCTACTGGACTTTTTCATTACTAGGAACATCTCATCGAACTATATGGAGACTGAGGAAAGTATGGATTTAGACTCAGACCACTCACCTGTTATACTAACACTGAGTGAAAGTATAATCAAGAAAGATCAGAAACCGATGTTAGTTAACAAAAATACCAATTGGAAGGGTTTCGAGGAGGATCTGACCAATAGTATCCAGTTGAATGTACCACTTAAAGCAATGGAGCAACTAGACCAAGAAACAGAGAAATTTGTAAAGTGTGTCCAACAGGCTGCCTGGAAGAATACCCCTGAAATCAAAAGGCTAACACCTGGAAATAATTACACCAAAGAAATTAAAGAACTAGTAGCTCAAAAGAGAAAATTAAGGAAAAGATGGCAACAAACAAGAGCACCAGAAGATAAAAACAAACTAAATAATGCTACCCAAAACTTAAGTAGAGAAATCACCAAATACAAAAATGAAGGCGTAACCAAATATCTGAGTAACCTAACGGATGATTCAGAAACAGATTACTCCCTCTGGAGAGCAACAAAGAAATTGAAACAACCCTGCATGCATAATCCACCAATTAGATAAAAAAATGGATATTGGGCAAGAGATGATCAACAAAAAGCAGAAATATTTACCAGCCATCTAGAACAAACCTTTCAACCAAATGTAAGTGTAAATGCAAAACAGATCGAACATATTGCCGTGATATCTCGCAAGTGTATAAAATAAGAATAGCTTTAAGGATTAGTTTAAGTTTTGAAATAAAATAAAAATGACAAAAATCGTATTTAAATATGATTGAGTAAAAATATGCAACAAATTACATGGATGTATATAAAGTTGCATACACATGGTCAATATACAAGCAAGTAATTCAAAAGTCATTATTATTCAAGTGAATAGTGAGAAAATGTAAAATAAAATTTATTAAATAAATATGAAATAAAAGACAAAATAAATATAAGCAATATATTTCTTTTGTAGAAAGGATACACAAGATGTATGGTTTACATATCATCAAAAAGAACCTAATTTTATACAATGCGTAAAGATTGCTTTAAACATTCTAAATAATGGACCGCTGTTTAAGTCAAAAAGGGTAATGAAGGCAAATAATAGAGAAAGGGTTATGTTAATGGACGGAACAGTCAAGAGAATTAGTCATGTAAAAGCAATAGAATTGTATGAAAAAGATCAAATACGATATGCAAAAAACATAAATATGACTGAATAAATTATTATGATTTACATGCATAAAGCAATAAAACTTTATGAAAGAGTTTAAGAACTAAATTATATTAAAAGATAAAAATTACCTTAGCTTATAACTAGAGACTAAGAAAAGGATATAAAAATATATGTAAAACGTAAACCCGATCAGCAATAACAATTGATATAAAGGTAGCTGATAAAATAAATAAAAAGTGTATGTGTTTATGATTTGTTTGTAACACAATGCTTCAGAGACTGGAAACAGACGTGTACAGTTTCATGACCTACAAAAGATAACAAAATATAAAACTTGTGTAAAGTTGATTGCAGATAGACATATTACCGATGGAAAGATCATGGATAGAAAACAGAGATGCAGTGGAGAGGCGGGCGTGTCTTCCAGGTGCAGGCAGTGCGGGAAGAAAAATAATCGTTATCTCCAACGTGTTTCCCATCTTACCAAATCGCAATCTAGCTACAAGAAAAGTGAAATTGACATTAATAAATGGGAAGAAAAAATATGTATTGAACAATGAACAAGGCAATAGGTTCATTGATGAATACAAAGAAGGATGGTATTAACAACAAGAATAAACCTACCGTCGGAAATGCTGTGCGAGGCAGTGAAAAGACTTTTGAATAAGAAAACAATTTGCGATATGATGACGTTCTAGTAAATAAAGAACTGTCAGAACAATATGTGTATGTGTGTGTGTATCAAGACGGCAACATGTGGGCAGCGATTTCACTGGAACGTGTATTCCAATGCCAACCTAAAATATGGACTAGAGGGCGCAATAGTCAACGTAGAGTTTTTTTTGCCGGTATAAATTCGAAAAACAAGATTCGACAAGAGAGACTTCTGATTACGACTCCGAAAGAACAAGACGCTTTAAAAATAATTGTTACATTGTAGAATAGTAGTTTTCATTATTTCTTTATCACGTTTATTCATAATAATTTTCTTTTATTAATATATATTAAATTCATTTGAAACGTTCAATATGGACATTCAAAATGAACATTTTGATGAAATGTTTAAAGATAGCAAGAGGGTTTTTTTTTTTTGAAAAGGAGTTATCTAAATTGTTAAACAGATATTGGTTTTTACGTGCAAATGATTAATCAATGTAATGTTGAACGATATAGATAAGCAAATATTATCCTGTAAGGTTTTCTTTTAATTCATAAAGTTGGAATTACAACAAAAATAGGACTAATGGTGTTGGGCAGTTGAAGAGATGCTACGTGCGAATGAGCATTTTCTTCATGGTATTGTCTAGGCATCATTAATCTTTTTCAAGTTATGTTAATAATTAATTAAAAGTTTTACAAGGCAAAGATTAAAAGCTAGATACAACACGTGCAAATGGTTGTCTAAAGCAATTAATTGAAGCCAATATAAAAACAATTACATCGATCAATATCACTATCAATGTACAATAAAAGTTTACATTTATTTATTTACAGGATAAATATTTATTTTTTTGTTTAGCATCATAAATAAATAAATAAAAGATTTACATACATTACAACCGTCATTTGGTATAAATGATATGCGCATTTTCAATTATGTATTTGTTTAGAGCATTAAGGTGTATATAAAAATATTTGAATTTACAAATTACAAAATAAAAAGGTGTATGATCATGTTGTATAGACATTTCGTTTTCTTCTTTAAACAAAACTATTACCTCGTCCCTATTATAAGTAAGAGAAAGGCCACCAGTGAAGGGGAAGGAACCACATACATTGCCAGAACCCACAATAGTTATTAGGTACATGCTTCAACAATATAAATAAAATACAAAACCAATTATAAGCTTTTGGTGTAAAAAGAATAAATTTAGAACACAGCATATACAAATGACTATACCCACAAATATATGCTATCACAGCATATAAATAATGGCGCCGCAACGAAGAGGGGCAATGTATTCCTTTTCTTGTCGTTTATTAATCATATAAATAAATAACGCCAACATAGAGAGGCAATGTATTACTTTTCAAATTGTTTAAAAAAAAAAATATATAATTAATGTCGCTTAACATAGTGGAGCATTGTATTCATTTTCTTGTTTGTTAATAATTATTTACATAACGCTCAACGTTATGAAGCAGTGCAATTTTGTTTTTTTTTGATGATTGAAAAAAAAAATATAATTTATTTTGTCCAAACAATTGGTACGAAGTTTGTTTCATTTTCTTATTCATTAACAAACAAAATAGTTATTCAGTGTCCAATTTAGAGACAGAATACTTTTGATTTTCATTTACTGGTGAATTTCTCTTATTTAGAAAAGGATAAAGAAGGAGGAATAGTATTTAATTAGATAAGTTCGTTATTAATTCATAAGTTAATAAAAAGATAAAAAATGGCAGAAAAAGATAAGAATAATGGTGAAGGTTCACAGTTCACACAGTACAGGGACAATCGTCCGGTATCTTCTGATTCAGAGTCGGAAAAACCTGAATCAGAGGATCGAACACTTGAAGGTAGCATTCAAACAGAAAGCATCAGTGGCATAGCTGGTGAACAAAAACTTGAGAATCTTTTTAATAAACTATTCAGCAGAATAGAAGAAAGTGATAAGAATTTAAATCAAAGATTAGTAGAAAATAATTTAAGTATAAATCAAAGATTAGTAGAAAATAATTTGAAAATAAACAAGAAATTTGAGGAGAATAATCGAAAACTAGAACAAAATAATTTAAGTATAAACGAAAGATTAGAAAAAATCAATTCTAAAATAGACGCAGGTTTCGCAGAGTTAAGAACGGAAACTTTAGAGCTAAATGCAAAAATAGAATTAAAGTTAGAACAGTCAGTTTCAACTTTAAACAAACAAATAAACATTAACGAAAAGAAATGTGAAGGTAAAGGCACATTCTTAATAAAAGAAATCAACGAAAGGTCTGCCAAAACACAAGCTAGTTTTAATAAGGTAGATGAGAAAATAAATTCTCTTGAAAATAAAGTTAAAGGGAATAATGTAGAATGTCAAGAGCAAATACAAGGACTTTCACACCAAGTGGAAGATTGCAAAATAAAATATGGTGTTTGTACTGACACAATGTTGACTTTACAAAGCAAAACTTTAACCTTTGAAAACACTATCAAACGGTTAGAAAACAAAGTACATGGGGTTAGTATGCCTAGTGTATCTTTGACACAAATACCTGGTAGCGCAGAGAATATACCAAAATTCTCAGGATTTTATAAAGATAATCCAATGGCGTTTATGAGAACCATAAAAACGTATATGAGGGGAATATCTGATGAGATGTCAAAGCTACATTTCATAAGAGGTTGTTTGAAGGATTATGCACTTCAGTGGTATGACATGATAATAGATGAAGTAGTAGACTTCAAAGAATTTGAGATTCGTTTTGTGAGACAGTACTGGGGACAGACTCAGCAGAGGAGAATTAGACACGATTTAGTGTTTGGCAAATACAGAGCTGGATCTTCTCGAGAAAACTACATCATCCGAAAATATTCTTTTCTCAAATACATTCAACCAACCATTGAAGAGAGCGATATTGTCTCACAGCTAGCAGCACACTTTGACCACAACGTTACACAGGCGGTAGCACTTCAAGGGATTGATAACATCGAAGGATTACTGGAACTGGTCAAGAGATTGGACGATGTGGATGAAAAAGGAAACAATAATAATTATGGAAACATCAAAAATACAAGCAATCCATCTAGAAACTATAACAACAACAACAGCAATGGAAATAATCCGCATACAAACAATACACCTCGATACAAACAAAATAAACAGTACAACAATAATGGGTACAATCAAAACCAGGGCAAGCAGAATTATGGAAACAACCCATATACATATAATAAGTCAAGCTATGGGAACAATCCATATTCAAACAATAAGACGAGAAATTATGAAAATGAGAGGAAGACTGAACAGAATTATAGAAAGGAGTCAAGTTTAAAAGAACTCATGAAAGAAGCAAAGTACAAAAGGATGAAAGGAAATATTATGCCTTCATGCTTACATTAATTGTAATGATAAAGAAAGGAGTAAAATTTAAATGGACTCCTGAAACTCTCAAAGCATTTGAAGAAGTAAAAGAATATTTTTGCAAACCATTAATGGTAAATTTGCCTGATTTTAATGAAGAATTTATTTTAAATAAATAAATAATCCATATAGAGTAAATAAAATTTTGAGTGATGTAACGTACGAGCTACAAGAAGTAGATAGCGAAAACATCAAAGGAAAATATCACATATCTATGCTTTATGATTATATAGACGTAGAAAATTAATAATTATTTGTGCGAGCTTTCACAATGGTTATTATACGTGTCGTTCATGCTTTAATAATCATTGTTGACGATTCACGACAAAATATAATAACCAAGGGAATATGCCGTGATATCTCGCAAGTGTATAAAATAAGAATAGCTTTAAGGATTAGTTTAAGTTTTGAAATAAAATAAAAATGACAAAAATCGTATTTAAATATGATTGAGTAAAAATATGCAACAAATTACATGGATGTATATAAAGTTGCATACACATGGTCAATATACAAGCAAGTAATTCAAAAGTCATTATTATTCAAGTGAATAGTGAGAAAATGTAAAATAAAATTTATTAAATAAATATGAAATAAAAGACAAAATAAATATAAGCAATATATTTCTTTTGTAGAAAGGATACACAAGATGTATGGTTTACATATCATCAAAAAGAACCTAATTTTATACAATGCGTAAAGATTGCTTTAAACATTCTAAATAATGGACCGCTGTTTAAGTCAAAAAGGGTAATGAAGGCAAATAATAGAGAAAGGGTTATGTTAATGGACGGAACAATCAAGAGAATTAGTCATGTAAAAGCAATAGAATTGTATGAAAAAGATCAAATACGATATGCAAAAAACATAAATATGACTGAATAAATTATTATGATTTACATGCATAAAGCAATAAAACTTTATGAAAGAGTTTAAGAACTAAATTATATTAAAAGATAAAAATTACCTTAGCTTATAACTAGAGACTAGGAAAAGGATATAAAAATATATGTAAAACGTAAACCCGATCAGCAATAACAATTGATATAAAGGTAGCTGATAAAATAAATAAAAAGTGTATGTGTTTATGATTTGTTTGTAACACAATGCTTCAGAGACTGGAAACAGACGTGTACAGTTTCATGACCTACAAAAGATAACAAAATATAAAACAAATATATGCTATCACAGCAATATGTCGCCTGAAGAGAAAATTGAAGAAGCTGTTATAAAACCAGTAACCCAGGGTGAAGTAAGTAGAGAAATCAAAAATAACATTAATTCCAAGAAAGCAGCAGGATATGACCTCATTACAGGGGAGATCTTGAAGAAACTACCGAGAAAAGCAATCATTAAACTTACTCATATAATAAATGCTGCATTCCGTCTGAAACATGTACCGGATGTCTGGAAAATGGCTGAAGTAATAATGATACCCAAACCAGGCAAACCTCCAAATGAAGCAACATCATATAGACCAATTTCGCTGCTCCCGATAATATCAAAGCTATTTGAAAAATTGTTCCTGAAAAGACTGAAACCTATAATTAAAAATAAGTCCCTAATACCTTCACATCAGTTTGGATTTCGAAATAAACATTCAACTTTCGACCAAGTGCACAGAATAACAGAAAAAATTGAAAAAGCATATGAAGAGAAAAAAATATGCTCAGCCATTTTTCTAGACATAGCCCAAGCTTTCGATAAAGTATGGCATGCAGCTAATGAATAAAATCAAAAGCATGTTACCAGAACAGTATTCAGGTTTAATAGAATCCTACATATCCGGAAGAATGTTTCGAGTTAAACAACAAGATAAATACTCTAGCATAAGATAAATAAAGGCAGGCGTACCCCAAGGCAGTGTCTTGGGACCAATCTTATACCTACTGTATACATGCGATATCCCTCAAACAAAAAATGTCACCATTGCGACCTTTGCTGACGACACCGCTATTCTGGCTATCGACACAAATAGTGAAGAGGCAGCGAAAAACCTCCAACAGGCGAGCAATGATATAAATACCTGGACCAAGAAATGGCGAGTAAAGATCAATGAGAGCAAATCGGTACACGTTAACTTTGCTTATACGCAGAATACATATGTACCGGTAACAATTAATGACACAAGCATTCCAATACACTCCAAAGCAAAGTATCTTGGAATGAACTTGGATGTGGAGCTCCGGTGGGCGGAGCATGTTAAAAAAAAGAGGAAGGAATTGGACATCAAATATAAGAAAATGTACTGGCTTCTTGGAAGGAAATCCCAGCTGTCGGTACACAATAAGCTACTTCTTTATAAACAAATATTGAAACCTATATGGACCTATGGTATTCAACTATGGGGTTGTGCAGCAAGGAGTCATATCGAGAAAATTCAAACATTTCAAAACAAGGTTTTGCGAAATATCGTGGATGCCCCATGGTACTACCGGAACCAGTATCTACACAGAGACTTAAAAGTCCCAACAGTAGTGGAAGAGATCAGCAGAATTGCAGCGAAGCATGAGGAGAGACTCCATGCCCACGAGAATGCTGAGGTTCTGCAAATGCTGGATAATACTCATCTAATACGTAGACTGAAACGAACCAAACCATTCGAGTTGGTGTTAGTGTACAGCGTGTGACGTAGTGACAGTGACAAAGCAGAGCATTGTGTTAGTGCAGTGCATAACACGAGAACATCAGTGTTTTATTTGAGAACTTGAGGGAAACCACTGGGGATTTCTTAGCAGATAAGTGTTTAGTTTTAAGAACTCAAAATAAAATTGTAGGTTAGTCATATGTGACTAGTAACAATAAAAAAAAAAAAATCAACAAATGAACGAATTCAGTGGCACTTATACGTCCTCGGTCCACAAATTTTGGCGGCATCTAGGAAGCCGGAGTTAAAAGCGTTAAGCACCATTTGAAACGTGTTTTGACAGAAACACTTACGTATGAAGAATTTTCAACTTTATTGGCACACATCCATGTCCAAACAAGTATGACGTTTTAACACCTGCACACTTTCTAATAGGTAGATCCTTTCCAACTATCCCTGATCTTGACAACCGAAATATACCTAAGCCATTTTTGGGATAAATGGTACGAGGAATATTTAAGTGAACTACAGATTAGAAGTAAATGGAAAGGAAACTTGGACAACCTCAAGATTGGACAACTAGTGTTAATTAAGAACGACAACCTTCCACCATCAAAATGGAAGTTGAGCAGAGTGATACGTCTACATCCGGGCAGGGACGATGTAGTGCGGGTAGTGACAGTGAAATGCTGTGGTAGTGAAATGAAATGACCAGTTAGTAAAGTCTGTGTAATGCAGCATGATAATGAAGGCGACATTCTAAAGGGAGAAGAAGAAGAAAGAGAAAAGATTAAAGACAAATGATTACAGTCTTAGTTCAATAATTATTATGTATTTACTATGTTATAATATTTTCTGTTCTATTGTGTTATTGTTTATATTCATGTGTACTTGTTTTATTGAAGCAAGTGTCAAATAAAGTATTAAGTATAAGTAGTTTTTACTTTTTCTTAACACCAACAAAACAAACAAAGACAAGGGTTAAGCCCATACAGAAGCGGCAACACACCTCCAAACAAACAACAATGACTTTGACATAATACATCGTAAAGGTAAAGATCATGTAGTACCTGATGCACTTTCTCGTTCAGTTCCTGTCGTAGATTCTATTTTAATTCCTGCTGTATCTACCGACAGATGGTATATCAAGCTTCTTAAGGCAGTTAAGGATACTCCAACTAAATATCCCACCTTCCAAATTCTTAATGGTAAACTTTGTAAATTTGTACGTCCTCCTAATAAATATTTTGATAATGAAGATGAGGATTGGAAAATAGTAATTTCTAAGAAACGTCGTACTGAGATTATCACTTCTTGTCATGATGTACCAACTTGTGGTCACCTTGGTATGTATAAGACCATTTCATCGTCTTTATCAGAAATATTTTTGGTCTGGAATGGTTTTTGATATTGCACATTATGTGCGTCGTTGTCCTACTTGTATCAGAACCAAACCTGAGCAACGTAAACCTGCTGGACGTATGATTCTCATTAATAATAAACCTTGGGATGTGTTAAGTGTAGATATTGTCCTTTATCGAGAACTAAGCGTGGATATAGTTATATTCTTGTAGTATCAGCTTGTTTCAGTAAATTTGTTTTAACTTGTTCCTTACGTAAAGCCTCGATAAATAAGATAATAGAATTCTTGGAAAATAATGTATGTAATGTATTCTTACTTTTTGGTGTACCTCGTAAAATTATTAGTGATAATGGTGTTCAGTTTCTAATCAAATATATCAAATATCACCCTCAAGCAAACACCGTTGAGTGAATCAATCGTGTAATTAAGACTATGGTAGTGTCGACAATCATATTGCTATGGTCTTTTCTTGTAAATAAATGAATAAATAAAATAAAGAAACCAAACAAATAAAAATCAACGAAAATAAAATATTATTATGTTTATTTTAAGTAAAAGTAATTTTACATATTCAATATAAATTACAATTTTATATAATAAATATTTTAGCGAATAAAATACAGAATAAACCCACTAATTAAAGTAAATATATGTAGTTTTAATTATATTTAGTGTTTACTCAAAAATTCATAACTAGGCAGTAGTATGCACAACAATGCAATATGGGTTGCATACCCGTAAAAATAATAGCATTCACAATTAAAAATAAAAATGGAAAATATAAAACAATGTTTAAATAAATTAGAGCACGAAATCATGTTAAATATTCTATAAAACAATATTCAAGTACTGACCTCCGTTTAATAAAAAAGGATATATAAGAATTTAAAGCATTATTATTAGTGGTTAATAAAAATGTAGGTCACTCGAGAACACACTCTTTAAGCAGCAATAATGGTTCAGAATGAGAATTAATCACCAAGAATATCAATATTATGACCACTAACATTGTCAAGAAGAAATGTTATGTATCACTATACACGTTTCACTTATATTTTCTGTATTAAATATTATTGAGTGTACGTAAGGGGCACGATTTGTTTATTTGCTTCTCTACACGAATACATTCCGAGAAAGTCCAAGCTAAAAACCAAAAATACAATATTAAACAAAGGTCTATATACATAAATATTGTGGTAAAGAACCAAATAAATGTACATAAATAAATATATAAATACCATTTATTTTACGGTCACAAGATCAATTGTATACTCTTTTGCATGGGACAAGAAATGCACGCAAAGGTATATGATTTATCGGTTTTCGATATACATCAATGCATCCAGAATATAAATATTGTGGTCGGGTTTACCATTAAAAATAAAACATTATGCTGGCTATGCAAATTCACTGATATTCACAAAATAAAAAGACATTGTTGAATGTACGTCTGGATGTGCGATGGTACATAATTTTATCCACGTACAAATGCTTCAAGACATTTAGGCTAAAATAAATAAATAAAGCATTAGTCAGTACATAATGAAATATAATAAAAGAATACTTACCAACGAATAAAATCATTCAAAATGTCCATGGAATAAAAATAAAAAGATATGTAAAATAATAACAACAACAAACATGGTGGAAACAAGGTCACGTGATTACATAATTTCAATAGTTATCGAAATCAACACGAGGGGCGTGACAGACGAAAATTCAAACGAAACGCACGTTTTAAAAACAAAATAAGCCGCTTGTCAGATGTTTATCATTATAAAAAGCGGGACACAAGCGAAAAGCGGTCAGTCGTGAAGAAGTCCGGATTCTCTTAAAAACTTAAAAAAGGAAATAGTGAAACCAGTGCGCCGAAGAAATAAAGGATCTAAAGGCATAAACGCCTTAAGATTCAAACACCGTAGTCGCAAGAAGCGACAACGATAAGTGCGCTCCAGATATACAAAGAGACGCCAAGCAACGCGATTGGATCGCACCAAAGCCGTAATAATAAATTTAATGAAAATGGAGGAACTAGGATATCAGGAAGAATTCGAGATGCTATACGACCTAGAAAAGTGAGTACAAGCACCATAAAATAAAATCCATCTTGCAATCCTAAAGTAAATAAGTGAAAGAGCCTTCATGACTGCTTCATAAACTAATAGCAATAAAATTTTAGAATATTATTTAAACAATCAAAAATAAATTCTTCTTTGAATATGTCTTGGGTCGACGTGTGAATCTTGGCTCAGGACGGTCCAACGAAGTATTAGTAAATTCTCCGGATAGCAATAAAAATTTAGAATATTATTTAAACAATCAAAAATAAATTCTTCTTTGAATATGTCTTGGGTCGACGTGTGAATCTTGGCTCAGGACGGTCCAACGAAGTATTAGTAAATTCTCCGGATAGCAAT
This sequence comes from Amphimallon solstitiale, assembly GCA_963170755.1. NCBI lineage: Eukaryota > Metazoa > Arthropoda > Insecta > Coleoptera > Scarabaeidae > Amphimallon > Amphimallon solstitiale. Next base: position 76,826,566 of record OY720677.1, on the reverse strand, counting down.
AAAATTTTAGAATATTATTTAAACAATTAAAATAAATTCTTCTTTGAATATGTCTTGGGTCGACGTGTGAATCTTGGCTCAGGACGGTCCAACGAAGTATTAGTAAATTCTCCGGATAGCAATAAAAATTTAGAATATTATTTAAGCAATCAAAAATAAATTCTTCTTTGAATATGTCTTGGGTCGACGTGTGAATCTTGGCTCAAGACGGTCCAACGAAGTATTAGTAAATTCCCCGGATGACAATGAAAATCTAGAACCATATATAAATAATTTAAAACAAACTCTTCTTTGAGTAAGCTCTGGATTGACGTGTGAATCTTGGTTCAGAGCGACTTAACGAGGTGCTAACGCTTTTATAGAATAACGGTAATTTTCGAAACATGAGCATACATGAAGGACTAGAGCAGTGAAATTTATTTTATTTATTATTAACAATTTCATAGAGAATTGAGGATTGCAAGGTGCTTGTACCGCGGATGAAAGAGACTGGATATGACAATGAAATAAATAATGTATTGTATTGCATAGTAATGATATTTAATAATGTTTTGTAAATATTTATATGAAAAATAAAATAAGTTGTGCTGACATTCTATATCTACTTATTTATACCCATCCCAGGAGAATCTAAGGAAAGTAAAGATCACAATCACAGCTAGAACTCACAATAAGTACAAGGCTGCGACATATTATCAGATATAAAAATACAATAAATTCATACTTAGACCCTGAGATTACTAAAGTACATTAACTTATTAATTCAAAATTTGGTTATTAACCAATATAGAAGAAGTCACAGCATTAATTTGGCGCCCAACCTGCTAGGCTTATCATTGGCCAAGATTTAATTTGGCACCCATACGCAGAAAAGCTTATCGTTGGCCAAGATCAATCTTAATTTGGCATTCAATGATAAAAGGCTGTGTGAATTTACTTTCCTTATAACGCCATAAGCACACAATATTCTCCTATTGGGACAGGGTGGATAAGAGATAGAATAAAAACAAAAATAAAGATGGCTGATGAAAACAACAAAAATAAAGGCGAAAAACTTGAAAAGATTGAAGATAAGGAAACAAGACCACAGTTTACCAGATACAGAGATAATTCTCGCAGCAATCGTTCAACCTCTAGCTCAGAATCAGAGAAACACGAGTTGGAAGGTGATCAATTGGAAGAACCGATTGTTGGAAGTACATCTCTCAAGAGAACAACCGAAGAATCATCGGAAGGAAAAATGGAAAATTTGCTTCAAGCTATATTACAGAAAATGAATGAAAACAATGAAAACCTAAATAAAAAATTGGACAAAAATGTAGAAGAAATCAACTTTAAGATTGACAAGAAATTCCAAGATTTTAGAACAGAAATGCGTCAGATAAATGCCAATTTATAAAACAAAATAACAGAGTCTGTGTCAGGTTTAACGAAAGTAATAAGGGACAATACAAGAAGGTGTGAGAATACGTACAGATCACTGATAAACGGAACAAATGACAGAATGGACGAAACGATAGAACGATTTGAAGAAGGAGAATCACTAGAAAATAAAATAATAAACACCGACAACGAAGAAATTACGAGGAATATGCCAACCCATGAAGATGATGCACAAATAGAAACAAAAGTCAAAGAAGCCTCCACAGTAATACATACATGGAGAAGAACCAAATACATGGACTCCAACAAGAAAATTTTAAGAACACATTTGGATACGTTGTTATATGAAGAGGAAGATGACAAGAATTCACATCTATACATTTCACGACAAACATTAGAAATATTCATAGGAGCAGGAAGATACACAGGTTCATGGAAACGACAGGCACTGATTATACAACTTGAAAAATTTTCAAAGACACACAAGGAAGTCAAAACACTGAGGTGGACCGAAGAAGTTGCACTGATAGAAAGGGGAAGGATAAGTATAGCCACAGAAATAAATAAGGAAAATAAAGTATCACTTTGCCACTCAGCAAATACAAGTTCAAGTAATCAAGAAGATAGGGAACTAAGAGCAACAACGACGTACATCAAGGACATACTTCGGCACAACAAAAACATTATTGACTTTCGCCTCAAGATTTTGGGAAAATAAATTCCCAATAAATCAAGGAGCACGGCGGAGGATAAATTGGGGACCTCCGATGGGACATGGCTACCCTACTCCTACCTTAGCCAACGACGACACCCCAATCAAGGAGCACGGCGGAGGATAAATTGGGGACCTCCGATGGGACGTGGCTACCCTACTCCTACTTTAGCCAACGACGACACCCCAATCAAGGAGCACGGCGGAGGATAAATTGGGGACCTCCGATGGGACGTGGCTACCCTACTCCTACCTTAGCCAACGACGACACCCCAACCAAGGAGCACGGCGAAAGAGAATGGGGACCTCCGATGGGACGTGGCTACCCTACTCCTACCTTAGCCGACGACGACACCCCAATCAAGAAAAATGAAACACGAGATACATACAAATACAAAGATCTAAGAAAATAACCACCGAACTACCACACATATCAATCAGAATTGGGGAAGAAAAATAAATAAAATAAAAGCTACTCGACCACAGCGTTAAAAATGAAAATTTAGGGAAACAAGGACGATATATTCCTATAAAGAAGATTAAAAATAATTACAGCAAATAAAAAACCTTTGGTAATCATTGATAAAGTTTTCTGCGTTAATGTAAAATAAATAAAATAAACCTACTGACAGAATTTGTAGTAGTAAATAATTTAAATTGCAACTGCATATTGGGAATGGACTCTTAAGTCAATATAGCACAAAAATGGATATGAAGGACAAGACTTTTCACATAAGAAATATGACAATTTCATGGAGCGAAGGAGCACCAGTAAAGAAATAAATAAAATTAATTAATAAATTATATGTAGAAGAAATAGAAAAGGAACTCACGCAAGAAATGATTAACAATTCATATGACAATAAATGTACGCATCTCGTGAAGCATCCAAAGAATAAGGACTTCACATCAAAAGGGGATGGTACAAGTATAAATTGCAATGAAAAGTGTAAAAATCATGTGAGCAATCTTGTAAATAAGCACAAGAGACTAGTCGACGACAGTCCTGGCTTGGTAAGAAATTACGAGCATAAGCTCGAGGTAAAATGAAAAGGACCTTTCTATGTGAAAATCTATCCATATTCCCAATAAATATTATTTAAGTGAAATTATAGAAATAAAAGAAATGCTGAAGAACAATATAATGGAAAAAGCAGAATCGAACTTTATCAGAGAAAAATATAGAAGATTCAAAGAAACATTATCAATGAAGTACACAGATGCCAAGTGGTTTGCTACGATAGTTTTAAAAGATTCCTTTTGAACCAGGTAACATTAAGAAAATAAAAGAGAAAATACTATTTATTCAAGATAAATTCCCCGACTGATATGTGGAAAATAATAAGATTTTACAGGTATGAATATCAATTGTAGGCTTAATTGATGCCACGCAAGAGATATTGAACCCACACGAAGAAAATATTTCCAATTTATTATATATTTGTATATGTTTCACTTTAAATAAATTAAGTACCACTTTCCTATTAAAAATGAAAGGTAAAACTCAAACCAAAATATCAAACAGAAATGAAGGGAAGAAAGTTAAAAATATAAAACTCATACGATGAAAATATGAACCCATGAGGAAATAAAAAGGGACAGCTCCCAAAACTATACTATTTAAGTTGTATATAAATATTACGAAAATAAAAAGGGATAGTTCCCAAGATTACATTATTAAGTTATGTAAATAAATATTACAAAAATAAAAAGGGACAGCTCCCAAAATTATATTATTTAAGTTGTATATAAATATATTAAAAAGACAAAGAGGGATAGTTCCCAAGATTATATTATTTAAACTATGTAAATAAATATTACAAAAATGAAAAAGGGATAGTTCCCAAGATTATACTATTTAAGAGATGTAAATAGATATTAAGGAAATAAAAGGGATAGTTCCCAGAATTATATTATTTAAGCTAAATAAATAAGGCAGTAAAGTAAAAAGGGACAGCTCCCATGAACACATTATTTAATTTATGTAAATAGATATTAAGGAAATAAAAGGGATAGTTCCCAAGACTATAGCACTTAAGTTATGTAAATAGATATTAAGAAAAAAAGGGGATAGTTCCCACAAGAAAATATAGTAAACTTAGACGTAAGAATATTAGCTAAGTAAATGTTTAGAAAAATACCACTAAGTAAAGAAAATGCAATATGCCCATATTTTTCGTAGTCAACTATGGCATATTGACAGTTTCTTAACTTGGGATATGCTATGGTATTTTCTTGTAAATAAATGAATAAATAAAATAAAGAAACCAAACAAATAAAAATCATCGAAAATAAAATATTATTATGTTTATTTTAAGTAAAAGTAATTTTACATATTCAATATAAATTACAATTTTATATATTGCAATAAAATAAATATTTTAACAAATAAAATACAGAATAAACTCACTAATCAAAGTAAATGTATGTAGTTTTAATTATATTTTAGTGCTTACTAAAAATTCATAACTAGGCAGCAGTATACACAACAATGCAATATGGGTTGCATACCCGTAAAAATAATAGCATTCCCAATTAAAAATAAAAATGAAAAATATAAAACAATGTTTAAATAAATTAGAGCACGAAATCATGTTAAATATTCTATAAAACAATATTCAAGTACTGACCTCCGTTTAATAAAAAAGGATATATAAGAATTTAAAGCATTATTATTAGTGGTTAATAAAAATGTAGGTCAACCCAGTAATACACTCTTTAGGCAGCAATAATGGTTCAGAATGAGAATTAATCACCAAGAATATCAATATTATGACCACTAACATTGTCAAGAAGAAGTGTTATATATCAGTATACAAGTTTCACTTATATTTCTGTACAAAATATTATTGAGTGTACGTAAAGAGGCACGATTTGTTTATTTTCTTCTCTACACGGATATTTCAAGAAAAGTCCAAGCTAAAAACAAAAATACAATATTAAACAAAGGTCTATATACATAAATAAATGTATAAATACCACTTATTTCACGGTCACAAGATCAATTGTATATTCTTCTGCATGGGACAAGAAATGCACGCAAAGGTATATGATTTATCTGTTTTCGATATACATCAATGCATCCAGAATATAAATATTGTGGCCTAGTTTATCATTGAAAATAAAACATTATGCTAGCTATGCAAATTCACTGATATTCACAAAATAAAAAGACATTGTTGAATGTACGTCTAAATATGCGATGGTACATAATTTATTCACGTACGAATGCTTCAAGACATTTAGGCTAAAATAAATAAGTAAAGCATTAGTAAATATAATAAAATACAATAAAAGAATACCTACCAACAAATAAAATCATTCAAAATGTCCACAGAATAAAAATGTAGAATATGAAAATAATAACAACAACGAACATGGTGGAAACAAGGTCACGTGATTACATAATTTCAATAGTTATCGAAATCAACACGAGAGGCGTGACAGACGAAAATTCAAACGAAACGCACGATTTAAAAACAAAATAAGCCGCTTGTCAGATGTTTATCATTATAAAAAGCGGGACACAAGCGAAAAGCGGTCAGTCGTGAAGAAGTCCGGATTCTCTTAAAAACTTAAAAAAGGAAATAGTGAAACCAGTGCGCCGAAGAAATAAAGGATCTAAAGGCATAAACGCCTTAAGATTCAAACACCGTAGTCGCAAGAAGCGACAACGATAAGTGCGCTCCAGATATACAAAGAGACGCCAAGCAACGCGATTGGATCGCACAAAAGCCGTAATAATAAATTTAATGAAAATGGAGGAACTAGGATATCAGGAAGAATTCGAGATGCTATACGACCTAGAAAAGTGAGTACAAGCACCATAAAATAAAATCCATCTTGCAATCCTAAAGTAAATAAGTGAAAGAGCCTTCATGACTGCTTCATAAACTAATAGCAATAAAATTTTAGAATATTATTTAAACAATCAAAAATAAATTCTTCTTTGAATATGTCTTGGGTCGACGTGTGAATCTTGGCTCAGGACGGTCCAACGAAGTATTAGTAAATTCTCCGGATAGCAATAAAAATTTAGAATATTATTTAAACAATCAAAAATAAATTCTTCTTTGAATATGTCTTGGGTCGACGTGTGAATCTTGGCTCAGGACGGTCCAACGAAGTATTAGTAAATTCTCCGGATAGCAATAAAAATTTAGAATATTATTTAAACAATCAAAAATAAATTCTTCTTTGAATATGTCTTGGGTCGACGTGTGAATCTTGGCTCAGGACGGTCCAACGAAGTATTAGTAAATTCTACGGATAGCAATGAAAATCTAGAACCATATATAAATAATTTAAAACAAACTCTTCTTTGAGTAAGCTCTGGATTGACGTGTGAATCTTGGTTCAGAGCGACTTAACGAGGTGCTAACGCTTTTATAGAATAACGGTAATTTTCGAAACATGAGCATACATGAAGGACTAGAGCAGTGAAATTTATTTTATTTATTATTAACAATTTCATAGAGAATTGAGGATTGCAAGGTGCTTGTACCGCGGATGAAAGAGACTGGATATGACAATGAAATAAATAATGTATTGTATTGCATAGTAATGATATTTAATAATGTTTTGTAAATATTTATATGAAAAATAAAATAAGTTGTGCTGACATTCTATATCTACTTATTTATACCCATCCCAGGAGAATCTAAGGAAAGTAAAGATCACAATCACAGCTAGAACTCACAATAAGTACAAGGCTGCGACATATTATCAGATATAAAAATACAATAAATTCATACTTAGACCCTGAGATTACTAAAGTACATTAACTTATTAATTCAAAATTTGGTTATTAACCAATATAGAAGAAGTCACAGCAATATGTGTGTTTATACCTAAGATTTCTTGTGCAATTCGCACGGCGAAACATGAAGTTCTTGGTTATATACCTTATTTTGTAAACTTTGGCAGAGAAATGTTTCTTACTGGTGAAGGTAATTTTCATAAACCTGCAGATGATGATGATGATATTCTCGAAACATTTCAACGAGATCCTGAAGATTTTATGTGTCGATCTTCAAACTTTTCGCGACTCTATCGTGGCATTAAAATTCGTTTGCAGAGAGCTTATTAGAAAGCTAAAGCTCCTTATGATCTCAGACATCGTCCCGTACATTTCTTGCCTAATCAATTGGTCTGGCGAAAGAACTTTGTTTTGTCCGATGACGCTAAATTTTATTCTGCCATCTTGCAGACAAATTTACTGGTCCTTTTCATGATTCATCGCGGAGATTCTAATATACTTATGAACTTAAAAATTGTGATGGTGAGATCCTTCTTGGTACTTGGAGCGTTGAACACCTTCAAGCACAACTTTATGATAACTGAACTTTTTATTGGGTTGCAGCAGGTAGGCCTACGAATATTTCTGCGGGTTAAATTCTTGGGCGTAAAAGGCGTCCCAAAATTTCTGTTTTCCCCCGTTTCATGTTTTAACATCTTCAATTTTAGTTGTCGTGGGTTCGACAAATACCTTACGCGATCTTTTTCTGGGATACTTTCCCTTTATGTTTTGTTCGATAACCCACACAACGACGATTGCTTTGGGTGGATAAATTCCGGATAACTTTCGTAAGTTATTTTCGAATTCCGTATAATACTAGTAAGTTATATTTCGTACCAATTTTGACCTTTTCGTACAGATTTTGACCCCTTTGTACCAATTTTGACTTGTACCGATTATGATTATGTTTATGTCTACCTATCTCGTCTATCGTATCGTTATTTTGTGTGTACCGTAGCTTGATCTAGAATACATACGGTATATTTAGGATTTCGTATCATTATCGTACATTCCAGTTCTTGCATTGGTAGTTAATCTACTGTACCCTATGAGTGTCTATTAGTTGACACTTAATTTGTTTTTCGTATCGATTTATGACTTCCGTATGTTTAGTTAATTAGTTAGTATGAGTATCGTTTTGTAATATTATACAAGTTTCGATTTTGAATATCTAATTCAATATATTTTGTGTCCACCCTCAGTGCATCAGTCTACACTAGGCTGGCGTAGACTTTAAACTTTTGTAGTAACATATTTTGTTTAGCCACCTCTCGCCCCTTGTTTTTTGTTTTGTGTCGTATTCGGCCAGAGTAGGATTCTTGTGCGTGACCTTGATTATTTTAATTTTGCTCCCTTAACTTTTTAATTTCACTGATTTTCCGAAGGGCTCATGGTTTTGTACGATGGATGATTCAGTTGCTGCTTCCGGGTGTTGTTCATGGTCACTATTGGTCACACATAATTGACCTCCCCCTTTCTTAGTCGTTTGTCGACTACTTCAATTTTGTATCGTTTCATTTGGTGGTTACCTTCTCGCATGTTATATTTGTAGGCTCATTGACGTATAGCTTACCCAGTAAGTAACTTTTAAGTAAATTACTTTTTTGTTTGGGTTGGAGGGGAGTTCCTTACGTTAATTTTGAACAGTTCTGTATATTCCGGGATTTTGTTTCTTTTATTTTTTTGGTAGACCTATTGTTATTTTCTGTCGTGTTGACGTTAGTAATTTTCGCTTTGAATTATTTTTATCTATCACGTTATCATGTTTAGTAGTAGCGAATTTCAGTATTTATAATTTAAATTCTAATTTATTGGGTTGTCCCGCCATCTTTTGGCGAGCTCGGTCTTTAAAGTATAATAGACATATAAGATAGAAAATAGATCTCTACTTCGCGGGCCTATTACAGCGAGTCATAGTCAACTGAGCTTATGCGTTTTAAATCTAACTGATAGTAGGCAATTGTCTTGCTAAGAACAGTCATATAATGTTTATTTGCTTTTAACATTATTAATTTATAGCCATTACCTCTTGTTTCGTCTTACAGAATTTTCTTTTATCTTTCCCTTTCTTCCTTAGTAATTAGTAGGCTTCCTTTTTGTTTACGAGTATCGACCGTATAATTTTAAATGTCGTTTTCCCTTGTCTTATAGCTTCTAGTTGTGTGTGTGTGTAAAATTACACGCCTATATCGTTCTAAGTGACAAAACAAAATGCCATGGGGTTGCCGCCATCTTAGAATATTCTGGAACCTTTGTGTGAACCTAAATGTAATTTAATGTAAAAAGAAATTAACTACCGATTCAGTAGAGCTGAGAATCTTGACTCTTCTTACATGACGTCTACTTTTCCTGGACGCCCGAATAGTACGGATATTTCCAGCTTCCTACCGTATATGTCAGGCCACACCTCCTTGGTCCATTAAGATACGTGTTATCCGTTTCCTCTTAATTAATTGTGTTAATCTGTAAGTTGCCGTTAGCCAAAATTGTTGCTTTTTTTTAAATTAATTTCTCTATATCATAAGGTTCTCTCGCTCTGAAATTTCATATATTTTCCCGTTGCCAATTTTGTAGCACGGAAGTTAAGGCTGTGCCTTAATTTTATGTAAGATTTGCGTTGATTAGAGTTAGAAAACGTTAATTAAATTTTCATTTAAGTATATTTGGATCTATCACCAGAACTTAACCATTGACGGAATAGAATAATTTCAGGTACGAGGGTTAATGTATAAATTTGTCATTTAATTGTTATTTCAAATTAAAATTTGGAGGCCTTAGGCCAGATTTTCATTACTTTCATTATTTTTATACAGCCTTTTAGTAGAGTTTCCAATTAATTCTTACGTACATTTATATTTGCATACAGTGTTGAATACTTGACACAATTGTAAAATTCTTTGTAAAGCAGAGATCTCTAACTATCGCTAGCATTAATTTTTGAATGAATTAAAACTATTATTGCTTTTACGTGTGCGATATACAGGTGTCCAGAAAAAGGGTGCTTCCGTTCATTTTAAGTTTTTATTGACACATATGTCTAGCTTGTGTCCGATTTCAGACTGTATAACGATGTAACATTTCTTGTAATCATATGTTTTTTTTAATTTCTAAATTTTAAATAATCTTATAACTTAAACAGCTTCTGTTAGAATATTAAATTGTTATTGTTGGGAGGTTGTAGTTTTGTCTTATCTTTTGCTACTTTGAATACTTAAACTGATTTTTCTCCCAGATCAAAGATCATTTTGGGGAAGGGAATATTTACACAAGGGGGATGGCGTCCGTATATTCATCCAACTGAGATTTTGTGTAAATCCATGATCCACAAAGACGATTGAGCTGGAGTGCAATTCCTTTCACCATATTTATCATGTGTACGCAAGGGTAGTGACAGGTAAGGCATCCTTGAAGGTGAAAGCATTAATTTTCCTAAACATTGATGGATCTCTGCTGATGGATTTTCCTGCGCCTTATTCGATTTTGACATTTAATTTAATTTAAACTTTTGGAAGGGCGTGGCAATGTATCTATTCAAACTGTAAGTAACACTTTTCTTATTAGTTGATAATGAAGTTCGAAACGATTGTCCCAGTTTCTATTTTGTTAACAAAAATTATTGAAACAAATAATCAAGTGCTAATCATTCCTTTAATTTTATTATTATGTTTTACCAAGTACCCAGCGAGGTCGCCATCAATTATATTAATCTATTATTACAAAACGAACGAATTATGGCAATGTACCACGTTAACCCTTTCAGCATTTCTTAAGGCCTTAGAAATTACTCCTACCTCCACGTATTTCCAATATACAGAAAAATTCAATAAATAAACTTTTGGTTGTACGATGGATTCACTTATTTCAGCAGTTATCGCCCAAATGGTAATGCAGGCTTTGGAAGACAGAGTAATAATACCTAATCTACACATAAAATTGCCTTTTTTCGAAAGATATGTGGATGATTGTATTACTGCAATGCCTGAACAACATATTGAACACATTCTCAAACAGTTTAATAAACTCCACAAAAAAATTCAATTTACCATGGAAGAATAAAACAATTCATCATTAAATTTCCTTGATACCACTCTGATATGTGAATACAAAACAGGAAAAATATTAACTAAATAGTGCACAAAAGAAACGTGGCCGGGCAGGTAGATAAACTACAACTCGGTTACACCATTACCTTACAAGAAGAATGTTGTTGCTAACCTAATAAACCGCTCGCTTACACTAACGTCACCCATATACAGATAATAAATTATCAAGAAATTTAAATACACTTACCACAACCAACTACCCTATAAAACTTGTAAATGAACTTTTAAAGAGAAAGATATTATAACGTGTGTCGGGGGTTGTGTATTTTATTTTTAATAAAGCAGCACGTTATAAAAGAATTTCTTTCTTGACTGACTTAATGAACTCATTCATAAATGCGTTTACTTAAGCCGTTTTTTGTTGTTGGGCCTGGTTAATAATGGTTCAAATGTGGTGATTTGTGATCGAACCTTTTGCCTATGGTTCGAACCTACTCTGCGCATGTATTCGTAGTGAAATCCAATATGGCGTAAACTCTCAAATGAAACACAAAAATGAACCACAATGAACAACTGCTGGGTGCAACGACATATAGGTGAAATGGAAATGCAGTGTTCAGCTAGGCGATGTAATCGTCACCATGGACGATGAAACATATAATTCATTAAAAGGTGAAACAGGTAATAAACTGAAGGAATACGTATACTAAGAATAATTTTTTAGACCCAAGGTACGCAGAAAGGTATCTAAAGCTGGTAGAAGCCCAATTGTGTGTTGTTGATAATTCGGCAAGTACATCGGCATGTTCACGTCCAGCAATCACGTTATGGAGAACTTCCAAGAAACAGACAGCAGAAGATCATGCAGCAACACTGATATCACTAGAATTAAGGAAAAAATATAATAAACAATTCGCAGACAAGAAAACGTGCAAGAATACGTTGTGGACTAATATTGCAGACGAAATTAACAATGAAAATTGTGTTGTAGGAAGTGGTACTGTAGGTCGAGAGAAGGTTCGACAAAGGTTTGCCAACCTCCAGAAAGCTTTCATTAAAGCAATGATAGAAGACGAAAAACTGGTGAGCGGAAGTAGCAAATTCTCCTTATTATGACGAAATGTTCGATGTCTTAGGTGATATGGATAAAGTAAATTCAGTTTTAATTTTGGATACGATTTCAAGCACAAAGAAGACTGACGATGAACATGAAACAACCACAGGTGATGAACAAGAAATTAGTGATGATGCCTTAGAAGTAAATACTCTTCCTAATAGAGAAACTGAAGCAAATGAGTCAGTTTGTCAAAAAAAGTAAAATTGATTTTCATCAATAAAGAGTACTTTAAAGCCAAAACCAACTAGAACGTCATTAATCGAACGCTTATTAGTTATTAGAGGAAGAAAGACAAGATAGAGATGATAGAAAAAAGAAATTGCAGCCCTGATGGAGATGTTCCAAAAAGAAAATGACAAGAGACATGAGCAGATGATGTTATTAATCGAAAAACTTGGGAGTAATGAAACAAAAAAGGGGAACAAAGGAAATACCATGAAACTGATGACAGTGACTAACGTTTCTAGCCACAATTTTCTCTTAGACTTTTCATTTGTTATTCATTAAGAGCAGCATAAACATATTTAAGAAAACGTGTGATTTTAATAAGCTGTACAAATGCAATACAGAAATACGTCTTTAGAAATGTATTTTTTAAGAATAGAATTTTGTATTAAAATAGTTACTGATGATATAACAACGCTGGAATAGTGTCTCTTTTCCTGAGTCCCCACCATCTCTATCATTTCCTTCTACTTAATCATTTTCTTGGTGAACAGGTATATAATCTTCCCATTCATCTCCATTAATAAAACAAAAGTTGAGTGAAACACAACATGCAGTAATTATTTTAACTGCTTTTTTGACACTATTAACGTTCACAAAGTGCAATATGCGCCATCTCCCTTTTAGAATTCCAAATGTATGTTCAATCACTACACGAGAACTGCTAAGGACTTTATTGTGATTTCTTTGTTGGCGTGTTACATGACCATTATCTTTATATGGTTTCATCAACCATTCAGAAAGTGGGTAGGCAGAGTCTCCAACTAAATGATGTGTTCTATGAACGAGGTAGTAATTGTAACGGTTATCTTCTTCTATTTCGCGATATATAGTAGAGTTTCTAAAAACTCTGCTATCATGAGCAGACACTGGGAAACCTACAACGATAATTGTGAAAAGATTTTTTGCATATTTCAATCCCTTGCAGCTTAATACTGTGCTTTAAGTGACGATCAATATAGCTATTTTGTTGCTGTAGGGGGGCTTAAATTCTATATTGCACCCATTAATGGCTCCAACAATACCAGGATAGCCACTTTTGTTTCGAAACTCTTCTTCAATAATATTTATTTCATTGCGATCTGGCCACACGATAAATCTACTCCGTAGTTCTACAATTCTGGCCAAAATATCTGCTACACAGTTGAACACTGTAGAATGTGTCACTCCAAATTTGTCAGCTATACTTAATAAAATTTCCCCTTTGCCCAGCCACCACAGAGTCATAAACAATTGTTGTTCAGGGGGCACTGCTTTTCCTCCCCTTTGATAAGATTTTGGTTCCAAATGAAGTGTTCGCATTAATTTGGTGAATGTATCCTTATTCACTCGAAATAAGAAAAAAGTCAGCATCCAAATACCCGGGAATCTACTAAGTATAATAGTTGAGAGGCCTTTTGTGTGTTCCATGTTCCAGAGAGACATAATTGTGCTTATGATTTTTTTCCGTTTTGAGGTCCTATTTAGTTGTGTTTTCAACAAATAATAGAAAATACGCAACTGACGATTGCGACTCGTAATATCTTCGTGTAATGCATATAACAAAATAAGCTTCTGTCTGTAAAGTGTGAAATTAATTGAACAATAGTTAAAAATGTTCTTAGTACCTTTTATTCATTATTAGATTACAGTTAGGAGGTCAAATACTTCTCACTTATTATTTAATGTATTATACTTTTTTGGTCGATGACTGTCAAATTAACATTATCAACAATAAACATCTAGTATCTAACGTAGTATAAAAAAAAAGGTTTAAACTCATTTTCTCCGCAAGTCAATTTATGACGTCATCTTTGAACTCGGTTTGAACTAATGAACGAACCAGGTCCAAAATGGTGCAACAACAAAAAACGTCTTTAGTCACCTAGGATCGACGGCGTTACTTCTCTATCGCAACTGACGAACTTGAACATCGCTACGTACGTATTCCTTGATAGAAGTGACGTTCCAACTGTGGGCGTGTACTCCCTTTACTGTTTGTTGTGTATAACAAAAAGAATTATAATTACAGAATAATAGTGATTGATGTTTACAATCGGTGGTGTTCATTAATAGTGTCAATGACCATCAAGGTAGCTACACAGCCGTAGTGAAAAAACTAATCCTGGGTAAGCAATTCTTTCAATTGATTGTTGCTTCGGTATGAAATAGAAACTATAAATTAGGCAAAACACACGTGTTAGATTTTGATCATTTTATTTATTAATGTGTAGAGAATAAACACGATACATATAGGGTGAGTCATTAGTAGCCGCTTCTTCGATTAATCTTTTGTGTTTTAAATAAAAGAAGAAGCAATTAGTGGAGTATCCATGGTTGCTTGTGGCGCATATTGTAAAAATACTTTAAGCTCTGGCGCACTTCCGGTTTCACCGGAAATGCACGGAACTTAATTTTTTTAAATGACACCCTACATATTTTTGGAGTTTCTTGTACTGCTTTAAATTGTCTGTGCAACTGTTTTTTCTTTTTTAAAATTGAGCCAATAGATTTTAAATTATTAATTTTTTTTTGAAAATATTTGACCAAAACACGTGTTCAGAAAAAAATCATTTTCACATTGTTTTTAAAAGTAAAAACATTGACTTTGGTGGTGCTTGTAGCCAAGAAAATTCTGCATCATTTGGTAAAGTTGCACTCGACAATACCTCAACAAACTTTGTTTTTTCAAAGCCTGCTTCCTGAAATTTTCACAAACCAAAAACTTATTTTATTGAGTCAATTTGTTCCTTTTTTTATTCTCTTTCATTTTTGTTAACAATGTCCTATACCTATCTTTTCTAATTTTTGAAATAATCACTATACGAGCAAGTAGCGGTCAATTAAAGAACTACGGGCGCTGTTCTCTGCACCCAAATATTGGTTCAATAAAGGATGGAATGCGGCTGCCTGAGTCAACTGTTAAAGAAAGTCGGTATACATTTATGTCAAACTTATAAAAGCATCGCTATTAGTTATCATCCAAATGAATTATTCTTATGAAGAGTTAATAGATACGATTGACAATTTGGGTGAATCTGAAAGAAATTCTTTGCTAGCATCCAGACTTTATGCACAGCGATCCCTGGTAGAAATCAACCGAAGCCAGAAACCTTCGAAAATATAAAGTGGACGGTTTGAGTGAACAGAAAGCATTGAATATGAATGAAAGAGCGGAAAAAGCAATAACTGGTGAGGATAAGACGTTTATGGCACTTGCGAGTGTAGTTGAACACCCCCATACTAGTACTACGAAAATTGGTCGGCAGTTAGATGTAAGTCAAATTTGAGAATCCAGAATAATTAGGAAATACGAGTCACCCGTAGCATATTCATACACAGGGTTAGATGAAAGAAATTTTCAGAATCGCTTACATTTTTGTCAATTGGCAGCAGATAAATTATCCTGGCCTTCTCAGTTTTTTGTTGTTTACCAACGAAACCTTCTATTCAAATGAATACGTTCATCGTCACAATTTCCGTTATTATAACACATAAAATCCCCCACTTTATCACACCCGTAAACTTTCAAAATCGTTCGTCATTAAAACTGTGCGGAGGAATAGTGGGTAGTTAGTTACATAATTGGACCTTATTTCTTTGATGAAAATGTTAATTAATGGAGGAGAGTATCTTTGCTATCTACGGACGGATTTTCAAAACTTTTTGAAGACATCTTCAAATATGTCAGTTAACATAACCTTTATTTTATTTGGATGTTAACCAACAGTGTTAAAAATGAAATACTGCAACTGGACATTGCCGGAATTAAAAAATTGAAATGCGATGCTCTTCATTCTATTAAATTATTACTTTTAGGATAGTTGGATATAACATTTACTTTGTTTGACAGTTGACTAAGGAAGTCGGGCGCCATCCTTGCCTTCCATTGGTTGAACGAATATTTTGGTGCATAGAACAACAGCGCTCGTAGTTCTTTAAATGACCGCTAATTGCTCCTATAGTGTTATCTCAGAAATTACAAAAGATAGGTATGGGACATTGTTAACAAAAATGAAAGAGAATAAAAAAAGGAACAAAATGCCTCAATAAAATACTGGGTGTTCCATTTAAAAAAAGTAAGTTTTTGGTATGTGAAAATTTCAGGAAGTAGGCTTTGAAAAAACAAAGTTTATTGAGGTATTGTCGAGTGCAACTTTACCAAAAGATGCAGAATTTTCTTGGCTACAAGCACCGCCAAAGTTAATGTTTTTGCTTTTGAAAACAATGTGAAAATGACTTTCTTTCTGAACACGTGTTGTGGTCAAATATTTTCAAAAAAAAATAATAACTCAAAAACTATTGGCTCAATTTTGAAAAAGAAAAAACAGTCAAACAGACAATTTAAGCAGTACAAGAAAATCCAAAAATATATAGGGTGAGTCATTTAAAAAAAATAAGTTTCGTGCATTTCCGGTGAAACCGGAAGTGCGCCAGAGCTTAAAGTATTTTTACAATATGCGCCACAAGCAACCATGGATCTTCCACTAATTTTTTTTTATTTTCTTTAAAACACAAAAGAGCAATCGAAGAAGCGGCCACTATTGACTCACCCTGTATATTTATATACATACAACACATATTTATACACTCACCGGCATAATAATGGATCCACTCAAAAAATTGATGAAGTTTGTTCGTTAATAAGTTTGTTATTTTAAATTCGATTTGATTCATTTTTTTTTTGCATATTGTAGGTAAATTTAAATGTAATCTATCACATCTTTGGAATTTTAAGAAAATTTGGCGTACATAATTTTATACAGGGTGACACAAAGTCTGTTTTTTTAAATCAACTTTAAAACCACATATGGATTGTCAAAGTTGCTCCACCTTGTATTTTCTTATTTTGTTAACAAGACACATCATTTCTTTATAATTTCTTTTTTTATTTATTACAATAGCTTAATTTTTGTAAAAGATACAAGGGTTTAAGAAAAATCTTACATTTTTACATTTTTCCTATGGTACTAACAATAAGTTTACGAATTTATCGTTTTTGCATAGAGGGCTATTGAAATACTGTCAGTTGTGAAATCTAAAACTTGTCAATTACTTTTTCGAACGTGTTTCTTGTCGAATAGTAATTTAAAATATGGATCTTTCTGTAACCGACGCAGCGAGAGCTGTTTTGCTTTGATTCGGGATGGTAGGTCACAGTATTATGTGGCCAGAGTGTTGGGAGTTTCAAGATGTAAAGTTCAAAGAGCTGTTAAACGGTTTAATGAATTTGGTGTATATGTTAGGAGCAAACACCGATTTCGGCCAATGGACGGAAAATATGGTCAAAACGCGTTCTGGCTGCTACGATTTTGCCAATGTCCGAATTATCGCTTTCCGGTCGTTTAATGGAGAACAGAACGCGTTTTGGGCCAACTGCGATTGCCAGAACCCGTTCTGATCTATTCTGCGATTGCCATAACGCGTTTCGTGCGTGTCTCAGTTTGTAAACGATACCTCCGCTCCGGAGCTAGAATATTTATTTCATTTAGTGTTTGATCTTTGTGCGGGTAGTCGCTAGAGAGTGCCATGGAAGAACTTAAGTTACGTTTTAATGATGAACTGCAAAAAGTCATAAGTGATAGCAATGATCGTAGCAATATTTTTACAAGAGAAAGATACGACCAAATACTTGCAGAGGTGAAGGCGGCAAAAGCTTGTAAAAGCAACGGTGACACAATATCTTCGAAGCAAAGACGACGATTAAAAAGGTATGATATTTTAAAAATTGGCGAAACCGAAAAGCTAATTGAAAGGAGAACAGACGAAACTGCCGAACTGCGTTATTTTTGCATGACCCACGAATTATTTGACATTATTCATTCCGCTCATGTGGGTGCTGGACATAAGAGATTACGAGGTTTGTTTTTTTTCATTTTTTAAGGGGCCCGAGATCTACAAGTGCTTTTATTTATTTTAGTTATGGATTCTGAACTGAAAAGAAAATATTGTAACATAACACGGCAAATAATTGAGATTTATTTATTACTTTGCAAGCAATGCCAATTAAAAAAACAGTTCAACGAAAAGGTCTAGTGGTGAAACCAATTTTGACAAATGAAATGAATTCACGCTGTCAAGTAGATTTAATTGACATGCAAAGTGAACCAGACCAAGATTTTCGTTTCATCCTCAACTATCAGGATCATTTAACAAAATTCACCGTACTGCGAGCACTGAAAAAAAGACAGCTGAAGAAGTTGCCTATCATTTATTAGATATTTTCTGTTTGTTAGGCGCACCTATGATTCTACAAAGCGACAATGGTAGAGAATTTGCAAACCGTATAATTAAAAATCTTGCTGAAATGTGGCCCGGATTGAAGCTGGTCCATGGAAAACCTCGCCATTCGCAGAGTCAAGGGTCCGTAGAGAGATCAAATCAAGATGTAAGGGACATGCTGGTTACATGGTTGGCCGATCAACACACAACGAAATGGTCTGAAGGGTTGCGATTTGTGCAAAGCAATAAAAATCGTTCTCTGCATACAGGAATAACTAAAAGTCCTTATGAAGCTATGTTCGGCGTACCTCAGAAGATCGGTCTCAAGGATTCGTCACTTCCTGAAGAACTTTTGTCTAACATCGAAACAGAAGAAGAGTTACAAAAGTTGTGCGATGAGAACAATTCAAACGAAAGTGAAGATAAACATGATGAAGATCAACAAGAGAAAAATTTGTGTACAATATGCGAAATAGAAATTTCAGATACTTATAAATGTTCAGTTTGTTACCTACCTATTCATATCATTTGCGGGAAAACTAACGAAACAAATGGAGAGGGTGAGCAGAAAATTACATGTAACCGATGTTTGCGTACTGAGAAAATTACTATTGTACGGGACGAGGCTAAAGAAGGACTGGAGAAGCAAGCCGATAAAATGATTGTTCTTTCGAATTCAAAGTTACCACCCATAGATGTAGGAAGAACTGTAATTGTACGAGTACCTGATGTTGACAGAGGTAGACTTGCCCCGAGAAATGTGTTAGCTGTTGTACTCGGTATTAACGACTCTGGACTTTATCAGCTTGGTATGTAATAAATTTGTCAGCTATTCAATATAATTTTTAATTCAT
Source organism: Amphimallon solstitiale (assembly GCA_963170755.1). NCBI lineage: Eukaryota > Metazoa > Arthropoda > Insecta > Coleoptera > Scarabaeidae > Amphimallon > Amphimallon solstitiale. The sequence goes on along the minus strand of OY720677.1, from coordinate 76,807,233 downwards.
TTTCAGGAACGAAAGAAGGAACTTTGCAGTCGCTGTACTGTCGTAATGAATTTACTTTGGCCGACTCAAACTTTATCGACATTTCTTCGGTTCCGTCAACGTCTGCTTCTCTCCGTACAGCTTCTGGTTTAGCATCTGGATCAAAACAGGGCTTTGTACAGTGTAATTGCAAGCGCTATTGCGTCGACAAGAAGTGCGCGTGTAGGGCGAAGAAAATAGTATGTAACAGCAAATGTCACAACAATAGTTCGTGTAAAAATAAGTAGGAAAATTGTTCTTCTTTTGTGCAACGCAAACGCGCGTTTTAATGTTTTCGGTTTCTTTTAAAAATAATGTTAATTTTGAAGTTTTTACGTCGTATTTACATAAACAATAAAAATATTTTTTCGCATTGACCATTGGACATTTTTTGTGTGTTCGACTCGTCCTGGCAATGGCGTATGCCAAAATGCTTCTTGGCTGACTTGAGAAGGTCAGAATGCGTTCTGGTAAATGCAAACAGCCCCGAACGCGTTCTGTTCTCCATTAAACGACCGGAAAGCGATAATTCGGACATTGGCAAAATCGTAGCAGCCAGAACGCGTTTTGACCATATTTTCCGTCCATTGGCCGAAATCGGTGTTTGCTCCTAACATATACACAAGAAGAAATCATTGTGGTCGAAAGAAATCTACTAGTGAGCGAGTTAATCGCTTTATAACGTTAAATGTTTTGAGGCACAGAAAAGTTACTTCTGTGCAAATGAAAAACAGATTAGAGGACGTAAGGCAAGTTCAAGTAAGTGAGAACAATAAGAAGGTGCCTGTTTGATATTGGACTGCGTTCTAGGAGACCTGCAACTGGTCTAGAGTTATTGAGACACCATCGAGTTGAACGCCTTAGATTTGCTAGGGAACATGTAAATTGGGGTAACGAAGAATGGAGCAACATCCTATTCACGGAGGAGTCAAGATTTTGTCTTAGAACACCAGACTGACGTGAAAGAATTTACCGGAGAACTGGTGAACGTTTCTTTCAAAACCATTTTTTTCCTAGAGTAAGTTATGGAGGCGGTTCGGTAATGGTGTGGGGTGGCATAAATTTTGAAGCTCGGACGGACTTGGTTATAATGAACGGGGGGGGGGGGGGGGGCATGACACCCGGTAGATACATAAGAGAAGTTTTAGAGCCACATATTGTTCCTTTTGCACCGTTCATCGGAGATGATTTCATGCTGATGCATGATAATGCCCGAATTGTACGCGAGTATTTAGCCGAGGTTGAAATCCCAGTAGTAAATTGGCCTGCTCTAGGCCCAGACCTAAACCCAATTGAGCATGTTTGGGATGCACTTGGGAGGAAAATACGATCTCGTGTACCAACGCCTGCAAATGTACAGCAGCTTAGTGACGTTCTAACTGAAGAATGGAATCAAATCAACCAGGCTTACATTCAAAACTTAATTGAGAGCATGCCAAGACGAATTGCAGCTGTTATCCGTGCACGTGGAGGAAACACTTCGTATTAAGTCTTTTATGTTTTCCATTTTCTTTTCATTTCCTTTTCATTATATTCGGTGTTAAGTTAAATTCGTAAACTGATTGTTAGTACCATAGGAAAAATGTAAAAATGTAAGATTTTTCTTAAACCCTTGTATCTTTTACAAAAATTAAGCTATTGTAATAAATAAAAAAAGAAATTGTAAAGAAATGATGTGTCTTGTTAACAAAATAAGAAAATACAAGGTGGAGCAACTTTGACAATCCATATGTGGTTTTAAAGTTGATTTAAAAAGACAGACTTTGTGTCACCCTGTATAAAATGATGTACGCCAAATTTTCTTAAAATTCCAAAGATGTGATTGATTACATTTAAATTTACCTACAATATGCAAAAAAAAAATGAACCAAATCGAATTTAAAATAACAAACTTATTAACGAACAAACTTCATCAATTTTTTGAGTGGTTCGATTATTTTACCGGTGAGGGTATATTTAAAATTACAAAATCAAAATTGTTGTTCTATAAAATCTCAAACAATATAAACGAGGTACTCCACATAACTTCTTTTGTCGCTCAGACGTTTAAACGTGTCGTCGGCTTTGTTTACGATTTCTCATGCAAAATATTCTTAATGACTCTATTATGATTAAAAGTTCAAAGATAATCGCGGTCTGAATTTCAGTCATATATTGATTTCGATATAAAACAAAACATTTTATTGAATACATGAAATTAATTGAAAGGGTTTTTTGCGGGGCTCATAAATTAATTTACGACATCCACATATATTCGGATAATACTCAATTTTAATTGCCGGTTTTCACATAAATAGAATTTCGGGAAATTGGAGGGGAGAGATAACCAAGTGCCTAGGCTCGACTAAACCATGGAAGTAATTAACAGAATTCCGATACCTGGATCGGAATCTCGTCAATTAGAGTGACAATGCGCCAAGGCACGATAATGGTGATGGATGGACGTTAATTTTTAGTGCCTTGACTGGAAATTAAATTGGTCGGAATGGAAAAGAAACTCTAAGTATCAAAACCTGATGTTTCAAAAGGATGACCGACCACCTAGGTTAGATCTGGGGACTTGCTGGGAAAACAAGTGCATCTACATACAAATTTCCGGCCATTTATATCCACCGGAGCCCGCTAAAACGTCTCCCACCCGACTAAAAAAGACGTATACAACAAGTTCGTGCGCAAAACGTGACATATTAGGTATTTTTCCATTGCACACACGAAAAGTTTCAAAGTTTCAGTTGTTTTAAATACAATTTTGAACAAATTATCAAAAATACTATAAAATATATACACAGGCGGTCCATCAAAATCATTATTAGAATATATAGTAATAAAATGTTGTACATGTTTCAAACGGTTAATTACAGACATGACAAATATGTACAATAACGACATTCAGGTTCGTTACAATATGAAATTTACAATCGACAAGCAAACCAAAAATATAATAAAAAAAGAAGAAACAGTAAAGCCACCAACATAGAGTATTTAACACTTGCCTACATAAAGACCCTTTCGGAAGAATTGCAAAGGGTATTTAACTAAACCATTCAATATCACAATCGCAAATACAAATACAAATAATTTAAAACATCTATGGTCCAACCTTAAAAACCAAAGACCTAGAGCGCGACCAGGAGAATCTGTGCCCCGGAAAATATGCGAACTAATATGACGTCTTGGCTGCGCATCCCCTAGCCCAAACTCGTCGTGTTTGACAGCTGTGTACAGTCCTATTTTATGTAGTGATTGTTTACTTGTTTATCAAATCGTTGCTTTAATTTCTTCTCTCCTGGTTTCTATGATTTACTGTCTCCTTTCAAATATGCAAACTTCATTTTGTATTGTGAAGTGACGGTAAGTAAGTATAATGTAACTCAATTTTGCAGTACGCAATTATTTTGTAGATTATCTATCATCTTCATTATGGATAAACGAAAATCTGTAAAAGGTGAGGTCTTGACTATACTGAAGAGAATTATTGAGTTCTTTCAGGAAGAGAAACGTACAGGCCCTTATACGCTTTTCCTGTAGACCAAGTCATTAGAAGGCTGTCGGGACAGGAAAATCAGAAAAAACTATAAAGCGTATCAAAAGCAAATTGTTTAAGAGTTTGGAAGACAAACCTTCATCTTCTACTACCCTTATAGAGCCGAGAAAGGAGAAGTCCAATATTATATTAGATAATGTGGACAAGTAATATATTAATATATTTAACATACTTTACATTTATTTTAATCTAAATTTTAGATCTGTACTGCGGAACAGAATCACATCCATGTTCACCGTCAGTGAGACTCTGCTTATTTTACACAGTTTACACTCTTACAGACATCAACATAATCTAAGGATATCAATTTTTATTTTATTTGCTTGATTTTACTTCCGTTAATATTGTCTTTTGTTGTTTAGTTTGGTTGCTAGGTAACCTATAAACAACTATCTGTCAAAAGTATCCATTAAACAAGTACAGTTAATGCTAAATCTTAAAATGTTTTCAATTTTAACTTTAGTGTGTTGCTTCTGCCACCATTTCTGCGTTGTTACACAAAAATTAGTACCCATTGATAAGTGTAAGCATAAATTGCGTTAAAAGCAAACATGAATGAACAAAATAGACGTCGTCATTTGCAGTTGGAATGCTGGAAGTTGGAGTAAGACAAGTTGACGTAGCGGAGCGGCTAGGTACAACACAGAGCGTCTTTAGCCGACTAGACTATGGCAACGTTACAGAGATACAGGTAATCCCAGGGAACAACATCTTGGAAGAAGACGTGCCCCCACTGCTATTCAGGACCGGTACATTACTCTTCAGGTTCGCCGACAGAGTTCACTAACTGCTACTGAGTTAAAATCGCGTCTCCGGCAGTGCATAGCGTGACAGTCCACAGCCAAACCATCAGGCGTCGTTTAAGAGAAGTCAATCTTCACTCCCGACGCCCCCTTAGGGTTCAACCATTAACCAGGGGAAATCGAGGACATCGAGTAAACTGGGCTCGAGAACACTTAAACTGGACTCGAGAACAATGGTCGACTATACTTTTTTCTGACGAGTCGCGATTCGGATTAAGACCAGATACTGCAGATTAAGAGTCTGGCGTCAGCCTGGTAATGCAGCAAGGCTACAGCATGCCCAAGAAGTGCACAGCTACAAAGGTGGTACTGTAATGATATGGGCAGGAATTATGCTGGGTAGGAAAACTGATCTCGTTTTTCTAGATCAATTCTTAAACGCTGAGCAATATATCCAGAATATTCTTGAAGCTGTTGTTCAGCCATTTGCAGAAGCGTTGGGCCGAAATTTAACCCTTATGCATGATAATGGACGACCACATGTGACAAGAGTTGTTACCGATTGGCTCAATGAAGCAAGAATTGAAGTTTTGCCATGACCAGCTCAATCCACAGACCTCAATCCCATTGAGCATGCATGGGATATGCTTCAGAGAAGATGCCTGCCACATATGGACGCTATGCAAAATCGACGGCAACTGCAAGAACTTCTTTCAGAACAGTGGAATCTTCTTCCAGAAGAAGACTTGGACAATCTTATTCTGTCTATGCTAGGAAGATGTAGGGCGGTTTTAAACTCCAGAGGAGGTCCCACTCATTATTAATTCCTTAATCTTCAAATTTTTTAATTCAATATAAGATTAATTTTGAATTGTTTAGTTCCATTTTGTAGAATTTCTAATTTCTAATTAATAAATTATTATTAAAATTATGTTAAATATTAATTTAAGTTAATTTCATTCATAGCTTATTTTACATTTAACTTTCGATACAAAAATGGGTAAAAAGATGCACTAAATTCTTTTTTTTAAGCAAATAAGAAATATCCTTAGATTATGTTGATGTGTGTATATGAAATCTGAAACTGAATTCTCTGATTGCATAAAACATATCAAAAAATTATTATTGAGATGGGATGCAAGTACAAGAACTGTGACTAGAACAGAAAAGTATTGATGGAACGACAAGATATAGTGTGCTGGTGAGCACAGTATTTGCGATTTAAAATCTTTAGCGATAGTCTTGGTGATAACAAGAGACCTTTGGTATATCTGAATGAAAGTTACGTGCACAAAAACTATACTCTGTCAAAGTGCTGGCAAAGTTCGGACAAAAAAGGAGTGCTAAAGATAGAAGGCGTAGAACAACGACTGATTTCGTGTCATACTGGTGGTGAAATTGATTTATTGACGGTGCGTTGCTTCTATTCAAATCGAAAACAAAAAGTGAGGATTACCACGATGAAATGAACTATAAAAATTTCTTAAAGTGGTTCAAAACACAATTATTACCAAATTTACCGCAAAATTTAATTATAGTTATGGATAGCGCACCATATCACGGTTTCCAAATCTATAAAGCACCTACATATTCATCAAAAAAAGCAGATATTATATCCTGGCTGTTGAAAAATATACCATATCACCACGAAACGTTAAAGTGTGAATTGTTCGAATTAGTGAGACGTAGTAAGCCCCGAATATGCCATAGACAATTATGCAGCAAGTTTAGGTCATTCGGTATTAAGATTACCTCCATATCACTGTGACCTTATAATCCGACAAAAATGATTTGGAGCATAGTGAAAAGAAACATAGCCTCAAAAAATGTTGATGGAGTTGCAATGTTGAGGCTTTAATTTCGCAGGCGTTTGCTAAAACTACTCCGATTTTGTGGCAAGCAGAATGCAAGCACGTACAGAAAATAGAAAAGGAATACATCGAAAGGTACAAATTAATGGATGTTGATGAAGAATTTATTATTAGATTAGATGAATCAGATTCAGAAACGTGTTGGTTACAATCAGGTGATGAAACATAATTTTAAAAATTATGTAGTATATACAGTGCAATGTATATCACGACATATCAATTAATTCTTGCTTTACTTTACTATCTTTGAGTAAATAACATTATTATTTGTTGTTTTCTCTCAATTTTTCAAATATCATTTAAATGCATATTCAAATTATAAGGTTCTATTTTATTTTATCTACAGTCATTACATAACAACATTTGATATGATACAACTGATTTAAATACTGGCGCGCTCAGTTTTTGTCTGGGAATGTACACAACAAACCGACGGTGATGCTCAAAGGGTCACGTTTCGTTGGTTTGATTGTAAAGAATTTAAAACTTATATAATATATGAAATACCATGTAACCAAAGGAAGACTTCTTAATAGGGTCGGTCGCTTATCACCACCGCACTGTTACAATCGACAAGTACCCATTGCAAGGAAGAAATAATATACGCTATCAAAAATTTGTGTATATAGGCATAAGTGTCTGTGTCCACAAAGGAATATGTATGATTTATTTTCTAATGTTTTATGTTTTTTTCCAAACAGACAATATATTAAAACTCTTTAATAAAGTACATTATTTAACATTCGACACGTTTTCTTAAAACACCTACCTAGAAATTGTTTGCATAAAAAGGTATGACTTGTTTATCCACTTTTCCTTAAAATGATTGTTTCTAACATATCGTCGCAAAGATGTCAAAACCTCGTATCTCAATATATGGCGATTTTGAGATACTATTTAACAGCAACCCAAAAAACATACCGCATAGGTTAACAATTCCTCGTATCTTACTGTTAACAGTCCCAAAGATTCAAAACCTCATATAGAGGAGATCACACCGATGAAATTTCTTGCAGCAATTCCAATTTGATGAAAAGCTGTAGAAAAATTCGCGTTCACACTATCCAATTTGTTTCAGCAATATATCGCATGTGAAAAGTTGTATGTATTAGAGCGCGTTCGATTTTCTGAAGAAATTGCATGCGATCTGTAACTTTTACGCTGCCAACCCGTCTTACGAAACGTACCAAAGTACATGTATTATTATTCTTAACCACACTTAACATCATAGTTGTCTGGAAAACGTTTCTTTGTTAACGTCATTACAATTTGTTTTTCCGAAAGTAAGTTCTATTGGAACAAAGAACTTACACTTAATTTAATTGAATTGTACCATAATTACCCGGTATCATACCCAGTGGGACACTGTGATTATAAAAACAAAAGTAAAAAACTAGCAGGCATGGATGATATAAAAGAAAAATTGGTAGCAAAAAGTACGTTCGCCGCAAATCAGGGCCTGGATACTGAAGACATTAAATAAAACATTCATAACTTGCGGACGCAGTTTTTGAAAGAAGCAGGAAGACTAGCTTCAGTTAAAAAAAAAGTGGATCAGCAGGTGATGTTAAACCAAAATTATGGTGCTACGAACATTTGACATTTCTAAGGGATTCAGATATTACCAAACCTAGTACCTCAAATGCAGATGTAAGTAGTAGTTTTCTTTGAAAATGTAATGTTACGCGCTTAAAAAGCAGCGGCGAACATTTAATTCATTTACCCCTATATATTACTTGTTGAATATTTCTAGATCAGTCTAATTCGTTTTAAAATTAAAATCTGCGTCGAATATATTTTATTTAGAATTTTCAATTTAAAATACGTAGTTTATAAACAACTCTTGGTTCAAATTTTAGAGACGCAATATTCGCATTTTGTGTCTAAGGTTTCCTTATTTAAATAGTTCCCACAATTTTGTTGCGTAGCAGCGTCATATAAACAATGGGAACACCCATTGAAAAATAGCATCATCTCATCGACGCCTAGATTTTCTGGAATATTCTTGTTGGGCACCTCCAGACCTCCAAGTCTTTAAAAGGGCGAAGCTCGTCTAAAATCATTCACCACTATTACATCTCCATTACATTCATTATTACAGTTAGTACGGTACAGTAACATATAATTAAACAGTAAGTGGTAGTTGAATAAATCTTTAACTTCGGTCCCGGCGTCTCCGAGCCCGCTAGCCCTGCGGTGAAAATGTCTATGGGAACGAGGTGTTAATGTCCATAGTATGGATACACCGGTTAGGGTGACTTAAATCTCGATTTACAAATAACAAATTGTCGGAGTATTTATCGTCCGTCAATTTACGGCATTGGTCCGGATTTAGAGGATATTTCATCGACACCATCAACTCAAAATGGCGGTAGAGAGGCAGAAATAGGCGTACGGGAACAATCTTCATTGGCGTACCGGGACATGAAATTTCCAGGTATTTGAGTTATTTTTCTTGTACTTCGTGTGGCAAGATAACTGTACAACTACCAAGCTGTCATAAATTTTAAATGTTTAGATATTTGTTTAATAATGTTAAATATTATTGTGCGCAAGGCACGATCATCAAGAGTCTTTGTGTTTGTCTAAATGTGTATATGTTCATTAAATATTTGTGTTGTAATAGTCACTATTATATTATTTTTGCTTTTGTACACATGGTCAAATTATTTCGAATGTATTAAATATTAGTAAAGTTTTTGTATTTGTAATAATGAGCCCATAGAAATTTTAAGGCAAATGGTGCACCATATCTGATCAATTAGTTTTACCATATTTGACCAATTAATTTTATTAGATTGTTTATTTGTCTGTTCCTATTGTTTTGTTTCTTCTGTATGTACCGTCTCTCTCAAATTTAGTTTTCTTTGTTTTGTTTTTGTAGTAAATTTGTAATTATTAAACTCAAATGTATTTAGTGTACATTGTGTAATTTCTAACAACAAGCAAAAGTTAAGTCATACTTAGTATTTCAATATCATTTATATTTTAACTTCAATATTTTGTGTGATTCATATTTCAATTATTATTATAATTATGTACTAAATTTTCTATTTCAAATTTCTATTGTTTTTCATTTAATAAATTGTTATTGTTTTTATTAATTTGTTTCCTTTGAGGTAGGCCTAGTATTAGTTTAGTGCAATTTCCCATTTTAATTGTGCAATACTTTAACAACAGTGACCCCGCCTTTATTATAATAAAATGGGTGGCGCAACGGGTATTAGTTAACATCATTGAGTAATCTCAAGATCTCATTACGTAAACTGAGCTAGACATATAGGGTGGGTCACATTGTAACATCGACGGTTCCACTTCGAGGTTAACATCTGGAAACCTAAATACTATTATTAATCTAAGCGATTAATAATTATTTATTAAAGGTAAGTGCAAGCTCTGATTCACACAATTATCTTGCACCCTGAATTTGCAGATCTCGTTAGTTAGTGACGCCGCGACGAGCATAGTCACTAATTAATTGAGTGTTTTTGGGGAAAATATTGATTGATTGGAGACGCCGCGAAGAGCATAAAGTCTCTGATCAATTAATTTATTCCCATTAAGGGTTTTTAAACAGTAATTGTGAATTTACTGTTTATTTTCTACAGGATTGTAATACTGAAATGGATGTAAATATAGAAAATGAAGCTATATTTGAAGGAAATGTAGAAAATTTGGAAAATGTCAATAGAGGAATCCTATCCCCAGTTTCGGAGCAATCTACATCTTCAACAACCAAAAAAAAAGAGAAATTAACACCAATGAAAATACAGCAAATTTAATTGCTACTGCGTCAATCACATTAAAAAAACGCACCTCAGCCGGTACACAGAATGATTTGTACATTTTAACACGTTAGTCTGTGCGTTATAACCACTTATCATGTTTTTCACGTAGTGTCTCTTCAGAACTGTCGAAGCAGAGTTGCTTGCTATAAAAAACAGAGAAACCCAAAGAAAACCAAAAAAAAGCATATTTAGGGGAACCTGAGGTGGATCGGGGTACCGAGGTAGAACAGGGTTACGACCCCTACTGGCTTAATTATTTACTTCAGTACTGTACTATCGCTTAAATTCGATTGTTATGTTTTATTTGTTTAATCCTGTTTTAAAGTCTTAATTCTTGTAATTTCGCCTTCATAATTTATTACAAATTTATTTACTGACTTTTCTCCTTTTGTTTGGCTTGTTTAATTGTTAAATTCTGGAAATTGCATATGTTGTATTCACGTTGACTTAGGTGGTACCGGCCGTGCATGCGTGAATCATGGTTCATGCTTGATCGTCTTACCAATCATTCTGTTCCTGTTAACTATTGTGGCCAGACACATTCGCCTATTTTTTCAGCTAGTCCTGCATGTATGATGGCAGATTAGGATTTAATATTGTGGATTTTGTCGTCGATTGATGAAATAAATTGATTTCGAGTTGGATAAATAGACACGTGTTCTGGGTGAGTCTCTTTTTTTGAGTAGTTTCCTTTTGTTTAGTACTTATATATATCGTCTTTCCTTTATTACTCCTCTTCTTCCTCTTATTTCTCTGTTCTTAAGACATAGTCTTGTTTCTTCTACTCTTGATCTAGTTCAGCTTCTTGGGAAGCACATGTCTAGCTGTCGCACCATCTTTTGGGAGGTCGACCGGGGGGTCTCCTTGAACTTGGCTTTTCATTCTTTGCCCATTTTGCCCATCGTTCCTCTGTCAATTTGTCGACGTGGTTTCTCCAATATCGTCATCTCGTTCTCGTAAACCGTACTACATCTTGAGTTTTGAGATCTGCTCTTATGTCTTTGCTTCTTATCTGCTCTCTCAAGCTTACTCCCTTAATAATCCTCAATATCTTCATCTCTGCTGCCCTCATCATGCTCTTCACTTTTGTTGTATCCGTTCGAGTTTCCACTACATACGTGAGTACAGGCCAAATATGCAGTGGAAACTTGTAACTCACTTTAAAAATGATATAATGCTCAAAGTACTACTAATAATTTCCTTTATTACGTAGTTGCAATTTGGAGCATTAAATTTTGTACCATGAACCGTTCCTCGTGGATGGAAAAATACCGACGCCGTTGTAAGAAAACCGCCCATTTTTTTTACGATGACCAGGTGTTGACGTATTACTGTTACGTCTAGTTGCTGATACTTGCATTATTTGTACTTCAATTATATGTTTGTCCTATATCAAGCTAACGTTTGAAATCTTATTTAATTAATTGTGTATGTTCCGAGGAATTTTAATACAACGACCTTGAGTGTTTACATAGTTAGAACGCAAATTTCAGTTTCATGTATCAATTTGTTAAGTATTAATATTTCATTTGCGATTAACCTTCAATGTAATTTCACTTTTTTTGCGCTCAAGTGTCCTTGAATTTCGAATTTAGAATATTGGATGAGTTAAATATTGCACATTCCAATAATTGGCTTGTAAATTTTACTTCATAAATTTTGTACTAAATTTTAGATATAATTCCATTTTGATTTTCTTCCATATACACGGACCACTATAAGTTTGCATTTTGTTAATCTATAACAAATAATTGGGAACCGATACATCACTCCACATGTAAACCTTGTAAAGCATAGAGATCTCGCTGCTATAACTGACCTATCATTTAAAACTGTAACGTAGTTGGTTTACACACTCCTCGAAACTTCGTATACAGTGGAATTATTGTATTAATTTATTATAACTATCATTTAATAGTTTCAAATAATGCCTTGTCAAGCCTGATAATTATAATGACAAATATCTAAAATTAATTGTAGGATATATTCATATTACACTCTCAACTTTCTTAAGACCGAATGCTCGATAAATATTAATGAATATAAATTTTACTAAATTCCCATGATTTTGTAATAAAACATATAATATTGTTATCTTTAAAAAAATCCTGCTACGTTTGTGGTTCAAGATTCACGGGAAGAAGAAAAACATACCGAACTTGAAATTCAGGATTATATCCGAAAAACCCATATTTATTTCATTTAAGGGGGTCATGCTCCGTTTTTAAAAATACTCGATCACAAGAACAATAAAGTTCTGAAAGAGATAGAGAATTAGGGCTGTCATTTACCCCAGTGCATCTGACGTGCCATGCAAATTATAGTTGACGTGTTGCCAGAAAATATCGTTCGGGATAGAGATGCTATTGTTATCTGTGTCCAATGTTTACATTTCTTTGCTCGGACACTTAAACTACACTGATATTCGGAAAGGAAAGTGTGTATTCAATCTCATAAAGCATATAATATACATTTGAATGAATAGGTAATTCATTCGGATCGAGGTCGCCACACACGTTTCTTTATAGATATAAAAAAAAATACCGATATCTAAAGATATTTGAATTTTACCACAAGCCCAGGATTTGCATCTATGTATTTCTTATATAAATAAGTTAACCCGTAACCGATGAGGTGCGATTTTTGTCACGTCGAGTGTGAGGCGGAAGCCCTCAGACTCCCGATTAAATTTATTTTTTTGGTTTTAATACGAATTAGTATCTGTTTAAATTAAATATTATGGCATAGTCTGGAATCTACTTAAACTATTTATGTTTAGTCAGCTATTAATTTTATTACAAACATCTACATTTGGTGAAAAATCCCAGGAGCGTACATTAGGGATGCGCGATATATCGTTTTTAAAAAAATATCGATATTTTCTTTTCGATAATCGAGATTAAAATCGATATTTTTTTATTCAATAATATCGACTGATATCGATTTTTTATTCGATAATATCGTTTAATCAAAAATGCCATTATTCCAAATTTCATGCATTTATTTCACATTAATAGACAAAAGAACATGTTCACATTATACAGAATTTATTATCTTTTTAAGAAAAAAATGAGGTGTGGCCACCACACGACTTTCTTATACGTATGAGCGTTTCAAACTATACAATTTTAAGAATTTTTTTATACAAAAATTATTCAAAATCCTATTCTAAGTACTTTCATTCTCTTAATAAATCGCTATAGAATGCATACTTTGCAAGATATTCGAAAAAGGGTGCTACTCGCTAAGAGTATAAGTGCTACTTCCGGTCCGAATTTTGAAATTTCATATATACAAAAACTATCCAGTTCTAAATACTTTTGTACTCTTGACAAATATATATAGAATGCATAACTTATGAAATATTTGCAAAAAATCGCAATTCGGTAAGAGTAAAAGTGGTACTTCCGATCCGAATTTTGAAATTTTTTTTATACATAAGATATTTAAAATTATAATTTAAATACTTTTATACTCGTAATGTACCTGCCTAGAAAGCATGACTTGCGAGATATTCGCAAAAAACTCATTTTCGATAAGAGTAAAATACCTACTTCCGGTTGGAATTTCGAAAAACGTTTTTAAGACAATTTGTCTCAAATATAATTTTGAGTACATTTGAATTCTCTATAAATTTGTTTAAACTTTGTAATTGACGAAATATTTGCAAAATTCAATTTTTTTACTGAAGTAAACTACTACATCCAGTCTACCGTTTTACTGAAAAACTAATCAGTTCTCAAGAGGGAGATTATACACGTAAATACAAAATTTGGAATAGATATCTACGCGGTTTGACCGCTATCGTGGTCACAGACAGACACACAAACATTTTTTAAAAACCACTTTTTTGGTATCAGGGGACTTCAAAACGTGGACATCTGCAAAAATCTCGAGGTCGAAAATTTTCGTCATCACAATACTTTCTTATACTACGTATAAGAAAGTAAAAAGTTAATAATTTGGAAAATGCTTATTGGGATGTTTACTATTTCATGTTTCATTTCATAGATTTTACATTTCGTATAGTTCGCCTTTATGGGGCGTTATCTTCCCATTAAACGTTTTTCAAATTTCCCACAGTATTATTTAGTAACTACGACATTTACATGTTAACATCCCTATTTGTAATATATGAGTGGTCATTTTCAGTTTTAATGTTGATGTTACTAAATAATATTGTGGGAAATTTGAAAAATGTTTACTGGGTTAATATTTGTGTTTCTGTATTTGTTTTATACCACTTATATTTTCATTGGAATTTTTTAAATTTTGGAATAAATATATACAGGTGAGTCATTAGTAGCCGCGTCTTCAATTGGTCTTTTGTGTTTTAAATAAAAGAAAAAAACAATAAGTGGAAGATCCATGGTTGCTTGTGGCGCATATTGTAAAAATACTTTAAGCTCTGACGCACTTCCGGTTTCACCGGAAATGCACGGAACTTAAGTTTTTTAAATGACTCACCCTATATATTTTTGGAGATTCTTGTACTGCTTTAAATTGTCTGTTCAACTGTTTTTTCTGCTACATTTCCCGTTGTTGTTTGAATACATTTTTAAATGTTATTATAAAGATCAGAACTTTCCAGAATTTATTTTTAATTAAAAGTGTCACACATACATGTATCGGCCAGACATATTAAAAAATAATGACGGTATCATCTATGGTCAGAGAAACTATGTTTTCCATAATTATACAAGAAAAAAATACATAATAAATAACAATCATATTTATTTATTAACATAGGAAATTGGCATTATACAAATTAATGAATAGAACAGAATAAAGTTGGAGAATTAATGACATAAAGAACTGTATATAGCAGAATATCAGAATAATATAATAAACTTGAAAAAGCTAAAAAATAGGAAATATAAGAGGATAACAAACAATACATAACGCCATAAGAAAGCCAAGACGTGACTATTTATAGTCAGAGTAAAACTAAAATTTAAAATCACTTAAATTTTGTCCGTATAAAGTAGTTCCTTATATCTGATATATATTCTGTTATTTTTTCTACTGACGTAAATCACGAATAGGCATTTTCTTTGGATACTGGGGATCAACCAATTCAGGTAGAAAACATCTGTAAAAGAAAGTCACCAACTGCTCCTTCATATTCGCATCCCAGAAATTATCGTCCCTCATGATTTTTTGTACACTAATTCCGAAAGGTGTCCATATAACAAACAAGCAGTACTTTCTATTTGTTACATGTAGCTGGCCTTGCACTTGGAAATAATAATTGTCTTTACTTTTTAATGTTATTCGACCATCAACTATCTCCGCAAATTTAATTTTCTTCTCTCGAACGGCTTCCGTTGGTGAAAAATTTATTGTACAAAAGACGTTTTATCAAATTTGCGCAATGCGTCGTCTTTCGCATTTAGCATATTGCTCCAAAATTGAACGCAGTCAGTCTTACAGAGCGCTGCTGCCTCCATAATAAGTTAGTGCTTTGCCCTATAGTAGCATGTTGTAACTCGTCACGTTCAGAATCCGATTTTTCAATTGAAGTCAAAATTTCTTTTTCTTTTATATCGTACTGCTCTTTTGTTAATGTGACAACCATTTCTATTTCTGTGTCACCATAATCGCTGTCAGCAGGTACTATCGGTTCCCTTTTTTTCTTATTTTTACATGCAAATAACTTTTTACTGCATTTTTTCCAAGCTTTTACTCTTTTCCAGCTAGTCATAAACTTTTTTGTGTGTTTCCTGGACTTCTGTATACAGCTTTCTTATGAATAACGCGCGGTAAATCGCCCGGTTCCAAGTTGAATACAATTGAAGCGGCTTCGCATCGAGTTTGATATGATCGTCGTCCGCTGAAATTTACTCTTTTCCCGCCAACAAATTTTTCTGAAATCCGGCTAATGTTTATGAATTTTTTAGTACTACAACGGCATGATGTTAATAAAAGCAAGAAAATAAGTGGTAATTTAGACAAGGCATTTACCGATTTTCTAGAACGGACAATAGAAAAGTTTCTGAGAAAGAGATTACGTTAGGAGTCTTCCCAGATTTAATTTTAAATATTCATTATTTTACGATTATGAAGTAATAAAATGACTGTAAGCACTTATACAGAGAAATATATATGTTCTAATTAATTGTGCCTTTGTAAAATAAAGCAAATTGAGATTAAAACTAAACATATTGAACTGGTCTTGTATCTTAGCCACGACCAGTCAAATCTGTAAAATATGAATATTTAGATTTTCGTTCATGTTTTAAAAGACTCACTTTTGGACGAACCCTTGTACATTGTAGTTAAAATAATTATTATTGAATTGTTCATATAATTAAGGTCAAATGCGCATACAATGTGCGCAGACTCGCATCACACATAACAAAGATATAAAACATTTGTATCCTGCTCATTGGTTTACTTATAAAAATGTTTACTTTGGGTCGACCAATATGGCCATTGCAAAAGTATGATTTATGATAAAAATCGACTAAAATTGTTAAATTTGCAAATTAATAGGGATACTTCAGTATCAATACTTGATGTATCATAGGTTTTTGTAAGCAAATGGAAATGTAAAGACCGTGAAAAGATCAATAGCATCTTTTGATTTTTACATACGTCAAAAGTAAATGTCATTTATTATGTCAAAGATAACTTTAATTCAGTAAAGAAACGAACTTTTGGGTACACACATATTGAACCAAAAGCCCTTTACATATTCAAGTCCTGTACAAACAGGGCATGAGCATTATTAAGATTTCACCATATGTTTGAATATAGGTTGTCAAAAGTCACCCTTAAATAATTTTATTTTTTTATATAAATGAATTTTTTGTCTGGTAAAAAGAAACGGAAATGAAAAAAAAGAAACGATGTAATTAAATGTTAAGAGAACCATTGTAAACGCCGTTGCATTAGAGATACACATATTGAGTATGTTGTTAGGCAAATCAAAAATTATAAAAAATGATATTTTTATGACCAGAACTGTACTAAGAAAATCAAACGCGCTACTATTAAAGTTTTCAACACGCGTTTAATTGTCAAAAACTAGAATTCTAAGATTGTATATAGTAGAAATAAATTTCAAAAGACTTTAAGAAGGCAATAAAATCGCGAAACAATGGGGTTTGCCTTTTGAAATGAACGAATGGTTGGTGACTTGATTGAATTTTGTTGGTTGTCTTGACAACCACCATACAAACATTGGATTCATATAAAAGGGAGTACTCACATGAGAAAGGGATTCCTCTGCAACAACCAAGCAGTAAGGTTGTGTTTAAATTCTTCTTCTGCAATAACCAACCAGTAAGGTTGTGTTTAAATGAGTTCTTCTACAACAACCAAGCAGTAAGGTTGTTCTAAACATTCGCGAGCATCCCACGTCTGTGAAACAAAGTGCGAGCTAGTGCAACTACACACATTGAAGTCAATCCTGTGTTTTCGATATTGGAAAAACCAAGGATGCAAATAACGTACTGGAAAGAAAGAAATAATCAACAAGGATATTAACTTCAACTAACAGGGAGTTAACCAAACAACATTTCAAATATATTTGAAAAAAGAATACGAACCTGTGTCCAGTCATCTACAACGAGTCAACACATCTGAACAAGGTGCCGCCAAGAAGATACACCAGGGGTGCCTATCAAGAGAATCAACTCGGAGGGTCAAGACGTTCCATCAACTACGAGCATCTGTGGAGCCCCCTTCAAGAACGACAGCAGCACCTGCATTCTTTCCAGACAGCCAACTTAAAGTTAAACAAACAAGAACAGTATGTAAAGTGACAATTGTATAATTTCACGTTCATTAGAAGGAAACAAGATAAACTTGTAAATGACTAACAGTCAAGTCAGACTTAAGTGTAATCCGAGTTTTTTTACCAAGACTAAACGTTCATTTCTCACGTAGCCGGTTTTAAATAGTACATAATAGCCGGATATATTTAAATATTTAACCTATGATTCAAATACCATTCATGCATTTTAAATTAGACAACGATCTAAGTCTAAAACTTACGTGTTACATTAGTTTATTTTAAGAAACGAAGAGTCATTAACTTCCATATAGAAATCCACGTTGAATCAAATTGTTTACCATTAGTAAAGTAGACAGATTAAATATTGTTATGTGTATGCCTAATATGACTTGCGTAGAGCAGTTTGTTCATGATATTCCAAGTAAAGATTATGCCTAGAGCCATTCTTGATAAGGATGTTTTAAACTGTAAATATAAAGCTACACTCAATTCATTAATAATAAAAAACCATAATCTAATAAACACCTGTGTTTTCATTTGACCCAGTTATACTATCCATCAACCTTGACCGAACAGCTGTTTTAAAAAAGCATGCTCGATCGTACATCTGTTTGTTAGGTTATCTACAAGACCATCAGGAATCGGCCCCTTTCTACGTGTTTGTAAGCTGTAATACAGAAGTAAGTCGTGTACTCTTCCTCAGGATCAACAACCGAATCCCTTTTACGACCCATTAATGAGATTTAATTATATTTAACGTCCAATTCAGAACGTGAAAACCAACAACAAACTGATTTTTTTTTAGGGTTCACATAACCTAGCTATCATAGAGCGCGTATATTTTTTGAATTTCTCTGCATCCACGTGTGGGTGACCCAGGTGCACCAACAGTGGAAGAAAAATTGAACTGTTACAAATTCAGTCGCTTAAATAAATAATTCAAAGATTAGTTCTAATCTACAGGGAGCAGTTAAATAAATTAAAACACCATTTTAATTTTATTAACAATAAACTAGCACATAGATAAATAACAGAGTCCATGCTATTTTAAATAAAATACGTTACCCACCTTATAGTTAGGCAGCCAACATAGCTAGCCCGAGGCAATTAAATATTTGAAATAAAAATTCAATTGATAAAATAATTACAAGAAATTCTAAACGGTACTTACCGTGTCGTATGCAAGTGTTTTAAGGGCAATACGCTTGTTATACACCATATCATCTGACGCCAACAACGTGGTGGCATTTTAAAAAACCTATTGAGGAGTACACTGACTGCAGGTTTTCTTTTGTGTCGGTCTGTTTCAGAGAACCAGAAGAATATTACGAAGAGGGGAATACGTATAAATAATTGAATTACTTGTAGAATAAAAATATAAACAGTAAAGTGTGTATTTTATTTAATTTATCAATATACATGTACATTATACAGGTTGATGGTGAAACACTGGGTATAATTAAAATCATTTATTCACAGTGGCATAAAAATTAGAAACAGGTCAAAATATAATTTACAATGTTATTGTACAGGGGTCGTATCTAAACGACAGATTACACATATTATTAAATTGCGCTCGTATCTGAAATAAAATATAAATTCACAAAATGAATACGCGATCGAAAAACGAAGTAATCGCCAGACCAGAGGCATCTAGCAACAGCGTAAACGAATCCGCACAACCGATAACAGAGAGCACTACTGTACAAGGAACTGGTTCGAAGTCAGAAAAGGATAACCTGTGCAAACAGATCCTGTCGTTGTTCGAAGGATGGGTAGAACGCGAGTCACGACAAAGTGAGGAAGACAGATTAGAAAGAAAACGACAAAGAGAAGCTGACAGATTAGAAACGAAACAGATGTGGGATGAATTACTAAACAAAAAGAAAACAAGCGAAAATAAAGCAGCTGAAGAATCAGAACATATGCCAACAGTAGCGAAACCAGAGGATGATATCCAGATAGAGAACCAGGAATTTCCTGCAGATCCAACACTAGAAATGGAAATGGTACCAATCAGTGAAGAAACTATCATAACGCCGACAATGGATGCAGCCCCGATCCAATCACAAACAGTACCAGAAGAAATAACAACAGACATACAAGAATGCGAAAAGAAAGAAAACACACAAGATCGAGAAGATACACAATTAATCTGTTACACAAGCGAAAATAAAGCAGCTGAAGAATCAAAACATATACAAACAATATCTGCAGAAACAACAAAAGAAGAGGAAATAATAGAAATAGCAACAGGAATAGAGGTCGAAGAAATCACAAAGAATATGCAAATCCGTGTAAAGGATGTACAAATGATATCTGCGGAAATAACTAAAGAAACTCAAATAGGCGAAAAGCACGAACAAGATACTGCTGAAGAAAAGGTAATAGAAAATGTTGAGAAGGACGTTCTAAACTGTCTCAGCATTGAACAGAACACAGCAGAAGTTAAGAAAAGTTATACAATTGTACCATTACCGAAAAGAACAAAATATATGGATTCTAGCAGGAGAATCTTAAGAACACGGTTGGACGCGCTTTTATCTGGAGAAGAAGAGGACAGGTATTTACTTGCATACACCTCAGGGCAGATGACAGGAATACCCATAGGTGCAGAAAAATATACAAATTCCTGGAAACAAGTCCGTACAATACAAATTAGCAAACAACAAAATTTAGTACACTCCACTCGTCACATAAACATGGTACGCGAAGAAGTCAACGTACTGAGGGGCATTGAGGTAACCACATGGATGGACAAGCCAAGTCACACACATCTTGTAAAATCAATCACACATACACACAATTTACAAGATTTAAACTCGCAAACACAAACCTTAATACAATTAATTTGTTATACAAGCGAAATGCACCAAAAATTTAACATAGTAAAGGGGATAGTAATAGCTGCAATCTTGTACAAAGACAATCAAGCTACACTGTTAAAATTCGCAAAAACACATACACATACATGCACACAACCAGATATGGAACACAATATACAAACAATTTACACCGATGGCATACATAGGCATCAGAAGAATATTATTGACTTCCGCCTCAAAATATTAGGCAAATAAGGAGCCCAAAATTTAGGGGCATGGCGGTACTGAAGGGCCAGTAACCGATGGTACTTTGGCAATACCACCCTAACCGGAGCCACAACAAATATCTAAAAGCCCTCACAACACAAAAACCCCCGCTACAGGAAGCAATTCGGACGAACCCAACCCGAAGACATTTAAAATACTCCAAAAACCCCAGCTACAGGAAGCTATTCGGACGAACCCAACCCGAAGACATTGAAACCCTTCAGACGGGCCCAATCTGAACACAACCCCAAATATCTCTTAGAATGTTGAAGATGCATACAAGAATTACCTACAACTCCCATGAAAGACACAGAGTCTTTAAAAAAATTACAAAGAAGAAGTATGCCCAATAATTAGGATATAAGAATATTAACCGTAGAAAATAGGAATCATAGAATAAGTACATTCACCTAGAATTTTAATACAAATAGAATTAGTTTGATTAGTTTTCCCCATTCCTACAAATAAGTATTTAGTAGCGCATCATGAGGTAATATGAGTTGCAAAATTTCTTTAACACCTAAACCAGAAGAGAAATTTTATTCACAAGAAAAAAATTTTGTTAAGAGAAAATTCAACACTAGAAGGAAAAAGTTAGTAAATGCAAACGATTAGAGCACAGCGTACAAAACAAGAAATGACAGAAGTCAGAAAATATGAAATAGCCGCCTTTATGAAACAAATATGAAAACTACATGTACACAAGAAATTTCATGCCGAATAAGAAAAGAAGAAAAATTCAAGAAGTGATTATCGAGTGATTTAAAAAGACTAAATGTATAGAAGAATGGGCTTAGCAATAAAAATATACCACTTAGCAAAAGTATGCTTATGTAAGAAAAATTTAAACCATAAAGAAACCCATGAAAAGAGATGGTATTATGGTAAAAATAAAAATGATTACAGGTAATGTACAACCTAAAATATGTACAATAGCACGCAAATAGTGCAAAGTGGAATGATGTATACTCCACAAATAGGAAAGAGAAAAATGACAAAATGTCGAATATAATTATCACAGTAATAATCTGTGAAATAATAAAGATAATTTATGTGTATACATACACATTGGTATATTAGAGATAGGCCACCCTCATTACAAGAAGGATATACACTCGATACATCGCAGGCGAATGCAGAACAAGAAAATAAAGAATTAAGGTACAAAATAAACAATTTTCTAAAGGCAAATATAAAATACACACACACACAAAGTAAAGAAAAACATATGTACGCTAAACAGATACTAACTAGTTTTCACAATTTAACAAATGCATAAAAATAATTAGATGCACAAAACGGAATATAAAAATTTCATCTTAACACTAAACATACATTATACAGGGTAAAGTCAATAAATAAAAGTTTGAAAAATTTACCAAACACAGAACAGCTTATATTACAACATATGACATACACATAATTCTAAAACTTAGATACTAAGGCCCTAATTATAATCACAACTAGATATAACAGTTCATTAAAAAAAAAAAAAAAATTGTTACATAAAATAGATACGTTAGTGGTTGCAAACTGTTACAATGAAAAAAATATTTTACAGACGTTTATAACGAAAGCATATTTTTACAAATAAAAATCTACCTTCGTTAAGGGGCAGATGAACTGGTCTTGTATCTTAGCCACGACCAGTCAAATCTGTAAAATATGAATATTTAGATTTTCGTTCATGTTTTAAAAGACTCACTTTTGGACGAACCCTTGTACATTGTAGTTAAAATAATTATTATTGAATTGTTCATATAATTAAGGTCAAATGCGCATACAATGTGCGCAGACTCGCATCACACATAACAAAGATATAAAACATTTGTATCCTGCTCATTGGTTTACTTATAAAAATGTTTACTTTGGGTCGACCAATATGGCCATTGCAAAAGTATGATTTATGATAAAAATCGACTAAAATTGTTAAATTTGCAAATTAATAGGGATACTTCAGTATCAATACTTGATGTATCATAGGTTTTTGTAAGCAAATGGAAATGTAAAGACCGTGAAAAGATCAATAGCATCTTTTGATTTTTACATACGTCAAAAGTAAATGTCATTTATTATGTCAAAGATAACTTTAATTCAGTAAAGAAACGAACTTTTGGGTACACACATATTGAACCAAAAGCCCTTTACATATTCAAGTCCTGTACAAACAGGGCATGAGCATTATTAAGATTTCACCATATGTTTGAATATAGGTTGTCAAAAGTCACCCTTAAATAATTTTATTTTTTTATATAAATGAATTTTTTGTCTGGTAAAAAGAAACGGAAATGAAAAAAAAGAAACGATGTAATTAAATGTTAAGAGAACCATTGTAAACGCCGTTGCATTAGAGATACACATATTGAGTATGTTGTTAGGCAAATCAAAAATTATAAAAAATGATATTTTTATGACCAGAACTGTACTAAGAAAATCAAACGCGCTACTATTAAAGTTTTCAACACGCGTTTAATTGTCAAAAACTAGAATTCTAAGATTGTATATAGTAGAAATAAATTTCAAAAGACTTTAAGAAGGCAATAAAATCGCGAAACAATGGGGTTTGCCTTTTGAAATGAACGAATGGTTGGTGACTTGATTGAATTTTGTTGGTTGTCTTGACAACCACCATACAAACATTGGATTCATATAAAAGGGAGTACTCACATGAGAAAGGGATTCCTCTGCAACAACCAAGCAGTAAGGTTGTGTTTAAATTCTTCTTCTGCAATAACCAACCAGTAAGGTTGTGTTTAAATGAGTTCTTCTACAACAACCAAGCAGTAAGGTTGTTCTAAACATTCGCGAGCATCCCACGTCTGTGAAACAAAGTGCGAGCTAGTGCAACTACACACATTGAAGTCAATCCTGTGTTTTCGATATTGGAAAAACCAAGGATGCAAATAACGTACTGGAAAGAAAGAAATAATCAACAAGGATATTAACTTCAACTAACAGGGAGTTAACCAAACAACATTTCAAATATATTTGAAAAAAGAATACGAACCTGTGTCCAGTCATCTACAACGAGTCAACACATCTGAACAAGGTGCCGCCAAGAAGATACACCAGGGGTGCCTATCAAGAGAATCAACTCGGAGGGTCAAGACGTTCCATCAACTACGAGCATCTGTGGAGCCCCCTTCAAGAACGACAGCAGCACCTGCATTCTTTCCAGCCAGCCAACTTAAAGTTAAACAAACAAGAACAGTATGTAAAGTGACAATTGTATAATTTCACGTTCATTAGAAGGAAACAAGATAAACTTGTAAATGACTAACAGTCAAGTCAGACTTAAGTGTAATCCGAGTTTTTTTACCAAGACTAAACGTTCATTTCTCACGTAGCCGGTTTTAAATAGTACATAATAGCCGGATATATTTAAATATTTAACCTATGATTCAAATACCATTCATGCATTTTAAATTAGACAACGATCTAAGTCTAAAACTTACGTGTTACATTAGTTTATTTTAAGAAACGAAGAGTCATTAACTTCCATATAGAAATCCACGTTGAATCAAATTGTTTACCATTAGTAAAGTAGACAGATTAAATATTGTTATGTGTATGCCTAATATGACTTGCGTAGAGCAGTTTGTTCATGATATTCCAAGTAAAGATTATGCCTAGAGCCATTCTTGATAAGGATGTTTTAAACTGTAAATATAAAGCTACACTCAATTCATTAATAATAAAAAACCATAATCTAATAAACACCTGTGTTTTCATTTGACCCAGTTATACTATCCATCAACCTTGACCGAACAGCTGTTTTAAAAAAAGCATGCTCGATCGTACATCTGTTTGTTAGGTTATCTACAAGACCATCAGGAATCGGCCCCTTTCTACGTGTTTGTAAGCTGTAATACAGAAGTAAGTCGTGTACTCTTCCTCAGGATCAACAACCGAATCCCTTTTACGACCCATTAATGAGATTTAATTATATTTAACGTCCAATTCAGAACGTGAAAACCAACAACAAACTGATTTTTTTTTAGGGTTCACATAACCTAGCTATCATAGAGCGCGTATATTTTTTGAATTTCTCTGCATCCACGTGTGGGTGACCCAGGTGCACCAACAGTGGAAGAAAAATTGAACTGTTACAAATTCAGTCGCTTAAATAAATAATTCAAAGATTAGTTCTAATCTACAGGGAGCAGTTAAATAAATTAAAACACCATTTTAATTTTATTAACAATAAACTAGCACATAGATAAATAACAGAGTCCATGCTATTTTAAATAAAATACGTTACCCACCTTATAGTTAGGCAGCCAACATAGCTAGCCCGAGGCAATTAAATATTTGAAATAAAAATTCAATTGATAAAATAATTACAAGAAATTCTAAACGGTACTTACCGTGTCGTATGCAAGTGTTTTAAGGGCAATACGCTTGTTATACACCATATCAATATATACGTTTTACATAGAACATAGACTATTACTTTATAAAAACCAATAAAACAAAATAATAATGATAAACGTCCTTAACAACTATAAAAAATGGCGAACAAATTACATGAATTAAAATTATTTTTAATTCATTAACAATATTATGAGCAATACAACATGAGCGACATGCGTACATAAACCACATTGTATAAAACAATTTATCGTAATTTCGCGTTACACGCCGTTGCAAGCCGGCGACTGAATAAATTGAAGAAAACGGAGTTTTGCCAACAGGAAAATTATTTTTGCAGTGTAGATTCACCAAAATCGTTCTCCCGACCAACTGGCGGCTTGCTCTGCGATCGTCTTACGAATATTGCTTTAAGCGCCTGGAATATAGGCAATGTGTATCAAGAAACATACGTTCTTATCAACGTGATTAAGACAAAACGGTTAGCTTTAATGATGTACTAAAAAGTGTATATTAAAGGTAAAAGACGCATGAAGGTACCCACAGGCAGTTTTTGCCATTAAAGACAAACATTACACCTTAAAGTATACGATAAATATAAGCATTTCTAAATGTTATTATTCAGTAGCATTTTTTTATGTACAAATTTTTTCTTTCTTTAGGTACTTCAATTTAAGCTTAATTAACAAATTACTCCTTGTTTCAATCGATTCTATACAATGGTTACTACACAATATCGTCGATACGAAACGCTTGCAAATTGGCCTCAGCATTACCCCCTTAAGCCATTTTCACAATGGCAAAATAATGTCAAAATTAGCAATAAGACGTGTACGCCAATTTATTGCACAAAACTGTACATTATCAGTTTATACATGTATAACGAATAAATAGTCATTATTTTGAACTTTTTGAACAGGGGCTCACAATGTGTCCGTGGGTATACATACACCATCCATAATCCGCACAATTTTTTTCTGTATTTTGAAAATCGTATCTACCTGCGAGGTATTACCCCAGAAAACTAACCCGTATGAGATGACAGATTGCACCAAACCGTAGTACATGTGTTTGAGTACCAAACCAGATACCGTGGATCTTATTGTCCTGAACAAATATACACAACACCACTCAATTTACTGGAAAGTTGACTTACATGTTCGTTCCATGTTAATTTGTTGTCCAGGGTTAATCCCAACACCTTTGCACTGTGGACATGTTGCAACGAGCCCCGATTCGCGTGAATCAGCAAACTTCTATCAACATTATGATTTGTAGGGTAGAACTGCATCATCTGCGTTTTTTCTGTATTCAGTAGGATACCGTTGTTTTTACACCACATTTGAATTTCTGTTTGTTATTATGAGCTGACACCACTAGACCATGTGTACTAGAATCCGTAATGACAGCACTGGTATCATCCGCATAAATACTGACAGAAGCTGCTGATGCACACACAGATGGTAAACCATTAATCATGATCGAAAACAGCAGTGCACCCAATACAGTGCCCTGTGGTACCTCTTTCTCCATGCATCTCTTTCCTGAGCACAAACCATTGAGCACCACAATATGATCCCGTCCACCCAAGTATGAGAGAACTCACTGATGTGCAACACCTCTCACTCCCATACTATGCAGTTTCTGTGCCAGTAGCTGATGGTCAACAGAATCGAACGCCCTACTGAAGCCATAAAATAGTCTCAGAACGTTCTGTCTGTTATTTAGACGCTCACAGACTGCATTGATTATCTGTTTCGTAGCTGTTAGTAGATTAAGCCTTTCGAAATCCATGCTGGCACGATGACAATACTTCATATTTTTCGAAGAAGTTGTACAGCCTTCCATGAAAACAATGTTCAAAAACTTTCGAGACTTGATTTTGCAAAGCAATAGGTCTGTAATTCTCAACATTATATTCACTACCTTTCTTTTTGAAAATCGGTACTATCTTTGGAAGTCTTCAGATTCGCAGGATATTTCCCAGACGCAAAAGATTTATTGATCACCATGCATAAAGGTGGACTTATGCATTCCTTCACCATTCGGAGAATTGTTTCCGGTATTTGATCTATGCCCGAGGACTATTTCGTACAACAATCATCAATCGCTTTTGAAACTTCTGATACGGTCACAGGACCAACGTACATGCTATTCAACACATAGTTTTTGTTGTATTCCTTATGAAGTGGTGGTGGGCACTGTCCAGCAATTTCCGTAAAGAAATCATTGAAGTAATCCGGTGCATCACCTATGCTAATCTCAGAGTCGCCATCTTTTATTTTAATGTTATGTGTGTATCAGTGCCCTTCAAATCTCTTACTATATTCCAGCACGTTTTGTTAATATTCTCTGACTTCAGTATGCGATCATGTTTGTAATTTCTTTTAGTGTTATTGACTTCTTTTGTGTAAAATTTCTTTAGGGAACGGTATCTCTCGTTATACATATGAACTATCTTATTAATAGCAGACATTTCTCGAAGAAGTTGTGAAAGTTGCTTAATTGCGGGCGTAATCCATCTGTTCCGAGTGCTGGGCTGACTGAATGACGAAACCAAAGGGAATGCTTCGTTGAAATTTCTATGCAATATTTCTTCAAATTTATTGAACATTGAATTTACATCGGCTCCTGCATTATCCCATTCCTGCCAATTGCATAGTCGGAACTCGTTTTCAATTTTTTCTGCGAAGTGCAATTTGTTCCCTTCTGTGTATCTCCTGGTTAATGACTTGTCAGACCTCGTACTGGGATCCTGACAATTGATCAAGATTTTGCCTATCTGGTGAGTGTGATCTCATATATGGTTGTGTTCAATACTCACACTACATTCCTCTGTATTAGCAATAAATACATCAATTGAAGTTTCGGATGTCACAGTAACTCTTGTGGGCCCGTTTATTCTGTTGGAAAGACCATGTTCTCCCAATGTGTCTACTAGTAGTTTCCTGATAGGGCTATTCACTAGGAAGTTTATATTTAAATCCCCGCATATAATAATTGTGGAATTAACTGGGAAATTACCAAGTAGTTCATCTAATTTATCCAAAAGCAAGTCAGAGCTGTTCGGAGACCTATATACACAGACTATAATAGTTATTTACGAACCAAGTGCGGGAACACATATTTCGCGAATAAGTGGCCATTTTTAAAGCGCGAGCCGAAAGGCGAGCGCTTTATGGACACGAATTCGCAAAATGTTTCACGCACGAAGTTTGTACAATATTTTACTCACAATCGGTTAGTAATCTGTAGATTTGTACCCTTCGAAACAGTCGGGAAGCGACTTATTGCTTACCTACTTCACTTTTCCAGCTATAGCCAGAAAAGTGTTTTCCCAGCTAGCAAGTATCAGTTCATTAGTCACAAATATGACATCATTGTCATTTTGGCATTAAAACATGTTTTTAAGAATAAATTGTAATCAAACTCTGTATTTATTTAGTAAAGAAACAATAATAAACCTATTTAAAGTTGTAAATATTAATGGTTACATTAGATTTATCATTACTGTTAACTGTTAGAGAAAGACTATGTTGTTGCTTAAAATTATATTGTTCATTTTTAGAAATCGACGATCCTGATTGTTCTACATTTGACAACATATTAGCAATTTTTACTTGCCCATATAAAGATTTTTTATTATTAAAAATGCCGTACCACAGCCGTACTATATTTTGTAACTGGCAAAATAATTACCTAACTGTCAGATTCAACAAACTTGTTACATTGCCTAGCAACGATTTTACAAGTATCTTCCTTAAAATAGTTTATCAAATTATCATAAAAATTAATACCGATACTCATGTATTATTATTATTATTTAAAATAAAACTCATATAGAATTACTAATAGTAGATTGTGAGTAAAATCGTATACATACCTCGGGAGAACTCATTTCAGCCTCGCGTCTGTAGCTTACCTCGGTGCTTTGCACCTTGGTAAGCTACCTAGACGCTCGGCTGTAATAGAGCACTTCCCCGCTCGGTATGTAATATACTATTTTGTACGAATACTTAAATAATACCTACTGTTAAATACGTTATCATTTACAGTCCAAATCAATTGATTTTCCGCTGTATTCATAAGTAATTCCGATATCGTCAATAGAAAGTTCGGTTGTCAACATGACATTTCTAATCTCCAAATGAAAGTTCTATTATTCAAAACAAAGTCCGCTATCATCAAAAGTACAGTCCAAATCAATTGATTTTCCGCTGTATTCATAAGTAATTCCGATATCGTCAATAGAAAGTTCGGTTGTCAACATGACATTTCTAATCTCCAAATGAAAGTTCTATTATTCAAAACAAAGTCCGCTATCATCAAAAGAAAGTTCGGTCGCTCTCAGCTCGTTTCATTTTGCTGATACTATAACATTTAAAAAGTATGGTTTACCATAAAATTTTCAACAGACGCTTGGTCACTTTTTTCCGAGCACTTTTTGAGTTCTTCATTTTCACTTTCCAATTCTTTAATTTTATCTTCCAACGTGCTATTTTGAGTTTTTATATTCTCAAGATTAGTGTCAAGCTGTTCTTTTTCATTCTGCAATTGCTCATAAGTTTCTGCTAATACATCCCTGTTATTTTCGATCTCTTTAATCTTTAAATTTAACTGATTATTTTCATGAGTCAGCTGCTCCATTTTCTCCATAACTTCTCGCCTTTCAACAGTAAATAATTCGATTCTTTGTAACAATTCTGATGTTTCTTCAGTTAGTTGATTTACACTCTCGTTCAGTTCAGGATGCTCTTCTAAGTGTTCGTTGCTTGTCTTTATGTCAGATGTTAGATTAGCACTCTTCTGATATGCTTCCAATTCAAGCTTTTCTTGATGTGTTAATGCTTCGACAATTTCTATACTCTCAGCACTCGACACCTTCTCAGCGCTTAGCTTCTCCAGTTTGTCCATCAAATCTATATTCTCTTGCATGTAAGACTCTAATTTGACTAGAATTTCTTGTTTTTCCTTTTTAAATGCTTCTAGTTTTTCCAATAGCGATACATTTTCCTGTGAAACCATCTCTTTTTCTTTTATCAATTCTTCCTTTTCCAACTCCAACTTGTCCATTTGTTCTTCTAATTGTATGGATGTAATTTCGGATTTGACCTGAACATTTTGCAAGTCGGAGAGTTTTTGTAGCTTCTCGTTTAGATCTTCAATCTGACTAGAAGACTCTTCCAAATCTATAAAAGCGAAAATATCAAAATACAATTACTAAAATTCTTGTTGAAAACAGATAAACTACCTGCTCACTGTCAAGCTTCAAGCAAAAAAAGAAATCGAGTGAGTATTTCTACTATATAAAGGAATAACAAAAGAAACTTACGTTTAGTTAATTGATTGTTACTATTATCCTTTTCTGTTAGTAGCGCAGCTTGCTCGGATAGTTTCTTTTCCAACTCATTAATAAGTTCTACATTTGTAGAGTCTGAAAAAATTTGGTTGTGTTAGTACTGAAAAATATGTGTTAAAGATTTTTCTAAAAAAGGAAGTTTTATCATCGCCATTGTGGTTCTAGTACAGCCCTCTAAAGAATTTTAACATAGTACTTTTTCTGGTTAAGTGTATATAAAATATAAGTATCGGACAATATTAGATCTTAATGTTCTTTCAATTATATGAAATCAAAATTATCAAAATGGAAAAGAAATGCTGTTTGAATTTGCATTCTTATAGCTTATAAAATTTCAATAACCTATGTATGAAATACTTACTAAAGTTAAGTACAATATCACTTTTAGTGTACCTTGCAAAATCATTTTAACTTGAGGTTTATGATTGTTAATTAGGTGATATTGGTAGCACACTTAAAAAGTAAACAACCAACAGACACAAACTAATGAACAATACAAGTCCCAAAAAAACATTTTTATCAATCAATATTCTAAATACCATATATTTTGAGCAATATGATGAAATTGTCTCTTCAGAGGCAGCTCTATTTTGTCAAGCATTTTTTAGGCTATGGTTGAATAGCTTTGACAACCGCTGACAATGCGCTAATAAATTAAAATGGCGTCAAATCTGAGATGTAAAATTTTATCTGTCAAATAAGATAACCGACAAATACTATTTCAGGACTGTCATAAACAATAATATTCAAACAATCTTTGACAATGGTCATAATTAAGAGATGGGCGAGATAGGGGAATACGGATCAGTTTCACTCAGACTAGACCGACTTGTGTTTTGTCGGCTCTCGGGGAAACCGGTAGGTAATACGGTGCCCGAGAGCCGACAAAACATGAGTCGGTCTAGTCTGAGTGAAACTGAACCGTATTCCACTATCTCGCCCTTGTATGGTCATAATTACCTTTTGACGTTTGTTATAATTGTTATTCAAACAATATAAATTTGTCAACAATGTTTGCCTACTATACAGAATAGTAGATGTCAATTTACCAGTACTGGGACAGCCGATTTTATTCCCAAAATATATTTTTTAATTTTTTAAGGATCTACAATTAACCGACTCAAGGGTTCATTAGTTAAGACGTCACAAAACGCGACTCCTGGTAATTTATATAAACAGACTAAATTTTTTAATGAATCTGGTATATCTTCATTAATTTTATCATTCAGTTCCTACTAAATTATGAACCACTAAAAATAGACATACTTTCTAAAATTTGGGGTTGTTTATATTCATTTTTTAACACATTTACCTAAAAATGCTCATTTCCACTTATTCAAACCTCAAAATTACATAAAAATTCAATTTTTGAAATTGTGAATATGTAAAAAAATAACTGTATATTTTTCTAGTTTTACTGGTGTTTTTTACTAATTTCTATCACTAATTTATTTATGAAAAATCATTAATATTGTTTACCAGAGTGTAGCTCTCAAGTCCATGATTGTATCTGCCATAGACCTGTTCAAATATTCAAAACTTATTTTATCATAATCAACATGTCTTTGTGAACGTAAGCATGTATGTAAAACGTAACGTCAAATGTAAAAGTGAATACTGAACGTAACGTAAACATTGAATGTAATATAAACAATATCCAACGTCAAAGAAGTGTGTTAATAATATTTTTTTGCTAAAAAATTCAACGATAGAAAGTAAAATAGTTATATAATTATTTTAAATATAAATAAATTGGAATGGATTCTGATAAAAGTTATTTGAAGGAAATTAAATCACTTAATAATGATCCAGTGAAGTATATAAATTTATATAACTCATTACCTAAACTACCAATAAATAAAATTATACTCATTACAAATATTTCAAAATTTGAAAATATTTTAACAAATTCATTTGATTTTATTGTATTTGTAAAAAATAAAAAATATAAAATAAACAAGAACTATATAGATAAAATAAATGTCATGTTTAATTACATAATTAGTTATCAAATCATGAAAAAAGAGAAGTTCTTTCCCATAAAAGTTATTGTTGATAAAAATTATAAATTTACACATGTACAATAAATTTCAATTGTTTTCAATTCTCCAATGCCCCCAAGCCAATGTGTCAGTACTATTTTGTTGGATACATCTTTTATCATCTCTCCAACACAATGATTTTTTATTTAATTCCTCAGTGTACATATTATGATCATAGCTCCTAATAACACTTTGTTTATGAAAATATTCCTTTTGATCAAACAAACATTTTTTATAATGCTGAAATTTAATTTCTGTGTCAAGTACAGATTTTTTACTGTAATCTGGTTAGTAAAGCCGATGTTACCATTTAACAACACATCGTTGTATGAGTTACGATGTTAGATAATCACGTCTGGATGCACATCTTACAAATAAGTTTTCTTTTCTTAACAATCTTCTGTTTTATTATAAAACTATAATACTACAAAAAGACAAATTTCTTAAGTTATGTATGTATATACTTATATATTTTCTTAGTTTTGTAGGGAATATTGTATACTCATTTTCTAAATATTTCAATAATCCTATTATATTTCTTTCGGTCGCAGTTTACTTCGAATTTTAAATTCCTTTCAGATTGCTATTCTAAACGTAAGGTCATATCGATAGGCCTATTGTAAACTTTTATTACTGCTTTAATCGCTTTTCTTAGAAAGTGTGTACCAACAATACTAGGAGGATTATTTTAAATGTCTGAATTGTTAAACTAGCAAATTACTCAAGATTTATAATAATGCCTTTCTATGAATCATTTTGTAAATTGTTATTTGTACGTTAAATATTTTAATACTATTAATTATAAACATATTATAAAACTATATTTGTGTATTAGTCAATATTGTAAACAATCTTTACCAACTAAATAAATACTGTAAGAAATCGAATATGCAGTTATTATTCCTTCGACTTTAGACAAGAACTGTTGTTATTTTACTTGCTCGCGATAAAAACAATCACATATTTTGTGCTTAAAAAATTATGGAAAAATACGAGAAGTATAGAATATTTAAATTTAGTAAGGTATTCGACAGCGTGATGAACACCGTGACATTCGAAAATTTACATATACGTTGCAACGGTGGTGCCATGGAAAATGTTCGACTTGTGCACCACCGAACGTATAATTTTCTGCATATCATTCGCTACGACCCGACAATAATGGGGTCCGTCATATTTTTGAACACAATGACGATAAACTCGGAACCATTAACGGAAGTGATACTAAACGGCCCAATAGGTGAAATACGAATTATGTTTAGTACTCTAGAACAAAAACAATTTTTTTTAAACGAAATAACAAGGTATGTATTAATAAATAATTATTACATTGATGCTTAATATAATGTAACCTGTTACAGCGACAGTTCCTCCAGCAGTAGTTCCTCATCGGACTCCGGCGCTGATGCGGGTATATAAAGAATTAATTGTCATCTTTATTTTTCTAGAATAAATATTTATTTTAAAAAATTCTTATAATTTTATTAACATAAATGACTATTATAATTAAAAAAGGATCATCAATAATTTTACAAGACAAATCAAAAATAGTTGAAGGAGGTGAAATAAATGGTGGTTTTATTAATTTATTATTACCTATACTAGCAGCAGCAGGTGGTCCTGTTTTAGCTAATATTTTAAATAAAATTGTTGATACGATAGATGATAAAATAAAGGGCAAGACAATAACGTTAGAAATTCCTGGTCAGCCCTCAATTCCTTTA
Source organism: Amphimallon solstitiale (assembly GCA_963170755.1). Lineage (NCBI taxonomy): Eukaryota > Metazoa > Arthropoda > Insecta > Coleoptera > Scarabaeidae > Amphimallon > Amphimallon solstitiale. The sequence continues at coordinate 76,772,940 of OY720677.1, read as the reverse complement.
AAGAAGACACACACGCGTGTCGATCGAACGCATACGTACATGTACTTAGCTCTCCGCATATATTTATTATTTTCACTAATATTTAATATTGCTTATATTCTCAAACTTATATCATCGAGTAGAGTGAGTTTTTCTTTGTGTGGTGATGTGCTCCATGTTGCGGTATGCTGATTGTGTAAGTCAATATTGAGTAAGTTTTGTTATTCTGGTAACGTATCTTCTCTTAAAACACCTGCGCTGACCGCATTTCTTGCGTTTCTTTTTCTTTTTCTTTTGGTATTTGTTTTTCGTGGCGCAAGCATAGACATATGTACGAATATTAGCGCTGTCCTACTACTATCCTTTGTCTCTTGTACGAGGTCCTTTCCGTTGCCCATACCTATTCCTATTGTGTTATGTTTTATTAAGTCGCCGCGACGGGCACCGCTGGCGTGAAACATGTGTCCTTGTTCTATCCCCTTTTTTGTTAATCTTATTTCATTTATTTTTTATTAATTATTTCTTACTATATTATTTAATTATCTGTCATTTTCTAAACATGCCTTCTTGTGTTTGTTGCGGTAATGTCGACGACCCGCATATGCTCGTGAATTGCTCTATTTGTAAAAAAACGTATCGCATTGACTGTGCTAACATCTCAATAAGCGAGGCCCGAAAAATACATTCTAAAACTGGTTTTTCATGGACATGCAAAAATTGTATGGATCTGGGCAGCGATCTCAATGACTTGAAGTGTATTATTGTGTCCCTTCAAGATGAAATAAAAACGTTGAAGGAGTCTTTTCTTGGGACTGCTGCTGCACATTCGGGCTCTTCTCTCTTGGATAAGGAGGAGAAATCTGTTCCACCCTTCAGGTTTCCGTTACTGACTTCAAGGTGTCTAGATTGGGAAGGTTTGATCCTACGGCGAGTGATCGCAAGCGTCCTTTGAGAGTTTCTTTTAACTCGGAATCCATTGTTGGTACCATTTTGAGAAATGCCTCTAAACTCAAGACAAATAGTAACTTTTCCGGATTGTCAATCTCTCGAGATCGAACGCCAATGCAAATGAAAATTCATCGGAATGCCAGGATGGAGTTGGACAATCGCTTGAAAAATGGGGAGGTGAATTTGAAGATTCGATATACAAATGGAATACCTAATATTGTCTCTTCTTTAAACTGAGTCAGTCCAACGGTTCTACTAACTCAATTAATATTTACTATCAAAATGCTCGTGGTCTCAGATCGAAAACATACACATTCTTCACTAATGCTTGTGAGTCCTTATATGACATTATAGTGATTACTGAGAGTTGGTTGGATAATTCTATCGCCACCTCTGAATTATTACCCCCTTCTTACAGCGCTATCAGATCTGACCGCAAATATTCCTTGGTTCATCGTTCGACTGGTGGGGGGGTCTTCATTGCATGTTGTGACACAATTGATTATGAGGTGATGGACACTGCGCAGATTTCCTCAGTTGTCCCCCTAATTGACATGGCAGCCTGTAGATGTGGTTCCCCTAATGATTATATCTACATTGTTGCTGTTTATGTTCCTCCTGGTATTTCCCAGTATGATCTGGAGTTGTTTTGCGAATCATTGGAAATTTTTCTTTTTGATAAACCAGTGATTCTGCTTGGTGATTTTAATAAGCCACACTTTATGCACAACAATATTTCATGTTCAAAAACGACTACATTTCGTTTAATTTGCAATTCTCTTCAACTCAAGCAATGCAACTTGGTAATGAATTGTGATGGTCGCTTATTAGATTTGGTGCTTACCAATGGTGACTGTGCCGTAAGTGTTGAACTTGAGGATTCTCCTTTTGTACCTGTGGATCCTTATCACCCACCGCTATGTATTTCTGTGTCTTCTTCATATGATTATTCTAGTAAAGCAGTTTTTCCATCCAACAATAATATAAGATATAATTTCCGCAAAGCTGACTATCAAAACTTACATGCTGCCATACTGAATACAGACTGGTCTTTCCTTCACGATTGTAAAAACGTAAATGATGCTTTGGAGGATTTCTATAGTACTTTATATCGGGTCTTTGATTTGTATGTCCCTAGGGCGGCTAATTCTCCTAAATCTTTGTATCCTTCCTGGTGTACTAAGCACATCATTCGCCACCTGAAACTAAAGGCCTACTATAGACAGCGATGGAGGTCAACAAAAAGTATGTATTATCAAACTGAGTTTAGGATATTAAGGAGTCCGTGTAAATTACTGATTGCTAACTCGTATAAATCTTATATGGATAGGATTGAATTATCTATCGTGGAAAATCCTAGAGAAGTCTTTAAGCATCTTCAAAGTAGAAGTGGCACTACACGTATACCTAGCACACTATATCACAACAATCAGCAAATTGATTCTCCACAGGAAATAGTGAATGCCTTTGCCAATATGTTTTCTTCTGTATATCAACATAGCTCTCACTTTTCATTTGATGATGTTCAAGCTAATCGAATCCCTGTTACGTTGTCCAGTGTAACTGAGGACGAGTTATTAAAAATCATGTCGTCCTTCAAGCAGGATTATACAGCTGGAGATGACCAAATCCCGAGCATATTGGTTCATGATGCCAGAATTGCTTTAGCTAAGCCTCTTACAATAATAATAAATATATCAATAAGGACGGCACATTTTCCTTGGCGCTGGCAGCGAACAAGAATAACCCCAATCTTTAAAAAAGATGACAGAACCAGAGTTGAGAACTATAGGCCAATATCCATTCTACCCAACTTTGCAAAGGTCTTTGAAGGTGTGATTTATTCCTGTATATATTTCGGTACTAAATCTTTGATTTCTGAATATCAACATGGTTTTGTTCGTGGTCGGTCTACAGTTACGAACCTACTCACCATAACTCAGTCTGTTTCTCATGAACTTGATACTCAAGGTCAAGTAGACGTAAGTTACACAGACTTTAGTCGTGCGTTTGACACGATAGATCACGGCTTCCTTCTGGAAAAACTATCAGCCATTGGATTCAGCACATCACTGCTCAAACTATTATATTCGTATTTGACAAACAGGCTTAACTATGTGTTTTATAATGGATTCAAGTCCTTTGAGTTTACTCCCTCATCCGGGGTGCCACAGGGCTCCAACTTGGGACCCCTACTATTTATTCTATATACCAATGACTTGCTTCATTTGTTAACTTGTAATGTACTCGCATATGCGGATGATTTGAAGATCTACTGCGCTATACGAACTTGGAATGATGTAGTTCATCTTCAGGACAACTTAAATCTTATATCTATGTGGTGTTCAAATTTCAATTTAAAACTAAATATAAACAAATGCTGCTATATGTCCTACTCACGAAAAAATAACAATATACCATCTACGTATTCTATTGAAAATAACCAGCTCAAGCGAGTGACCAGCATAAAGGATCTTGGGGTGTACTTTGATACGCGCTTAGGCTTCTCCAGCCATATACATAATATTTGCAGTTCGGCTTCAAAAACTTTAGGTTTTGTTATGCGCTGTTGTAAATTTTTTAAAAGTTCGCTGCTCTTGAAAACTCTATACTTCAGTTTCGTTGTCAGTAAACTGGAGTATGCGTCACAAGTCTGGTCACCTCAATACATATATTTACAAATAGCCATTGAGAGGGTGCAACGAAGATTTTTGAAGTACTTGTCTTTCAAGGATACGGGAATTTATCCTGAGCGTGGTATTGATTATAATCTCTTATTGCTGGCGCATGACCTTCAGACACTGCGGGATCGCCGGGAGATTCATGGTGCGCGCTTTATGTGGAAATTGTGTAATGGACTAATTGATTGCCCATGTCTCTTGGCTTGCATAAACTTCTTTATTCCCCGAGTTGCCTCTCGTTCCTCCGCCACGTTTCTGCTGCCATTCTCGAGAACTAATCTCCTTCGGGGATCGCCAATATTTTCGATGTGTAGGGCTGCGGATTTACATTATGAGGATATTTTCTTTTCTAGCTTTGATACATTGATTACCTTTTGATTTTTTGTGATTTTTCTTTTTTTTTTCTTACATTATGTATGAATGAATGACTTATTCAATAATTAAGAACTTTATTTTATTATAATGTACGTGTTTTGTTCATATAATTGTTCCTATAATTGGTTTTACTGTTGGAATAATAAAGTTATATTATTATTATTATTATTATTATTATTATTATCTCAAAAAGATAAAGACACAATAGAAAAAATATTGGAGCTCTTATGAATATGAATAACAAAGAAGATTCAGATTGTGATGATGATATTCCATTATTATGTTTTGATAAAAGTAAAAAAGTTGAAAATATTAATCCAACAGATGAAATTAAGAAATTATTAAATATACAAGATCCTAGTTTATTTGAAACAAAATCATAAATGTTTAATCTCTGACGTTAAGTAACATACATATAAAAATAATAAACTCCACCAACCACAATTTACATCATTAGAATTTTGGAATTTATAATTATTATGAGTTACTATATAATTTTTTGGAATTATAAATTTTTCTGGTAATGAATTACCAAATGAATCAAAGAAATTCACTAATTTATTAGTATTATCTATATACATAGCAATCCAATGTGTACCACCAGTATTCCAATCTAAATTAAAAATATTATACTTATTTAAATGATCTATTCCGTATGTTAACAATTTATCTGAACTTATGTTTATTTCCTGGTTTGTAATTAATTTAAAAATATTTTCCAAGTCAATATTTGATAATGCTATCTTATTATCATTTTTACATTTATCAATTAAATATTTCAAAATAATATTACTCATTTATAATACATTGAATAATTGCTGAATATAATTATCACTTATAACATCTGTTTTTTTAGCACCATCTGCTCCTGCATTTTTATAAGCTTTATAAATAACATCTGTATTCCTAATATTATTTTTATATTCATCTTCAGTATTTCTACCAACTGCTTTTAATCTATTTTTATATTCTCTGAAGGATTTGTAATCACATAATTTCGTTGGATAACAAATACCATTTTTATTAATTGTATAAAATCCAGTTTTACTATAATTTTCCAAACAGTCATTAATTGTTTTATCATCAATATTAATATAATTTTCCAAGTCACTTATTATACTTTTATGAATAATTATTTCACTATAACTTGATTTCATTCCAGCTGGTATAAATGTACCAGTTTGTTGAATATATATTATATGCTGCTGTCTGTGTCTTCCTTCTGTGAATATTTTTTCTGCTATATCTGTTATACCTGTTTTCTTATGTGCATCATCAAATATATTAAGACTGTGTGTTCTTAATTCATTTGGTATACTATCTTTTTCGTATCTATATATATTAAAATAAATAAAAGCTTCTTTACATAATTCTTTAATTACTTGAATATCTTTTTCCAATTCATTTCCATTAGGTAAAAAATAATTTATTTCTGAAATAGATTTTCTTTCCATACCAAATATTATTTCTTGAGCAATTGTTGATTTACCAGATCCAGATGGACCTATAATTATTATTCTTTTTGTTTGTGATAATAATTCACCACCCATTTTTCTTTCAATTAATGATCTCAATCCAAAATTTATATTATCATTAGTATTAAATAACTTTTTCTTTGGTCGACCACTATTAGTCATAATTAGTATTAATTAGTATTTATTAATAATTAAATAAATATAGAAAAATATTATTATAATAAATATGAGTAATGTTAGTGTTAGATATTATACACATTTACCAAAGTCGAGTAATTCAAATATATCAATAAATAAATCAATAGCAAAGTCATTGAAAAATATAATAAATACAAAAGATCAATGGACTGGAATAAATGATGCAAAAAATTATTATAAAATAAATTTAGCAACTGAATATTTAAATAGGCTGTCTAAAGAAAATATTTCCAAAAGAAAATTTGTGAAAGAGAAAAAAATATCACAAAAAACTTTAGATTCAGCATTAATATTAATTAAACAAGATCCTAAAATTAAATCATCACAACTAAACTCTGATACATCCACAAGTTCTAATCCCCATTTAAATAACATTGGGGTTGGGTCGCATTCGTCCGCAGTTGTCCGCAAAAAAACGCAAAAGAATACAAAGAGATTAAAAGTCAATCCAAGTACATCAGATGATCAAAATTTTGATGAGAATTTCAATAAGTCTGTAAAATCTTTATCTAGTAAATAATGTCATTGATTGATATTACAGATAAAAATCAATTGAGAATTATACAAAATAAAATTAAAGCTGATTGTATTGAATTTAATAAATTATCCGTTGGTTCAAAATCAAAAGCATCAGAACAATTATATACTGAAAATAGAATTTTAAAAGAATTAGGAATTGCTGCAGTTGACACAATCGAGAAAATGGATGAAGAAATTGAATATAAAGATAATAAAATTAATGTGTTAGAAAAAGAATTAAAAGATGTAAATCATTATGACGAAGATAAAATTAATAATTTACTGAATAAGCAACCAATAATTAGATATATTGACAGACAGAGAGCAAAAAGACGTTTGTCAAATACTCTTTCAATCACCAATAAATGATTACAAATGAATTATTGAACGATGCAGATTTAAAAATTAATCAATTGTATATGGAAAATAAAAAAATTAAATGGTTATTTATAACAATCTTACTAATTTTTATAATTTTAGAAATATTAGATATGATTGTTGATTATTTGATTTTTAATATTCTGAAACTATCCTTTTTTATCTTACTTTTAGTATATTACTTGTTAATGTAATTACTTAATCTCATTCTGTAATATTTTAATTCTTTTACAAAATCCTTATAGTTCTTCTCTAATCTGTTGTTTCTTTTCTAGTTTTGCTATTGATAATTTTATATTTGTTTTTTATAATTTTTAATTCCTTTATTATGGGTTTAAATTTATTATATTTATATGATTTTAATTCTTCATTCAATTTTTTATTTTCATCTACTGTAATAATATCATCGTCTAAAATTCTTTTCAAAATATTTGAATTTTGTAATTTTATAGAATCTATTATTTTATTTGGTTTTGATGTATCACAAATATATGGTGCAGATGGTAAATCAATAGTGAGATATTCAGCGGGATTATGATTTGAATTTTCATTAATTATAATATTTTTAATTTACCTATTAAATTTTTATTTATATCACCAGCATAACAATTATTTTCAATACCATTTTTTATTAAGGGGGTCATGCTCCGTTTTTAAAAATACTCGATCACAAGAACAATAAAGTTCTGAAAGAGATAGAGAATTAGGGCTGTCATTTACCCCAGTGCATCTGACGTGCCATGCAAATTATAGTTGACGTGTTGCCAGAAAATATCGTTCGGGATAGAGATGCTATTGTTATCTGTGTCCAATGTTTACATTTCTTTGCTCGGACACTTAAACTACACTGATATTCGGAAAGGAAAGTGTGTATTCAATCTCATAAAGCATATAATATACATTTGAATGAATAGGTAATTCATTCGGATCGAGGTCGCCACACACGTTTCTTTATAGATATAAAAAAAAATACCGATATCTAAAGATATTTGAATTTTACCACAAGCCCAGGATTTGCATCTATGTATTTCTTATATAAATAAGTTAACCCGTAACCGATGAGGTGCGATTTTTGTCACGTCGAGTGTGAGGTGGAAGCCCTCAGACTCCCGATTAAATTTATTTTTTTGATTTTAATACGAATTAGTATCTGTTTAAATTAAATATTATGGCATAGTCTGGAATCTACTTAAACTATTTATGTTTAGTCAGCTATTAATTTTATTACAAACATCTACATTTGGTGAAAAATCCCAGGAGCGTACATTAGGGATGCGCGATATATCGTTTTTAAAAAAATATCGATATTTTCTTTTCGATAATCGAGATTAAAATCGATATTTTTTTATTCAATAATATCGACTGATATCGATTTTTTATTCGATAATATCGTTTAATCAAAAATGCCATTATTCCAAATTTTATGCATTTATTTCACATTAATAGACAAAAGAACATGTTCACATTATACAGAATTTATTATCTTTTTAAGAAAAAAATGAGGTGTGGCCACCATACGACTTTCTTATACGTATGAGCGTTTCAAACTATACAATTTTAAGAATTTTTTTATACAAAAATTATTCAAAATCCTATTCTAAGTACTTTCATTCTCTTAATAAATCGCTATAGAATGCATACTTTGCAAGATATTCGAAAAAGGGTGCTACTCGCTAAGAGTATAAGTGCTACTTCCGGTCCGAATTTTGAAATTTCATATATACAAAAACTATCCAGTTCTAAATACTTTTGTACTCTTGACAAATATATATAGAATGCATAACTTATGAAATATTTGCAAAAAATCGCAATTCGGTAAGAGTAAAAGTGGTACTTCCGATCCGAATTTTGAAATTTTTTTTATACATAAGATATTTAAAATTATAATTTAAATACTTTTATACTCGTAATGTACCTGCCTAGAAAGCATGACTTGCGAGATATTCGCAAAAAACTCATTTTCGATAAGAGTAAAATACCTACTTCCGGTTGGAATTTCGAAAAACCTTTTTAAGACAATTTGTCTCAAATATAATTTTGAGTACATTTGAATTCTCTATAAATTTGTTTAAACTTTGTAATTGACGAAATATTTGCAAAATTCAATTTTTTTACTGAAGTAAACTACTACATCCAGTCTACCGATTTTACTGAAAAACTAATCAGTTCTCAAGAGGGAGATTATACACGTAAATACAAAATTTGGAATAGATATCTACAGCGGTTTGACCGCTATCGTGGTCACAGACAGACACACAAACATTTTTTAAAAACCACTTTTTTGGTATCAGGGGACTTCAAAACGTGGACATCTGCAAAAATCTCGAGGTCGAAAATTTTCGTCATCACAATACTTTCTTATACTACGTATAAGAAAGTAAAAAGTTAATAATTTGGAAAATGCTTATTGGGATGTTTACTATTTCATGTTTCATTTCATAGATTTTACATTTCGTATAGTTCGCCTTTATGGGGCGTTATCTTCCCATTAAACGTTTTTCAAATTTCCCACAGTATTATTTAGTAACTACGACATTTACATGTTAACATCCCTATTTATAATATATGAGTGGTCATTTTCGGTTTTAATGTTGATGTTACTAAATAATATTGTGGGAAATTTGAAAAATGTTTACTGGGTTAATATTTGTGTTTCTGTATTTGTTTTATACCACTTATATTTTCATTGGAATTTTTTAAATTTTGGAATAAATATATACAGGTGAGTCATTAGTAGCCTCGTCTTCGATTGGTCTTTTGTGTTTTAAATAAAAGAAAAAAACAATAAGTGGAAGATCCATGGTTGCTTGTGGCGCATATTGTAAAAATACTTTAAGCTCTGACGCACTTCCGGTTTCACCGGAAATGCACGGAACTTAAGTTTTTTAAATGACTCACCCTATATATTTTTGGAGATTCTTGTACTGCTTTAAATTGTCTGTTCAACTGTTTTTTCTGCTACATTTCCCGTTGTTGTTTGAATACATTTTTAAATGTTATTATAAAGATCAGAACTTTCCAGAATTTATTTTTAATTAAAAGTGTCACACATACATGTATCGGCCAGACATATTAAAAAATAATGACGGTATCATCTATGGTCAGAGAAACTATGTTTTCCATAATTATACAAGAAAAAAATACATAATAAATAACAATCATATTTATTTATTAACATAGGAAATTGGCATTATACAAATTAATGAATAGAACAGAATAAAGTTGCAGAATTAATGACATAAAGAACTGTATATAGCAGAATATCAGAATAATATAATAAACTTGAAAAAGCTAAAAAATAGGAAATATAAGAGGATAACAAACAATACATAACGCCATAAGAAAGCCAAGACGTGACTATTTATAGTCAGAGTAAAACTAAAATTTAAAATCACTTAAATTTTGTCCGTATAAAGTAGTTCCTTATATCTGATATATATTGTTATTTTTTCTACTGACGTAAATCACGAATAGGCATTTTCTTTGGATACTGGGGATCAACCAATTCAGGTAGAAAACATCTGTAAAAGAAAGTCACCAACTGCTCCTTCATATTCGCATCCCAGAAATTATCGTCCCTCATGATTTTTTGTACACTAATTCCGAAAGGTGTCCATATAACAAACAAGCAGTACTTTCTATTTGTTACATGTAGCTGGCCTTGCACTTGGAAATAATAATTGTCTTTACTTTTTAATGTTATTCGACCATCAACTATCTTGGCAAATTTAATTTTCTTCTCTCGAACGGCTTCCGTTGGTGAATACGATGCAGCTGCTGACGGGCATTTTATTTCAACAATGCCATCGTCATCTATTAAACCATCCGGCGAAGCAGCTAAAAAATTCAATTTGCCGTCAATAAAAAGACCAGATTCGTGTACACGAATTCCATAGCTTTTTTCCAATTCTTGTTCCTGTCCCCAACGTGTTGCTGCAGTCCCGAAAAATTTATTGTACAAAAGACGTTTTATCAAATTTGCGCAATGCGTCGTCTTTCGCATATTGCTCCAAAATTGAACGCAGTCAGTCTTACAGAGCGCTGCTGCCTCCATAATAAGTTAGTGCTTTGCCCTATAGTAGCATGTTGTAACTCGTCACGTTCAGAATCCGATTTTTCAATTGAAGTCAAAATTTCTTTTTCTTTTATATCGTACTGCTCTTTTGTTAATGTGACAACCATTTCTATTTCTGTGTCACCATAATCGCTGTCAGCAGGTACAATCGGTTCCCTTTTTTTCTTATTTTTACATGCAAATAACTTTTTACTGCATTTTTTCCAAGCTCTTACTCTTTTCCAGCTAGTCATAAACTTTTTTGTGTGTTTCCTGGACTTCTGTATACAGCTTTCTTATGAATAACGCGCGGTAAATCGCCCGGTTCCAAGTTGAATACAATTGAAGCGGCTTCGCATCGAGTTTGATATGATCGTCGTCCGCTGAAATTTACTCTTTTCCCGCCAACAAATTTTTCTGAAATCCGGCTAATGTTTATGAATTTTTTAGTACTACAACGGCATGATGTTAATAAAAGCAAGAAAATAAGTGGTAATTTAGACAAGGCATTTACCGATTTTCTAGAACGGACAATAGAAAAGTTTCTGAGAAAGAGATTACGTTAGGAGTCTTCCCAGATTTAATTTTAAATATTCATTATTTTACGATTATGAAGTAATAAAATGACTGTAAGCACTTATACAGAGAAATATACATGTTCTAATTAATTGTGCCTTTGTAAAATAAAGCAAATTGAGATTAAAACTAAACATATATACGTTTTACATAGAACATAGACTATTACTTTATAAAAACCAATAAAACAAAATAATAATGATAAACGTCCTTAACAACTATAAAAAATGGCGAACAAATTACATGAATTAAAATTATTTTTAATTCATTAACAATATTATGAGCAATACAACATGAGCGACATGCGTACATAAACCACATTGTATAAAACAATTTATCGTAATTTCGCGTTACACGCCGTTGCAAGCCGGCGACTGAATAAATTGAAGAAAACGGAGTTTTGCCAACAGGAAAATTATTTTTGCAGTGTAGATTCACCAAAATCGTTCTCCCGACCAACTGGCGGCTTGCTCTGCGATCGTCTTACGAATATTGCTTTAAGCGCCTGGAATATAGGCAATGTGTATCAAGAAACATACGTTCTTATCAACGTGATTAAGACAAAACGGTTAGCTTTAATGATGTACTAAAAAGTGTATATTAAAGGTAAAAGACGCATGAAGGTACCCACATGCAGTTTTTGCCATTAAAGACAAACATTACACCTTAAAGTATACGATAAATATAAGCATTTTTAAAATGTTATTATTCAGTAGCATTTTTTTATGTACAAATTTTTTCTTTCTTTAGGTACTTCAATTTAAGCTTAATTAACAAATTACTCCTTGTTTCAATCGATTCTATACAATGGTTACTACACAATATCGTCGATACGAAACGCTTGCAAATTGGCCTCAGCATTACCCCCTTAAACTTTTTTGTTTATGAATGAACATTGTAGTTTATGACAGTAATGGTTATCTACTTATATATGAAGGAAATAATATTTATCTTACTTTGTTCGTATAATCTATTATAGTAAGTTTATTTTCATATAATTATCATCATATAACTAAAAAGATGTTTAACAAAATATAAATTAGAGTGATATTTTATATTATTTTAAAGTTTTATTTGTATCTGACAATTACACTAATTAACATTACTAAAAATACTACGAATATAGAAACACCAAGAAGTAAAGATGTAATTATCTTTGATTTTTCAGGAATTGGTGGAAACCGCTTTAAGAAAAAAAACACACCGACCGTACAGATTTTTGTATATTTTGTGAGGGAGACGTTTCTCATTTTACGAGACATATAATTAAGTGGCATGGACAATGTGTAACGAATTTTTTCCTTTAACAGAAATTCCATAGAAAGACGGCAAGCATTAGCGATTTTATCAAAACCGTATAATTCTCTGAAAAACAGAGCGAACACAAAATTGAGACATGTCAATAGACTCCAAATTCGCCAAAAGTTTTCATCCCCAAATAATTTTCTTGCATGTAAATACTGTTTAGCTTTCTACAAACAGAAGAATCTCCTTCGTTATACTAAAAAGTTTAGATTTAATTATTAGTGAGATATCGCAGATAAAAGGCGAATATCTCAAAGCGATCGATGGGCAAACTACGTTACTTCTGCATTCTATGTATAAACATGATGAATTATTTAAATATGAAATATTTCCTAGAACGCGGGCTGACGATATAGGACTAGCCTCGAACTAGTGAGACCAAATATGAGAAGATTGGCAAAACTTCTACAATTTGTGCTAAAGGAAAACTGTGAAATTAAGTAGTTAGTAGATATTCTTTGTCTGTGTCATTTTCAGTTAATTATCTCAGGAGTTAGTAAAATGGCGCAGTATAATACAGAAAACGAAATTTACTAATCGCCAGCGTTAGCCATGAATTTTGATACTCTTACAAGAAAGTGTTGCCACTTAGCATATATTGACTTTTTGAACACAAATGATTAAAAAAAGATCTAGAGTTATTAAATACTTGTAGAGTCTCAATAGGCAGACAGAACCAATCTAAATGGAATAAAGATGAATTGTTGCCTCTTACCACTAACCTCAAAAACCTAAATTTGTATTTACAAAAGAAATCTGAAGAAGCTTTAAAATTTTTAAAAGCTACAACAAATAACAGATTCGCTTATAATATTTTAGATGAATTATCTGCGTATACAACGCCTCTTGTATGCGCAGATAGTTCTTCTCAATAGATCAGCTGAAGTCGCAACATTTAAGTCTGTTAATCTCGAAAATGATCAATGCAATGAATTTGAAAATTGTTTAACTGAGACAAAATAAATATTGTTCGAAACGAAAAGCCGGTTCATTATCAGAGAGGAAACGTGTAAGGGGTGTACTAGTCCCATTGTTAATTGAAATGAAAACATCTTTATGATTATACGAGGGGTAGACCGCTGTGGAAATTGGTGTACACGCAGAAGGAAATCTATAGAAATCAAGTAGAATTCATAGAAATCACTGGAATTCAAGTGGAAATTGCTGGAAATCTTTAGAAATCACTGGAATTTATTGGAAATCAATAGAAATCAGTGGAAATCAATGGAAATCATTTAACGAAAAAAAAACCTAATTGCAATTAATTATTACAAATCTCGAGACGAATCTTTAGTAAATGTCATAGTTTTAGTTACAGATTTATATTACATCTAACCGTTCTTGTGCAAATAATAAAAAAAACAAGAAAACTTTATTTATGTAATCCCGTGTAATCCGGTGATTCCGTGATTCCCTCGCGCAGCACCACTTCTGCTCAACACAATCCTCGGCACCAGCCTCGACATAACCTCACTTTTATATAAAAGTGGTAAATGAGGAAGTCGGTTTTTGTGGCAAATAAATGCTTTTACGGTGCAATACTCGGTGCAATATCTTGGGTGTTTTTCTTAAGTTTTGCTCATTGTGTGTTGTTAATAAAGGCCATCATAAAAAAAAATTAACAGAAAAGAGTGAACAAATGCGCGCAGCTCGGCGCGGTCTAACCTCAGGCAGAAAATTTATAATTTGCACAGTGTGAAACAATCATATTATGGCGAATATTTTTGTTGAAAACGAGGTTGAAAAGCGAGTTGAAAAGGTAAGAATTGTTTTCTTAAAGTGTTTTTGTTATAACAATTCACATTTTAGATGGGAGAAAGCTCGCAATCGTATTCACAACAAAATAATTGCGACTTTTTTAGTCAAGCAGAGAATGACTTAAAAATTAAAATTCCGGATTGTTTAAAGCGCATGCTGTCTGTAAATGGATTCGAAGACGCTGTACTAATATCTAGCATAACAGAAACCGATATAGAGAACATTGAAAAATTTGCGCGTGAAGTTCTGCCAAGTGTTATTGAAGAGGAAGAATATGAAAAGTATTACGGATTGTTCCACAAAAATGTTGAAAAATTTGTTATTATTGCTGGTCACAGGAAAATAATATCAATTCTTAAATCGTATTCCGCAAGTAGACTTGATTCTATAAACGAACCATCTGTTACAAAAGAAGCGTCTTTAAAAGCCACTTCAAATGCATCATCTACTGCGAAAAAGAACGCTAACACAAGCTCTAGTACAAATGTAGTTGAAGATACAAATTCAAATGACTTAACTGCAGAAAAGAAAATTGTGCCAAGTGCCATAAAAAATTGGTTTCGTAATAAATCTCAATCAGTTCAGTGGGAAGAATTTGAGGAACATTTTGACAATATTAAGTTTTCAACGCGCATAGAGGCGGAAGATCGCCTTGTTTGTCTAATAACCTGTTATTGTGAAGAAAAAGCAATAAAAATATATAAAATAGCCGCAAAGCCAGGTTTAAAGAAAAAATGGGTGTATTCCAATTTTTCAGACATCTTCAGAAATATCACATTGAAGATGACCGTTTTAAAAAGCGTACCACTAAAATTGTGAAATCGATGAAAAGTGTAAGAGACTATTTCCAACCAAGTTTCAAGCCATCAGTGCAAGAAAGTAACACACAAAAAGTGTCGGTTGAGGAGTTGACAGCTTCGCCAACTTTACAGAAAGTCGAGCAGAAAGTCGTGTTTGATTCCGTAGAGGTGGAGCAAATCCCGCTTAATACATTGCCATCCTGTTCCCATCATAGCATGGACAGCTGTTTTTTAAACGAAAAGCAATTGTCTTTCCGTGACACAAGTCCTAGTAAAAAAATTAAAATAATTTCAAATATTTCTTTAGATATTAAAAAGTCCGAAAAAAACTTTTTCATAAGCAACACCTCGGGCGAGACCTCTGTTAATACCAAAGGTGGCAATGAAAGTAATATCAACTTAATGGACATTCCTTCAATATCTGGAAATCAAAGTTTAGGTAAGAGAAGTAAATAATTTATGAATGATGTATAAAAAACAACATTCTAGGAGAGGATCAGTCAAACACCGAAAATTCTTCGAGTCAAACTACCACGTTTACAGTTCCCCCGACAATTCCTGTACATAATTTTTATGCAAACTGTAAAAACTATGACACCCTCCAGACGAGTTGGAAATGAATTCGGTTTAATATATTGGGGTACTTTCAAAAGTTCCCGAGCAAATACCTGGACAAGATACAGATGATTATTTTGAAATACCCGAGGAAATACCCAAGGAAATTGCTGAAATAGATAACGAATTAGAAAAGAATGACTCTGACACCAACCGTAATGAAAAATTAAGTAAGAAGTCAAAATGGTCTAGCTACAAGTATCAAACAACAGAAAGAAGTAGACGAGCCAGGGAACGCCTTGAGAAGGACCAGACTTTGAACCAGACTCTTATCACAGATTATTACTCACTATCAGACAGAGTTTCAAATATTATCACAAACAATCGGGAAGCGTCAGAGTTAATTTTTTCCTCAATTTTGTCAAAAACCGTTTATGTCGTACCGACTCAGTCCGTTGATATCGAAGGTAATCCGGGTCAGGATAAAAACAAAATAAGTAACTTTCTCAAAAAATTGTTGGAAATATCGTTAGAAAATTCCAGAAATTCCTCTAACAGGAATCGTTACGATGATGCAACTAAGAAATTTGGTCTATATTTGTATTTTATAGGTGGAAGGATGTTGTATGAAACTTTGCATCAAAATTTACTGAATGCACTTCCATCAATTTCCACACTCAAAAGATTTCTTGATGAAAATCGAAGACCAATGGACGAAGGAACATTCGATTTTGATGGGTTGCTTGAATATTTAGAGAAACATGATTTACCTAAAATAGTTTGGATATCCGAAGACGGAACGAGAGTCACGGGAAAGATTCAATACGATAGTAGAACCAATAAGTTAGTTGGCTTAGTTCTACCACTGAAAAAGGGGATTCCCCAAAAAAACACGTACATTGCGACGACAGTTGAAAAAATGCATTTTTTTTTGAAAAAAGTTCAAAGGCCAATTATGTTTACGTTATAATGGCTCAACCTCTGTCACCCGGAACGCCTGCTTTCTGTTTAGCGATGTACGGCACTGATAATAAATTTACTCACAAAGATATAGTAGATAGATGGGAGTATATGAGAAAAAGAGCTTTTCAATACGGAATCACAATATGCGGGTTTTCGTCTGATGGCGACACTCGTCTGTTAAAAGCGATGAGAATTGAATCAAGTTTAGTCAGTAAAAAAGAAGAATATCAGACTGATTGGCCCTGGTTTCAAATGACTCTTGACCACAGGAACGAATGCTACATTCAAGACACGATTCACATTCTAACAAAACTCAGAACGCGAATTTTAAAACCCGGTATAATCCTTCCTCTTGGTGGGTTTATGGCTACAGTAGATCATCTCTACCAACTAATTTCGACAGTTTCGAAGGATAAACATCTACTTACGCTATGCGACCTAAAATGTGAGGATAAAATGAATTTCTCTGCAGCAGAAAAAATCTGTTCTTATCGCGTCATTGAACAACTGAAAACAGTACAAGACAGCGAAGGCACTCAGATTTATTTGAAAATAATGCGACTTATACTGGAATCATTTTTGGACAAATCGCTCACCTTGGTTGAGAGACTGTACAAAATGTGGTATACTGTTTTTTTTCTAAGGCTGTGGAGGGCATGGATCAAAGAAAAGAATCAATATACAATAACAAATAATTTCTTAACGAATAATTGTTATACCTGCATTGAACTGAATGCACATAATTTAATAAAACTAATATTGCTACTGAAAGAAAAGAAAATTGACATAAGAAATTTTTCTATAACTCAATTTAGTAGCCAAGCTTGTGAAAAGCTCTTTAGAGCTGCACGGTCCATGACATCAACCTTCAGCACCGTGATTAATTTCAGTATTAAAGATTTTCTACATCGTATTGACAGAATCAAAATTATAAATACTATAATTAGCGGAGAACTGAAAGATACTTTTAAATTTCCAAGAGAGGAAAAAAAGTTTTTTGAAATGCAAAAAGATACGGTGAATACGGAAGAAATCAGTGCAATAGACATTGAGACAACTATAAACAAAGCTTTAGAAGATGCAGTTTTTGATGCAAAAAAATTAAAAATTATTACAGATAATGTTTCCGATGCATGGAAATTTCTTGACATTTCTTTCATCGAAGAACGCAATATGGAAGACGAAGATGAAGAGTTTGAAGATATTACTTTTGATGTTCCTACGAATACAGATGGAATAGAAAAACAAATGAATGATTTAATTTTTGGTGAAGATTGGGAAGCTACAGATGAAACTACTGTTACTCACGACAGTCTAGCCTTAAAAGATTATTCTGAAACAGTAACGGATCTTTCTCCAAATTCACCTTATGTCAAGATTAACTTAAGCAATGACAAATCTATAATCGTAAAAAAGTCGTCATACTGCTGGCTTTTAGAAGAAAACGACGGAAAAGTCAGTTCTGATAGGTTAAGAAGATTTTTTGTTAAAAATAAATCACCTGAAAGTGGAGATAAATTGAAGGGCCTTAGTAAAAACAGAAAAGTGGTCACAGGTTTACTCAAAAATCAAGAAAAATTAAAATGCTGCAAAAATAAAAGACGAGGAGAAACGATTTCAATTTCATCTGATTGTGGGAGAGGAAAAAAAATAAAAAGAAATACGAAGCAAGTAGATAGTAGTTCGCTCAAAGAAAAATTAAAGAGCAGGAAAGGCAGAGGGCAAACGAAAACTTTGAAGAGAAAAGTGACTTCGTGACTTCCGAAGAATCTGACAGTTCTGTAGAAATTGAATACGCAGAAAGTGATGATTCTGAGATTTTTGTTGAAAATTCTGATGGAGGTGACGAAAGATTTTCATTTTATCGTAGTAGGTATCAATCGGTATCAATGTTCAAAGTATGTTACTGTTTTTTATTTGAATAAACTTCTGAGCAAAAGTGGCTTTGATTAATTGTGATTACAACAAGACTGACCTAATATGTGTTTTATTTGTAAACACCATGTACATTTGAATTACTTTCACTATATATGAAAAGATGAACGTTTCCGTATTTTTAAAATAAGTATTTTTTGTGATGACGCAATGTTTCTATCCACCAAATGAAAAAATCAAACCCGGTAAATGTGTATGGTAAGCAATCCCTTCAAAGAGCAGTAAACAACCATTTAAAATAAATAAGAAATCACTGGAATTCTTTGGAAATCTTTGGAAGTCAGTGGAAATCAGTGGAAATCTTTGGAATTCATTGGAAATCATGAGGAAATCTTAGAAATCTTATGGAAATCGGTGGAAATCACATTAAATTGGAAATCTAGTGTACAAATTTTCGTCTGCGGTTTTCCCCTCGTGATTATATAATAGATATACGTAATTATTTTGTATCTGATAACGACAGAACCAAACTACTTCACACCTTTGTCTATAAATGCAACCTAGAAAGACCTAGTAGTATAACAGCTACAAGACTAAAAAAAACATTTGGCGACAATAATACAACTTCTACAATTTTTAAATAACGATATGGGGCAGTAAGTTCATGGGCTCATAGACTTACAACTCACTGCAATGTTTATCGAATGCTTGATAAAATAAATCAGACAGCAAAGGTCTCTAAACTATAGCTTTTAATGATGGTTGGTGGAGCTGAAAACTATAGGGAAAAAACATTATATGAGATTGATATCAACTTGACTCTTATATACGCTGTTTTTTCAAATAACTAAGCCAACTGCGATCAAGAATATGAAGAGAATGTTCAAACAACAATATAGAAACGCAAAAATCTATATACATTAGGAAATCTAAACACCCTACATTAGAGGAAAGACAAACATGGACAAAGACGCATAAGAAAATAATAGCAGAATATTTTTCACAACACATTAAAGAAAAGAAGCCTCCTAAACAACAAGACGTCAAAGATTTTATATATATTTATCCAGATATATTTGGAGAAATGAAATGGACTTCAATTAAAGCAGTGTATTATAAGTACAAATGTAAATTGAAATATTTGTTTAATTTTTACTCTCTTTACCAATAAATATTGCTGTGACTCTTACAAATTTATAGATATATAAAATAAATTAAATTTACTTAATTAATACGTAACTGAGAGTCAAGCACGCATCCTAGTGCTAGGCCTTATGCTAGACTATGATACGGTGAACTTTCTGCTGAAAGGTAGGTTAAGCAAAACATTCTACATGTAACTAGCTCAGTTTGAAAATAAATAGTTCTCTCAGGGGCAGAAAATATGACTTGATTCTCCTTCTCTTTAATCATCTCCAGGTCAGGTAAAGAAATAAAATACAAAATAAATCTTAACATCTAATTTATTAAAATAAGATAATTTTAAATGAATTCAAAAATTTTAATCTACAAATATTTACACATCTAAAATCAATATTCGGTCATAATTCAAATTTATACATCATAAACAATAAAATATTACAAGAAATAAAGAATAAATGAAATCATCATGTCGTGCCAGCTTATATCTAAAATGTGAACGTGATTATTATTATTAATATTTGTCATAGATACATGTAAACAATCAAAAATAAAATAAATTACCCGTGATGAATTGTACTGGAATGTAAATAAGAAAAAAAATAAAAATTGTGCGGTCTACTATTTGATAACAAAATATAGACATTAAGGAAGTGGCTTTGCCCTAATTAGTCCTGTCCGGCGCCTTTTCTCGCTCCCAACACAGTACCATCAGATAACAAATTCACACAGATGAGTATCCCAAAGTTCCACCCTACGAGCATGTCATTTTCAGCTCGTCGGACGCAACCCGAACATACATCACAATGCGCACACTCCTTAAGGAATATATAAATTTTTAAATTGAATAAATAAAATGAAATAAAATAATGTATCTACGTATTCAATAAATTAACTCAGCCCTGATTAGTTCTGCCTGGTGCCTTTTCTCGCTCCCCAAACGCAGTACCACCAAGACCAATTCGTGTATTTCAAATTCACCAGGACTCCATGCTATGAATTAAATAATGACATAATTCATTTCACACATCCCTGATGTATTATTCAACACGTTAATATTGAACACCCAAATACAACAAAACATACTTAATTCTCATATCAAAGAAATAATATATATACATTAAAAGAAAATAAACTTTACCTTTTTCACGAAATTCCAATACAAAAACACCACTACAAATAAAGAATTTTGAGACGCCACTATACACACATTTATAACAAATATTGTTTAATCACCTTAACTCTTCATACATCGTATTAAACTCTTCCATAATTCTCAATGAAAAATTTTATTCACTTATATATAACCTATATACACATAAAACAAAATTATTAATTTCAAATATCTTTTGTAGGATGAATAAATTTAAAAGAAAAATAAATTATACGGAAAAGAAAATGATTATGCTATTCAAAGTTATCATTACAAATGCTAGAAGGTTTTGTCATAATGTATGGCATAGTACCCCTACATGCAAAACAAAACTCTCTAGGAAAAAGAAAATAAAATGAAATTAAATAAATTCAAAACCGAGTTCATAAATAAAAGTATTTCATACATAGGTAGTTATTCAAATACATCTAGACATTTTAATGTAATACGCGCTGCATGTTAAAAATAAAATTATTATAAGTGTAGAATCTTGTAAAGATTTTATAAGTATCGAAAATCTCAAAATTTATTCTAAGTCCGGATTTTAAAATAATCCTTTAAAAAGAAAGAGGAAGCGGTTCATCACCTACTTTTAGACTAGTTAAAATTGCGGTTTTCACCAGCAATCCCCGAAATTTTATCCGTCCGCGCTTTTATGCTTAAATTTCTTTATAAAAACATCCGGCCACTTTCGGCAAACACGAATCCACTTCCAAAATTGTAAATCGACGGTGCTGCTATTATCGGTCGCATGGGGAAACAGCGCATATATGATCCTTGAAAAAGGTAAACAAACATGCGAATATAAATTCGTCTATACGTTTATGACTCAGCCGTACACCTGATAAACAATACTTTTTGTGCCGGTCCACCCGGTCGATCCCTGCCAAAGCCAGACGTGTTTGTGCGAGAAACACCTGCTCGATCCTTTACCCGTAACATTTAATACGTCTTAAAATTATAACCTTATAAAAATTTACTAAGATTCTTTTATCGTTTTACTTAAATAAAAATAAAGTTTTAGTAAATTATCAATATAGTGAATATTTATACACATCATAGTAAAAATGAATAAAATAAAAATTAATTTAAATAAAATCTTAAAGTGATCTTGATTATACTTATTTATTTACATATTATTATTTATTCAAGATCACTGCATAAATATCCCTATGGGAATATCTGCGATTTATAAGCGAGAATCGCTAATGCCAATGGTATAAATTCAAGATTTCCCATAAATACCAGTTAATATACTTATACATTGCTTATCATATTATTGATATAAAGCATAGAGACATGAAATTTCCCTATAATATGCTCATTCTATATTTATATACAAATCAGGAGTAAATATGCAAAACTCTTGGAGTTTATTTTAAACTTTACTCCTTTCATGACGAGAAAGTTTAAACAAATGACATTTAAAACACCTAAATTAATTAAACTACTTATAACTATATATACAAAAGTGTACTTAAATTCTTTAAATTTTACACCTTTCATAGGTATTACAAATATTGTAATTGCATCATCGAGTTCCCTTAAAATGAAGTGGCAATTGTAGTCCACTATCTTGGGAAAACTTCTTAACATTTTTAAGTATCTGGGCTGTGGGTACTTTTCAACTGCATCCAAAACCTCTATTCTCGCATGGGTCCATATAGATTTCACACCCTTTCCTAAATTCATTTTATCATTCACATGATGTGACACATTTACATCATGTGGGTTTAATATATGCTGTACGGGCTTTACATACCCATAATGTAAAATATTTTGTTCCTTATGAACAATTTTATTTAAATTCACTAATAAATTTACCACTATTGGATATAATTTTATGAAACATTTATATAACTGTACCAACCAAAGAGAACTAACGTTTACAAACCACTTTGCATCAGTACTTATTAACAATAATGTTTCTAATAATTTGGGGAGTTGTAGCTGTTGTTTTATTGACTTAAATTTACACAAACTTGATTTATTATTCTTAATGTTTACTAAATAATCTAAATATTTCTTAATTACTACTGTGATGGGGTTTATTAGGTTATATACTAAATTTTCAATAATTTCATCTTTTAACAAACTTTTAATTTTAAACTTTACACTTACTTTGTACTGGGAAAATGGACGAGTCGTTTCTGTTTTAATACAACTAATATAGCCTACTGCTAAATCTATATTACCATTAAATAATTTAACATCTTTTGTCAAAGGATCACTCACATTATCATTATTAATCTGTTTGTTGCAAATCAAATTTTTGTCACCCATATTTATTTCCCGGTGTGAACATTTATTTATTATGTCACCCATATATTTCGTGGCGTCTTTCTTTTGAAGACCCTCCACATGGTGTGTACATTTATTATTTATGTCACCCGTGGCAAACATGGACTCTTCTTTTTGAAGATCATCCACATGGTGTGAACCTTTATCCTTGTCAATCAAACTATCATTATTTATTTTTAAAGTGAGGTCCCTATCAAAATTATCAATGATTGAATTATTAACTAATATTTTATCATCTTGAGCACCTTTGTCCCTAGACATGTTTACTTTACTATTGTGAAGGGTTCTATTTTCCCTTTCCAATTTCGATGTATATAGACTCAAAAAATCCATCCCAAGTGCGCAGCAATATTTTAATCTTGGTGTAACAATAAATTGTGTTACAAGTTCTACATCACCCATCTCTATATTTATACAAAATACATTATCTTGCTTGTAAAAACCTAATTTCTCAAACCTTTTATCAAATAATCCCCCATCTAAAAGTGACAATTCTAATTCACTATCTATTACAGCTACACCATATACATCCCCTACTTTAACATCTACCAGTGGAAATTTAGTGGTTATATTACTTAAATCTACGACGTTTCTCTTGCCTCGTTGTTTCTTCTTTCTCCCTTTGGTTGGACCTACCAAAAATCCAGGTCCTTCTTTATTGCTCCTCTTGACGCATCTCTTGTTACAGCTTCTGTTTTATTTTCTTTATTTTCTATAATTACGTTATTAAATCCTCGGGTATCTTCTGTTTCATTTTTTTCGTATTTCCTTCCTACATGACCCTCCTGTCTCCAATTATTATCATTACCATTACTACTATTACTCATATTCTTGTTGTTACCATTCTCCACCCTTCCTCCCTGGTAACTATTATTCTGATACCGATTACCATTGTACCTTTGTTGGTGATTGTGGTTATTACCATTATATCTTTGCTGAGGATTATAATAGTTACCATTGTTACCTGTTTTATACCCATTTTTATTCTGAGGTACACTCCTATCTTCCACGTCGTCCAGACGCTTTACCAATTCCAAGAGTTGCTCAACGGTGTCTATACCCTGTAAAGCAACTGCTTGTACTACCTCATGCTCAAAATGATTAGCTAATTGGGTAACAATGTCACACTCCTGGATCACAGGTTGTATATGTTTCAAGAAAGAATATTTCCGAATAACATAATTTTCTCTAGACGTGATGGAACGATATTTTCCAAAGGTAAGGTCATGTCTAATGCGTCTTTGCTGAGTTTGTCCCCAGTACTGTCTAATAAACATATTTTCTAATTCTTCGTACGTCTGTACCTCATCAATTACCATGTCGTACCATAATAATGCATAATCTCTAAGACACCCCCTCATGAAATGTAATTTTGACATATCATCATTAATACCACGAATATATGTCTTTATAGTTTTAAGAAATGCCATTGGGTTGTCTTTATTATACCCAGAAAATTTTGGTATATTTTCCGTACCAATTGATATCTGTTGCGGTACAACACAAGGTGTAATTGTACCTTGTTCAACTCTCGTTTTCAAATTCTTAATTGTATCTTGACAATTTAATGTCATATCCTGTAGCTTTAAAAGAGAGTCTGTGCATGCACCATATTTAACTCTACAGTCCTCAAACTTGTTTGTTAAACTTTGAACATCTTTCTGAACTGACATGGCACTACTGTCCACCTTCAGTTCCAAGAATTGTATTTTTTCATCTTGTCCTCCAATCCTTTCTTCTACATGTTTAAAATTTTCTTTTGTTACCCTGGCCCTCTGATTCATTTCGTCTATCAAGAATTCACTGCTATTCTTACACTTCTTTTCATTTGCTTCAATTTTTTCATTGATCTGTGTAACACTTTGTTTCATATCTTCATTTATTTTATTGTTCATTGCAGACATTTCCATTCTACAAGCTTTAATTCTTTCATCAATTTTCTCATTCATCGACTTTACTACGGCTTGTATCTCCATTTTATTTCTATACATCTCTTCTTTATTTTCTTTAAACTTCTCATTCATTTCAGTTTTATTTTCATCAAACTTTTTATTCATTTCTACTTTCATTTCTATTTTATTCTCATCTAACTTTTTATTTATATCTTCTTTCATTTCTATCTTGTCACATTCCAACTTACAGAAAAGTTTTTCAAATAGAAAATCGAATCTATCTCTGCCTGGCATTTCTTTCGTTTCAATTTTTACATTTTCAGTTACATTTTCATCCTCATCAAGAGGTAGCGTCTTTTCTGAATCTGTCACAGAAGAAATGCCTTGTGGTTCCCTGTACGTTTCAAATAAATATTTGGTATCCATACCACTTTCAGGATTTTCACCCTCACCTTTATACTCAGACATATTTACTTTATCTGTCCTGGCACTTAAAGAGACTTATTTGTGGAGAAAAATAAATCAAAACTTGACAAAATTTACTTGTGAATTATACTTATTAATTATTCAAATGCACTTAAAGGTGAAAATATCTCCCTCTAATTACACAGCTATTTGAATATTAAATAATCAATTAAGTTTTTATCCAATCAGCATAAAAATGTAAAAGTTTTGCCCCACTACGTTGGGTGCCATAATATATGCTGTGACTCTTACAAATTTATAGATATATAAAATAAATTAAATTTACTTAATTAATACGTAACTGAGAGTCAAGCACGCATCCTAGTGCTAGGCCTTATGCTAGACTATGATACGGTGAACTTTCTGCTGAAAGGTAGGTTAAGCAAAACATTCTACATGTAACTAGCTCAGTTTGAAAATAAATAGTTCTCTCAGGGGCAGAAAATATGACTTGATTCTCCTTCTCTTTAATCATCTCCAGGTCAGGTAAAGAAATAAAATACAAAATAAATCTTAACATCTAATTTATTAAAATAAGATAATTTTAAATGAATTCAAAAATTTTAATCTACAAATATTTACACATCTAAAATCAATATTCGGTCATAATTCAAATTTATACATCATAAACAATAAAATATTACAAGAAATAAAGAATAAATGAAATCATCATGTCGTGCCAGCTTATATCTAAAATGTGAACGTGATTATTATTATTAATATTTGTCATAGATACATGTAAACAATCAAAAATAAAATAAATTACCCGTGATGAATTGTACTGGAATGTAAATAAGAAAAAAAAATAAAAATTGTGCGGTCTACTATTTGATAACAAAATATAGACATTAAGGAAGTGGCTTTGCCCTAATTAGTCCTGTCCGGCGCCTTTTCTCGCTCCCAACACAGTACCATCAGATAACAAATTCACACAGATGAGTATCCCAAAGTTCCACCCTACGAGCATGTCATTTTCAGCTCGTCGGACGCAACCCGAACATACATCACAATGCGCACACTCCTTAAGGAATATATAAATTTTTAAATTGAATAAATAAAATGAAATAAAATAATGTATCTACGTATTCAATAAATTAACTCAGCCCTGATTAGTTCTGCCTGGTGCCTTTTCTCGCTCCCCAAACGCAGTACCACCAAGACCAATTCGTGTATTTCAAATTCACCAGGACTCCATGCTATGAATTAAATAATGACATAATTCATTTCACACATCCCTGATGTATTATTCAACACGTTAATATTGAACACCCAAATACAACAAAACATACTTAATTCTCATATCAAAGAAATAATATATATACATTAAAAGAAAATAAACTTTACCTTTTTCACGAAATTCCAATACAAAAACACCACTACAAATAAAGAATTTTGAGACGCCACTATACACACATTTATAACAAATATTGTTTAATCACCTTAACTCTTCATACATCGTATTAAACTCTTCCATAATTCTCAATGAAAAATTTTATTCACTTATATATAACCTATATACACATAAAACAAAATTATTAATTTCAAATATCTTTTGTAGGATGAATAAATTTAAAAGAAAAATAAATTATACGGAAAAGAAAATGATTATGCTATTCAAAGTTATCATTACAAATGCTAGAAGGTTTTGTCATAATGTATGGCATAGTACCCCTACATGCAAAACAAAACTCTCTAGGAAAAAGAAAATAAAATGAAATTAAATAAATTCAAAACCGAGTTCATAAATAAAAGTATTTCATACATAGGTAGTTATTCAAATACATCTAGACATTTTAATGTAATACGCGCTGCATGTTAAAAATAAAATTATTATAAGTGTAGAATCTTGTAAAGATTTTATAAGTATCGAAAATCTCAAAATTTATTCTAAGTCCGGATTTTAAAATAATCCTTTAAAAAGAAAGAGGAAGCGGTTCATCACCTACTTTTAGACTAGTTAAAATTGTGGTTTTCACCAGCAATCCCCGAAATTTTATCCGTCCGCGCTTTTATGCTTAAATTTCTTTATAAAAACATCCGGCCACTTTCGGCAAACACGAATCCACTTCCAAAATTGTAAATCGACGGTGCTGCTATTATCGGTCGCATGGGGAAACAGCGCATATATGATCCTTGAAAAAGGTAAACAAACATGCGAATATAAATTCGTCTATACGTTTATGACTCAGCCGTACACCTGATAAACAATACTTTTTGTGCCGGTCCACCCGGTCGATCCCTGCCAAAGCCAGACGTGTTTGTGCGAGAAACACCTGCTCGATCCTTTACCCGTAACATTTAATACGTCTTAAAATTATAACCTTATAAAAATTTACTAAGATTCTTTTATCGTTTTACTTAAATAAAAATAAAGTTTTAGTAAATTATCAATATAGTGAATATTTATACACATCATAGTAAAAATGAATAAAATAAAAATTAATTTAAATAAAATCTTAAAGTGATCTTGATTATACTTATTTATTTACATATTATTATTTATTCAAGATCACTGCAATATGTATTTCGTTTCTATTTTAACTTTTATTTTAATTATTTATATAAACTTTATTTATTTTCGAATACTTTTAGTTTTTACAAACTCAATTCAGTTGGCTGATTGTATATTCTATTCATTTAATTTTTCAGATGATTCAAATAATTTGTGAAATGATGAAATTAGGAATATATCATGATATTCGTAATACTAAGCACCATAAACTCGGCAACTCTGCCGTGGTTCAGTTTTCTACGGTAAATTATATACAAATGTATATTTAGGCTCGAAAAGGTACGAAAGAAGTAATGGCTCGTAAATGTATCATTTTGGTGTAAAATATAGTGATATACAACTTCTGTACTAGCAAAAATTTTGAAGTATATAAGTGGTCTGATGTTTTAAGATGTGATCCTCATCATCTAAATTCGACTCCCTGCTTTGTATTTATAAGCATTCTGTATGGATCAGAATTGTGCGATATTTCGGAAGAATCGGAAATGATAGAAAGATGTGTGTGTATATATATATATATATATTGAACTAGTCTCGTATCTGATCCTAGACTATTCAAATACACATAAATAGTTACGAGTTACAACACTCATATTTTTAACTTTTAAGTTTGTGATTAGGGACGAACCCTTGTACATGTTGAAATGTTGTAGTTGCCATTGAGTTACTTAAATAGATGAGAGAAATAACAAATCCACCATGCACACAGAATCCATCCCATATAATCGAATTAGCAAACAATTATATCTTGGTCATAAAGTTTATTTAAAAAAATAAGATATAAGGAAATAGCATAAAAACATGACTATATTAGTGAGAACAAATTTAAATACAACAGAAACACACTATACAGTCTTATACTTATGTAGCATACATTATTTTCAATCTTTCATTATCATTACACATTGAGTTTTGACAAAGCATCTTGTCTAGCACACACAACACATGCATTTAGAGCATACAAATATGGCCGTATAAAAATGCCAATTATGACTGAACCAAAACATAATCATGAAGTGTACATACTAGGAGTGATACTCCAAAGCTCTTTGATTGTACATCCCACGTTTTTAAAAGCACAAATAGAATTATTGACCGAGAAATATTCAATAGCATCATTTAATGCAAAGAATGGACGTTCATCATGAACGCCCATTATTAAGTCAAATACAATTTAACTCGGTGAGGAAACCAATTTTAATGTGAAAACATAAATTAACTACAGCCTCTTCTATATTTAGAACAGATTAGAATTAGGGCATGAATATCAATAGGACTTTAATTTAAGTACAAACAGCATTTGAAGTATCACTAAGAGACCTAGATCACATGTCATATTAAAGCTAGAATTTCTTGACTATATTTAGTAATTGCCTGATATCTGATGTTAAATACATCAACAACATATATCACAACACAGTTAGGATAAGGAATTGTCATGAATTACGCCCTTACTAATGCATAATTATCGAAAGCATCTTTTCAAATTTAGGCCGAGTAGATTCAGTAAGAAATGTCAAACATCAATATTTTGAATGCAGTAAAACTCACTAAATATAAGTATGTATGGCAAATTAACAATATGAGTTGTGTGCACGAATAGATGCCCTATTTAAATAAAGCTATTAGCAATTAATTACTCTCAAAACTAAAATGTTATTTGAAATCCAAAAATTAAGTGAGCACTTGGTACAATTAAGCGCATTTAGAAATGTTAATATAATTCCTTGAAGGGTAAGATATGACTGACTTGATAAAGTTTTGATAAGCATTTAAGCAATTTAAACCAAAATGACTATATAAAATGAATTTGACTTTAATTTGGAAATTTAAAATTCGCAGCAGACATTTCTTTATTAATGAACGGATTTTAATCAAGTAAAAAACGGAAATGAATTTATATGTATTTAAAACTTAAGATTATTTGTAAACCAGGTCCACATAATCTCTTAATATCCTTATTTTTGGATAAAATCCAAAAATTATAAAATTTCATTATTTTTTTGCACATGACTGTACTGATTTCTCAAAAACTGACGCTAAATCCGTCAGACGCATCAAAAATTCAAAAATGAGCATTCGGAAATTATACGCACTATAAATATTTTTTTAATTTGTTATAAATAAAAAAAAACTACTGAACAGTATCCAAAATCACGTTAAGATACGCAAAATAAGTATAATTAATTAAATTGTAATGCCCGACCGCTTTGGGTTCGAGGCGTTAAACAATAGACTACTGTGACTTATAAAATAGGTAGACATTCATTCATTGGGATCAATCGCAATACATCGATCAATCGCAATACATCGACCAATCGCAATACATCGATCAATCGCAATACATCGATCAATCGCAATACACAGGTCAATCATAATACACTCATTGATTGACACACTGATTCAGTCGATGAGATTAAAACAAAAATCAAACCGATAAGTCGAGATAAATTCAGTGCGGTGATCTTCAACGTCGTCGAGTTATCCAGCGAAGGCGGCCCGGCACATAACGTCCAACCAATATCACCTTCGGTGAAGCAATTGCCTTGCTTTATCGACATAAAAGCACGAACATAAATTCCATGTGCTAGAAAGAGAAAGACATATCAACAAAGAACATAACCTAAGAAAACTTCAAGACGAACAAATAACAATACAAGCCAAGGAAAGATAATTCAGCCTTACGTACATTTACCACACCGAGACCTGCCGCTGTCGTAACACCACGGACTAGATTCTACACACTACCGAAGCTGACTCCGCATTCAGGCACCACCTTCCTGGAAAGAGGCCCCCTCGAAGCGGTTCCTGGTTCATCAACCCTGAGCTCCGTACACATCAAAGACAGGAAGATTCCTAGAACCCGTTGAAAATTCCGCTCCTGTCGCACAAGGAAGCCGCCATAAACCTAACGGACATTTTTCTATGTTTAAACGAAGGTATCGTAATTTGTTCACAAGTATTATCAACACTCAAAAGGGTTAAACTTTCAAGTCACAATATTTATGTCGATTATTTTGTAATCCGTATCATTTACGAGGATTAAAATCAACGTCAGTATATTAAATGTAGTAATAGTCATCTAAAGTCATAACTATAGAAGTCAAGTATTAATAAATTGTTTTGCGTAAAAAAATAAGTAGATATTCAAGTCATTTATTTGAACGTACAGTCAGTCATATCTCTCCGAATGCGAACCTAACCTAGATTGGTAAACAAGAATTTTATGGTGCTCAAATTTAGATAAAATAACATAAATAACTCACCGATAAGATAGATTTGTTGGTCTGCAGTCTGCACCATGGTCATTGAAACTAAACAGTTTGCTTTTATAAAACGTCTTTACTATAATCAAGTTTAAATTCATTTCATTCATATCTGTTCAGACAACAGATGTGCTTTTATTTTGTAGAAATTATTACAATCAATGTGGATCTGTGTACCACTATCTCTCTTTGTTATAATATATTTGTCATTAATTTTCTCGTCTGGCAATAAAGACACCCCATCTACGATCATAACTCAATTAGTTTTATGTGTATGTAACAAACTGAAATATATAAAGAATTAGAAGTTATACCTACCATTGTGTTTATTATTTGTGTTTGAGTAACATCCATTGTCACTTTGTGGAGGCACATTTGTCGATGTCTATAGGTACTAGCAGCGGCCCTCAACTTGTTCACAACAGGAGTCCTAGGATTGCGTAAGAATAACAGGTATGGTGTAAGTCACTCTGAGATGTAGGTATCACGCGGAACCCCAGCTAACGGCCCTGAGATTAAATTTAACGAAGCGTACTCTAGCGTTATTGTATACTTGCATAATTCATTGTAGAATGCCGGAAACAACCCCTTCTCCTATTAGAAATAGATCATTGACCAAAATATAAGCGATAGGACGTAAATTTCAAGCGCGAAACTTATTACATTTCAAATTTAATACACAGTGATAGTCACATTTCATCGACTTAATATATTAGACCCACATATACAGTTAGCAGCAATTTAGTTTAGACTTTCACTTGCATAATATTTAGTGTTTGTAAAACTTAATTTGGTTAACATTTCTCTCGTAACTTTTAACAGTTTTTTCAATTTTAATTTAATTAGTCTCATTGCTCTTTAATAACATTAACTATTGGGGGCAGTAACGAGCTTACTATACCCCCATAGCAATATATATGGTTTGAAGTAGTCTTTGCCGTTATGTATTAATGTAGGAAAAGAGTGTTGGGGAATCCGGCAATAAAAAGACTTATTTTTATAGGAAGTCTAACGTTTTATTATCTCAATATTTCGCACATAAGGTATATGTGCTTCCTCAGGATAAACTAATTAAGACAAGATAGTGAAACAAAGTACAGTTGGTAAAAAAGTTATTGACAGGAAATTTTTAAAAAATACTCACAACTGTGACTTCTTAGTGGGAAAAATATCGTGAATACACAGTAAAACAAACTGCGAAAAACACCACAAAACACGATGTTTTTCGTGACAAATTGTGTTTACATGTTAATTTAAAATGACAATTAGTTTGAAATATGTCAGTTATTGTTAGCTTGTGATATTTTATTAAACTTACTATGATCTAACAAATATGAATAAATAATACTAAGATTTTGGATGTCCGATCTGAAATTCATACTATTTTTGTTGCTGTTGATATATACCATCTCAAGGAATTCTCTGCTAATTTTTCTATTGTCAGTTTTTAAAATTTTAACGTCATTAAAATTAGGTGAGTGCTCTTCCTGCAACATGTGTTTTGCTAGAGCGCATCTGTGAGTATTTTTTAAAAATTCCTGTCGATAACTTTTTTACCAACTGTACTTTGTTTCACTATCTTGTCTTAATTAGTTTATCCTGAGGAAGCACAAATACCTTATGTGCGAAATATTGAGATAATAAAACGTTAGACTTCCTATAGAAATCAGTCTTTTTATTGCCGGATTCCCCAACACTCTTTTCCGACACACGTATATATATATATATTAAGCTGTTATAAACTTATTAAAAATAGTGTATTTGACTTTGATTGTACTTGACACATTCTCAATTTAACTTATATAGAATATTATATATTAATCTGAAATTAGTGAATGAAACGTATAAAATAGAATGTCTTTCTTTTAAAAATACTTTTGACATATATTAAAAGGGTAAACAAACATCTTAGAAATAATTTTAAGAAATTAAATTCAAAATCTTATAACAGTATTTAATGAATTAGGCAACTTAATTTGCTACAACATTTAATTTTTTAAAATCAACTTAGATACGAAAATTACCAGGTTACAAAATAAATAAAGGAAGTTTGTTATTAATTTTGAAAATAACAAGAGGTATAATTGTGAATTCCACAATAATTTGAATTTAAAAGAGATTAGAGAGTTAAAATAACTAAAAGTGTGTAAATGTTACTTTTAAATTGTATAAACGAACAGTATTAATAAGTTAGTTACAAGAAATACAATTTTTCTAAAAAAAAGAAGTCGCAATCGATGTAGAAGACCAGAATTGTTCCTGGAAAAGAAATGCGGATGTAACGAGACAGAAAAAGGCAGTTTTGGAATACATTACCTTGTAAATGTGTTGGAGTTTAAGAAGATTAATATTCTGTTGGAAAATTGGAGATAGTATTCCGAAGTTTATGGTAATCAAAATTCAACGAATTATACAACTAAATAGAAGGAATAGAGAGAGGATCCTGTTGCTGAGGAATTGTGGAATTGTGTGCACGAAGCAAGAATAAAAGAAGAAATACACGTTTATAAATTACATTATTATGATAAAAGTGTTAAAATTGTTTTAACAAGATTAGAATAATTATCAATAGTGAAAGATTAGATTACAAACGTTCCTATATAAGTGAACATTGTAAAAGACGTTTATTTTTATACGTCATTATTCATATTTTATTACGTGACAGATAGATTTATTTTAAAATAAAATGATTCTACATAAATCAAGAATTTAAAAGTCAAATAGAATAATTTGTTACCATAAATATTTTACTAAAAAAATATAAATACAAGCAGATGTGGGAAGTACAATTTTAATATCAAGATGTTTGTTTATTCAATACTGAAACTTTATAACTTAGGTTAATAATTCTTTAATGTATTGGAAGTACTACTTAAAATTGTTTTCTTGTTGTTATTACTATTCGATGAAGGCACCTGATACTTAATAAGTATTACATTTATAATACAAATACTTCTTATAATACTTGTTGTTTCATTTTATGACATGTGTTTTCTAACCTACATTATTGATCAACACTTGGATTATAAAATTTAGTTGTTGAACTCTAATGGTTATTATTGCAAGTGATTTTCTATACACTAAATAACACTCACGTACTGAAGAAGAGTTTCATTGCTAATAATTACTTAAACAATATTTTGGAATAACAATAGTAAAGCCGGTAAAATTTTAACATCTTAAAATAATCTCTGTCAAAGAATATCAGAACGTAGCCTTATTAAGGAGAATTGCATTGTTGGTAATGTACACTAGAGACACGTTTAAAATGACATTCATGTTAGAATGGAAATATTAAAATAGTTGAAAAATTAAATCGTTATTATTAGTTATTATTAAAGTAAATTCTAATATTTTTAAAAATGAATATTAGTGGCGCCCATTTATATTAAAATTGTCTCTGAGAAAAAATTGATTTATGATCCATATTTCTGTTATCTTTGAAGTTAAATTTTAATTTTAACATTTGTTGTTAGTTCAATAGAGAGAGAGAGATAACGGTGTAATATATACCGCATGTGTAAAATCATATTGGGGATAGGATATATGTATACTAGGCACACCGGCAACAACGCCCAATCGTGGCCGTAGTCATGGTACAAGGAAACACGGTATGCTTTTGCGCATCTCTGGATGACGCGCATTTATCGAAAAAGATGTCACTGACAACTCTGATAGAAGTCACTGACTGAACTCACTGGCAGAAGTAACTGATAGAAAGCATTTTCCAAGACTCCCTTTAACAACTAAAATTGTATCTGGAGATCGTGTCGAACAGCGTCGTTCTGTGTTTGTGAGAACAGGTGTCAATGGTAACAATGCCTCGCTACACACCAGAAGAAAAACTGCAAATTATTAAATGGTACTATAGTGGTCATTCTGCAAAGGATTGCATAAATTTATTTCCGCAAATATTTGCAGACCGACCCGTACCATGTGAGCAAAGCATATTAAATATTTTGAATAGCTTTGAAAAATGTCTTTGTTTAAATAATTGCACAAAGTGTAATCCTAGAGAGGGAAATCCACGAAAAGCTGAAGAACGAGAAGAGCGGGATATAATGATTTGTAGCACTCTCGAAGTAGAGGATACGCTATCTACCAGAAGTGTTGCTGAGGAATTGTGTGAGTAATAAAACCGTCGCGAACATACGGAAGCGAAATAAATTAAAATGTTTCAAATACTCGAAAATGAGAATTTCATCGCAAATATTGTATTCGCAGATGAATCGTCATTTCCATTAAATGGAAAGCACAATCCTTCTGTTGTTCGATATTGGGCTCGGGAAAATCAGCACAGATATTTTGTTAAACACACCCAATATCCCCAGAAAGTGAATGTCTGGGCAGATATTTTGAGTGACCATTTGCTTGGTCCATTTTTTATTGATGTTACGTTAAATGCGGACAAATACCTCGATATGCTACAGAATCAGATACTTCCCGCTATTGATAATACCGGAATAGATCGGGATATTATTTGGTTCCAACAGGACGGTTGTCTTGCACATAATGCGGTCAGAGTAAAGCATTTTTTAATGAATACTTTTCCTGATCGTCTCATTAGTGGAAGAGGAAACATTCGTTGGCCTCCGCGATCTCCTGATCTATCGCGAAATGATTTACTTTTGTGGGGATACATCAAAAATAAAATATACAGTGCACAAGTTGGCAGACTAGAAAACTTAGATATTTTGAGAAGGCTAATCATAGAGGCTTTTGAATCCGTAACAGTCGATGTGATTCGTAATGTGCGAGAAAATTTTTATGATAGGCTCGGACAATGCCTTGCTGCTGAAGGAGGCATTTTTTAACCTATGCAATAACATTTTATTTTTTAGTATTGTTTAGAGTATATTTTTTATTTTCATTAGAATTCCGTTATTAATAAATTTATATAATAATTTACTAAGAATTAATGTTTAATTAGAATTGTGCTTTTATTTTCTTACTGTATTGTATTGTATTTCTGTTAAAAAGGACTTTATTGAAATAGTGTCCTGTGAATTCACAACTTTATTGAACTGGTATGGTACTACTAGAGGTCGAATGCGCATCATCCAGAGATGCGCAAAAGCATACCTTGTTTCCTTGTACCATGACTACGGCCACGATTGGGCGTTGTTGCCGGTGTGCCTAGTATACATATATCCTATCCCCAATATGATTTTACACATGCTGTATATATGAACTAATGTTACGTAGAGCTAGTGACATTCTGTCAGGTTTGAGGTCTCAGATTTTACGTTTTGAAATTGACAACACATACTCACACATAATTTTTTCAGTTAAGCAGAGAGATCAATTTATTAGCTTTGTAAAACAGTCTATCCCTTTAGACACACCGACATCCCGTGTGATGATTTTATGGTTTTGCTTCGGTGGTTGTTCGACAGTGTACATTTTGTGTTTGATGGACAGCATTTTCTACAGTTGTTTGGCACGCCCATGGGGTCCTCGTTGTCACCTTGTATTGCAGACATTATAATGAACACGGTTATAATCATGTGGTGACTCGGTCTGGTGTTGATTTCGCATTCATATATCACTATGTGGATGATATCATAGCTCTGGTACCATCTAATAGAGTTAAACACCTGCTTGACACGTTCAACTCCTACAACAGCCACCTCCGTTTCACCTTGGAAAGTGAGACTAACAACTCGATCCCGTTTCTTGACTTTCTATTAATGATAGAACGTCCAAGCGTCCTTCCAGCAGGACTATTTGTCCTGCTGGAAGTACGCAAATCATGAAGTGCATTTTTCCATATGTTGTGGTACTTCCAGAAGTACTAAACTCCCACCACTAGAAAGAGTGAAAAAAATTGCCTATTTGTTGTGCAAGTCTCAACTTGCTATCTTCAGTCGTACTCGAGATACGAAAGAATATGTGTAAATTGCATCAACTTACGAAAAATCAGGGGCGTACGATTAAAAATGAATGTTAGGAGTATTAATGAAGGGGACAGGGTAGCCACAAAGGCTACGAATTTTGATGAAAATGGCCAAGAAAGATGGAGTGTTTGCGTCTATGGTAAAGACAAATACAAAACTGCCATGTGTTACGGGAAAGTCGTCAAAATACACAAAAGTGTAGCTGATGTGCTATGGGATCTCGATAATGAAGTTGTTCCGATCCCCATAAATTTATTGAAAAGAATAGGTAAGCAGCGTGACTACCTTTTATTTCTGTATTGTTAATAAATAATATCTCTTTCATGGACAGCGAATAATAAAAGAAAACGGGAATGTGGCGACAGTGATCATGAAAATGATAATATTGGGAATATTTTGGATGAGGGAAACAACCGTAGCCCAATAAATGAAGAAATTTTGGTTCATGAAACAATATGGAAACTTGACGAAGAAACTTGTTACGTTTTTTTTTGGTTGTATTTTATCCTTTAATGGTTAATTTTAATTGTCGGAATACGTAATTCGTTTTTGATTAAATTTATGTCGTCTTCCTACTACTACTGCCATCTGGTGTAGAAGTGCTTAAGGTTCCTATTGCACGCGTTCTGCCTTGCCGTAGGTGGGTGTAACGTATACAGGCTTTGAAGGGTAGATGGCGTATGTTGTTTCATTTAATAAATTTGTTTTCTTTAGTTATTGCTAATTTCGTTTTTCGAACTTCTTTTCGGCCTAGAGTTATGCAACAAATTATTAATAATTATTTTCCATTTTTCTATGGTTATTTGAACCTGTATTTTTGTCGTACGTTTAAAGTATTAGTTTGGGTCGTTCGATCTTTTAGAGCAATTGTCGTGTGCGTTTGATGATCGGGCTTGACATGTTAGAGTCTTCCTCTTTTGATTTTAACGGTCGTCGAGAAAGGTTAGACACCACAGAGCAGAATCATTTCCCTCAGCTTTACTTGAGAATGGTGGAGAGTTGAGTTTTATCGTCGGTAATCGCTTACAAAAGCGGATGTTATGGTGCTTCTCAAGTATTATTGGTGAATTTTGGCGTTTTATTTGAATCTTGCGAGGATATTTTCTTCTGGGCTTGGGAATTGTTTAAGCTGCTGTAAGTATAGTTTTCCACGTGTCTAATCGATCTTAATTTGTGTGTTTCTATATTCAAATTTAGCTGCTGGTGTTGGGCCTGACATAAACGTCATTTGAGCATTTTTGGTTTGGGGTTAAGACGTGAGAATCACGTGCTTGTAGTCTTACGGTGCCAAGGAATTGTTGTTATATCTTGCGGTGAGGGCATATTTAAGGTGCAGATTATTGGAATACTGTAGCCTTCAAACGCTATCTCTTGAGGTGTCGTTAACCGAGGATAGGAGAGCATATTCCTTGTAACGTGTGGATCCGTAGGAGGTGTCGTGTTGGAAGCTTTGGATGTGACTTTCTTAAGGTATTGTGACTGTGTAAATTTTCTCTGACATTATCCAGAGGGTAGAGTTTAATTGACTAAACAGTTTGGCTAATTTTGTGTCAATATCGTGTAATTTGAACAGTGAATTTCAATTTTCCGGGCTAAATAATTAAATAAGTAATCGTAATTTCCTAATTTAACTTCTTGTGGCCTGTGAGCCTTTATGTTTTGAATTAATTAATTTAACGTAGTTTTATTAACAATAGTGACCCCATTTTGGAGGTTACTTTGACATTTTTGGAGACGTTACGTAGCCATTTTAATTTTGGACTTAGAAATTGAACTAAATTTTGGGATGTGTATGGGCAGTGTAGCCTCACATCGGTCTTGTGTAAATTCTTAGATGTTATTTAATGCATTTTAGTCTATGATTGTAATTTATTTTTGGTATAATCTCGTAAGAAATTAATGAATTTAATTTAATCACATATTCTTCCTGTAAAGCATAGTTAACTAGCGCTATTTCTTATATAGAATTAGATATCTTACAACTTAGTCTGTTCTCTAACGTCGAATAGATTGTCAGATGCCTCTGGTATACAGAGTGTTTATTTTTGGGTGACGCGTTGCATTATACGATCAAACTGTTCGACTTTGGAGGGACTTCTGGCAAGTTGCCTTATAATTGTGTACTTGTAAGAATATTGTTGGTGAATCAATGTTAGATTTAAGTTTATTCTTGTGTTCACCTGTTTCTTTTGAACTGTTAAAATTTTGGTAATGTCACGTCACTGAAATTTGAATTGTGGACCACCTTGGGTGACCATTTAAGTTTTGAATAGTCCTTCAGACTTTTTTTTTTTTACTGGCAACCGAGTTGCGCTTGTGTTTCACTATCATTGTTTTCTCTTGTTGTAAATATCTCTTGAAATCAAGACTATTAAAATAATATATAATGTTCGTAACTGGGACACACTGTTGAGATCTAGTTAAATTTCAATAAACTGTTGTTAAGTTGAATGAGTGTGTATTGGTCTTATTTACTTATCACCTGGGGAGTTTTACATTGGACCTGGTCCGGGGTCTGAATATCTGTTGGGCTTAGCATATTATTACGGATAGGCGCCCTGACATCTTAACCTTCGACTTAGTACGGTGTTCGAACTCGCCCTTCTCTGACTGTAGCTGGAGGCAGTGCTGACTCCCATCTTTAACATCGACCCTTGGGGAAGTAAGAGGTAAGACTAGAGTGTTATAAGTTGGTGATTAATTAATAGACAAGCGTCCTCCTAAAGTATAATAGAAGGTTAATTACCGTGGTGGTGCCTAACTCACTACCTTTTTGGAATTTTTGGGTACCGATTTGTTTAGGGCCTCGGCCATTTAAATTAAAATACAAGAGGGTAGCAAACTAGAATCGACAGCTATTCAGGAGCAAGATACAAGCCAAAATTAAATGCAGCTAATATTCATACCAAGACGGAGTTAGATATGTGGCTACTTTTTTTTCCAACAGAAAACATAGAACAGATTCTTGAAGCGTGCAATTCTAATGTGGAGCCAGGCACCAAACATATAACCAAAAAAGAATTTATCAAAGTTTTAGGGCTTTTCTATGCAATGAGTACAAATATTCTGCATAGTCGTCGTGAATATTGGTCGAATAGAGAAGATAATGCTGTTTTTCCACCTCCCTCATTTGGCAAGAGATTTGGGTTAGGTTACCATCGGTTTGAGTATATATTACAAAATTTATCATTTGGTATTAATAATAATGACAGAGATGACCCAAATGAAACTAATCAGAAATGGAAACATGTTCAAAGTTTTATAGATATGCTACACACTAAATGGAACGATGTCCTTTTACCAGGTTATAAATTATGTGTCGACGAATCGATGTTCGCCTGGTATGGCCGAGGAGATAAAGCAGTAGATGGAATGCCTGCAGTAATTAAAATTAAACGAAAGCCGAAAGGGATTGGTTGCGAATGCAAAACTCTTTCAGATGCACTGTCCAATATCATGCTCCGAATAGAAATAAATGAAGGCAAAGGTGGAATGGCCACAAAAAAGTGGCAACAAGAGCTTGGAGCTGGATCTGCGACCATACTCCGTCTCATAGAAACTTGGCATGGTTCGGGAAGAATTGTTGTAGCCGATTCATGGTTTTCTTCAGTGAAAACTTCGGTGGAACTTCATAAAAGAGGGTTGTATCATATTGGTATTGTTAAAACTGCCACAAAGCAATTTCCTATCAAACAATTAAAAGAGAAGTGTCCGGAAAATCGTGGAGGAATAATTTGTGCCAAAGCTTCCGTTCAAGGTATTGAGGTAATGAGTTGTTCTTGGCGAGATAAAAAAGTGCATACTTTTGTGGGAACCTGTGGAACTACCTTGGAAGGGAAACCAGCGATAAAAACTCGTTATGATGCTGACGGAAAGAGGTATTCCTACGAAGTTCCTAGAAATAAGATGATTGAAGAATATTTTCAAGGAGCGCCTAGCATTGACGTTCACAACCATATTAGACAATCCGGATTAGCCCTTGAGCAGGTATGGAATACGCAAAACTGGAAGTATAGAGTCTACTCTTCTTTGCTCGGAATCATAGAAACAAACGCTTTTCTGGCATTCAAGTATTTTAAAGATGACAACAAAATCAGCCATGTTGATTTTACAAAAAATCTAGCTTTTCAAATGATAACAAAAGATTGGGAAAGAGATAATCCAGCCGCAAAAGCCCCAGTACCACAAAATCATATTTTGCCAGCGGCTCATAGCGAAAATCAACGTACTGATCATAAATTGGTACCACTGAGCAGCCTTTCCGACAAGAAAAGACATCAACGTAAGTGTGTAGTTTGTTCCAGGGTCCATAAAATACAAACCAAAGCAAGTTACTTCTGCGAATCATGTGGGCAAAAAGTAGTATTGTGTTCACCTCAAACAGGGCGAGAATGTTTTGCTTATCATATTGTGAAAGGAGTTCCACTTTAGTATTATACTGTATTTGTTATTTTATTTTTCAGTTTAACGGATCAAAATTTATTTTTAAGAAATATTTTTTATTTTCATTTGTATTTTTTTAATAAACGATATATATTAAATATTATTGTACCCCTTATTAAAAATCGTTACCTCCGCCGATGAAAAACTAATGAGTACTGTCAGAAGGAATTTGTGTCCTGCCAGCAGGACAAACTAATGTTATTTTAAGGTACTTCTGGCAGGACAAGTCTCGCATGTCCAGCGGTCCTGCCGGAAGGTACTTCCAGCAGGACAATTTGCTGGACGTTCTATCATTAACCTATGACCATAATACCATTAGACTTAGGTGGTATAGAAAACCATCAAATTCCAACCGGTTGTTGAATTATCGGTCAAACTGCCCTTCAAAATATAAAATTAATTTGATTAAATGCCTAAAAACAGAATTTTAAACATCACACGCCCTGATTTGCAGTATAAGGATTTGATAATTTTAAAGAACATACTCATGAAGAATGGGTTTCCCAGTGCAACTTAGAACAAGATTCTTTTCTCCACAATGACAGTTGACTGTGACAACTTCCGCATTGCTGTCACTTCTGCCAATAACACCGTGTCACAAGATATTGTGGAACCTGTTATTTTTAAAAAACTAGCATATGTCCCTGGCCTTACCAACCATATAAGGCAGTTGTTCAAACGCAATGTCTCCATAGCTGTTCCTGTGTCCAAATACTTCACCCCTTTAAAAGATAAACTGAATGTCACATATCACAGCCACGTATTGCTTTAATATGTAAAGACTGTGATAAGTATTACATAGGGCAAACTGGACAAAGAGTGAGAGATCGTAATACCCAACATAGGAGTGATGTCAGGAATCGCCCTCAGGCTTGTGGCTTGGCAGCCCATGTGTTTCACACGGGTCACACCATCAACTATGACTTAACCAAGATTTTGTACCATCAAAATAACTTGACTAAAAGGTTGTTTTTGGAGACTCTGTGCATTAACGTTATTGAACCTAACATTAATTCCAAAACTGACTGCAAGAGTTTCAGTAACTTATATGTTCTTATGAAACAATTCATTACTGATAAGATTGTTAATAAGATCAAAAGTTAAAATAACTTTCTTACACATATTAAATTTTCGCCTAATACTTTATAACTGACCATAATATTTATTAAAATCATACAAATTGTTTCAACAACATTTTATTTACTAAAACTTTCAATTTTATTTTATCTGATATAAACAAAACAAATCTGAGGTTTTCATATCTGCTTCCATTGCTGTCTGTAATGCGCTCTTTTTGTTTTTGCCATTTCGTGACACTTTTTGATGTGTTGTCCAAAATTTGTAATATGTTTGATTTACTGAATTCAGAGTGCTGTTTTCGATGTTTGTTAGCTATCTAGCCATTACAAATCTGATGTTTAACAGATGTTTTAGCAATTAGTGATTGTCAAAATGCTCATTAATTAAAACTTATGAGTGTGGATGCTCAGATCCTTGGTCCATTGTGTGGCAATGTAACTATAGTAATTAAATATACCTTTGACTTGCATAATAAAGGGTGTATCATAAAGTTCTTCGTCTTTGTTTTTACCGCTACGCGCCAAACACAGATAGCAGAGAGAGGGGAGTGGTGTCAAACGCTTGGCTGACTTGTTTAGTTTAGTTGTGATGGATCGTTTCACGGGACCGCAGCGCGCATTTTGTGTGCGAGCATTTTATAGAAACAACGATTCTTACATTGTTGTTCGACGTCTCTACAGGACATTATAATTTACCAACCATGAGAATTGTGCCAAGTGCGAATTTGATCAATCATTGGGTGCGCAAATTTGAAGAGACTTGAAACACAATGCCGGACAAATCAGCTGGGCGCAGAAGAACATCAAGAACGAGGATAAACGTCGAGCGCGTGCGCCAGTCTGTAATGGACGATCCACGACAGTCGCTGCGATTGCGCGGAGCTGCTCTAAATTTGAACAAATCCACGGTTCATAGCATTATTCACAAAGATTTACATTTGCACCCGTATAAAATTGTTATTGTGCAAGAGATGAAGCCCGATGATCCTGCTCAACGTGTCGAATTCTGTAGGACAATGAAGGATCGATTTAGAAGTTTCAATAACATATGGTTCTCCGATGAATCCAATTTTCACATAAACAGCCACGTCAATAAACAAAATTGTAGATATTGGGCCTCCGATAATCCACTGGAACTGCATCATACACCATTACACTCGCCTAAGGTTGTTGTTTGGGCTGCCATATCAAGTCAAGGAATTATCGGCCCATACTTTTTTGAGGATAACCGTGGTGGTGCGCAGACAGTTAATTCCGAGCGATATTGCCGTATGATCAGGACCTTTCTGGCTCCACAAATGCGAAACCAAATGACCTACAACCGCAACACATTTTTCCAGCAAGAAGGAGCCACGTCCCACGTCACAAATGACTCGTTAGTTGCTCTTCACGATTTATTCCCTGAAAGAGTAATTAGTCGCCGAGGAGACATCAATTGGCCACCAAGGAGTCCAGATTTGACGCCTGCAGATTTTTTCCTATGGGGCTACTTAAAAAGTAGAGTTTATAACCCATTGCCACCCAACTTGAATGTTAAAACAACGAATCACAGACGAAATCAACGCGATTCCAAGAGTAATGTTCCAGCGAGTGATTGAAAATTTCAGTTCCAGGCTAACTGAGTGTATAGAAGTGGATGGTGCACATTTACAATCAGTTGTTTTTCATACATAAAAATTCAAAAACTGCTCTTTAATTCAACATCAATTAAAAGGAGTTTGAATTAATTCTAATGTTTTTTATTTAAAAATCAAAAACGAAAAACATTTTGAAACAGCCTTTAGTTTATAGTGTAATTATTTAAACAAAAACTTACATTGCCCCTAATTATATAAACAACTAAAAATTTCTCTTTTCTCTGTATTATAGTATCTGATGAAGGAAATAAATTTTTCCAAAACGTTATAAGTCACAATATAGTGTTTTCTTTAAACGTACCCATACATTCTTAAATTAATGAAATTTTCTTTGCCGTATTAATATACAAAATAAGAGGATTTCGGGGAATTCGGCATATGATAGAGAAGGACCACTCGCCAGTTTTTGAGAAGATAAAAATATTAGATATTGTTGAGAATAAATCCTCTAGAGAATTTTTGGAGATGGTACA
Organism: Amphimallon solstitiale; assembly: GCA_963170755.1. Taxonomy (NCBI): domain Eukaryota; kingdom Metazoa; phylum Arthropoda; class Insecta; order Coleoptera; family Scarabaeidae; genus Amphimallon; species Amphimallon solstitiale. The sequence continues at coordinate 76,728,243 of OY720677.1, read as the reverse complement.
CATCAATCTGCACAATACGATGAATTTCAAATCGGATGTTAAAAATTTAAACATAATTTATTCATATTTATTTGAATGGAATAAAGAGCGAAATGTTATTCGTAAACATAATATTAAACAAGGTTACAGCACATTTATACTTAGTGGGTCAACGACTACAATTCATAATATCATGTGTTGTATGAGATATTCCTTTAATAAATAATGGTTTCATTTTCATCATGCGAATAATGTGTATCTCGGTATTTGTTGGAGCCGCCGTAGTATACGTATGTGGTGGTGCATGTCTTATCAGTCTTGATTTCACCTGTAAGGAAGAAACATATACACATGTGCATATTATTGTGCATCTATCTTACGTTTTTGTTTTATAATTTTGCTATTTTAGACAATTTTAAAGTGTTAAGTGTGATATTTTACAAATATGACGGCATTGTTAAGTAAATGTTGCAGCTTTTTCTCACACAGAAGTCTAAACTGTGAGTATATATATATTAAGGTCAAAAAAACAACAATGTAAATGCTGTTTTCGTATGTCTTGTTGCTACAGTTACCCTGATGAAGCAATGATGCGTTGTATTGCGAAATATTGGAATAAAAAGTAAATTGACTTCCATGAATTAGTTTATATTGTTGCCGAATTCCCCGAAATCCTCTTATTTTGTATATACAGCTTGAGCGCGGAAAAATTGATCTCCGCCAGCTGTTTTCGCCAGATATAGATATTTCAGCCCCCGGCAACTAAATTCAAAATTTTGTCCGAAGAACTTCCATCGAGGGGAATTTCGCTGGTGGTATTTGGTGTACGGGTCGATGGTATTGCTGGTATTGTAGTAGTATTGCGCGGTATTGCTTGGTATTGTAGTGGTATCGCTGGTATTGTAGTAGTATTGTGGTGGTATTGCTTGGCATTGCGGTGGAATTGCGTGTATTGTTTGGTATTATGGTGGTATTGTCTGTAATCGTGCGGGAATAACGATGGAATTTTCCGTACAATAAAATTTATGCGCATGCTCGGTTTTAAGGAGATACGCAGTAATAATTGTTAGTTCAGCTCTTTTTCAATGTTTATGAAGTGTTATTTGCAATCCAATTTATTAAAAATAAACACGCTTACAGTAAGTATATATACTGAAATAGGGAACAAATATGAGTGATTGGCACTGTATATTATTGATAAAATTTGAAGGATTATTTTATTTTACTAATTTATTTATTGACTGTTAAAGAAAAATATATAAACTAAAAAGAACAGTTGTGTATACTTAAAATATTTGTTTATTATTGTAAAGTTGTGTGCATTCATATAGTAGATATTTCTTGAAGGAATAGTAGTGGATCAGGTTTTTTGTTGCCTCAATTTTCATTAAATTCTGAAAATGGAGATTTAAAATTTATTATTTTTGTTAAAATGTGGTTTATAATTTTGTAAAACTTGTCTAATTAACAATATTGCTAAGTAAAGTAAATTAATGCTGAATATTGAAATATGAAGGAAATAAATTGGTAAATAATTACGCGGGTAAAGTTTGAATAAGCGGATCTGTCAAAATTGACATTTACATAAAATTTTGTTAGTAAAGTATTTTGAAGTACAAAGTATTAGTAATTCATTATTATAAAATAATAGAGATTTAATATAGAAGGTTTACTGAAATTTGGAAGCTCTGAAATTTATCAATAAAATTTTTAAAAAACTGTTTTGAACAAGAATTATGAGAAAAGGAATTTTATTGGATGAAAGAAAAAAATTAAAATGTTGTCTGGGTGATAAAACAAAACAAGTGGAATTGAAAAATAATTTTTCAAAAGAGGTGCGTGTAATTTTCGGAAAATTAAAGTTTTATTCCGAAAATTGTACATTAAAATCACGAAAACCGCGAAAGTTGGTGCGAAAAGTGTTTATTTCAGCATTGGAAATACTTATTTGACGTTAGAATAAAAAATATTTGTAGAGGAGCAGAAAAAAATAAAGTAATTTTATTACTATCGAAATTGATTATATTCTATAGTATAAGAAGTGATTTAATAAGAAAAGGAAATAGCAAAATAAAAACTTACCAAACCAGAACAAAGTCCAAGCGGAGTATTTAATTCGTCAGTTGTACGTGAGGTCTAAGCGGATTTCCAGTTATCAAAAGGTCCAAATTATTTTATAATTACGAGAAATTCCTACCAGTCAGAATTATACGTGCAGTCCTAAGTCCCAGTTCCAGTGTTAGTCGTGATATAAAAGGTGTAGATGTATTAATAAATCCAGAAGATATCCTGTTATTTACGAGGTCACTACAAGATACATCCTGTTTGTCGAACCCGTAGAAGTCCAAGATCCAGGTATTGAACGAGTATATTTAAGCAAGCCGAACTTCTTACTACAAGAGAACCAGAGGATCATCCAAGGCACATAACGAGTCCAGGAAGGCTGTTTTTTCCGTACAAAGAAGATACACAAAATTTTCTACAACGTATAACCAGAACCTGTAAGGATAATGTATTGTATTATTTGAAAAACCCCGAGGAAGAAAAGCAATATTATTGGGAGGTTGTATAATTTTTATTATTTGAAAAGAAACAATTTGAAATTAAATGATTTTCATCGAGCAAAGTACATTAAAATGAATATGATATACTGAATACTATAAAGAGGATTATATGAATATACTATGTAAAGGTTTTAAATCTCTATTTAATTCAGAAATTTCAGAATATGTACATTTAGTTAATTTGCATAACTTTGGTACTAAAATATACCTACTTACGTATTTGAACATTTGATCGTTAAGATTTATTATAAATAATTGGATTTGTGTATATAAATGAATGCTAAATTGAAAGATTTACAGTGAATTGATACTCATACATACCTTATCGAATAGATAAGCTTCAGGGTAATCCTTCATATGTCAATAATAGTACAGGTAATATTAGACAGGTTAAATAGTTTTTGTAAACGTCATGAAAATATATTGGTTATTTATTTGAATCATATTTTACACAGACATTGTCATTAAACGATTATTATATTGATATTCTTCTTTTATTTGGTAAAGTAGAAACTTGGTACTAGGCATTTTCATATTATGTATAGAAATTTGATAAGTCAATAACCTAAAAGAGAAACAAAATAACATTGCATTTATAAGTTAAATTTTGATAGAAAAAGTATACATACCTTTACAATTGTATTCCTATTAGAGGAATAATTCATAAGAAGAAGTCATCACGTATTTAAAAGGAATAATTTTAGCAGGATCATTTGATGAGGTTAGATTGTTATTTTTATATATCATTTTATAACGGTAAATGGCATTGCTCACATCGTTATTGTAGTGTATTCAATAAGTTAAGTTGGCAACGACACCCTGGCGGCAGCGTCAGTACATAGATGATGGCGCCAAAGTCAGTGATAGAATGACATGTAACTCGTAGACAAAATTAATGAGTAAATATTAATAAACAGTGACATAATATCAAACTGAGTATTATTGGAATCATCAAGACACAACAGTGGCGACGAGGTAAACACCAAAATGGCACTAATAGGTGCGATTCCCGGGTTTAACCTGAAGACCGACAATTGGGTACTATATCAGGAACAATTGGAACAGTTCTTTGAAGTAAACGACATAAAGGACACAGAAGAAGGGAAAAAGCGCGTAGCGGCTTTATTAAGCCTTATTGGACCAGAAACTTATAAAATATTGAGAGATTTGTGTACACCCAACCTCCCAAAAACCAAGTCATATGAAGAACTTTGCAGCTTATTGAAGGCACAGTTTGCACCGAAAACATGCCCCTACAGGGAACGCATCGAGTTCTACGAAGCCAGGCAAGAAGAAACCGAAACAGTGAACGAGTGGTACGCAAGAATACACAACCTCTCATTAAATTGTGAATTCGGCAATGATCTGCAACATTCATTAAAAGACAAGTTTGTGTGTGCAATGCAAAAGGGACCAATTCGTGAACGACTATGCGAAGAAGCAACAACAAAAACCCTGAAAGAGTTACTGGAAATCGCACTAACAAAGGAAGCGACACTGCTGTCAAGCAAGGAAGTGAACGTTATAAACAAAAGGTCATCGGGAAATAGAACAGGTCAAAGAGTCGGCTACAAAGATAACCAGACATCAAAAGAAAACACAAGGCAAGAAAGAAGAAAATGCAAATGTTGTGGAAAAAACCACATAGGTATCTGCAAGTACTCAACCTATAAGTGCAACACATGTAACAAAACGGGACACTTGGCAAAGGTATGTTGGGACACCAGCAAACAGAATGCGTTAGAGGTGGAGGACACAAGTGAGGATGAAGTAAACCAATATAAGTTTTAAAGATCAAAATCCAATACATGTAAACATAAGAATAAATCGGGTGGATTTATGCATGCAAATAGATAGTGGGGCAGGGCTGTCAGTCATTACCAAAGATTGTTATGAAAAACATTTAAGTGATTGTAAGCTTTTTGGTAGCAGTGTAACTTTAAAAGGTTACACTGGTACTAAAATACACACATTAGGATATATTAAAGTAGACATTAAGTATGAGGGTAAAACATGCAAAGACTTTGCCATACACGTAGTAGAGGTAGGACGACAAAATTTGTTAGGCAGAGATTTTTTAAGCAAATTTAAATTTCAACTAGTTTCCGAGACAGAAGTACTAAACATTAGTAGTAAGATTGATAAATTTCTTAATGATGTAAAAGAGATTGTTGATCTAGGTTTAGGATGTTATAAACACAAAACGTTCACACTAAAACTGAAAAATGATGTTAATCCTATATTCCTAAAACCCCGTCCACTACCGTTGGCACTCAAAACAAAAGTAGAAGAAGAATTGAAGAGGTTAGAAGAAGAAGGGGTAATAACACCAATTGAATCAAGCGAATGGCGGACCCCACTAGTACACACGTTTGTCTAAATGAGCAAATACATTCCCAATTGTGCGCATGTGCCACATAATTGTCATATAAGGAGCTTCAAAATATCCCGCGCTCATTTTATAAAATCTGCTGCATAAAACTCAAATAACCAAATAGAAGTAGGCCAAAGTTTTAAAGGCACCATGGATGCTGCCCACGGTAAAAGTAGGCCCCTCGGTTTTATACCGTTCACCTGGAACATTATTTAGTTCATGTGGCCCTTCATACCTCAATCTTGATAGCTATAAAGGCTTTTTGATTCCTTTAAATTGCCGTTAAAAAAAATTGTTTCCTTTATATTCTATTTTTTTAATAACTGATACAAATTTTTAAAATTGTAAGCAGAAGAGTTTTACCCTTACCATTTTAGCAGGTACGCCTACTATTTGTTAATAACATAGGCAACAGACAATAATTAAGACGAGTAATAAAAGCTTTCACAGTATGTTTTCCTCTAAATTACAATAGATGGATATATTAAGGAATGGGAATAAAACACTTTAAAATAATACAAGTAAGGTAACAATTTATTTAATACATGTGGTCATTCAAAGCAGAATCAGAAATAAACAATTGTGGAACATTTAAGAAAAGATTTTTAATGGTAGTTGATTCACATTTTGTGGCTCTCTGAAACTTCGTAGATTTGCAAGATGCAGATTTTTTTTTAGTTGTAGAAAACCGTAATTGGGGCTCGATATATTTTTTCATTGATGGAGCCACTTTTGAGTTACTAGATAATTCTTTAATAATGTCTAGTGATTTGTTCAGATTGCTTAAACTATGAATAATATTTACATGGTATGAAATTTGCTGAATTACATTATCGTTTAGCTTCTCTAAATCTAGCTGTTTCAATTTCGAAAATGTGGACATTATCAGACTGTTCAACTCAGAATATCTATTATCTACCCCGAGATCACTTTTAGCCACTGTTGAAACATAATTATCATTTGACATTTTTACATCCCCCTCATCTTTTACATCTATAATATTCAAGTGGTTGGTTGTTACAGGAGTTGTATTATGAATGACATAATGTATATGTTTACAAATGAGTGCATTTTTTTCATAATCAATACAAGTACAAGAATACATATGCATACAGATCTTACAACTTGAGCAATAACGTTGACAGCATACCTTATCTACCAATAATTTTCTAATCTCATATACATTATTATTTTCAGATGATTCTTTACTAATTTGCCAATATTCACCACAGTACTGTATATTATAGTTTGAAGTAATTGCTGTATTATGTCTATTAAAAATGGCTCTGGTGAGAGAAGTATTTTTTCCCTTAGTTATTTTTATAATACGTTCAACACTTTTATCCCTGATGTATTTCAGAACAGCATGAAGACCTTTATCAAGACGTTTTACGGTTTTATGTTTAAATAAAAATACTTTATGACTTTATGCATTGCCTCCAAGTGCATATTAGTGTTGATTTCTAATTTATCACGAAAACAGTATGCCCACTTTTTATAATTATGTGAGTAATTGTTTCTAAAATAATGTCCAAACACTTCAGTTTCTTTGTCATTGTCATATATTCAATGGCATTTTGTAAACTAATTTCAAAATCACTGGCACTTGTTTCTTGTTGTAAAACTTTAAGAATTTTATAGGCTTGACGTCGCTTTTCAATATTCCCTATCTTGTTCAGATTTGACTGCCACGCTCTGTCAACATGCCATGAACAGAACAGCTGATTCTGAGCCGGACCCATCACCTGCAGCCAAGCACTATAAAACGTTTCGGCTAGATCTGACATGAATGCTTTTGGTACAATTGTGCCTACAATTGATTTCACTTTCTCAAAGAGTATTGTGTAAATAAGCCTGTCTTTTTATTGCTGAACATAATCACAACTGGGAAACCTTGATTATATTCATCTATGACCATAATTGTAGTAAGTTCGAAATCATACCCATTGAGACCATGGGTACCATCAATTGTTATGATGTTACTCCCAAATTTTTCAAGCATTACTTTTTGACTCTTGGTCATAATTATTAAACAAAAATCATCATTCTGAAGAGTTTCATCCATTTCTCCCTGCTTTTTATAATAAAGAACTGAATTGTCTTCATGATTCACTGATTGCCGTTGTTCTTCCACCCATAAGTCTACGGAAACTGCGTCATTTGTATGTCTTAATCCATCAGCAACTTCAATATTATAACTTGTTTTAATATTGTGGATATCTTTTGATGTTAATAAATCCAATCTTTTTAAATGTATATCAATTTTATCTCGAATATTGTTAAGAATCCTGTTGACAAAACAGTCAAGATTAAAAACTATATATATGTATACATAAACAAATAAATTTTACCTCACTGGTGGTACACCATCAATTAATCTTGATGCAACAATCTGTCGATCTTCTTTAGGTATTCTTATATGCTTCAGATCAGCAGTATGTCCATAATGAGTTTTTACCCATTTAATAGTAAGGCCATCTTTTTTGTTAATTAATTTGATTTGGCTGGTGCAATAAAAACCCAGTTTGCCAGATCCCTGACTTTTTAATAATCTCTTATACTGTTTATTCCTATTTCTGGTATTTTGACCAGATCTATTACAGTAATAATAGGATGTTTCTTCTCCACTGGGATGTTTGAAATTAGCACGACAAATGTAATAACACCTATTGTCTCGCTCCACATTTTTCTTCCACAAAAAAAAAATCTAAAATAAGGACAAAAGTTAACAGAAATGTAAAAGGATACGTACATACTTATCACTTACCATTCATATCTTTCACTGAACATTCCAAATACTCAATATGTATGTTATGTTGTTCTTGAAGGTGACGAACAAGTTCTTTGTTATGATGAAATGAACAATTACAGTTATTTTCAAAGCATTTATACAACCACACACTTTTGTCGTATGAAACAGAAGGCTCTCTCTTGTGAATGTTCCGTAGGTGCCTGTTGAGATTTGTTTGCATTGAAAAAATCTTTTCACACAACAAACACATAACCGCCATTTTAATAAGTTATTATTAAAGGCCGTTATTCAATTTCTTGGACAAGATTTGGTTCAATTTCTTGAACTTTGCGATGGTGCTGGTAAATTTAAAACGGCCTTAACGGAATAATTTGAAGTTGACACTTTGACAATGCACATGCGCATTAGAAGGAATGAATTTGCTCATTTAGACAAACGTTTTTAAATTTACCACAATTGTACCAAAAGCATTCATGTCAGATCTAGCCGAAACGTTTTATAGTGCTTGGCTGCAGGTGATGGGTCCGGCTCAGAATCAGCTGTTCTGTTCATGGCATGTTGACAGAGCGTGGCAGTCAAATCTGAACAAGATAGGGAATATTGAAAAGCGACGTCAAGCCTATAAAATTCTTAAAGTTTTACAACAAGAAACAAGTGCCAGTGATTTTGAAATTAGTTTACAAAATGCCATTGAATATATGACAAATGACAAAGAAACTGAAGTGTTTGGACATTATTTTAGAAACAATTACTCACATAATTATAAAAAGTGGGCATACTGTTTTCGTGATAAATTAGAAATCAACACTAATATGCACTTGGAGGCAATGCATAAAGTCATAAAGTATTTTTATTTAAACAGAAAAACCGTAAAACGTCTTGATAAAGGTCTACATGCTGTTCTGAAATACATCAGGGATAAAAGTGTTGAACGTATTATAAAAATAACTAAGGGAAAAAATACTTCTCTCACCAGAGCCATTTTTAATAGACATAATACAGCAATTACTTCAAACTATAATATACAGTACTGTGGTGAATATTGGCAAATTAGTAAAGAATCATCTGAAAATAATAATGTATATGAGATTAGAAAATTATTGGTAGATAAGGTATGCTGTCAACGTTATTGCTCAAGTTGTAAGATCTGTATGCATATGTATTCTTGTACTTGTATTGATTATGAAAAAAATGCACTCATTTGTAAACATATACATTACGTCATTCATAATACAACTCCTGTAACAACCAACCACTTGAATATTATAGATGTAAAAGATGAGGGGGATGTAAAAATGTCAAATGATAATTATGTTTCAACAGTGGCTAAAAGTGATCTCGGGGTAGATAATAGATATTCTGAGTTGAACAGTCTGATAATGTCCACATTTTCGAAATTGAAACAGCTAGATTTAGAGAAGCTAAACGATAATGTAATTCAGCAAATTTCATACCATGTAAATATTATTCATAGTTTAAGCAATCTGAACAAATCACTAGACATTATTAAAGAATTATCTAGTAACTCAAAAGTGGCTCCATCAATGAAAAAATATATCGAGCCCCAATTACGGTTTTCTACAACTAAAAAAAAATCTGCATCTTGCAAATCTACGAAGTTTCAGAGAGCCACAAAATGTGAATCAACTACCATTAAAAATCTTTTCTTAAATGTTCCACAATTGTTTATTTCTGATTCTGCTTTGAATGACCACATGTATTAAATAAATTGTTACCTTACTTGTATTATTTTAAAGTGTTTTATTCCCATTCCTTAATATATCCATCTATTGTAATTTAGAGGAAAACATACTGTGAAAGCTTTTATTACTCGTCTTAATTATTGTCTGTTGCCTATGTTATTAACAAATAGTAGGCGTACCTGCTAAAATGGTAAGGGTAAAACTATTCTGCTTACAATTTTAAAAATTTGTATCAGTTATTAAAAAAATAGAATATAAAGGAAACAATTTTTTTTAACGGCAATTTAAAGGAATCAAAAAGCCTTTATAGCTATCAAGATTGAGGTATGAAGGGCCACATGAACTAAATAATGTTCCAGGTGAACGGTATAAAACCGAGGGGCCTACTTTTACCATGGGCAGCATCCATGGTGCCTTTAAAACTTTGGCCTACTTCTATTTGGTTATTTGAGTTTTATGCAGCAGATTTTATAAAATGAGCGCGGGATATTTTGAAGCTCCTTATATGACAATTATGTGGCACATGCGCACAATTGGGAATGTATTTGCTCATTTAGACAAACGTCTGGTAGTGAACTCAGAAAACGTCAGTAAACATCTGTAGTGAGTCGCGGTCGCCATGACACGAGGAAAGTCGACAGTAAATTACACTTTGTGTGTAAACGTTAAATGACGGTTATTTATATTCAACGCGCAATATTCTCTATACCACTACCAACATTACGGTTAAACGTATATATGTATATATCCGTTGTCTTGGAAATTCTATCTGTGATTAAACGTACAACTAATTAAATCCAAAGAAGTTTCCAAAGTAATTTTCATAAAAATTCTCCGCCAGTAGCTGTATTTAATCTCCTCATCCGTAACGATCTTATTTAATTTTAAGTTTTATGCGTACATAAAGCACAATTTCCCATAATAAATCTTAGAATGAAACGTGATTGGATAAAGTCTGAACCATAGTTTCAAACCTCCACTGAGAATGAATTACAGGTTTCTGAAGTATAGAAATTTTATTCGACATTAACTCAGATATGCCTGACATTCTTTTTCAAGATTTTTTTCTAAATTTTGACTATGTTGGAACTAAAGACACTTAGTTTTAAAGCCTAATAGTTAATTTAAAAGAAAATTGCTTTTTACCACTAAAAACTGGGTGTTTTATTTAATTTATTCAATTTATTCAAAACATTAAATATCCAGCTACATTAGCGGATATACGTCATAAAATCATAATCACAGTGCAACAGTCAGAACAAAACAACACAAATGAGACTATCAAAACATTGTAAAAGACATTGCAAATAATATTGTAGAAGTACAAAACAAGAAAATATAACTGTACAAACTTGTAAATAAATAAACCGCTCAGAAAGTGTCATCCATTAGGAAGTCCTCAACCGAATAGAAGGCGCGTGTCACTAGAAGGTTCTTCACCCACTTAACGACACTTCCCAACGGTTTCCTTCTTATTTCCAGTGGCAGCCTATTGAAGAACCGAGACACATCAATGTCCAGCGGTGTAGGGTCGGTGCGGTGTACAGGCGTGACCAGGTTGCACTTCCCTCTGGTATTGTAATCATGATGTTCACTTAGTTGTTCGTACCTCGAGGGATTATTCAACACGAACTTAATGCAGGCAAGTATGTAAACACTAGGAAGTGTCAGGATTTTACAGTCCTTGAATAATTGTCGAGCACTATGCCGTTGATCACTTATCCCACACAAGGCTCGAACTGCTGTTTTCTGCTTCAGGAACAGTTTTCGCCCCTCCGCGCTGGATCCCCAAGCTAGTATTCCATATGAAATTTGGCTGTGAAAACTGGCATAATACGCATTTAGAATACTCTGGTGATTCGTTACTGGATATAATTTCCTTATCATGTAGATTGCTGTACTTAATCGTTTACAGATGGCGTCAACATGCGATCTCCATTTCAGATCGTTTTGCACAGCAACTCCTAGAAACTTCACTGTTTGTCTCTCGTCAGCCGGTGCAAGGGATATAGTCATGGAATTGGTCTTTTCGATATTTAGGATTAAACCATTGTTGCTGATCCATTCCTGAGCCTGTTGTGTTGTCGTCTCGACCTTTCTTCGCAGGTTATCCTCACTGGTACTTCGCGTTACAAGCGTCGTTTCATCAGCGTACTGTATACATATCGTTTGTGTCAATGAATCAGATAAATCGTTGACGTATATCATGAAGAGGGTTGCACCCAAAACTGAACCCTGTGGAACCCCCCCTGTGGACGACCTCAAAGTCTGATTTAGCACCATTGAAGTGCACCTGCTGCTTCCGGTTCAAGAGGTATGACTCAATAATTTGCATAATACTCCAGTTTGCCCAGAAGCACACCATGTTCCACCATGTCAAAAACCCTGCTGAGATCCAGAAAAGTTGCTGCTACAAAGTGTTTGCTGTCAATGGCATCTGTTAACTCATCCAGGAAGCTTAACAAAGCTGGTGTAGTTGACTTGTGTTTCAGAAAGCCATGTTGACTTTCGGTTAAAATATGATATTTTCCCAGGTATCTTAAAAGTCTATCTTTCAGAATAACCTCAAACACCTTGGATAAAGTCGGAAGGACGGAAATAGGTCTATAGTTCTTACATTCATCTTTGCTCCCCTTTTTGTAAATTGGAATGACCTTAGCTATCTTCATGCGTGCGGGGAAAACGCCCTTATCCAAGCAATGATTAATACAGGGGGCCAGCGGCATAGCCACCACATGACCCACTTCTTTCAACAGCTCCACGGAATGCCCGTTTATATCTGGAGTATTCTTTGATTTCAAACTATGAACAGTGCGCATTACCTTCTGCTGTGTAATTTCCTCCAAATACATAGAATTTCTGGCGTTACTTCTATTGGTTTTTAGGAAATCCATGTACTTCAGGTCATTCACCGCTCGAACGGTCCCCACCACCCCAGTCAGGAACCCACTCATGTCTTGGGCACTCAAGTTAGTGTCATTCCCAGCGTGAGTAGGTTTACGGGTTTCGTTATTTATCACCTTCCACATAGCTCCCTGCTTGTTCGCAGCTCTCTGTATATACTCATCATTTGCAATTCGCTTCCGACTTTCTACGCTCTTCCTATAAATTTTTTTGTATGCGTTTCTATTATTTTCAGATGGTGCTGCTGTATATATGGTATATAAAGCATCGAGTGTATTTTTCTGTTTCTTAATATTGTCATCGTACCAGGATAAGTTGTTTATATGAGGATTAATTGTTTAGGGTGTTTGTTTAAACGAACATAAACATTTAAAAGCGAAAGGTAATAATAAAAAACACTTTTGTAAATGTTTTTTTTATAAACAGTATTACAGGATTTTTTAATTGCTTGTCACCATTTATTAATTCTGTTTCACAATTTATCAAATCAAATGTAATTCCCACATGACAACGCTTGTAATTCCCACATGACAACGCTTGTTACATTTGTGTCAAATGTATTTCCCTTTTGTCAAAACATTCTGACCAATATACCTTTATATAAAAAGGGGGATTCTAATGGTGTCAAGAGCTTAGCGTATTGTCATCATTTACAAAAGTTTTCGAGTCCATGGTTTTATAAAAAAATATATTTAAACACGGCACTCTACAAATTTATTGATTTAATTGTACGAGCTGGTGACACCGTGTTGGGATTTTGTCAATCATAAACTTCTTTTAGAAAAATTGCAGAGATATGGAATTATGGGTAAATCCCTCAGCTGGTTCGAATATTATTTGAGTATCAGATGTCAGCTTGTCTCATTAGGTAACCAAAAATCAAGTGTACAGCATACAAGTGCAGGAGTTCCTCAAGGTTCTATACTGGGTCCTGCACTTTTCACTATTTTCATTAATGATCTTTTTATGTATACATCAACTCCGGGTTGTATTATAGTGTCTTACGCTGATGATACGAACATTATTGTTACTGGCTCCTCTTTGGCACAAATTATGCAGAGAACCGAGAACATTATTAATTAGATCAGTTACTGGGCTGGCGCTAATAATCTTTGCATAAATTTAGACAAGCTTAATTGCATTGTTTTTTGGCCTTGCCATGGCTGGCTTTCTCCGACTTTTAAAGATGCAAACATCCCGCTTCTCGATTGTACAAGATTATTGGACCTATGGGTTGACAGTGGGTTGAGGTGAATTATTCATATTGACACAATAATCCTCTAAACTAGCGAAAATGTGTTATGGTTTGAAGAATTTACAATACTGCTGTAGCAGGAGTATATTAATTAATTTTTACTTCAGATGCTTTTACCCTGTACTGTAGTATGGGTTTATACAGTGGGAGATGTCCAGTGACACCACACGACTATTTCTGTTACAAAAGCGAGACATTACAATATGGAAACTAACTAACTAATTTATTTGAGAGTGTTTTTTATCTAAAAGCGCATTGGATAACTGATATCTAGTGGGCAATCGTAAAGAAGGTTTAATTTTTTTAAACAATTTTTGCCAATGAACATTTTCCGTAAAATTTAAAGGAGTATTACTAGCAAAGCATGCTGTTGCTAAGAGATCCCAAATTTCCTCTTCTTCTGATTTATTCATTACATCCACACAAAAATTCCAATTTTCACTATAAGCGGATTTTGTGGTGCTTGCAGCAGATTGTTGACGAGAATCGCCTTAAATCGTCTCTCTCCATCGTCGTCTTCTAAATCTGTTTGCGGAGAACTTTCTCTTTCCGGAATCTCTAAAATGTTAAATATTTTTCCATAAACCCCAATAGAAATCAATCAAAATTACTCACGTTTCTTTATTGCTTTAATTTTCTTTACACTTAATGCTCTTGATTTTGATTGTATTTCAGTCTTTATTTTACGAGGACAACGAATGCATTTATTCTGTAAGTGACTGGACATTCTGGTTACATTAAAAACATAACTTTGCGAACAGAAGTTACACGAATATAATTTCGAATGTTCTGTGGTTTTTGAAAATGCTGTTAAAATAACTTTTTTTATTTTATCTTTACGCCCCATCCCAGCGCACAGAGTACTACGAGTAGTATATTCACAAACTTTATACAGTTTAACTTATACACCGAAATCTTTTGAAAGACTGCTTCACTTGTTATATAAACGGTTGATTCACGGGCTTTTACATCTGCTAGAAAGAGACTTCCCAAATCACCGACTGTGCAATATCATACGTGTATATAGATGATGTTTTACTTTGTTGGTAATTTACAAAAATTGTATGTGGTAATTTACCGTAAATTACGGTAATTAATTCGGTAATTTACCGATTTGCATCACTGATTGTAATGAAGTAATTCCACGTTGGTCATTATGCGAAGAACGAGACTGAACCACGCTATCTTCTTTCTCTGTAGCGAAGGAACCTATCGGAATGTATACTAAGTTAAACTTTCTAGATCGTCTCAAGATAAAGGCAAGTCATCAGTGGTTGCAAGAGAACGGGTTGTCTTAGTATTGTAAAAGCAACAGACATACACGGTTTCAAGTATTCGATCCATTATTGTATGGTTGCAATGTATCGTTTTCACTTTACTTTCTAACATAGAACTTTGTATTGAAACACGTTTGCCGTTCGGTGAGCCGCGGCAATGAGGAAAATGACAAATATGACTGAATTCTTTTGCAGGTCTAAAATCGACGTAGTTCTGCTTAGGTGATAATCGAACGATAATCTAATTATAATGTTAAAGAATAATTCACAAATTATTTAAATATTTAAAGATTCAAATTGTATTCGGTTAATGGAACCAAGATAACGCTCTGCAGTCAGAAGTAGAAAATTACCTCTTTGCTATCGTGTATGCAGAATGTGCTAGATAAGGGCGTACCGACAACTACCCCGTCACCTCAGTGTGATAGTACTTGGTCGTTACTCTATTTGAAATTCCGATGAAGTTTCGGATAAGACATAGTTAAACAGATTATCTCAATTAGCGCTGATGTAGGTCGCCTCGTCGGCCCTGAATATCTACTGAAGGGTTCGTAGGATTTGCGGCAAAGCAAATTCGCACTCGCGACATTCCAGGATTTTACTTGGGACAAATTTAACAAGTGGGAATTGTTCGCGCTTTTGTTTTGCTGGATCTGAACAAATTCATTTTCAATTCTACAATGTATCTATTCTTAAGCTATTAACTTTTATACCATAGAAGTAAGTCGTATGTGCAATTATCAAATCCAGAAAAGATATATACTGGCAGTCCAGACCATGCGAGGACGGAAGATTACGGCTTTATTATTAAAGTTAAAGAAAAGTGTTTTAGACAAAAGTTGTAGCCACTCCTAAAGTACACATTCTAAAATTATTTACAACTATACAGAGTGTTGAGTAAGTGAGTGACGATGCAAACTTGTGTTTCTTTAAATGGAGCACCCCATATATCTTGGCATATTTAGATGCTACTCTAAAAAAGAAGGAATTGTATATAAACATATTGCCGTGAACTTTACCTTAGAATTTAAGACAATACTGTACATAAATATATAATGTTAGAAATAAACATGATTAATGTTGACACCAAGATATACTAGTACATTTAGATTAATATTAGCAATAAGAAAACACACTCGTAGTTTAAGAAACATTTATTTTAAAATAAATTTTATTAAGCCATACAATAACACAGGTATGCACATAGGGTATAAGCATTTTAATTAAGATTATATGTATATAAACACTATTTAGATATAAGTGAGGCAAAACCTCAACAATAATAGTAAATGTCACAAATGAATATTTATTTTCAGAAGTGATAAACCAGAGGTAATGTTTTATTTAGAAAATAAAGAACCTGACTACAGGTTAGGAACAAAAAGAGCTCTGAGTATATTATGCAAAGAACCTACATTTAAAAATGGAAAGACCCTTAAAACCAACAACCGTGAAAGAGTGATGTTAACCAACGGGACGATTGTAAGAGTCAATCATTTAAAAGCAATTAAATTATACTCAGAGAATAAAATAAGATATGCTCGTAATGAATATGAAGAGGCTTAATGCACTCATATAACTTAAAGATAAAATACATACAGTTGCGATGAAAAGGATATTAAAATAAAGTATATCATAAAGAATAGCACAGAATCGTATAATATTTCAATATACACAACAAAAAGTATTAATTCTCTTCGTAATACGAATAACAGCAGTCCTTTTCATGGTTCCAAACTTTGTGCACATACAAATAAACATCTATAACCAAAGAAATAAGCAGCATTATTATAAAAGCAATGATTCATTACAGCATATTAAACATACAAAATTCTCCAAGAACGGAAAAATGGTTCGAGGAAAGAGCAGCACAGACGGAGGGACTGGCAATTGAAACAATAACCAACTTCTTTCCATTCTTTCCGATCAAAAGCAACAAAACAAAGGTGCGAGTAAGGCTAGCGCTCGGACGAAGAATCTACCTGAAAAACAGTAAAAGTAGCAATGAATACATTTATAAGTACAATAAATATTTACGATAGCAATAAAAGAATAAAATAAATATCAATATACTTACTGTACATTAGATATAAATAAATAAAACAACAAATACCGTCGTTGGTAAATGTGGAGAAACATCAAATGTCAGAAATAAACATAATAAAAATAAACGCCAACCTAAAATTTGAGAAGAATAAGAAGAGATATGGAATAAGTATCGAGATATCCGCTAGAGGCGCCACGACGAACAATTTGAAAATAAAAGCACGCAAAGACAATCAAATAACGAGCGGCATTTATTTTCAACTATAAAAAGGGAGTTTTTACAGAAAAAGAGTTAGTTGTTAGCTGATACCTGTGACTTTAAAAAACTTCCAATACACAGCAAAGTGATAGCATCTTTTAAAGTAGATAATACATTTATGCGTCAAGCGAGTAGTGGTTAAGTGGAGTTTTTACACACTTACCATTACTATCGCAGTGTAAATAAATAAACAAACCAACTAACAACTCACAAACTAAGAAGAAGCATACACGCTCCTTGAGGAATAATTCCCAATTGTTTTATCGTCGCCATATTTACAAGAAGTAAGCGTCACCAGTAAAATTATAGAAGATTCAACGGAAGGAAGAATCAACAAGAATGGACAAACAATTTCAAGCAGAATTCGAAGAATTGTATGAATCTACGCAGTGAGTAGTTAATAATATTGTCATTACAATTAAATTCAATCAAAATACACAGGTTCTCTCCAAGCACTCCATTTCTTTTAAATAATTATTTATTTAAATAATAGAAAGTAAATATAGGGACACAATATTTATTAAAAATAAAGAACACTTGTCTTAATAGTGTACTGTGTGCGAATACTTGCATAACGGACCAGTGTTCAGTAAAAAAGACATTAGTAAGCACAGCTTTGAATAATAGTCAAACTTTTACAAACAGGAACGCCTAAAAGCTTCGCACTAAGAATCTAAAGACTCCGTGAGAATAGAGGTTTAGACAATTAGTTTGTGATGCATTAGGAACGTACCTGGGGTGGTGATTGATCCAAGCTTTATGTAGTACGTGTGAATGTTTGCATAAAGCCGATTAGTCAGTACCTTCATTATCAAGTCAACATAATTTGGACCTAATATACAGGCCTTTAGTAAGAAAAGAGTGAAGGTGGAGAAACCCTGTACTGACTGAATTCATATTAAAATAAACGATTACAATATTATCATGAAAACTGCTACTTATATAGTATTGTAAATAAGCAAATAAAATAAGTAATATACATGCAACAATAAATTTTAATTATTGTAATTATTAAGCAGATAATACATATTTTTATACATGAATAATCTGGTGTCATAGTTATTTGAATTCCTATCCCACACAACTTTAAAATAATAATAATTAAGGAGAAACAAGTAAGGAAAGAAGTAAATCACAGTAGAACCTACGAGAGATAACAATTTATGTTGTTTTGCCTATAAAGCTAGCATAAACTACAATTTTATTTATTTATCTAACTAATAAATAAATAAATTATATAAATTTCATTTAAAGGCAAATACTACAGCATATATACGGCGCCCAACTTGCTGGCTGTGTTTTTCTTACAAAATAAATTAAATACACAATTTGTCAAATATCAAAGCTAAACTTAAAAACACAACTTGCTGGCTGTGTTTCTTTCCTTGCAAAATAAAATTGTTTCTTTCATGTAATCTTATTCAAGTGGGATAGGATTCATTTAAATTTCTATTAAGTAAAATATTAGATAGAAAGCGTTATTTGTACACAACAAAAATGTCAGACAAAGAACAAAACAGTAGCAAAGGTGAAAAACCCAATATTGAAAAAGAAATAGAAACAAAGCCACAATTCACTCAATATAGGGAACCTACGCAACTAACCTCGGACTCAGAGTCGGATAAGACTGAGATAAAAGAGGATGATTCAGGAAATGCGACAGTTGAGGGAAGCATACTCACAGAGGGCACAAGTAGTACAACAATGGAACAAAAATTTGAAAGCTTTTTCCATAAATTATTCTGTAAAATAGAGGAAAATAATAACAAAATAGAGGAGAATAATAAAACCCTAAGCCACAAAATAGAGGAAAATAATAAAACTCTAAGCCAAACTCTAAGCCACAAAATAGAGGAAAATAATAAAAATTTAAACAAGAATTTAGAAAGAATCAACTCAAAAATAGACGAGGGATTTAAAGAACTAAGGCAAGAAACACTAGAAATAAATGCCAGATTAGAGGAAAAACTGGACAAAACAGTAGCAGACCTGAGAAAACAAATAAATGACAACACAGAAACGTGCAAGAATACAAGAAAATTCTTTGTACAAGAAATGGTAGAAAGAACTGCGAAGACGCAAGAAAACTTCAACATAGTGAATGAGGAAATAGTAGCTATCAATAGAAAAATAATACACAACGAAGTGGAAAATAAAGAACAAATAGAGAAAATTACACACAAGATAGAAGACTGCGAAACAAAATATGAAGCTTGCAATAACGCTGTGTCCAATCTACAAGGGAAAACATCAACTTTTGAACACACGATCAAACAGCTTGAGGACAAAGTAATGCACGGGGTTCATACACCTAGTGTGTCTTTGCCACAAACTGTGGGAAGCATAGACAATGCACCGAAATTCTCAGGACACTATAAGGACAATCCAATGATATTCCTGAGAACAATTAAGACATACATGAGAGGCATAACGGATGAGACATGCAAACTACACTTTATAAGAGCATGTCTCAAAGACTATGCACTCCAATGGTATCACATGATAATGGATGATGTGATAGACTTTAACGATTTCGAAAGGCGATTCACAAGACAGTATTGGGGTCGAACGCAACAAAGAAACATAAGACACGACCTGATATTTGGAAAGTATAGGTCTGGATTATCTCGAGAGAACTATGTCATAAGAAAATATTCTTTTCTCAAATACATTATACCCAGAATAGAGGAAAGTGACATAAGTAGGGTACTTATACCGATTCTGGCGCCTCCTCCCCCTCTCACCCAGCTCCCCCTCACCCCCCTCACCCTAGTGGCGCCCTCTGCCAACCCAACTGATGTGGCGCCCCCCTCGCGGTCGCCAACCCAACTAAAAATTGCAGATTTCATCATTACCAACCCAACTAAAAATTGCAGATTTCATCATTACCAACCCAACTAAAATTGCAGATTTCATCATTACCAACCCAACTAAAAATTGCAGATTTCATCATTACCAACCCAACTAAAAATTGCAGATTTCATCATTACCAACCCAATGTGACGCCCTCTGACGGCCACTAACCAAACTAAGAAATGGCAGATTTCATCATTACCAACCCAATGTGACGCCCTCTCACAGCCACTAACCAAGAAATGGCATCTCTCATGATTGCCATAATGCAGCATCCTCTCACGGTCACTAGCCAAACTAAGGTGACGTCAGACGAAATGGCGGACCATCAAGATGGTCTTTGTTTCTAGAGAATTCCTGAATAAATTACCAGGCTTGCTATCGCGCTTCTCAATGTACTTCAAACAGGTCTAAACATGTTTCCAGCGGAAACCGCAACGGCTGTCTGCTTCTGTGATAGCCGCATGCGCAGAAATGTATATCTTACTTATAAAATAAAATAAAACAAACAATATATTTTTTAAGAAAAACAATTTATTTATTATTATTTATAAATTAACAATATTATTTTAAGTTAACAATATTTCCAAGTTTCATGACCTCAAAGTCATAGTAAAGCGAATTATAACTAATATGTAGCACTTCCATCATAAGGAAAGCGTTAAATGAATTACAATGATCAACAAGTAATTTTGATACATTCGTATATAAATCTCCAGTTAATGCCATGCAGGCGGTTAATATCATTTTATCAAATGTTATGAAATTACTATTTACTAAAAATTCTAATTTACTCTTAATGAGCAGTCGCAAATTAAACAAATTGCTATAGGTATCGGAGGACAATACCAGTTGCTGATTGCGACTGCTTAATACAATTACGCTAGTATCTCTAAATGTTGACGTTCGAATTTGATGATTCGGACTGCAACCCTCCGTCTTACAAAATTCTTCCCACTCGTCCAATGTGCAGAATACGCAGCTTGCAGGCGATCGAATCTGGATGATGGGCACGAATCCAGCAGCCGGACTAAGACCGATATTCACCCCATTTCGAACCGCATTTGTTGAGGAAGTATGATGACTGCCCAATCAGTTGTTTTTCCTTAACGATATTATCGTCAATCATTTTAAGTGAATCGTCAATAAATTCATTATAAGTTTCTGAAAAGAATTAAAAAAATATATAGATATAAGTTTATGTACATAATAATTTTGTATTCTTACTAGCTTCCATTTTAATGTTAGAGGTTAAAGAATATGTGTGAACTCGAATGCAAACAAACTAATACTGATTTAGTGGGAGAAAATTACAGTGAGAAGCAAACAAAAAAGGGTGGGGGTACTTACCCAATTTGAGGCGGTAGAGCAGCTGCACCCGAGGCATGTGCAGCGACCATCTAAGGAGCTGGTGAGTCGATTTTATAATGCCCCCAGGCGAGAGTATGAATGCCATCCTCATCAATCCGACGTTTATCATCGTGAGGTGATAGGCTCAATTTATTTTGCTTGACGGTATAAATCTCATGTAGTTTGATTTGAAAAAGATTTTGCTCCCTTAATAAAATATCATTATTCAATAAACAGTGCTTGTAATCTGCCAGACTAATCTCATCCCGCACAACGTTCTTTTTAACACCCTTAACCTTTTTAATCTCCCTACCCTCAACCTCTAAGGCATACATTTTTGCGCGCAATCCGACAAATTCACACATTATATTACCCGCATTTTCGTCTTTAAATAAACCTAAAACAGCCTTGTTTTGAGGTGCTATGCTGTAGACATTATTTGCCGAAAAGTTCGATGTATCGAATTTTGATATATTTTTTTTCATGTCGCTGTATATATCGTCTGTTTCTACTTTTAAGATAAAACTATCCGTATCCATATAACACAGACGGACCTTTTCTGCATACACGCGTCTCAAAAAATTGTGGAAAAAGTCATACATCAGGTGCTTTGATAGCTCCAAGACGGAGAAGCCGATATAAATAGGTTTATTATATACGACTCTCAGCTTCCCCATCTGGACAGCCACAAAGTTTTCGGAAAAAATACTAATACTTTTAAAATTCGGTTTCGCGATTAAACTACCAGCCCCGCGACTTTTGCCATGGTCCTCCCAACGTGTGACCAATTTGACTTCTACTCGCTTATCAACATTCTCCATGGTTTTACCATATACGGAGTTGTTCATAAGCTTGTAGAAGTCCTTTTCAAAATCGTTCCTAGCATGCTGACGTAGGCTGGTGTTTAGGTCGATATAAGTTTGAAGCCAGTTTGACTGGTTGAATTTTAAAACGCGGTGAATTTTGGTGATTTTAAGGCCGAAATGTAATGCTTGCTTTAACGTTTGATAGTGTATGACATATTTCTCTTTGTTCTGTAAATTCGCGATCAACTTTTTATACTGAAATTTAGACGTGGGAGGCACCATGTTTTCGGGCAGAAAAGGAAGGTCGTTATGCTCATCGTGCAAAGTTACAGGGTACGTGACATCTACCTCCAAAAAATAGCCAATCGGCGAATCATCAGCGACCCCAGATATATTTAGATTGTCAATTTCATCCTGACTAGCCCAACTGAACCCACCGAATGGTAGATACTGCGACATTGCCCACCCGTACAAATTGTTCGCGTCCCAATAAGCTAAATACGAGCTAGGAGCACTCGCATCATAATTAGGCATATACTTATTATTTGCCGTAGCGTGCCGCAATGATACTTGACACAACCCACCCCTGATACTCTGCTTAACAAAATGATGCATGTCGATGTCTATGAGTAGCTCCAGCTCAATTTTGGTATGCTTCAACATAGCATCCCAAGACAAGCCCGGGCTGGTGTAATATTGAGCCGGATCCAGACTGTATGTATCCCGACAAATTTTCCTGAAATTTTCAAAAATATCTGCCAAAAGTAAAACGTCTGATTTTAAATATAAGTTTGAGTACTCTAATAAATTTTGACATCCAAACGTATTCCATACAGTTTGCGCATGTTGATATTCAACATCCGAAATATCAACATTCGTTAATGAATTAAAAAAATCGCGTTTTGCTGGTAAGGTCGATTCGTTCAATCGCCCAAAGGTATCTATGTATTGATAGGGGAATACACCCTTCTTTCTAATTAAATGGAAATGTGAATCTAGTGGAAACGCCCGCCTAACATTGACAAAGTCTTGCGGGCTCAAATTTTGTGCAAGCTTATCGATAGAAGACGCCATGAATCGAAAACTATCTAAAAACCGTAGTTTTATATAAACATTTTTTTTCTCGCCCGATTTTTTATCTGTGTAGTCACCAACCAAAACTTTCGCGCTGAAACTGATATATCTTTCTTTATTAATAGGAATTACGTCAATATCTAAATTTTGTTGTGCCAAATCCCTTAAAAATAGATGACTATCATACCCGCTCAAATTGTGAAAATAGATAGGGACAAATTTCGGAATTTTGAAGTTTAGATTACAATTAGAATGAGCGGCCCCTCGAAACGCTCCCGTAATGTGGCAGTGATCTCTCACTCTATCTCCGTTGAGAGACAGCTCACAAATGTGGCAAATCACGGCCTCATTATATAATTTTCGCTCGCTATTATTTAAAGTTTTCATCGGCACGATAGTCTTTAAATAGTTTTCATAGATTAGCTTAACATCGTCTATCAATTTTTGGACAAACACCGTTGAGCAATCTAAACCGGCATACGTGACAAATTTATTCAACTTTGCATCAAACGAACATACAATTTGATATGCAAAACTATATGGAACGTGTTTGAATGTTTTATTCGTATACGAACTAGCTGGATCACGGCTGCATGTGTGAATCGGTTGGAGAATACTTTCAAAATCCGCATAAACGACGAACGGAACGGACATTTTCTTATGGTGACTATCGAAACGTAAAATGTTTTCGGGTAGCATATCTCCAAATTTTGTTTTACGCGCGTCGGTTGAGGGTAGTACCGTATACACATGGTTGCAATCGTGTTGTTGATGGGCGTTTAATTTTTCGATGGTGCTGAAATTAATTAAACACCCATCACAGATGTGAGCTTCATGACCATATTTGCTTATTTGAGATGAGACTAGCCTGGACAGATTTTTAATTAAAACATAATGGGCTCTTTTCCCATCATCAATTAGGAGTAAATTGATGTGGATATCTTTTCTGTTTTTCGTGAAATGAATTGGCCCCACCACCTCATGATTTTTTGTTTCATCATTAATAGCCAAACCGTAAACGTTAATACTTAAATTGTTCATATTCTCAATTTTTGAAATATCTTTAATTTTAACCGGGAATTGAATACCTTCTAAATTTAGGACGCTGGAGTAATGAGGATAACTACTAACTCTATCTACACTCATGTTTGCCGGGTGGAGTGCTGCTACAATCGACCAACACAAGCATGCATCATCCGAGTTCTGAATATTGATGCATGCTTTCTTGTTTCGAATAGAGGGGGGTAGTTCCAAATAAGATGATCCCCCAAGAGGTTGGTAGCTGTTGATGTTAACCTCTAAATGCGAGACCATCTTAAGTGTCCAATTGCTCCCCCTATCCGAAAACTCTTCAGCTTTCGATTTTATGATGGCAGCAGCCTGATCAAAAACATCCTCTAAGTCTGAAGACTCGGTGACAATGACGTACCGAGTATTGAAGGACTTTAAGTCGACTATTTCCTCATCAGCTACGGTTTTAGCATAATGAGCAAATAGCTCTAACTGTACCTTAATACCCGATACGACCTTGGCCAGAACATTGTTAATCAGGCTGCACACTTTAGTTCTCAATTTCGATAAAAAATTTGTGATGTCAGCACTTTCATCACCTAAAATTTTATAACTCGCGACCCGGCTTTTAAATGATGAATTAATTTTGAACACTCCATCCGGCAGCATAAATGTATTATTTTTCAAATGCTGCTGTGTGCGAAGATGCCCCCTATACAGAGAATTATTAGGGAACATCAACCCACAACAGCTTCTCTGAGGCGCATCTCGACTGGTAGATGGTGCAACATCCACAGGTCTATTAGAACTTGTGGATGGTGTAACATCTACTTTGGCCACCTTCTTAGGTGGTCCCGCAACATGCTCACATGTATCCACACCCTCTCCACAAATACCGCAAACAAAATTGCGGTGGAGGGTATTCACATGCCGCTTCATGTTGTCGCGCCGGGTGAAGGATTTTCCGCAAATGATGCAATTCATTCTATGAAAAACAAATTAAAAATAATTAATATAATAAATTTAAAAGAATAAAAAGGTATTGAAGCCTAATTTTTAATATATCTAAATTGCTAATTTATTTGACTGATTCGCTAGCCTTATAATTGAGAAAAACAATTTTTAAAAGTTCTATAAAATTTTAGAGTGGTAGAAAAACTATGATCCGCATATATTTAACTAAAAATACCTGTATTATTGAGAATTTATTGATAAAACCCTATAAAATAATCAATTTAATAATATAAATTTACGCACCTAAAAATTAAAAAAAAAAACAATATAAAGAAGCTACTAAATACAAATAAAATACTTTGATGCACCCTGGATAATTGTATATAAAAATAATATTCAATAAAATATTAATAAAATATACACCATTAAATTATTAAAAACAGCCTTATAATTGATAAAAACAATTTTTAAAAAGTCCTATAAAATTTTAGAGTAGTAGAAAAACTATGATCAGCGTATATTTAACTAAAAAATACTTGTATTATTGAAAATTTATTGATAAAACCCTTTAAAACCTTATAAAAATTAAAAAAAGAAAGAAAAACAATATAAAGAAGCTACTAAATACAAATAAAATACTTTGAAGCACCCTGGATAATTGTATATAAAAATAAAATATTAATAAAATATATACCATTGAATTATTTAAAAAATAACCTTATAATTGAGAAAAAACAATTTTTAAAAGTCGCATAAAATTTTAGAGTAGTAGAAAAACTATGATCAGCGTATATTTAACTAAAAAATACTTGTATTATTGAAAATTTATTGATAAAACCCTTTAAAACCTTATAAAAATTAAAAAAAGAAAGAAAAACAATATAAAGAAGCTACTAAATACAAATAAAATACTTTGAAGCACCCTGGATAATTGTATATAAAAATAAAATATTAATAAAATATATACCATTAAATTATTTAAAAAATAACCTTATAATTGAGAAAAAATAATTTTTAAAAGTCGCATAAAATTTTAGAGTAGTAGAAAAACTATGATCAGCGTATATTTAACTAAAAAATACTTGTATTATTGAAAATTTATTGATAAAACCCTTTAAAACCTTATAAAAATTAAAAAAAGAAAGAAAAACAATATAAAGAAGCTACTAAATGCGTATAAAATACTTTGAAGCACCCTGGATTAATTGTATATAAAAATAAAATATTAATAAAAAAATAAAATATTAATAAAATATTAATAAAATATATACCATTAAATTATTTAAAAAATAACCTTATAATTGAGAAAAACAATTTTTAAAAAGTCCTATAAAATTTTAAAACTAATGTAAAATATTGCAAGTTAATATTATATAAATTAGGCTTTCTAAATACCTTGTAGTAAAACACAAACAAGCACTAAAAACGATGTTGACTGTTCGACGATACTGGTTATAATGAAATTAAAGATGACGATCTACGCATATATAGATACTCATTCGTGACGTATACATCCATCTGCGTCAGGTTCCCACACAAATGGAGTGATGCATAAAGAGAAAGACCTTTTTTTTTTCCCGCGCATACATATATATATACATATATACGTATGCGGCCAGATGCAATTAGCGGCGGGCACATTCCGATCTCACGCTCGAGCCGTGTTCTAAGGAATGCACTTAAATTTTTCGGTCTCATACCTGCATCGAATGGAGGTCGTCCGGGTGATCCTTTTTTAGGGCAGGCGATGGTTAATTAATGTAAATGTATAAAAAATCTCAGACATGTTCATACGTATACTATTTTGCTATAATATTATTATTAATATGTATAGGTGGATTGAAATAAAAATAATAAGGTTAAAATAATTCTTTATTTTTTAGATAATTGCATAGAGTTATAATATTATTTTGCGTGCATATACATTCTTCATTAGTTTTATTATTATGATAAAAACAATGATTGATATTTTTAATAAGCTTTGGTACATCATTAAAATATTCCAAGTTAATTATGTCAATATCAACATATTGCTTAAGTAGCTCCTTTTTTTGATGTCCTTTAACATACACTCTATTATATGAGTTACAGATATTTTTTAACAAGTTAATAATGTCCTTAAAATATACATAACCAGTAGAGTATTCTATATTTAAATAATTATTTTCAAGCCATCGAACGGTCCTCTGATCTTTCTTCGATAATAGATGGAATTCAATGCTAGGTTTAAATAAAAAATGGATGCTCCTTTCTCCGTCACTTATGCTCATCTCTTTTGGATCGAAATGTTGAATCGCATAACCTTGTATGTCTATAATAAGGAATGATTGAAGTTGATCTCGAGTGTCAATTGCACCTCTTTTAGCCATGATGTCTCGCGATTGACTGAATGTTATATAATTTTCTTAACAGTGCCTGTCAGTGCACTATATTCAACGACACAATCTTGTAAAATTAATAATAAACAAGAGGTGTCCTCGCTAAACGTCTCCTGGCACTGCATCTCAAGCTTAACATCGACGGTGGATGATTTTAAGCTCTCATTCTGCTTCGAACAGTCTATTACGTAAAGTGCTGAATCGTGGAACTTCTCATAGCTCATGAGGGGGCCGCGAGTGTTTCCATAATAGCTCGATTGAAATTTTGTGTACATTAGATATGCTTGGGCATATAGTTTTTTACTCATATCTATATTCATATCGCTATATGGGTAATATTCTGAATTTAAATGCAATTTAATATTTGTGATTGAAGCGTGATCAAAGCCTGATGCATCTTTCTGAAAGTTATCTTTTCTGTTGCGTTGAAACGCTATAATAGCATATCTGGGTTTCTCTAGATTAGTGCTAGTTTTAACAGGCCAAATGTCAGTTTTCGTTGCACGCAAAGCTGGAAGTTCATATAATTCCCATTTACGAAATGTTAAATATATCGGTTTATTGGTTTTAAGGGTGTTTAAGAACTTTAAGCGTGTCTGATCATTTACGCTTACATGTGGCACCCGCCATTCAATCTTTTCAATCTCGATTGAGGCCTTTTTTGTACCATCAGCGGTCTTGTTTTGATAGCAGTTTTCATCCGTTTTACTTCTAATTAGGACTAATTCTTGACTGACGTTAATAATAACCCTCCTGTAATCGGAACAGAAGCCTAAAAGCATGCTCAATGGAAGGCATGCGTTGAACTTGTTATTGGAGAGTGTTGCTTGCCGCTGTGCGAATGGTCCCCACCCAGCAATCGACAACATTCGACTTTCATCTTCATTATATGAAACTAATGCTTTCATCGTAGAACTGATTCCTGGCTTCATTGCGCGATCGATTTCTACACCATTAAGCTCATATCGAATCTGATCAAACAAAAAAGCGTATGCATTGTTTGTTAATTCAGGTAGACCCGTACCATTATCATCAGGTTTAAATTTCCCCTCTATGTATATATAACTCTCGGAAGGTAGTGTGTATATATCTTGATTTTGAATACTTATGCGAACTTCATCATTTAAGTTGAAATTGTGTGTTCTCGGATAATATGTGTGATACTCTTCTTTCGTTATAACTTCGTCAAAATGTACACCTTCAAATATTGATAGCTTTTCCTCCATTTTTTACTCGAAAGCCTAACGATTGTAAAAATATTATATTGGCCGATGTTAACTGCTTGAGTTTAGATGTTGAAGTGATCTTCCGTTGTGGGGGTGAGGAAGTTATATAACGTTTGCGAAATGAAAGGCCCATTATGAAACTCTTTTTAATTCTAATCTAACAATGATTTGCTCGCCTCTAAAGTTTACGGCATCACCATCTTGATCGAGCAGTGTTAATGTGATATTATCGATACGCTTAGAATTAATTGGTAGATATATTATATGCTCGGGCGCTATATTAATCGAAAACCCAGCTTCAACTTGTGGAGAAAATTCGTAGAGCGTGTGGGATAAACGACTATCGTTGTAGGCTGATGTTGTGATATTGCACTCAATTCTTATTGTCGACACTTTTATAATATTGACAGGTAAATCCGATTCATGTTTTTGATCGGCTGGTAATAGCTTCCCACTAAAACCTAATATGCTTCCTATAGAGTCTCTAGGTCCAAAATTTATTTCATATTTGCTTTTAATTTCACACTTTATTGTATTGTTGTTTGGTTTGAGGGATATTGCACCTCTAGGCATCGCATTCATCAAGAAATCGGCGATATCACTTATCTCATAAGATCCTGTGGGAATTGTAATAACTTTGTCATTATCATAATAAAATTTGTTACAGCCCTCTACAATGTTGGGAATCGAATTGTAGCTATTAAATCCTATTAGACCCAGAACATATTCATAGTGGGGATTCAATTCAATAGGCGGATAATAATCAACAGAAAGCACTGATTTTGTGCCCTTCAGGGTGAAAGTGTACGACATGACTAATATATTGATATATGAACATACGATTATATATTATTTAGTAGGAATTCTAAGCATAAGTGACCACAATTGAATGTATTGAAATTTTGGTATCGTTTATGATTATACATTATTTTATTAGGTCCCTTTCTATTAAAATATTCTATCAATTCCGGTGGGGGCTTTAAATTGCCAAACGAATCATAATAGTATATATTAGAACCTCTCTTCTTATAACAGACCCAATGTGTTCCCGATCCTTTAATGCTATCCAAATTAACGACTGCGCTTTCATTTTTGTTGGGTGATTTTGGTAGAGTATCCCTCATAAATACACCTCTAAAATGGTGAATATATTTCGCATATTTCAAAATATCATGATCGGTTAATGCTCTTTGAGGCAGTCGACTTATTAGTTTTTTGATGGTTTTAGATATAAACCTAAGCCTCGCTTATATGGCTTCAGATATAATCCTTTACCTTTTAATGCGATAGCTTCCATAGTTTTATTATGCCTTTCAGCTTCCCGTAATTGACTTCGAGCCGCTTTCGCTTTGAGTACTGCTTGTGTTATACCACTTACACCGCCTGCCAGTGAGCCGAGAGCGCTTAGCCCGGCGAATATTGGTATGAGTGGCAATACGCCTCCAACTTTCGGTATGGGGATTATTCTGGGGGTTTTAATATGTTTTCGACCTCCACCCTCTTTGATTGCAACCTTAGCTGCTGCCAATGATGATTTAGCACCCTGTTTAATATCACCCCCGAATCGCTTAAGAGTCTTCTTAACATTGGTGCACACTATTTTTTTAAAAGTTTTTTTCTTTAAGCCCATACCAAATTTTCTTTTGGCCTTCATTGCGTTAGTCACCAACCAGGCTGCTGTCTTTTCACCAACACTTGCGTCTGCTGACTTTACACGATTCCAAGCTTTTTCTTGCAATATCAAATCTGCCTCGTGTCTATCTTTTAAATCTTTATGTTGTGAATATGCGATATCGTGTTCCCGACAAGCCGCATCCAATGGATTAATGCCGGGATCACCTCGTGCTAAACGTTTCTGGAGCTTTGTACCAGGACCACAATACATGTACCCACCTGGCAGGTGAAGCTCTATAGGCAAC
This sequence comes from Amphimallon solstitiale, assembly GCA_963170755.1. Lineage (NCBI taxonomy): Eukaryota > Metazoa > Arthropoda > Insecta > Coleoptera > Scarabaeidae > Amphimallon > Amphimallon solstitiale. The sequence goes on along the minus strand of OY720677.1, from coordinate 76,697,559 downwards.
TTGTTGATTATCGAGTTCACGACACCTCCGCCCTCTTTAAAAGTTAGCATCGAAATGAATTAGCTTTATAAACATCCAACAATTTATATATAATAATTCACCATGAGACTTGTGAAGCAGAAGGATGCACTTGAAATAATCAACTTGGATTTGGACGTTGATGAAAAGGGTAAATTTCGGAAACATAGCAGCCTACTACCGAACTCCATTAGAGCGCTACTTTGTGGTGCATCAAACTCTGGGAAAACAAATCTCATGCTATCGTTATTATTCAATGAAAATGGTCTCAAGTTCGAAAACGTATACATTTATTCCAAGTCTTTATATCAAGCTAAATATAAGCTGTTGGAGAATGTTTTAAATAATGTTAAAGATGTGAAATATTTTCCTTGTAAGGAGAATGATGATATAATAGACCCCATGGAGGCTGAGAGAAATTCGATATTCATTTTTGACGATGTGGCGTGCGACAAGCAAAACAATATTAGAAAATATTTTTGTATGGGTAGACATAAGTGTGTTGATAGCTTTTATTTATGTCAAACTTATACTAGTATTCCGAAACAGCTAGTTAGGGATAATGCTAATTTTTTGGTATTATTTAAGCAGGATAATACAAATCTACAACATATTTACAACGATCATGTTGGAGTTGACATGTCATTTGAGCGGTTTAAATCGGTTTGTGGTGAGTGTTGGAAAGATAAATACGGATTCCTGGTGATAGACAAGGATAGTGATTTGCATAATGGTCGTTATAGGAAGGGTTTTGATCGCTATATATGCTGGTGAATTATTCATTTTATTCAGTTAATATATATCTGTCTGCAAATAATCATGCGCAGGCAGGCAGTTAATAGTAGAAAAATGGATTATGAGAAATTGAAGCGTGATATTATTAAGGCAAGTAAAGTTATTAGGAATAAGTATATGCAATTGAAGCTTAATCGTTCCGATGAAGATTATTTAATACGAAAAATGTTTAAGCCCATTACTGAGAACCTAGAAGGTTTGAACACGACAATAAAACAGGAAACACAAACAATTAAGGAGCCCATAATGAATATTACAAACACTTTGAAAAATAGAGGAAAGCTGATAAAAAACAAGAGATAGAAAAGAGCTCTTCGATTAATCCATTCGATGAGCAGTCTAATCCATTGGTGGAAGAGGATCCGCATTCACATAACACGTTTTATGGAGATCTTAATCCTTTACCGAGAGAGTTTGTGCGAGGTCTTTTTCAAGATACAAGCAATGTATATGATACAACGTATGGTGTTACATTCGAACCCGAAACAAATAGATTGAAATTGGGTGGGCATACATTATATCTAGATGGTAAAGACATAATAATCAATAATAAGCTGTTTACGGGTTCTCGTGGTCTTTATGAATTAATATTTAAAACTAGCCCAAGTAGATATAATGAGGAGGAATTATCACATTACTATGATATTTTACACGAAACTAATGTGCATCGCAAACTGTTCCAACCCAAAAATAACTTGAGGGGGACTAGAGGCCACAAATGGCGTGAAATAATAAAACCTCTTCTTGCTAAATATTCCAGTTCGACTCCAGAAACATGGTCTGGCGGAGATATAGGCAGCATGCTTGTTTCCAACACCCATGATAGATATCAATATGTCTATTGGGACGACATAAACGAGCTCGTGGATCGTCTTAAACTTTTGAAGGCCTCTCGGGATTCTGGCAATGAAAGTACCCATAATGAAATGCAGTCCATCATCGAGGAGCTTAAAGAATGCGGCGTAATTGAATAAATATTTAATACTCTCATTCTTTTCATCAGTATCGTCATGAGTGTAGACAAATTTGGCCGATATCTTAGCAACGGTAAAGCTAGCGTTAAACGTCAAAAGCCATCTCTGCCATTAACAGAGGAAGGTGATGTTGATATTGGCGGTAAACGTATTTGTCGTGTAGCAGATCCTATACACGATCAGGATTCTGTTAATAAGCGTCACCTATCTAGAATACTTGGCGTAATAGATCTACGGATTGATAATGTGGTGAGTGATATTCAAATAAAAATAGACGCCTCAAATTCCAAAGTGGCTGAGGATATTAGTGATATCATACATCATATGCAGACTGCTGTTGAGAATAGAATCGAAAATGAACTAGACAATTTAAGGAACAATCTCGCAACAAACACCTGGGTTAGTGACAAGATCGATAAAATTAAGAGGGAATTGGATGAGAACTTGAATGCATTTAAAACTAATTTAAATAAAACTGTTAATTTGGATATATTTAAGGGTATTGTTAATGTTAGTGTAAATAATGTGCAACAGTCGATTAATGGGAAATTAAACCAGATGCAAGCTAGTGTTGAGAAGAAGATTGATGCTAAATTTGATGTTTTAAGAAAAAACCATGCCACAAATTCTGAAGTTAGTAAGAAGATTGAAAAAATTAAGAAGGAATTGGATGGTGAAATACTTGCACTGAAAAATAATTTAAATAAGGGCGTTAACTTGGATACAATCAAAGGGATTGTCGAAGTTAGTGCAAATACTCTACAAGCTGAAACTGATCAAAAGCTGTATCGAATGGAAAAAAGTGTTGAGAGTAGAATTGAGGTTAAACTCAATGCTAAACTGGAAGCTATAAGAAAAAAACTTGAAAAGAAATCAGGGAATTCCCCACCCCCACAACCACCACCACCACCCCGACCGCTCGCAAGACCATAGAGACGAAACATAATTTTAATTCATTTACCATCGCATTGTTCTACCTACATGATGTATTAACACGCTGAACAATAATTGTTAATTATGAATAGTATTAAGCGTCATTTAGTTGATGAGCTGCATAGACCGGCTCGTAGATTCTTTCCCAGACGTCGCGTCATTATTAGAGGGTTTGACGATGTTTGGCAGATTGACTTGGCCGAATTTATACCTCATGCACGAGAGAATGGCGGGTATAGATATATACTTGTGGTTATAGACTGTTTCTCGAAATTTTTATGGACTCAACCCCTTAAATCGAAAACCGGTCTGGATGTATGTAATGCTATGGAAGGCATTCTACAAGACACTCGACAGCCGAAAAATATACAGTCCGACAATGGTAAAGAGTTTTATAATACTCGATTTCAAAATCTCATGAAGAAATATGGTATAAACCATTATTCAACATATAGTACAATGAAAGCGTCTATTGCCGAACGTGTTATTCGTACGCTAAAGGGTAGATTATATAGGGAATTTACAATGAGAGGTAGCTATAAGTGGATAGATATTTTACCCTCCGTGACTGATACGTATAATAAAACAAAGCATCGAACAATTAAAATGCGACCTTGCGATGTGACTAAAAAGAATGAGAAGCTCCTGCTTTCTACTATCTACAATGATGTGCAAACAGCTGTGAAGCGGAAATATAAAGTTGGTGACATCGTGCGGATAAGTAAATTCAAAAGTGTTTTCTCGAAAGGCTATCTCAGGAACTGGGGTAGTGAATTGTTCAAGATTATTAAAGCTAATGCTACAAATCCGCCAACATATATGCTGGAGGATATGAATGGAGATCCGATTTTGGGTTGTTTCTACGAACATGAATTGCAGAAAACTAAACATAAAGATGTATATCTGATTGAAAAAGTATTACGTGTAAAGGACGGAAAAGCTTATGTAAAATGGTTAGGGTTCGATAATTCGCATAATAGCTGGATTGACGAGGATAATGTTTTGTAATTTTATTAAAACTGTATATTATGATTATATAAAAATAAAAAAAGTATTAATTCTATACATGCACGCATTTTTATTTAAGGTGAATTACATATCTGTATCCTAACATCCTGTATAAAGCAATATAGGAAGTTTTTAATCGTGAGAAGGTATAAACGTTCAGCTGCAAAACATTATTCTTATATACTCACATTAAAAATATGACTTCTATGTCTACGCATTTCTTTAAGTGAGATGCACTTTATATATATCTAAAAGAGGTATTTTAAGGAAAAAAATGTTGGATGTTATATTTTCTTTATTTAATAATGTATATTACATATATTTATTTATAAAATTATATAAAGTGTACAACAAAAGACCTAATCATATATTTTTCCATATTCTCCATTTTATAGCTTTATTTTACTAATATTTGTCACCAACGCATACATTTCTAAATCAGATTTGATTTTTTCAATTTCGGATATAAACCTCATAATTCTAATGTTCAACAAGTCTTTCTTCTGTCTAAGAACCCTCCGCCTGCTTTCAACGGACATTGTCGACTGATGTATTTCCAGCAAGTCTAGACATGTTTAGGCGGGTCTGTACATGTTAGCTACTTGCGAAACACTTCTGATGAGCGTATATAACATATCCACCACCAGTCGCGGCCAGCTCGTCATTATAGTCCAATTCAGGATGATTATATTGAGGATACCAACTCATTAACATCTTCGGTATGTTCTTATTTAAAGTCAGTACAGTCGATGTTTCTATGTCGAATACGCAAATTTCTGCATGAGGATCTAAATCAGGTTCACATATGTATTCATACTCACTATAAATGTACCACTTCTTAAGTTGGCTCATATTTGGGTTACAATATTCCAAAACGTTCATTAATTCATCGATATCGAAATATTGCATGTTTTGATATGCGAATGCCGCTATGAATAAACACTCGCTTTGCGTTAATTCCGAAGATAGTAACCAATCTCGCACTATGATAGGTATTTCAATACCATTAGCAGACAAAAAGTTATCAAATTTCTCGTATTGCACCGCCATTATACTATATGGAAGGTGCTACACAGCTTTGCAATTGATACTGATGATATTACATTCGAAATTCTTAAATATTTAATATTTAGTTGGGGTAGTATCCATCAGGGGGTGCTTCTTATATTTTCTGCGTATGCGGTTATCACAGAAGCAGACAGCCGTTGCGGTTTCCGCTGGAAACATGTTTAGACCTGTTTGAAGTACATTGAGAAGCGCGATAGCAAGCCTGGTAATTTATTCAGGAATTCTCTAGAAACAAAGACCATCTTGATGGTCCGCCATTTCGTCTGACGTCACCTTAGTTTGGCTAGTGACCGTGAGAGGATGCTGCATTATGGCAATCATGAGAGATGCCATTTCTTGGTTAGTGGCTGTGAGAGGGCGTCACATTGGGTTGGTAATGATGAAATCTGCCATTTCTTAGTTTGGTTAGTGGCCGTCAGAGGGCGCCACATTGGGTTGGTAATGATGAAATCTGCAATTTTTAGTTGGGTTGGTAATGATGAAATCTGCAATTTTTAGTTGGGTTGGTAATGATGAAATCTGCAATTTTAGTTGGGTTGGTAATGATGAAATCTGCAATTTTTAGTTGGGTTGGTAATGATGAAATCTGCAATTTTAGTTGGGTTGGTAATGATGAAATCTGCAATTTTTAGTTGGGTTGGCGACCGCGAGGGGGGCGCCACATCAGTTGGGTTGGCAGAGGGCGCCACTAGGGTGAGGGGGGTGAGGGGGAGCTGGGTGAGAGGGGGAGGAGGCTCCAGAATCGGTATAAGTACCCTACTGACATAGTATCGCAATTGGCTGCACACTTTGATCACAATGTTACTCAGACCGTCGCACTTCAAGGAATGGAAACAATAGAAGAACTCCTTGAATTAGTGAAAAGATTAGACGACATAGATGAAAAGGGCTATAACGTGAACCGAGGGAATGGAAACATGAACAATCAACCTCGAAACAACGACAGCAACAACAGAAACAACTACAATGGGAATAGGCGAAACAATAATAATCACCAAAATACCTATAACCCGGACAGAAATAATGATGGCAAAAGGAAAGATAATAGCCAAAATTACAAGAGGGAAGAGAAGACAAGTAAAGAAGATAAAAGAATTCAAAATATACAAATTGAAAAGGAAGTAAAAGAAGCAACAACAAAACAAAATCAAGAATCTAGGGGTGCGATACCAAAAGAAAACAGGCATAACTCAACAAACAAAGAGTGGGTGAATGCAGCATATTATTCTGGTGCAACGTCGCTGGATTTTTAAATAAGCCAGCCAAGAGAAAACGAAAAATACAAAACATCTATAATTACGATGATTTAAAAAAGATAACCACGGAACTACCACATATAAAAATCAAGATTGGGGAACAAGAGATAGAAACATTGCTGGATACTGGAGCTCAACTTTCACTTTTAAATAACAATATCATGAACAAAGATATTGAAAGTTTGGGGTGTTATAAACCCATAAAGAAAATAAATCTTATTACTGCAAACAAAAAATGTATGATAACAGTAGATAAAATCTTCTGTATAAATATAAAGATAGATAATTTAAATTTATTAACCGAATTCATCATAGCACCTAATTTGAATAGCGACTGTATATTAGGGATGGACTTTTTAAGCCAGTATGGTACGAAATTAAATATGGAAAATAAATTATTCCACATAAAGGACTCAACAATATCATGGAGCAAAGAAGCCCATGAGGAAGAGATCCTTATCAATAATCTATATGAAGAAGACGCTCAAGAAGAAATCACAACAAAAATGGATTGTAGTTTACACAATGAAGTTAAGAAAAGTGCACATCCTGTGAGGCAACTTCAATGCGGAGACCTCACGCAAAATAGGGATGGTACTAAATTAAATTGTAATAAACTGTATATAACCCATGTGAATTATCTTTTGAGTAAGCATATAAAATTATTTGATGATAGTCCAGGATTAGCCAAGGGTTACGAACATAAACTTAAAGTCGACGAGACACAGCCCTTCAGAATAAAAACATACCCCATTCCAAAAAAGTATACAGAGCAAGTCAAATTAGAAATAAAAGAGATGTTGAAAAACGGCATAATTACAAGAACGGAATCAACGTTCATAAATCCAATGGTTGTAGTAATAAAGAAGAAACTTAATGATGAAAAAGACGTCAAATTACGCGTATGCCTTGACGCCAGATGTCTGAACTCCAGAACCGCACCTAATTTTGAAGCCCCACAAAACATTGAAACCCTATTGACAAAATGTACAGACGCAAAGTGGTTTACGAAACTTGATTTAAAAAGTTCTTTTTGGCTGGTACCATTGCACAAAGATTCTAGGAAATATTGTTCCTTCATGTTTAATTCATTAGTATACTCTTACAATGTGGTTCCATTTGGATTATCGTCAGCTACTGCAGCACTAGTAAGAGCAATGCAGCAGATCCTGGATCCACACGAAGAATACGTCTCACACTACGTAGACGATATTCTAATATTTAATAAAGACCTAGAAAGTCACAAAGAATCAGTAGAGAAAATCCTGAATACATTAGCAGAAAATGGTTTAAAAATAAACCTCGAGAAATGCGAATTCTATAAAAATAAAGTGAATTATCTGGGATACATAATTGATGGAAAGACGATATCAATAGAGGAGGAAAAACTTGAGGCGATACGAAAATATCCCAAACCAAAAAATATTAAAATGCTTAGAGGATTCCTAGGAATGATAAACTACTATAAACACTTCATTCCTAAAATATCCGACCAAACTCACACGTTATACAAAATGATCAAGAAAGGAGTAAAATTCAAATGGACCCATGAAAGGGAAAAGGCATTCATCGACATAAAAGAAAATTTCTACAAGGCATTGATCATAAATCTACCAGATTTCAATGAAGAATTCATACTAAGATGCGATGCCTCCAGCAATGCTGTAGCCGCAGAACTCCTACAAATAAGAAATGGGGAAGAAATACCCATATGCTTCCTATCAAGAATTCTAAAGGATTATGAGCAAAATTATTCCTCGTCAGAACGGGAATTGCTATCCATTATATATGGAGTGTCAAAATTAAAATATTACCTACTAGGAAACACTTTCCTACTCGAGACAGATCATTTATCTCTAATATTCTTAATGAAAACAAGGTTTAATAATTCACGAATATACAGATGGTCTCTCATACTATCTGAATATTCATTTAAAATAAAGCACAGGAAAGGTACAGACAACATAGTTGCAGACGCACTAAGCAGAGCCCATGGAGGTAATAAACAATCACACTCATATCAGATAAATGAATATGATATCGAACATGCTCCAAATTTATACAATCGAGAAGATATCGAAGACAGTCAACGAACACCTGAGATACTAGAAATAAAGCACAGAGAAGATAGAGAACTCACGTTAAATAAGAATAAAACATATCAAATAGGAGACCTAGTTGTAGTGAAGAACTATCGACTAGGTAGGAGACATTTAAATAAATGTGCAAAACTGGACCTACCCTACAGTGGACCTTACAGAATAAGTAGGACACTAGGAGATGTAACTTATGAACTACAAGAAGTAGACAATAGAAATATAAAAGGAAAATACCATGTGTCCATGCTACATGACTACGATGAAATAAATGATCAATAAAATTGCATTTGTAGTTCACGTTGGTTGTGAAAACATAATTTACACATTTGTCAATTCATTATTTCATAATGGCAAACCATAGTTTTAACAACTAAGGGATATGCCGTGAACTTTACCTTAGAATTTAAGACAATACTGTACATAAATATATAATGTTAGAAATAAACATGATTAATGTTGACACCAAGATATACTAGTACATTTAGATTAATATTAGCAATAAGAAAACACACTCGTAGTTTAAGAAACATTTATTTTAAAATAAATTTTATTAAGCCATACAATAACACAGGTATGCACATAGGGTATAAGCATTTTAATTAAGATTATATGTATATAAACACTATTTAGATATAAGTGAGGCAAAACCTCAACAATAATAGTAAATGTCACAAATGAATATTTATTTTCAGAAGTGATAAACCAGAGGTAATGTTTTATTTAGAAAATAAAGAACCTGACTACAGGTTAGGAACAAAAAGAGCCCTGAGTATATTATGCAAAGAACCTACATTTAAAAATGGAAAGACCCTTAAAACCAACAACCGTGAAAGAGTGATGTTAACCAACGGGACGATTGTAAGAGTCAATCATTTAAAAGCAATTAAATTATACTCAGAGAATAAAATAAGATATGCTCGTAATGAATATGAAGAGGCTTAATGCACTCATATAACTTAAAGATAAAATACATACAGTTGCGATGAAAAGGATATTAAAATAAAGTATATCATAAAGAATAGCACAGAATCGTATAATATTTCAATATACACAACAAAAAGTATTAATTCTCTTCGTAATACGAATAACAGCAGTCCTTTTCATGGTTCCAAACTTTGTGCACATACAAATAAACATCTATAACCAAAGAAATAAGCAGCATTATTATAAAAGCAATGATTCATTACAGCATATTAAACATACAAAATTCTCCAAGAACGGAAAAATGGTTCGAGGAAAGAGCAGCACAGACGGAGGGACTGGCAATTGAAACAATAACCAACTTCTTTCCATTCTTTCCGATCAAAAGCAACAAAACAAAGGTGCGAGTAAGGCTAGCGCTCGGACGAAGAATCTACCTGAAAAACAGTAAAAGTAGCAATGAATACATTTATAAGTACAATAAATATTTACGATAGCAATAAAAGAATAAAATAAATATCAATATACTTACTGTACATTAGATATAAATAAATAAAACAACAAATACCGTCGTTGGTAAATGTGGAGAAACATCAAATGTCAGAAATAAACATAATAAAAATAAACGCCAACCTAAAATTTGAGAAGAATAAGAAGAGATATGGAATAAGTATCGAGATATCCGCTAGAGGCGCCACGACGAACAATTTGAAAATAAAAGCACGCAAAGACAATCAAATAACGAGCGGCATTTATTTTCAACTATAAAAAGGGAGTTTTTACAGAAAAAGAGTTAGTTGTTAGCTGATACCTGTGACTTTAAAAAACTTCCAATACACAGCAAAGTGATAGCATCTTTTAAAGTAGATAATACATTTATGCGTCAAGCGAGTAGTGGTTAAGTGGAGTTTTTACACACTTACCATTACTATCGCAGTGTAAATAAATAAACAAACCAACTAACAACTCACAAACTAAGAAGAAGCATACACGCTCCTTGAGGAATAATTCCCAATTGTTTTATCGTCGCCATATTTACAAGAAGTAAGCGTCACCAGTAAAATTATAGAAGATTCAACGGAAGGAAGAATCAACAAGAATGGACAAACAATTTCAAGCAGAATTCGAAGAATTGTATGAATCTACGCAGTGAGTAGTTAATAATATTGTCATTACAATTAAATTCAATCAAAATACACAGGTTCTCTCCAAGCACTCCATTTCTTTTAAATAATTATTTATTTAAATAATAGAAAGTAAATATAGGGACACAATATTTATTAAAAATAAAGAACACTTGTCTTAATAGTGTACTGTGTGCGAATACTTGCATAACGGACCAGTGTTCAGTAAAAAAGACATTAGTAAGCACAGCTTTGAATAATAGTCAAACTTTTACAAACAGGAACGCCTAAAAGCTTCGCACTAAGAATCTAAAGACTCCGTGAGAATAGAGGTTTAGACAATTAGTTTGTGATGCATTAGGAACGTACCTGGGGTGGTGATTGATCCAAGCTTTATGTAGTACGTGTGAATGTTTGCATAAAGCCGATTAGTCAGTACCTTCATTATCAAGTCAACATAATTTGGACCTAATATACAGGCCTTTAGTAAGAAAAGAGTGAAGGTGGAGAAACCCTGTACTGACTGAATTCATATTAAAATAAACGATTACAATATTATCATGAAAACTGCTACTTATATAGTATTGTAAATAAGCAAAAAATAAGTAATATACATGCAACAATAAATTTTAATTATTGTAATTATTAAGCAGATAATACATATTTTTATACATGAATAATCTGGTGTCATAGTTATTTGAATTCCTATCCCACACAACTTTAAAATAATAATAATTAAGGAGAAACAAGTAAGGAAAGAAGTAAATCACAGTAGAACCTACGAGAGATAACAATTTATGTTGTTTTGCCTATAAAGCTAGCATAAACTACAATTTTATTTATTTATCTAACTAATAAATAAATAAATTATATAAATTTCATTTAAAGGCAAATACTACAGCAATATGTAGGGGTATCTCTTACCGTTGTGGCTTTATTCGCAATTTTGTGTCTCAACATGTCCAACTTTGTGGAGACTTCGAGACGAAACCTGCAAGAATTTTTGAGATCTGTATAGGCAAGAAGTTTTCCACTTTCGTCAGGTTTAATAATTTATAATCAATTTATTTATTTTTAAATAAATGAATTTGCAGGAATAACAAACGCAAAATTAACATTTACGCTTTTTTTTTTATGGAACACTCTGTATATTTTTCTTCTAAAGTACAGTATTTTTTATAAGCTTTTTAATGACACCATGTTTTCCCTATCCACGCTTAGTATTTTATAACTTATTAACTCTTATTATTAATAGATTCTAAATTTAAACGAAAAAAGTCGTAGTCACCTATGAATTTTTGATTAAAATAATTTCTGAATTTTATATCTGTCATTAGTTACGTTGTATTTACAAAATAACGCTGATAATTGTATTTGCTTTTACGATGAATTTCACGAAAGATGAAATGGTAAATATGATTTACGCTTTGGGTGAGAGCGAAAGAAACTGTTTATTAGCCAATAGGATTAACTGTCAACGTTATCCAAATGCAAGACCTCCTAGAATCGAAGCATTTCAAAAATTGAAAGAACGTTTTGAAGCATCTGGAAATATTAGTTATTCCGAAAAGGAGATTAAAAATCGAAAGGTTACTAATGAGGAAAATGAATTAAATATTTTGCTATCGTTGGAAGAAAATTCTCAAGTAAGTACACGAAATTTGAATATCCAGACTGGAATAAGCGGGAGTACTATCAATTGCATCATAAAGAAGAATAAGTACCATCCCTGCCATATGTCAGTACATCAAAACCTTCGTGGAAATGGTTTTGTAAATCGTTTAAGTTTTTGCAACATTATGTTAAACAAAATTAATTTGTACCCGAATTTTCAATCTTCGATTTTATTTAGTGACGAAGCTACTTTCAAAAGTACCGGTTTAGTTAATAGACATAATATGCTTTATTATGCAATAGAAAATCCCCATTTGGTCAGACAAATTGACAACATCAATGGTCAATTAATGTATGGGGTGGCATAATTAATTTACAAGTTGTTGGTCCTTATTTCTTTTTAGGACATTAGTTTCCTAATTTATTGGAAAATGTCGATCTCCATACACGAAGAATAATGTGATATCAGCATGATGGAGCTGTACCCCATTTTCATAGAAGTGTAAAATTTTTTTTAAATAACTGGTGTGAAGAACGATGGATTGGTCGGGAGGGTCCTATAACTTGGTCTTCAAGGTCTCCTGATTTAACTCCTATTGATTTCTTTCTTTAAAAATTCACAGGTGTCTACGACTTTTTTCGTTTAAATTTAGAATCTATTAATAATAAGAGTTAATAAGTTATAAAATATTAAGTGTGGATAGGGAAAACATGGTATCATTAAAAAGCTTATTAAAAATACTGTACTTTAGAAAAAAATATACAGGATGTTCTATTTAAAAAAAAGCGTAAATGTTAATTTTGCGTTTGTTATTCCTGCAAATTCATTTATTTAAAAATAAATAAATTGATTATAGATTATTAAACTTGCCAAAGTAGAAAACTTCTTGCCTATACAGATCTCAAAAATTCTTTCATGTTTTGTCTCAGAGTCTCCACAAAGTTGGACAGGTTGAGACACAAAAAATGCGAATAACGCTACAACGGTAAGAGATACCCCTACACATGTTTATATGCATGTCCTTCTTTTTAAGAGTAGCATCTAAATATGCCTAAATATATGGGGTGTTCCATTTAAAAAAACACAAGTTTGTATCGTCACTCACTTACGCAACACTCTGTATAGTTGAAAATAATTTCAGAATGTGTATTTTAGAAATAGCGACAACTTTTGTCTAAAACACTTTTCTTTAACTTTAATAATAAAGCCGTAATCTTCCGTCCTCGCATGGTCTGGACAGCCTGTATATATATATATATTGCTATAGGGGGGGTAATGTACCTATATGAGCCCCATGTTACGCTGACAAGAAAATTCTATGGTGTGAGTGTACGTATTTATTTCGCTAATTGATTTGTTTATTTATAAGAAATAAATGATAATAAATTAAATGACTAATATCCTTATATAAGTTCTAAATCGTTGTACAAAGTTAATTCTACCGGCTAGCTAAGGGGGGTTATATTTTTCAAGTACTGAAATAATTATGTTCTACATTCATAGGTATATGTGTATCACAGGATGGCCCTAAGTTGAAAAGTACAATTAAATTACTATTTCAAAATTCGCGGTATTCAGCGTATAACTTCATGAGTTTCGTTTTAGAATTTATTCAGGAGGGAGTAAGACGCGCTTACATTTAGCGCGAAAATGCTAAAAACACTCGTGTCTGTAGCTTGTTACTAGAAATTAAATAGTGATGTAGTTATTTCAGTGGCTAAATGACTCTAATTATCTATCTCGGGTCGTTAAGGAGGTTCGAAATTACCTTAGTCCTAAGATACAGCATTCCTCCAACGGTGCGAAGATCTCGAAGATTATAACCTGAAAAGATTATTTTGTGGTACAGCTCTATTACCGTTGCACAAAATAAAATACGTGTACTTCTGTCTTTGACGGTGTAACAGGATTTATCAATGGTGGAATCAAAGACATCATTTACAGAACAAACAGACTTTGATTTATTAAAAATGGTAATAAATATGAAACAGAACACAACAATGATCTTGTAGAAATATTTGACGATTCAAAAAACACACAATAAGTAATAATATGAACGTGGATTCATCCAATACACTTTGTATTTCATACAAACAACATTACTATAGGCAACGGCTCAACTATTAAAAAGCATCAAATGGCACCGTAGCCGAATTTAAACCTTATTTGGGTGAACTTAATTTGAATGAACGTATCAATGGATTAGAATGATATTGATTGTAAGTCTATCCTGATATTTTATTTAAATAAAGATTATTTTAAATGTAATTGTAAAATGACCCAAAAGTTTTAGTTATGTATACTTTAAGAGTTGACTTTTATTTATGATTGAGAATCAGATGAGATTGAAAGATGTTACATATTGCCGTGGTATCTTGCATATTAATGAGATAATAGTAATAGTATTAAGACTTAATTTAAGTGTATAAAATATAAAAGAAACAATAATAATAAGTTTATTGTATTTAAAAAATTTTAACATGAGTATATTGGGTTGCATACACTTTTATGTGAGAAAATGTAGACATAAAAATTGAATTTATATTTACAATTTAAATAAGTACTAAAATAAAAGACGAGATAGAATTTAAGATGTATATATATTTCTTTTATAGAAAAGAGAAACAAGATGTATGGTTTGTGTATAATGAAAAACAACCTGACTTTATAAAATGTGTGAGAATTGCACTGAACATTTTAAATAATGGACCGTTGTTTAAAAATAAAAAAGAAATGAAAGCAAATAACCGAGAGAGGGTTATGCTTATGGATGGTAGTGTAATACGAACTAGTCATCTTAATGCAGTAAAAATGTATGAAGAAAATAGAATTCGATATGCACGAGAGAAAGATAATTGAATAATTATGTAAACTTGAGAACGTGCATAAGGTAATAAAATTTATTAAATAAATCATACAAAAAGAATAAATATTTACCTTAACTTATGACTAGATAAGTAAATAAAAAAGGATATAAATAAAAATATTCTGAGACATCAGCAGTAGTGTTTTTTTATAAACGACAGCTGGTAATAATAGAATACATTCAGGAATTTGTATATGTAATATTATGTTTCATAAGCTGTAGAGAGGTTTGTACGGTTTTTGATGACCTACAAAATAAAAAGAAAATATAATGTAAACATGGTTTGTAGTTTATTACAGATAGATATATCACCGTTGGAGAAGTCTTGGATAGAAGGAGGCGACGAAGGGGCAAACCAAGTGGACCATGGTGGCGCAAGTAATATTATTAAAAGGATACCTGTTGTTTGCAATGTTTTTCCAATATTGCCGAGAGCTGGAAAAAGAACAAAGATAAGAATTGTATTAGCTAATGGAAAGAGGAAATATGTGAAAAATAGTAAAGAAGGTAATAAATTCATAGACAAATATAAAGAAGAGTTATATTAATACAAGTATACCTACGTTGGAGAAACGCTGTAGAATTTATAAGAAACTTTTAAGTTGTAAACAGACAATTCTCGGGGTGTTGACCTTTTGCGGTGAGGAACTGTCAAAAAGACAACAAGTGCGTGTGTGTGGGTGTTCAAATCATTACGGCAACTTGAAAGCCAGGAGCACTGAAGATGCAGGGTGACAACTTAAATGGTAGTTTCTGAAGATGGCGTTGAGAATGGTCACGCATCTTTCCCGGGAATATAAATTGAAAATAAGAATCGACAAGATTCATTCATTGATATTAATTGATTCATTCATTGATTGATTCACAGATTAGCTGGTTATATAAACTTAAAATCGTAGGGTTAGATACACCACGATTCATATTGATTTCTTTTGTATTAGCGTGTTAATTTTATTTTCATTCAAGTTTCATTTATTTTTATTTTCTTTGTTTAATTGTTTTCGTGTAAATTTTGTAAAAATAATGGAGATGCAAATGACCGAATTTGAAAAGTTTTTCAATGATTCAAAGTAAGTTAGAGGCAAAGACTTATCAATGTAGCTGTACGAGTATTGAAATATATCGTGCGAACGTATATTCAGTATAACGTTATGCAACAGGGATAATAAATATTTTCCTGAGATAGTAATAGGCATTCTTTACTTTCAAGTTTAAAACAGATAAAATAATTAATGGTGTTGAGTGTTAAGAGGATATAGCGTGCAAATGTATATTTTCTGGCACAGTATTTGGCATCATTAATAGTTACAATAAAATTTTGATTATGAATTAATGATTTAAGATTAGATTTGAAATAAGGAAAGTGTTTCTGGGTAGCGGACTCTGAAATGCTAGCTATAACGCGTGCGAATGGTTATAGATAGTAATCAGATTCAAGCTTTTCTCCAAACATTGACCATAAAATAAACAATATACAAAAGTTAATTTGATTTATTCGTTGATAAACAGGAAGATATTTTTAGAGTTCTATTTAATTAAGTATAAGAAAATATATTCGTATCATAAAGAAACGTTACAACCTAGAACAAGGTACAAACGTTTTCTTATAATTATGTTTCTTTTAAAATATATATGGTGAATACAGTATAGCGATGCTATATTTATTTTTATGTAATAAATATTAAATAAATTCGACAATTATGTTTTATATGATTTCTGGTTTTCCATTTTAAATAAGCTATAACCTTATCCCAATCTTAAATAAAAACAAGAGATTTGACGAGAGGGAAGAAATTCAGATACACTGAAGAATTCACGTATACTTATAAAGTACGTGCTGTTAAGATAAATAAAATACACATTAAGGATAATAAAAATTATCATCATCTTAATTATTTATGTTGCTGGAACAGCACACAACATAATTTATTTGGCAAGGCCTAATGTATGGCAATACTACAATTATCATATTCAAAATAGTTATGTTGCCACAGCAATATGTGGTATTTAAAATTAGTTGTTTATGAGATACGGAGGATCATAGTTATTAAAATGACAACAATAATTAAACTTGAAAATCAAAAGAGCAAATAGTAATATTGACCAATCATAATTTATAAAATGAGTATTTTGAATAACTTGTCATATATCTGACATGTTTGATTATGTGTTCAGTGGTGTAACGTACATATTCTATGTATTGAGGCGGCCATATTGAGTTACCATTTCGGACAAATATTATTTTTAAGGAGTCTCTCTCCTGTTCTATTCGTTCCTCGTAGGTGTAATCTATTTAATTTTGCGCTGGCAATCAGTGATGTCATACCGACAAAAAGCTTGTGTAGCTATTATTTTAGCTCTATCATATGAAACCGGAAAAAAAGAATATGAACTAGGGAGTGACTTCTAAGGAGATACACGTTTTCTCACATGAGTTTGTTGAATTAGGTACGCGTATCTACCGCAAGAGATTTCCAAAATTACTTTCGCATGACTAATAACTCTTCGTATTGTTGAATCTAATGAGACCAATTATCGTGAAAAGAAATATGAGAAAGGCAGTTTCAGTTGAAGAGAGGTTGTCATTAACTCTCCGATTTTTAGCAACTGGTAGAGCATTTGACTGTTTGAAGTTTTCTGCTATTGCTTATACAGGCTTTGGTACACGCTTTTTAACGGTAGCACATTTCAATACCAACTGAAGTAAGATGTCAATCTCTCCCTCAGACGGTCAATCTTCATTGTCAATCTTGCAAATATTTTCAATCTCATCAAACCAGTCCATCAATATTGACAACCTGTCAATCTTTCTATTCACATGTTCAATAATATTGTCAATCTTCAGATATTGACAATATACCGGGATATCAACAATTAAATTGGTCAATGGTGGTCATGGATTTTCAAATTATTGCCGTAGCGTGCATCGTACATTTAGGTATGTCATAATTTATTGAATGTCAAAATCTGTCAAGTTATTGTGTTGAAGTTTTCTAATCCTGCACGGTTTTTGAATCATGGTTCTCACCAGAGAGCACAAAATTTACATAATTGAAGCCTATTTTCGAACGGGTGTGCTAGTTAATGGAACTTGGGAATACAGTCAACGTTTGTGTTTGGACAATTTTCGAGAGCACTTCCCAGCCGTAGCAGTATTACCGGACAATTTTTATGCATGCCTTACAAATTGTGTTGAAGTGTTTCCCGAAACTGGTTCTGTGACGCATAAAAAAGGTGCTGGTATACCAAGAGTTCGTACAGAAGAAGTTTTTAATGACGTTCGTCAACGTATGGAAGAAGAGCCAACAAAACCTTTAAAACGTCTCTCTCTAGAAATTCGGCTTTCTTATGGAACATGCCAAACGATTGTAAAGAAGGACCTGAACATGCATCCATATAAGATGCAATCATCTCAAGCTCTTCTGCCACTCCAGACGCCTTGCGTACTGCCATTGGTTCGTTAATAATTTAATGAAGTACGATCTGCTGAACTTAACTTTTTTTTCTGACAAAGCTTGGTTCCACCTTTCGGGATACATCAATTCTCAGAATATGCGAATGTGGAGCACTGATAACCCGCATATTTTTATTGAAACGCCACTTAATGCTCAGAAAATTGGTGTTTGGATGGCAGTTTCTCGCAGAAGAATGATTGGGCCAATTTTTTTCAATTTCACCGTCAACGCAGAAAGGTACAAAAATATTTTTTTGACTGAATTTGTGCATCAGTTAGACGATGATGAACTTCAATACAGTTATTTCCAGCAAGACGGTGCAACAGCACATACTACACGAGAAAATCTTGCTTTTCTCCGCGAGTTTTTTGATGACCGGCTGATAAGTTTGCATACGGAAGTTGAGTTTCCTCCGAGATCACCTTGTTTGACAATTATGGACTATTTTACCTTTCCATATTTAAAAAATAAGATTTTCGCAAATCCGATACATAATTTGCAAGAACTGCAACAAAGAATTGTTCAGCAATGTGCAACCATAACGCCAGAAATGCTGCAAAACGCTTTTCACAGCATGAGGAGGCGCGTAAACTTGTGCATTGAACAAAACGGGGGACATTTCCAACAGTTATTGTAATTTAGTTTTTCTGGTTATAAAAACGTTATTAATTTATTTCATAACTTGTAGTTCATTATTATTTTACAGCTGAACTAAGTGGATAACACATTTGTAGGTTATTGATAATGTCAGTGTAGCTTGACAATGATTGAATTATTTCAAAAGGATGATTTAAACTAAGACAAGCGTTTTACATTCCATGACCAACATTGACCAATTTAATTTTTGATATCATAGTACATTAATCGTGTGAGGGCCGCTTTAGAGCTTCTCTTACAAGTGATGCAGCAGCATGTTATCAATGTACATAACGGTAAGTCTATGCAATTCATATTCTATTTGCAAACTAGGATTTACATGTGTGTAAAAGAAAATAAAAACTTCAAACTATATATTACATGATATAATTGATACTTACTTACATTTTAGCAATGGTACAGCATAACTACAGATATCACAATACATAAATAAACTCTTTTCATTGCGTACCAAAGATGTAATTCAAAATCATACAAAAAAAAAGGTAAATCATCTTAAATTGATAGGACTGGTTTTAAAAATGCCATTGGATAATTTATAAAATAATTAAAAACTACGTATAGTATGATTACTGCAACTACAAATAGCACAACCTGATTTATTCAATGGAATATTATTTAAAAAGCATTATAAATGAACTTAAAACACAGTCAAGATGACAACTGTCAAAACTGACGTGTTTCGCAATGACGTGAGTCACAACTCGAGTGAGCATACCCGTATCGTGATCAAAGTAACATAAAACTTCGCAAGAAATCGTATTATCATTAAAAATAAACAATTTTATAACATGACAAAATAACAACCTGACAGTTGTTATTTATCGTTTCCTAAAATCAGTACATTATTTATAAACAAGAACATTTTTAGAGACATTAAGATGACACCACCGCCAGTGAAATCCGCTATGCGTGTTCTGAATGCAGTTTACGATATGGTCGAGCACGGAGCTTCTATGGAAGATATACAAAACTACATGGAAACTAAATTTTCGGTGCCCGCCGAGGAACTCTGTGAATATATGAGCAACCTCTGTCACATCGTCGTATTGTACTCAATAGAGGAACTACGTAGAATGTGCAATATTGGTCCTGCTGTGGATGGCATCCGTGGACACAGGAGTCACAGGAAAAGTGGAAAAGGTGGAAAGAGGCACCGATGCAATAGGAGACGATGAATAAACAGCGGTACCTCAATGTTAAACTTATAATATTTCTTTTTTTACATCCTTTTGTATTTATATATATATATATATATATATATATATATATATATATGTTAATACGTAGACTTTCACGGCCGAAATCTGTCAAGTTGTTCTTTCGGGTGTTGCGCCGTGTAGGTATTCTTGAAGCCTGAGAAGGCCTGTTTCTTGGTTGAGCTTTCGGCAATCTCTCTGTTGCCATTTTCAAAACGATGTTGCTGCTGCTGCTGTTCTTCGAGTTGTACTGCGTGTTATTCGTCTGCCTGCCGGTATTTGTATGTTTCTGTCGAGTGGGGGATCGGTGGGGGTCGCTGTGTTCGGTAGAGGTGTGGTGTTGTGTTCGCGGTTCGTGCTTTCTTGTTTGACCTGTGATAGCACATTTCTCCACGTGTTGGGTAATCTTTGCCCGTCATCCCTTTTATTTAAGCTGTTGGGTCTTTTTTCTATTTCTATTGCTTCTCTGATGATTCTTGAATGGAAATGTTCTATGCTCGCTATTGTTTTTGTTTGTTCAAAGTTGATCTGGTGGCCTGTATGTAGCGTGTGTTCGAATAGTGAAGATGATGTATCTTTACGAGTTATGGCATTCTTGTGTTCCTCCTTGCGGGCGCTTATCCTGCGGTTCGATTGTCCGACGTATGTCCGGTCGCAAGAGCTGCACGGTATTTCGTAGACCCCTTGTTCTTCAAGGTCGATTCTATCTTTCGGATTGTTTAAAAACTGTGAAATTTTCCTTTCCGTGGTGTATACCGTATCTATGTCGTACTTTCGTAGCATGCGACCTATCCTGTCTGTTGTTCCCTTGACGTAGGGCAGTCGAACTTTATTTAGGTTGTTTATTTCTGCTTTTTCTCTGTGTCTGTTGTTTGTCGCCCTTTGGATTTGTTTTTCTGTAAATCCGTTCTGCATTAGCCCGTCGCGTAATTTGTTGAGTTCTTCTGTTAGGTGTTCCTTGTCGGATAGTTTAATCGATCTGTCAGTTAGTGTTCTAATCACTCCCTTAAGTTGTGTTGGGTGATGGTGAGAATATGCGTTTAGGTATCTATTAGTGTGTGTTTGTTTTCTATATGTTGTGTGGCTCAGGGTTCCATCCGGTTTCTTAGAAACGAGGACATCCAGGAAAGGAAGCACTCCGTTTACTTCAATCTCCATGGTAAACTGTATTTTTTCGTGTATATTGTTTAAATGGTTCAGGAAATTGTGTAATTTTGTTTCACCGTGCGGCCAGATGACGAATGTGTCGTCCACGTAACGTATCCATAGACACGGTTTGTCTGCGGCAGTTAGAAGGGCCTTTGTTTCGAAGTCTTCCATGAATAGGTTGGCTAGGACCGGTGATAGCGGCGAGCCCATCGGGGCTCCTTCTGTTTGTTTGTAGCGCTGTCCGTCATAAATGAAGTAGGTGTTCGCTAGACAGTGTTTTGCCAAGTCTATGATGTGTTTCTCTGGTTTGTACTTTTGTTGAATCGTTGTTATGGCTTCGTCAACTGGTATATTACTGAAGAGGGACGTGACGTCGAAGCTAACCAACATATCGCCTGGTTGCAATGTTTTTGTTCGAATGATTTGTATGAAGTGTTCGGAGTTTTTTACGTATGATTCTATTGTTTCCGTGTGTGGCTGTAGTGTATTAGCAATGTATTTCGCAAGTTTTTGTACGGGAGAACCTATCGAGCTCACTATTGGTCGTAGAGGTGTGTCTGTTTTGTGTATCTTCGGTAAGCCATATAGTTTAGGGCACTTTGATGATTTTTCTCGGGGTATAATTTTCTTTTGAGTTTCTGTGTCTATCGGAGTGTCTTTAATTTTCGCTCTCGTTGTTTTTTCCAGGTATGTTGTTGGATCTCTGTTTATCTTTTTGTATGTGTCCTCCGACAGTAGCTCGGACATTTTTGTCTTGTAATCTGACACGTTCATTACTACCGTGGCATTGCCCTTATCGGCGGGTAGAATCAAGATATTTTTGTTTTGTTTTAGTTCCTTGAGTGCCTTGAACTCTGCAGATGTTAGATTTCGTTTCGGAGGCCTTGCTTTTCTTAAAATGTGTGCAGTTTCTTGGCGGATGGTTTCTGCCGTGTCGACGTTGATGTTCTTTATAGTTGATTCTATGTTGCAGATAATGGTTTCTGTGGGAATGCGCGTGGGTGTTATTGCAAAGTTGAACCCTTTCTTCAGCACTTCGGTGGCATTTTCATTCAACAGTACGTCAGATAGATTGTACACTAATCTGGGGGTTGCCGGTGTAACCATTGTGTTTGTCGTTAACGGCTGCTGCTGAGTGCGAAGTCGGTCATATTTGGCGTTCTGTTTGTTTTTCTTGTTTGTATGAAGTGAATCGGCACTGAACTCAGCTAATACATCGACCTTCGAAGGTCGATGTATTAGCTGAGTTCAGTGCCGATTCACTTCATACAAACAAGAAAAACAAACAGAACGCCAAATATGACCGACTTCGCACTCAGCAGCAGCCGTTAACGACAAACACAATGGTTACACCGGCAACCCCCAGATTAGTGTACAATCTATCTGACGTACTGTTGAATGAAAATGCCACCGAAGTGCTGAAGAAAGGGTTCAACTTTGCAATAACACCCACGCGCATTCCCACAGAAACCATTATCTGCAACATAGAATCAACTATAAAGAACATCAACGTCGACACGGCAGAAACCATCCGCCAAGAAACTGCACACATTTTAAGAAAAGCAAGGCCTCCGAAACGAAATCTAACATCTGCAGAGTTCAAGGCACTCAAGGAACTAAAACAAAACAAAAATATCTTGATTCTACCCGCCGATAAGGGCAATGCCACGGTAGTAATGAACGTGTCAGATTACAAGACAAAAATGTCCGAGCTACTGTCGGAGGACACATACAAAAAGATAAACAGAGATCCAACAACATACCTGGAAAAAACAACGAGAGCGAAAATTAAAGACACTCCGATAGACACAGAAACTCAAAAGAAAATTATACCCCGAGAAAAATCATCAAAGTGCCCTAAACTATATGGCTTACCGAAGATACACAAAACAGACACACCTCTACGACCAATAGTGAGCTCGATAGGTTCTCCCGTACAAAAACTTGCGAAATACATTGCTAATACACTACAGCCACACACGGAAACAATAGAATCATACGTAAAAAACTCCGAACACTTCATACAAATCATTCGAACAAAAACATTGCAACCAGGCGATATGTTGGTTAGCTTCGACGTCACGTCCCTCTTCAGTAATATACCAGTTGACGAAGCCATAACAACGATTCAACAAAAGTACAAACCAGAGAAACACATCATAGACTTGGCAAAACACTGTCTAGCGAACACCTACTTCATTTATGACGGACAGCGCTACAAACAAACAGAAGGAGCCCCGATGGGCTCGCCGCTATCACCGGTCCTAGCCAACCTATTCATGGAAGACTTCGAAACAAAGGCCCTTCTAACTGCCGCAGACAAACCGTGTCTATGGATACGTTACGTGGACGACACATTCGTCATCTGGCCGCACGGTGAAACAAAATTACACAATTTCCTGAACCATTTAAACAATATACACGAAAAAATACAGTTTACCATGGAGATTGAAGTAAACGGAGTGCTTCCTTTCCTGGATGTCCTCGTTTCTAAGAAACCGGATGGAACCCTGAGCCACACAACATATAGAAAACAAACACACACTAATAGATACCTAAACGCATATTCTCACCATCACCCAACACAACTTAAGGGAGTGATTAGAACACTAACTGACAGATCGATTAAACTATCCGACAAGGAACACCTAACAGAAGAACTCAACAAATTACGCGACGGGCTAATGCAGAACGGATTTACAGAAAAACAAATCCAAAGGGCGACAAACAACAGACACAGAGAAAAAGCAGAAATAAACAACCTAAATAAAGTTCGACTGCCCTACGTCAAGGGAACAACAGACAGGATAGGTCGCATGCTACGAAAGTACGACATAGATACGGTATACACCACGGAAAGGAAAATTTCACAGTTTTTAAACAATCCGAAAGATAGAATCGACCTTGAAGAACAAGGGGTCTACGAAATACCGTGCAGCTCTTGCGACCGGACATACGTCGGACAATCGAACCGCAGGATAAGCGCCCGCAAGGAGGAACACAAGAATGCCATAACTCGTAAAGATACATCATCTTCACTATTCGAACACACGCTACATACAGGCCACCAGATCAACTTTGAACAAACAAAAACAATAGCGAGCATAGAACATTTCCATTCAAGAATCATCAGAGAAGCAATAGAAATAGAAAAAAGACCCAACAGCTTAAATAAAAGGGATGACGGGCAAAGATTACCCAACACGTGGAGAAATGTGCTATCACAGGTCAAACAAGAAAGCACGAACCGCGAACACAACACCACACCTCTACCGAACACAGCGACCCCCACCGATCCCCCACTCGACAGAAACATACAAATACCGGCAGGCAGACGAATAACACGCAGTACAACTCGAAGAACAGCAGCAGCAGCAACATCGTTTTGAAAATGGCAACAGAGAGATTGCCGAAAGCTCAACCAAGAAACAGGCCTTCTCAGGCTTCAAGAATACCTACACGGCGCAACACCCGAAAGAACAACTTGACATATATATATATATATATATATATCCCGCGCACTATTTTACTACCGTGCATTGTCTATTTACATTGCATTTTGCTTCCGATACTATTTTACGTCCGTATAATGGACGCAAAATAGTTTTGTTAACATTTCATGCTTGAGTGAGAAAATAAATGAATTCTGTTAATAAATTCTGATTTATTACCTTTTAAAGTGTATATCATTTTGATTCCAGTAGTATCCACGTTAGCCATACATACTTGTAATGGCAAAAAGGTGGATGCAAAATAAATCTAAATATGTACTATTTTCGTATATTTTAGTTCAAGAAATTTCCGATCGGAATATAAATGTATACTCTTCATGTATATTTCGAATATATGTGGCGCATTATTTTGAGTCCTCTATTTGGCAACATCTCATTATTAATAGATTTCTTGTACCATGCGTTTTGTGCTTAATATTAAAACGGCGGTAGATACATAAATACAGAGAATTATAGGTTATAGCAGTTGGTGCGTATAATGTAAGTACACAAATAATTACTATAAATAAAATCAGTTGTGTTAATTATATTACTTTTAGATCAAGCAATGTCTGTTTCGGAAGAAAACAGTAAATATTTTGAACCATTTTTTCCGAGTTCGGTAAGTTTTGTTTATTTTTTTTTGTTAATTTTAAGATATACGTTCCCGCTAATTTCTTTATATACTTTAAACTGTAACACAACGTTTTCTATTATTTATGGAAGAAAATGAAAAATAAGATATTTAAAATATGTTATTATTGGAATAAAGCAATTTCTTTATTAACAGTCATATTATTCCATTATTTTTCTTCTTTCACTATCTCTCATGATATTTTTTCATACGTCTGCTTCTTTCCTTAAACAGCATAAAGAAATTATCTTCTATTTCATGTTAGTAATTTGAAAGTAAGAGCAGAAGTTCAATATTAGTAATATTTTAAATAATAATAATGTATTAGGTAGGTAATTAATTTCAACATTTTTAAATTTTATGGTAATTTGTTTTCAAGATTGAATAGAGAAACGCAGTGTATTAAAAGCAGTTGTATAGCAACTTTTGAATCCTTTAATTTTGAAATGGAAATTTTAAATATTATTTCTTATTTCTAGGATGGTTTACTATTTTTTAGTAAAAAAAAAAAATTTAATTGGTTTTGTAATAAACCTTTGTCTCCAAATCTGATAACCAAGGATATTGAAGATGATTTAAGTGTATGTATATTTGGTCTAGTAATATACAGTATGTCCACGTATTGAGTTTACAAGAGGAAAAAAAATGATTTTACAATAAAATGCTAAAGGAATTAAACTTTATGCTTCCTTTCAATAGATCAAATCTGTAATTAGAATTATAGTTCCACTTGTGTATATTCCAAAAATTTTGTTTTCATTTTTTTCATCGCATTTCATCTATTATTTTTGTGGTGGAAGGCGTTGACTTCAAAACGTCAAACACTAATTTATGTGTCAAAAATAATTTCAAACTGTAAATCTGTAATTTTTGGTGTAAATGTTAACGTTATCACAAAAAAATATTTAATACAATGTTATATTATTGAGAAAGAGAGCTACCGTTGCGTTGCGGAAGAATTTAATGAAAAATTTCCCGGAGTAACTGTTTCTCGTATGGGTATAAGGAAGATGGTGAAAAATTTTTTGGAAACTGGTTCTGTTCTGAATTTAAAGGAAAAAAAAATAGTACGTCACGAAGATGATGCTTCTACAGTTTTAATTTTGGTCTACTTCTTTTTTTAATGTTGTGATTGGAAAAAAAAAATTGTAATTCTAAATAGGGGTGTGACAGTTTCGTAATTTTAATTACAGATTTGGTCATTTGAAATGAAGCATAAAATTTAATTCCTTTTTATTCCATTTTATTGTAAAATTAAAAATAAGAATTTTTTCCTCTTGTAAACTCAATCCGGGCACATACTGTAGACTTAGCAATTATCTAAAATTGATAATATAGACTTTACAGAAATAAGTGTGTGTATCTAAACAATTTCTTTTAGATAACATCGTCAGTAGATGATAGTGACAAAGATCCAACGTATAGTCCAAATCCTTCGGATGATGACAGTTTTTCCGACTACGTTTTTAAATCGAAACCAACTATAATTGAAAATATTTTACGTTGCTCAGAAGATGCTATCGATAATAACCTGGAAGAAAAAAAAGGGAATACTAAAAATGAATCTCATGAAACTCAAGAAAAAATATATACAGACGGATTACCTGATCATAATACTGTTCAGGTTAGTTACATTTTAAATTAAGTGAATAATATTTTGAACTAACGTTAAATTTTACTAAATGTCTTGATTGTAAAATTAAAAATAAGAATTTTTTCCTCTTGTAAACTCAATCCGGGCACATACTGTAAACTTAGCAATTATCTAAAATTGATAATATAGACTTTACAGAAATAAGTGTGTGTATCTAAACAATTTCTTTTAGATAACATCGTCAGTAGATGATAGTGACAAAGATCCAACGTATAGTCCAAATCCTTCGGATGATGACAGTTTTTCCGACTACGTTTTTAAATCGAAACCAACTATAATTGAAAATATTTTACGTTGCTCAGAAGATGCTATCGATAATAACCTGGAAGAAAAAAAAGGGAATACTAAAAATGAATCTCATGAAACTCAAGAAAAAATATATACAGACGGATTACCTGATCATAATACTGTTCAGGTTAGTTACATTTTAAATTAAGTGAATAATATTTTGAACTACCGTTAAATTTTACTAAATGTCTTGAGATATGGATTACTTTATATAAATCTATGTATAAAGCATTTATATAAAACCATACAGACAACTTACTGAGATCAAATAAAAAATGACAAATAAAAATAGAGTATGAAAACAGAATAACCAATTAATTGCATTTCCAATAATTTGAGTTATCTTTACTTTTCATATTTATACAGAATACAAACCAAAACAAGTAAGCTTGCCTTTGACAAGGACATATCTGGTTATAAATTTAAATGCGTTTCTTCAGTCCCTTAGCCAGGAGTCTACGCTTCTGTTTCACATTGCAAAAAAGAGGGATCACACAATAAATAATTTGCAACTGATTTTTTATTGCAACATTACTTAAAAAAGACATTGAAAAGCATATTTTCGCTCCTATAATAACACTTCTAATTTATTAAATATTTAAGAATTCTTTCTCTTAAAAATTAATGTTATTTTTATTTCAGGGAAAAACTGATGACTTCAATACTATCAGAAACACAAAACAACAATACAAAAGAAAAAAAGATTTTTGTTACTTCTGTGAAACAGAAATTTTAAATTTTGTGCGACACATCAAAAGAAATCATAGTTGTGAAACGGAAGTTGTTAGAATTTTTGCTAAACCACCAAAAAGCCAGGAAAGGAGAAATTTCTTGGCATTGCTAAGAAAGAAAGGAAATTTCTTGAGGAACTCAGAAACATGTTTTAAACCAGTTAAACAAGCTGTTTTACCAGACAGATCGTTTCTGCCGTGTACAAACTGTCTGGGTTTCTACTCATCGAAATTCTTATATCGTCATAGGAAAAAATGTTTAGGCAAGTCGACTTCCAAAAATCCGAAAAGCGAAGCACAAAATTTATTATTAGGACACATAAAAGTAGATCAGAGACTAAAAGATGAAGTCTTTCCCCGAATGAGGGCGGACAAAATATCACTAGTAGCAAAACAGGATTCATTAATATGTGCTTTTGGAGCTAGGTACTTATTAACTCATAGAGAAAAACATTTCATTAATGTCACAAGTAGGAAAATGCGAGAATTATCCAGAATTTTATTAGAAGTAAAAAAATTGGAACCGTCTATTAATAATATGTTTGAGGCACTTCATCCGAAGTACTATGATCTACTTGTCGAAGCTACGAAATCAGTAGCTAGATATGACACCAGCAAAGACTTATTTTTAGCACCGACATTTGCTATGAATATTAGTACTTCGTTAAAGCAATGCTGCGATATAGCTATTCATATGATAATTAAAAAGGAACCTTCAGTACAAATAGCCAACTATGAAGCTAGTCTAAAAACAATGATAAGCCTTTTGACCTCAAACTGGAGATTTGACATCTCTAGTCGAGCAGGCAATGATCTCAACGTAAAAAAATTCAATAAAGTGACTATTATACCATTAGCAAGCGACATAAAGCTATTAAAACAATATTTAATGGCAAAATCTATAGAAGCTTTAACAGAATTAAAACAAAATTCAAAAAGCATAAGTGCATATAATCTTCTTCTAGAAACAATATTCTGTAGAGTCATTTTGTTAAACAGACGACGACCTGGTGAACTCCAGAGAATGTTACTACATACATATTGCTGTGACTCTTTCAAATTTACATATAAATAAAATAAATTTAGTTTACTTAATTAAATCGTAACTGGGAGTCAAGCACGCATCCTAGTGCTAGGCCTTATGCTAGACTATGATACGGTGAACTTTCTGCTGAAAGGTAGGTTAAGCAAAACATTCTACATGTAACTAGCTCAGTTTGAAAATAAATAGTTCTCTCAGGGGCAGAAAATATGACTTGATTCTCCTTCTCTTTAATCATCTCCAGGTCAGGTAAAGAAATAAAATACAAAATAAATCTTAATATCTAATTTATTAAAATAAAATAATTCTAAATAAATTCAAAAGTTTTAATTTACAAATATTTGCACATCCAAAATCAATATTCGGTCATAATTCAGATTTATACATCATAAACAATAAAATATTACAAGAAATAAAGAATAAATGAAATCATCATGTCGTGCCAGCTTATATCTAAAATGTGAACGTGATTATTATTATTAATATTTGTCATAGATACATGTAAACAATCAAAAATTAAAAATAAATTAACCGTGATGAATTGTACTGGAATGTAAATTAAAAAAAAATAAAATTGTGCGGTCTACTATTTGATAACAAAATATAGACATTAAGGAAGTGGCTTTGCCCTAATTAGTCCTGTCCGGCGCCTTTTCTCGCTCCCAACACAGTACCATCAGTAACAAATTCACACAGAAGAGTATCCCAAAGTTCCACCCTACGAGCATGTCATTTTCAGCTCGTCGGACGCAACCCGAACATACATCATCATGTGCACACCCCTTAAGGAATATATATATATTTAATTAAATAAATAAAGTGAAATAAAACAATGTCTCTGCGTATTCAATAAATTAACTCAGCCCTGATTAGTTCTGCCTGGTGCCTTTTCTCGCTCCCAAACGCAGTACCACCAAGACCAATTCGTGTATATCAAATTCACCAGGACTCCATGCTATGAATTAAATAATGACATAATTCATTTCACACATCCCTGATGTATTATTCAACACGTTAATATTGAACACCCAAATACAACAAAATATACTTAATTCTCATATCAAAAAGAAATAATATATATATACATTAAAAGAAAATAAACTTTACCTTTTTCACGAAATTCCAATACAAAAAACACCACTACAAATAA
The DNA here is from genome assembly GCA_963170755.1 of Amphimallon solstitiale. NCBI lineage: Eukaryota > Metazoa > Arthropoda > Insecta > Coleoptera > Scarabaeidae > Amphimallon > Amphimallon solstitiale. Next base: position 76,667,432 of record OY720677.1, on the reverse strand, counting down.
AGAATTTGGAGACGCCACTATACACACATTTATAACAAATATTGTTAATCACCTTAATTCTTCATACATCGTATTAAACTCTTCCATAATTTTCAATAAAAGATTTTGTTCACTTAATATATATATAACCTATATACACATAAACAAAATTATTAGTTTCAAATATCCTTTGTAGGATGAATAAATTTAAAAGAAAAATAAATTATACGGAAAAGAAAATGATTATGTTATTCAAAGTTATCATTACAAATGCTAGAAAGTTTTGTCATAACGTACGGCATAGTACCCTACATGCAAAACAAAACCCTCTAGAAAGAAGAAAATAAAATGAAATTAAATAAATTCAAACACCGAGTTCATAAAAATAAAAGTATTTCATACATAGGTAGTTATTCGAATACATCTAAACAATTTTATGTAATGCGCGCAGCATGTTAAAAATAAAATTATTATAAGTGTAGAATCTTGTAAAAATTTTATAAGTATTGAAAATCTCAGAAATTATTCTAAGTCCGGATTTTAAAATAATCCTATTAAAGAAGAGGGAGGAAGTGGTTTTCACCTACTTTTAGACTTGCTAATATTGCGGTTTTCACCAGCAATTGCCGAAATTTTTATCTGTCCGCGCTTTTATTCGTAAATTTCCTTACAAAAACGTACGGCAACTTTCGTTAAGCACGAATCCATCTCCCAAAATTGTATGTCGACGGTGCTGCTCTTATCGGTTGCATGAGGAAACAGCGTATTAATAATCCTTGCGAGAGGTAAACAAACATGTGACCATAAATCCGTCTATACATTATGACTCAGCCGAGCACCTGATAAACAATACTTTTTGTACCGGTCAGTCCTTGCCAATGCCAGACGTATTTGTGCGAGGAACACCTGCTCGATCCTTTTTACGTAGCATTTAATACGTCTTAAAATTATAACCTTATAAAAATTTTATTAAGATTCTTTTACTGTTTTACTTAAATAAAAATAAAGTTTTCATAAATTATTAATACAGTAAATATTTATACACATCATGGTGAAAATGAATAAAGTGAAAATTAATTTAAATAAAACTTGGAATGATACGTCTGCATTTGTTATTTGTATAAAGTTAAAATTGATATTGATGTGAGCAATAGTGAAATACAGATATAATACACAGGATGCTATCCATCAAACATTGGCCTGGTAAGTAAATAACATTATTTACAACTTTTAAATATAACTTAAAGTTCATTTCCACATCCTTATTATGTTATAAATTTCTTGATTGTTGTTTACTTCATTCTTGAACCATCTCTTTGTATTATTGGGAAGTTTTATTCGTATTTTCTTTGTCTTGCTTACATTCGGAAATAAAGGGAAAACATTCATGATCGTCGGTATGCGTTGGTTAAATTTATCATGAACCCCTTTTACCTTGCCAATTTCTAACGATGATGTATTGTTGACAGGTGGATTATCATACGCGTTCACCCAGCTTATCGTTCCTGGTGATTGACATCTTAAATTGAAGTATAAATGTTGTATCAGTTATTTGATCATCATACAGATTATACGAGGACAATCAAGAAATACACATATAGACGAGTACAGACATAGACATCCAAGAGTACAAAGTGAAATTAAGTGAAGCATTACTTGAACTCAAAGTTATTGTATACTGCTACCCTCTTCGGCCTCGACGGAGGCCCCTTAACACTGCTTGACAGGCCGGATCATGCCTTCCGCAGCCATCCTACACGCTGTTTCGTTCGATACGCGAACTACGGACCCATCTAACAGCATGACCCGCTGCCTCCGTCGAGCCTTGCGACAGGGTACCCCGAGCGTCAAACTATCCCGGCCCAAGATAGAAAAGGCCCGACGCACCGAGGCACAGAAGTCGGGCGAATCCCTCACGTCCGGGAATACATTACTCTGCTCTTCTGGCCTATAACAGATTCCATTCTCTACATAACCTGGTTACCAATTACATGTACTCCAAGTTATCCCTATTGATTGCTTACTTGTGTAAAATTTATTTATTCAGTTACTTAATTTATACAGATCACGTTTACATTACCTAATTTATTATCGTTCATGAGGAATTTGTAAACTTAAATAAATAAATACCAATGTACATATAGATATAAATATAAATAAATATAAATCAAGAAAAATTCTTACCTTTATTAAGCACTTATGTATATAATATGAACGCACACAATAAGAAATCCTTACTTAACTAAACATAAAATTGCAAGTGATCTAAAATTCATTTATTTACATATTATTATTTATTCAAGATCACTGCATAAATATCCCTATGGGAATATCTGTAATTTATAAGCGAGAATCGCTAATGTCAATGGTATAAATTCAAGATTTCCCATAAATACCAGTTAATATACTTATACATTATTTACAATAGAATTTAATATAAAGCATAGAGACATGAAATTTCCCTATAATATGCTTATTCTATCTATATACAAATCAGAAGTGAATATGCAAAACTCTTGGAGTTTATTTTAAACTTTACTCCTTTCATGACGAGAAAGTTTAAACAAATGACATTTAAAACACCTAAATTAATTAAACTACTTATAACTATATATACAAAAGTGTACTTAAATTCTTTAAATTTAACACCTTTCATTGGTATTACAAATATTGTAATTGCATCATCGAGTTCCCTTAAAATGAAGTGGCAATTGTAGTCCACTATTTTGGGAAAACTTCTTAACATTTTTAAGTATCTGGGCTGTGGGTACTCTTCAACTGCATCCAAAGCCTCTATTCTCGCATGGGTCCATATAAATTTCACACCCTCTTGTAAAATCATTTTATCATTCACATGATGTGACACATTTTCATCATGTGGGTTTAATATATGCTGTACGGGCTTTACATACCCATAATGTAAAATATTTTGTTCCTTATGAACAATTTTATTTAAATTCACTAATAAATTTACCACTATTGGATATAGTTTAATGAAACATTTATATAGCTGTACCAACCAAAGAGAATTAACATTTACAAACCACTTTGCATTAGTACTTATTAACAATAATGTTTCTATTAATTTGGGGAGTTGTAGCTGTTGTTTTATTGACTTAAATTTACACAAACTTGATTTATTATTCTTAATGTTTACTAAATAATCTAAATATTCCTTAATTACTACTGTGATGGGGTTCATTAAATTATATACTAAATTTTCAATAATTTCATCTTTTAACAAACTTTTAATTTTAAATTGAACACTTAATTTCTGCTTATGGGAAGATGGATGAGTCGTTTCTGTTTTAAAACAATTATCATAGTCTACTGCTAAATCTACATTACCATTAAATAATTTAACATCTTTTGTCAAAGGATCACTCACATTATCATTATTAATCTGTTTGTTGCAAATCAAATTTTTGTCACCCATAATTATTTCCCGGTGTGAACATTTATTTATTATGTCACCCATATATTTCGTGGCGTCTTTCTTTTGAAGACCCTCCACATGGTGTGTACATTTATTATTTATGTCACCCGTGGCAAACATGGACTCTTCCCTTTGAAGATCATCCACATGGTGTGAACCTTTATCCTTGTCAATCAAACTATCATTATTTATTTTTAAAATGAGGTCCCTATCAAAATTATCAATGATTGAATTATTAACTAATATTTTATCATCTTGAGCACCTTTGTCCCAAGACATGTTTACTTTACTATTGTGGAAGGTTCTATTTTCCCTTTCCAATTTCGATGTATATAGACTCAAAAAATCCATCCCAAGTACGCAGCAATATTTTAATCTTGGTGTAACAATAAATTGTATTACAAGTTCTACATCACCCATCTCTATATTTATACAAAATACATTATCTTGCTTATAAAAACCTAATTTTTCAAACCTTTTATCAAATAATCCCCCATCTAAAAGTGACAATTCTAATTCACTATCTATTACAGCTACCCCATATACATCCCCTACTTTAACATCTACCAGTGGAAATTTAGTGGTTATATTACTTAAATCTACGACGTTTCTCTTGCCTCGTTGTTTCTTCTTTCTCCCTTTGGTTGGACCTACCAAAAATCCAGGTCCTTCTTTATTGCTCCTCTTGACGCATCTTTCATCACAGCTTCTGTTTTATTTTCTTTATTTTCTATAATTATGTTATTAAATCCTCGGGTATCTTCTGTTTCATTTCTTCCATATTTTCTTGTTACATGACCCTCCTGTCTCCAATTATTATTATTATTACTACTACTACTATTATTACCCATGTTCTTGTTGTTACCATTCTCCACCCTTCCTCCCTGGTAATTATTATTCTGATACCGATTACCATTGTTTCTTTGTTGGTTATTACCATTATATCTTTGCTGAGCATTATAATAGTTACCATTGTTACCTGCTTTGTACCCATTTTTATTCTGAAATACACTCCTATCTTCCACGTCGTCCAGACGCTTTACCAATTCCAAGAGTTGCTCAACGGTGTCTATACCCTGTAAAGCAACTGCTTGTACTACCTCATGCTCGAAATGATTAGCTAACTGGGTAACAATGTCACACTCCTGGATCACAGGTTGTATATGTTTCAAGAAAGAATATTTCCGAATAACATAATTCTCTCTAGATGTAATGGAACGATATTTTCCAAAAGTAAGGTCATGTCTAATGCGTCTTTGCTGAGTTTGTCCCCAGTACTGCCTAATAAACATGTTTTCTAATTCTTCGTACGACTGTACCTCATCAATTACCATATCGTACCATAATAACGCATAATCTCTAAGACACCCTCTCATGAAATGTAATTTCGACATATCATCATAAATACCACGAATATATGTCTTAATGGTTTTAAGAAATGCCATAGGGTTGTCTTTATTATACCCAGAAAATTTTGGTATATTTTCTGTGCCAAGTGATACCTGTTGCGACACCACACAAGGTGTAATTGTACCCTGTTCAACTCTTGTTTTCAAATTCTTAATCGTGTCTTGACAATTTAATGTCATATCCTGTAGCTTTAAAAGTGAATCTGTGCATGCTCCATATTTGACTCTACAGTCCTCGAATTTATTTGTTAGATTTTGAACATCTTTCTGAACTGACATGGCACTACTGTCCACCTTCAGTTCCAAGAATTGTATCTTCTCATCTTGTCCTCCAATCCTTTCTTCTATCTGTCTAAAATTTTCTCTCGCTACACCGGCCCTCTGATTCATTTCATCTATTAAAAAATTACTGCTATCCTTGCACTTCTTTTCATTTGCTTCAATTTTTTCATTGATCTGTGCCGTGCTTTGTTTCACATCTTCTTTTATTTTATTATTCATTGCAGACATTTCTATTCTACAAGCTTTAATTCTTTCATCAATCTTCTCATTCATCGACTTTACTACAGCTTGTATCTCTAATTTATTCTCATCCAGTTTCTTGTTTATATCTTCTTTATTTTCTTGAAACTTCTTGTTCATTTCAGTTTTATTTTCATCTAACTTTCTATTTATATCTTCTTTCATTTCTATCTTGTCACTTTCCAATTTACAGAAAAGTTTTTCAAATAGAAAATCAAATCTATCTCCGCCTGGCACTTCTTTTGTTTCAATTTTTACATTTTCAGTCACATTTTCATCCTCATCAAGAGGTATCGTCTTTTCTGAATCTGTCACAGAGGAAATGCCTTGTGGTTCCCTGTACGTTTCAAATAAATATTTGGTGTCCATACTACTTTCAGGATTTTCACCCTCGCCTTTATACTCAGACATATTTACTTTATCTGTCCTGGCACTTAAAGAGACTTATTTGTGGAGAAAAATAAATCAAAACTTGACAAAATTTTATTTGTGAATTATATTTATTAATTATTCAAATGCACCTAAAGGTGAAAGTACCTCCCTTTAATTATACAGCTATTTGAATATTAAATAATCAATTAATTTTTATCTAAACAGTCTAAAAATGTAGAAGTTTTGCCCCACTACGTTGGTCGCCATATATATGATATGGAACGGCAAAACTTTTACACCATGAACATTGGGCATCATATCAATAATATGGAAATGTGAAATTGCTAATAAATTGTAAATATATTTGAAATGTAAATGCAAATGTTTTGCCCCACGACGTTGTGCGCCATATCTATGATATGGAACGGCAAAATTTCTACACCATGAACATTGGGCATCTTATGAATAATATGGAAATGTGAAATTGCTAATAAATTGTAAATATATTTGAAATGTAAATGCAAATGTTTTGCCCCACTACGTTGGGTGCCATATATATGCTGTGACTCTTTCAAATTTACATATAAATAAAATAAATTTAGTTTACTTAATTAAATCGTAACTGGGAGTCAAGCACGCATCCTAGTGCTAGGCCTTATGCTAGACTATGATACGGTGAACTTTCTGCTGAAAGGTAGGTTAAGCAAAACATTCTACATGTAACTAGCTCAGTTTGAAAATAAATAGTTCTCTCAGGGGCAGAAAATATGACTTGATTCTCCTTCTCTTTAATCATCTCCAGGTCAGGTAAAGAAATAAAATACAAAATAAATCTTAATATCTAATTTATTAAAATAAAATAATTCTAAATAAATTCAAAAGTTTTAATTTACAAATATTTGCACATCCAAAATCAATATTCGGTCATAATTCAGATTTATACATCATAAACAATAAAATATTACAAGAAATAAAGAATAAATGAAATCATCATGTCGTGCCAGCTTATATCTAAAATGTGAACGTGATTATTATTATTAATATTTGTCATAGATACATGTAAACAATCAAAAATTAAAAATAAATTAACCGTGATGAATTGTACTGGAATGTAAATTAAAAAAAAATAAAATTGTGCGGTCTACTATTTGATAACAAAATATAGACATTAAGGAAGTGGCTTTGCCCTAATTAGTCCTGTCCGGCGCCTTTTCTCGCTCCCAACACAGTACCATCAGTAACAAATTCACACAGAAGAGTATCCCAAAGTTCCACCCTACGAGCATGTCATTTTCAGCTCGTCGGACGCAACCCGAACATACATCATCATGTGCACACCCCTTAAGGAATATATATATATTTAATTAAATAAATAAAGTGAAATAAAACAATGTCTCTGCGTATTCAATAAATTAACTCAGCCCTGATTAGTTCTGCCTGGTGCCTTTTCTCGCTCCCAAACGCAGTACCACCAAGACCAATTCGTGTATATCAAATTCACCAGGACTCCATGCTATGAATTAAATAATGACATAATTCATTTCACACATCCCTGATGTATTATTCAACACGTTAATATTGAACACCCAAATACAACAAAATATACTTAATTCTCATATCAAAAAGAAATAATATATATATACATTAAAAGAAAATAAACTTTACCTTTTTCACGAAATTCCAATACAAAAAACACCACTACAAATAAAGAATTTGGAGACGCCACTATACACACATTTATAACAAATATTGTTAATCACCTTAATTCTTCATACATCGTATTAAACTCTTCCATAATTTTCAATAAAAGATTTTGTTCACTTAATATATATATAACCTATATACACATAAACAAAATTATTAGTTTCAAATATCCTTTGTAGGATGAATAAATTTAAAAGAAAAATAAATTATACGGAAAAGAAAATGATTATGTTATTCAAAGTTATCATTACAAATGCTAGAAAGTTTTGTCATAACGTACGGCATAGTACCCTACATGCAAAACAAAACCCTCTAGAAAGAAGAAAATAAAATGAAATTAAATAAATTCAAACACCGAGTTCATAAAAATAAAAGTATTTCATACATAGGTAGTTATTCGAATACATCTAAACAATTTTATGTAATGCGCGCAGCATGTTAAAAATAAAATTATTATAAGTGTAGAATCTTGTAAAAATTTTATAAGTATTGAAAATCTCAGAAATTATTCTAAGTCCGGATTTTAAAATAATCCTATTAAAGAAGAGGGAGGAAGTGGTTTTCACCTACTTTTAGACTTGCTAATATTGCGGTTTTCACCAGCAATTGCCGAAATTTTTATCTGTCCGCGCTTTTATTCGTAAATTTCCTTACAAAAACGTACGGCAACTTTCGTTAAGCACGAATCCATCTCCCAAAATTGTATGTCGACGGTGCTGCTCTTATCGGTTGCATGAGGAAACAGCGTATTAATAATCCTTGCGAGAGGTAAACAAACATGTGACCATAAATCCGTCTATACATTATGACTCAGCCGAGCACCTGATAAACAATACTTTTTGTACCGGTCAGTCCTTGCCAATGCCAGACGTATTTGTGCGAGGAACACCTGCTCGATCCTTTTTACGTAGCATTTAATACGTCTTAAAATTATAACCTTATAAAAATTTTATTAAGATTCTTTTACTGTTTTACTTAAATAAAAATAAAGTTTTCATAAATTATTAATACAGTAAATATTTATACACATCATGGTGAAAATGAATAAAGTGAAAATTAATTTAAATAAAACTTGGAATGATACGTCTGCATTTGTTATTTGTATAAAGTTAAAATTGATATTGATGTGAGCAATAGTGAAATACAGATATAATACACAGGATGCTATCCATCAAACATTGGCCTGGTAAGTAAATAACATTATTTACAACTTTTAAATATAACTTAAAGTTCATTTCCACATCCTTATTATGTTATAAATTTCTTGATTGTTGTTTACTTCATTCTTGAACCATCTCTTTGTATTATTGGGAAGTTTTATTCGTATTTTCTTTGTCTTGCTTACATTCGGAAATAAAGGGAAAACATTCATGATCGTCGGTATGCGTTGGTTAAATTTATCATGAACCCCTTTTACCTTGCCAATTTCTAACGATGATGTATTGTTACAGGTGGATTATCATACGCGTTCACCCAGCTTATCGTTCCTGGTGATTGACATCTTAAATTGAAGTATAAATGTTGTATCAGTTATTTGATCATCATACAGATTATACGAGGACAATCAAGAAATACACATATAGACGAGTACAGACATAGACATCCAAGAGTACAAAGTGAAATTAAGTGAAGCATTACTTGAACTCAAAGTTATTGTATACTGCTACCCTCTTCGGCCTCGACGGAGGCCCCTTAACACTGCTTGACAGGCCGGATCATGCCTTCCGCAGCCATCCTACACGCTGTTTCGTTCGATACGCGAACTACGGACCCATCTAACAGCATGACCCGCTGCCTCCGTCGAGCCTTGCGACAGGGTACCCCGAGCGTCAAACTATCCCGGCCCAAGATAGAAAAGGCCCGACGCACCGAGGCACAGAAGTCGGGCGAATCCCTCACGTCCGGGAATACATTACTCTGCTCTTCTGGCCTATAACAGATTCCATTCTCTACATAACCTGGTTACCAATTACATGTACTCTAAGTTATCCCTATTGATTGCTTACTTGTGTAAAATTTATTTATTCAGTTACTTAATTTATACAGATCACGTTTACATTACCTAATTTATTATCGTTCATGAGGAATTTGTAAACTTAAATAAATAAATACCAATGTACATATAGATATAAATATAAATAAATATAAATCAAGAAAAATTCTTACCTTTATTAAGCACTTATGTATATAATATGAACGCACACAATAAGAAATCCTTACTTAACTAAACATAAAATTGCAAGTGATCTAAAATTCATTTATTTACATATTATTATTTATTCAAGATCACTGCAATATGAAAATGCAGCAGTTAGCAAAGCTGGGTATGAAGAATTTGATGAGGCCGTAACAGAAGCAGAAAAAGTTTTGTTAAAAAGTTTCAAACGAGTAGTTATTAGAGGTAAGAGGGGTCGCGGTGTACCTGTCATATTCAGTACTGATACTCAGAATCATATAAATGAGTTGTTAGCAGTTAGACCAAATTTTTTGGAGGTAGAAAATCCATATTTATTTGGGAAACCCAATTTAGCTACGCCAATATATGGTTATAAGGTAATATCAAAATATGCAGTTGCTTGTGGAGCTAAGAATCCTGATGCAATAACTTGCACCAGGCTTCGAAAACATTTAGCAACCCTTACACAGCTATTTAATTTAACTCAAAACGAAATTGAACAGCTTGCTACCTTCATGGGGCATACACCTGGTGTGCATATGAACTCATATAGGCTTCCAGATGATATATACCAGACTGCCAAAATTTCAAAGTTATTACTTCTAATGGAGAGAGGAAAAGCAGGAAAGTACAAAGGGAAAACGCTAAATGATATTGAGATTAACTTAGACGAGAATTTATTAAACGACAGTGACAGAGATGCTGAAAGTGATGAAGATGACAATCACAAACTTGAAGAAAATGATTTAAATTTCATTTATACAAAAAAGTCAGAAACAAATACTACAAACGATACAAATCAAGACGCTTCACTGTTGGTAGCACCAAAACTGAAACGAAATTTAGTGCCATGGACTAAAGAACAAAAAAAGGTTGTATCGGAGTACTTCAAACACCATATAAAAGCCAAAAAACCTCCAAGAAAGACGGAAGTCGAAATTCTACTTCAGAAGTACCCTGATATCTTGCATAATAAGTCATGGTTGAAAATAAAAGTGTTTGTACAAAATATTTACACTTTAAAAAACAAATAATTTGCTATTTTTTTTTAAATGTGTGTTGCATGTATAAATAAAGGTCTTAAAATACATTATATTTTATTTACATTTTTTCTTTGTCTAAATCTAGGAATACGTTTGCTGTTTGCGAAATGTTTTAGGAGTTTCAGTAATAAACGCTGAATAGCCTTATTCTGAGTATGATGCTCCAACCATTTTATTTCCGTCTTAGGGAAATGGAATACTTATTACTTAACGATCACATTGCAATGATTTTCTGATCACAAATATGCTCTAATCATTAAAATAAAATTAGATCTGGCGCACTTCGTTTATAATTTGATAAGTAATCGAAACCGGTATTATTTATAAGGGTAAGTACGTGGAATGAGTTAAAAACCATGGTGGAAGATGATTTTATGTTGACAATACAATGGTTTGGCTGCAATGCTTTGATAATAAACTCTGAGAAAACATCGTATCTCCCCTTCTCGTGTACAGCATCAAAAATGGAGCCACTGCTAGGTCCCGGTGTCAAAAACCACATTTACAAAAATTGAGAGTACTTGGGCATAGTGGTGGATTGTCATCTTTGCTGGCATTTGCACATACAGTACACAATACGGAAGTTAAGAATATTGCTATCAAAATTTAAATTCTTAAAAAAGTTCCTTGGGATACAGCAACTAAATATTTTATATTTCGCGTTAGTACAGTCACAGTTGCAATATGGAATTATAGGTTGGGGAGGAGCTTATGACACTCATTTAAAAAACTTAAATATTTTAAAAAAACATTTGATGAAAATTATATACAATAAAGAGATGACATATCCTACAGATACACTATTTACTCAAACACGAAAGATGGATATATGTCAGTTGTTCTGTTTTGATATACTGATTGGCATTTTCAAAAACAAGCGGAATATCACATTGGTGAATCACTACTATGAAACACGATCACTGAATATAAAAACACTAAAGCCAAAAGTCAACAAAGCGATAGGCCAACGATGTTATGCTAATGTGGGGTTGAAGCTCTATTATATACTCTGTGAAGTCTCATTCATAATCTGTCTAAAAATAATTCTCTAAAATAAGCTGTTCAACAAAGATATCGAGGTCATTTAATTCATATTTTGACATGAAATGCTGAATCCAAATGATGTACTTATATTTAATTCATTTTCATAGCAAATTAATATGTAGTTTCGCTCTGGATTTTCCTGAACTAAGCGAAAACCTATCTGTATCGAGATTCCTAGTTTTTATCTTCACTGTCCAAAACAGAATACACTTAGTTTGGAAACGGTGTTCTTCTCTACAACCGATATTGTGGTACAAGCCATATTTCCGGGCCAAAGTTGCATTATTTAAAGTATATCAACAAATACTGTTCGTCAAACTAGCATGCGAACGTTTACGTTAATACCTTTTAAATATAATATTAAAGATATGTGTATACACATTACAGGCTATTTTGCACTTCTCACTTGTTTTCTTAATCGCAACATGGCAACGTTGAAGACACAATATAGGTACAAATATGTATAGAAAAATATATGCCGGAAGCAAAATGTAATTGAACATGAAAGAAAGTATTCTCAAAGGACGCAAAATAGATACACTTGTACACGGAGTCAAAGCAATGCGCAAAATATAAAATACGTAAATTCTGTATTGAACGATATAGCAACAAAAAATATACCGACACGTGTTTTTTTCACTAATAGTTCAATATACGCCACCAATTGCTTTCTAAACATGTTATTTCTTGGGGACGCAAAATGCATGCTTTATGAAAGGAATCAATGTGGTTAGCGGGATGTAAATATATATAATATATATATATATATATATATATATATATATATATATATATAAATATATTACAATTTTTTGCCAAATATACAAATGTATTGAAAAAATGAATGAAAATCTTCTTGGTAGTAGTGGCATACAATGAAATCAAAATAATAACAATATGACAACTGGTTGTCAATTAGAAAACAATGACAAATATAAAATGTAAATCAAAATGTATAAATGAAAATGTATTCAAATAAGCATAGGACTATCGGTATTACTTATATAGTCACATCAAAGGGCCTGGGTTTACCACAAGCTGTTCAGTCAATGTAATTATAAAAAATAATAACAACGACGCAACTATGTAATGAAAAATTAAGAGTAGAACTGTTGAATTATAACAATATAGAATGTAAAATCAGTCATGTATAAATGTAAATGAAAGCAAATAAGCATAGGACAATCGGTATTACCTATGTAATCCTATCAAAATGGCTTAGATTCATCTAAATATAATATATATAAATATATATATAAGTAATACCGATAGTCCTATGCTTATTTGAATACATTTTCATTTATACATTTTGATTTACATTTTATATTTGTCATTGTTTTCTAATTGACAACCAGTTGTCATATTGTTATTATTTTGATTTCATTGTATGCCACTACTACCAAGAAGATTTTCATTCATTTTTTCAATACATATATATATATATATATATAAATAAAGCAAAAGTATTATACAAGAAAAAATAGTTTATTTTACCCATTTTGTTTACAGAATGTTAAGCTTTCATTAGCTAAAAATCATAAAAAATAATGCTAAATGTTGTGAAAATTAAAGATGATTAATAATTATTTGAAGCTTATATGTACCTATTCTATTTGGATACATAAGCAAATCATAGTTTTTTTTATCGAAATAGCAGCAGAAGAAAGTATTCGCACCTCGAATTCTAATTACTGCTTGTATCCTCATTATTCTACTAATGTTTGAATATTTTCTTGAGAAATTGAGTTTCATTCGTAGTTTGCTGCAAAAAGAAGTTCTATTTTATTGGGAACAGGATTTCCTTGTGATATGCAGAGTTTTAGCCATATACAGCTTGAGCGCGCGGGGTATGATCACCCGATGCTAGTCGATATTCTTCGGACGTATATTCGGCAAATGATCTCCGCTAGCTGTGTTCGCCAGATATAGATATATAGATTTATTTTTCCAGAGTTGTTATTTCGTTATATTTACTGGAGAGAATCTCTAATTTTAATTTCTATTTCAAGGGTCGTTTTTATGTTATTTTATGGTATTCCTGTTATACTTATTTATAGTTTTTTTTTACCATGAAATTTCTATTTATTTATTTTTCTCTAGACATCTTAGTTTATTCTGCAGATGTTTCAGGCGGGTTGTTTTTATTTCATTCTAAAACCCAGTTGTACTGCTATAACTTTGTACACAACTACATTATTATTTAATTTCATTAGGATAATCATAATTACGTTATAAGTATTACAATCTTCGCGTCATTATCGACTTAGTTATCTAAGCAATCGTCATCACTTAAAGAGAAAATTTAATTTGTTCTTTTTGTCAATCTGCAAAAAAATAATCAGATCACTATGAGTTCGAATATGAGCAGGCAATGCTAGTATGTTGTGCCATTACTCTAATATGTATTATCGGACCACGTTTAGATGCGAGTTTACGTATACCATCGGGTGATCATACCTCGCGCGCTCTTGCTGTATATAATACTACTATATCGCGTGTAGACAAGGAAAACTTCGCTCCAACATTGTGAAATAAAACATATGGTGCTATGCCGTTTTAGTGACGTTTGTCTAAATGAGCAAATTCATTCCTTCTAATGCGCATGTGCATTGTCAAAGTGTCAACTTCAAATTATTCCGTTAAGGCCGTTTTAAATTTACCAGCACCATCGCAAAGTTCAAGAAATTGAACCAAATCTTGTCCAAGAAATTGAATAACGGCCTTTAATAATAACTTATTAAAATGGCGGTTATGTGTTTGTTGTGTGAAAAGATTTTTTCAATGCAAACAAATCTCAACAGGCACCTACGGAACATTCACAAGAGAGAGCCTTCTGTTTCATACGACAAAAGTGTGTGGTTGTATAAATGCTTTGAAAATAACTGTAATTGTTCATTTCATCATAACAAAGAACTTGTTCGTCACCTTCAAGAACAACATAACATACATATTGAGTATTTGGAATGTTCAGTGAAAGATATGAATGGTAAGTGATAAGTATGTACGTATCCTTTTACATTTCTGTTAACTTTTGTCCTTATTTTAGATTTTTTTTTGTGGAAGAAAAATGTGGAGCGAGACAATAGGTGTTATTACATTTGTCGTGCTAATTTCAAACATCCCAGTGGAGAAGAAACATCCTATTACTACTGTAATAGATCTGGTCAAAATACCAGAAATAGGAATAAACAGTATAAGAGATTATTAAAAAGTCAGGGATCTGGCAAACTGGGTTTTTATTGCACCAGCCAAATCAAATTAATTAACAAAAAAGATGGCCTTACTATTAAATGGGTAAAAACTCATTATGGACATACTGCTGATCTGAAGCATATAAGAATACCTAAAGAAGATCGACAGATTGTTGCATCAAGATTAATTGATGGTGTACCACCAGTGAGGTAAAATTTATTTGTTTATGTATACATATATATAGTTTTTAATCTTGACTGTTTTGTCAACAGGATTCTTAACAATATTCGAGATAAAATTGATATACATTTAAAAAGATTGGATTTATTAACATCAAAAGATATCCACAATATTAAAACAAGTTATAATATTGAAGTTGCTGATGGATTAAGACATACAAATGACGCAGTTTCCGTAGACTTATGGGTGGAAGAACAACGGCAATCAGTGAATCATGAAGACAATTCAGTTCTTTATTATAAAAAGCAGGGAGAAATGGATGAAACTCTTCAGAATGATGATTTTTGTTTAATAATTATGACCAAGAGTCAAAAAGTAATGCTTGAAAAATTTGGGAGTAACATCATAACAATTGATGGTACCCATGGTCTCAATGGGTATGATTTCGAACTTACTACAATTATGGTCATAGATGAATATAATCAAGGTTTCCCAGTTGTGATTATGTTCAGCAATAAAAAAGACAGGCTTATTTACACAATACTCTTTGAGAAAGTGAAATCAATTGTAGGCACAATTGTACCAAAAGCATTCATGTCAGATCTAGCCGAAACGTTTTATAGTGCTTGGCTGCAGGTGATGGGTCCGGCTCAGAATCAGCTGTTCTGTTCATGGCATGTTGACAGAGCGTGGCAGTCAAATCTGAACAAGATAGGGAATATTGAAAAGCGACGTCAAGCCTATAAAATTCTTAAAGTTTTACAACAAGAAACAAGTGCCAGTGATTTTGAAATTAGTTTACAAAATGCCATTGAATATATGACAAATGACAAAGAAACTGAAGTGTTTGGACATTATGTTAGAAACAATTACTCACATAATTATAAAAAGTGGGCATACTGTTTTCGTGATAAATTAGAAATCAACACTAATATGCACTTGGAGGCAATGCATAAAGTCATAAAGTATTTTTATTTAAACAGAAAAACCGTAAAACGTCTTGATAAAGGTCTTCATGCTGTTCTGAAATACATCAGGGATAAAAGTGTTGAACGTATTATAAAAATAACTAAGGGAAAAAATACTTCTCTCACCAGAGCCATTTTTAATAGACATAATACAGCAATTACTTCAAACTATAATATACAGTACTGTGGTGAATATTGGCAAATTAGTAAAGAATCATCTGAAAATAATAATGTATATGAGATTAGAAAATTATTGGTAGATAAGGTATGCTGTCAACGTTATTGCTCAAGTTGTAAGATCTGTATGCATATGTATTCTTGTACTTGTATTGATTATGAAAAAAATGCACTCATTTGTAAACATATACATTATGTCATTCATAATACAACTCCTGTAACAACCAACCACTTGAATATTATAGATGTAAAAGATGACGGGGATGTAAAAATGTCAAATGATAATTATGTTTCAACAGTGGCTAAAAGTGATCTCGGGGTAGATAATAGATATTCTGAGTTGAACAGTCTGATAATGTCCACATTTTCGAAATTGAAACAGCTAGATTTAGAGAAGCTAAACGATAATGTAATTCAGCAAATTTCATACCATGTAAATATTATTCATAGTTTAAGCAATCTGAACAAATCACTAGACATTATTAAAGAATTATCTAGTAACTCAAAAGTGGCTCCATCAATGAAAAAATATATCGAGCCCCAATTACGGTTTTCTACAACTAAAAAAAAATCTGCATCTTGCAAATCTACGAAGTTTCAGAGAGCCACAAAATGTGAATCAACTACCATTAAAAATCTTTTCTTAAATGTTCCACAATTGTTTATTTCTGATTCTGCTTTGAATGACCACATGTATTAAATAAATTGTTACCTTACTTGTATTATTTTAAAGTGTTTTATTCCCATTCCTTAATATATCCATCTATTGTAATTTAGAGGAAAACATACTGTGAAAGCTTTTATTACTCGTCTTAATTATTGTCTGTTGCCTATGTTATTAACAAATAGTAGGCGTACCTGCTAAAATGGTAAGGGTAAAACTCTTCTGCTTACAATTTTAAAAATTTGTATCAGTTATTAAAAAAATAGAATATAAAGGAAACAATTTTTTTTAACGGCAATTTAAAGGAATCAAAAAGCCTTTATAGCTATCAAGATTGAGGTATGAAGGGCCACACGAACTAAATAATGTTCCAGGTGAACGGTATAAAACCGAGGGGCCTACTTTTACCATGGGCAGCATCCATGGTGCCTTTAAAACTTTGGCCTACTTCTATTTGGTTATTTGAGTTTTATGCAGCAGATTTTATAAAATGAGCGCGGGATATTTTGAAGCTCCTTATATGACAATTATGTGGCACATGCGCACAATTGGGAATGTATTTGCTCATTTAGACAAACGTATTTAAAACGGCCTTAACGGAATAATTTGAAGTTGACAGTTTGACAATGCACATGCGCATTAGAAGGAATGAATTTGCTCATTTAGACAAACGTCTAGTACCCGTCAGGAAACAAGACGGAACCATAAGGTTATGCGGGGACTACAAAGTAACAGTAAATAGAGGACTAGTGAAGGTGGAGTACCCGCTTCCAAAAATAGAAGATATCTTCGCGAAACTCAGCGGCGGTGAGTCGTACACTAAAATAGATTTGAGCAACGCATACAATCAACTGCAGGTAGATCAAGAAACAGCTAAGATGTTGACGTGGTCAACCCACAAAGGGTTGTACAAAGTAAACAGACTACCGTATGGTGTAACTCCGGCAAGTGCGATATTCCAGAAAACGCTGGAACAGACTCTACAAGGGCTAGATTGTGTTGCAAACTTTGTCGACGACATAATAGTGACCGGTAGAACAAGAGAAGAACATGAGCAAAACCTAAAAGCCACATTTCAGAAACTAAAAGAAGCGGGATTTAAAATCAAACTATCCAAATGTGCATTTTTCCAAGAAGAAATAAGATACCTCGGGCATAGCATTTCAAAAAAGGGCCTATGTAAAAATGAAGACAAGGTCAAGGCGTTGTTGGAGGCACCAAGACCAAGCAATGTTACACAACTAAAAAGTTTTGCAGGATTAGCCATAGCAAATTCGTACCCAACATGACAGCGCTAATGACACCGTTGTATAGGTTGCTCCAGAAAAATGTAAAATTTAAGTGGAACGCAGATTGTGACAAATCTTTCAACAGAATAAAAAAAGAAATAGCATCAGAACAAGTGCTGGTCCATTTCGATCCAAGTGCACCAATAATTCTGTCAACGGATGCAGCTCAGGATGGCATTGCTGCAGAACTTTCACATAAACTGTCAAACGGCGAGATAAGACCCATCACATTCATATCAAGAACATTATCAAAGGCAGAAAAAAACTATTCTGTACTAGACAAAGAAGCCCTAGCGATTTATTGGGCGGTGAAAAAGTTATACTACTACCTTATGGGTCAGAACTTCTGCATAAAAACCGATCACAAACCACTGCTGGCATTATACGGGGAAAACAAAGCTATACCACAAATGATATCCAGTCGACTGCAAAGGTGGGCGTTATATTTATCCGGATTCACGTACAAGATAGAATACATACAAGGAAAGGACAATAAAATGGCCGACATGTTAAGTCGGCATCCGATAAAGGAGACGTCAGAGGAAGAAGAAGATGAAATAGACATCAATTTAGTCATTTCAGAGGCTCTTCCAATCGATAGTAAGAAAATAGCCATTGAAACTAGAAGAGACAATACATTGAGCAAAGTACATGAGTACGTTAGCAAAGGATGGCCAGAAAATGAGCAAGAGGTGGAAGAAAATGTCAAGCCATATTTCAGAAAGCGCGAAGAAATCTCTTGCGAAAAAGACTGCTTGTTATGGGGATACAGAGTACTAATACCTAAAAATTCAGGAAACAGCTACTAGATGAATTGCACGCCAGCCTTTTGGGAACAGTTAAAATGAAATCCATAGCCAGATCCCATTTTTGGTGGCCAAAAATGGACGAAGAAATTGAAAACGTAGCTAAATCGTGTATTTCATGTGGAAAAACATCATACGACCCCAAAAAAGCGATACCGACACCATGGTACAAAGTAAATAAACCAGGTGAAAGAGTGCATATGGACTTTTTGGGACCAGTAAAAAACTATTATTTCCTCATATTTTTAGATGCACATTCAAAGTGGCCAGAAATTTTTAAAATGACAAGCATAACCTCGGAAGCGACCATTGCAAAAGTAAGAGAAATCTGCACAAGATGGGGAATTCCAGAAGTATTAGTATCAGACAATGGAAAACAATTGGTATCAGAGGAATTCGAAAGATTCCTAAAAAAGAATGGCATATGTCATATAACATCACCACCGTATCACCCAGCCAGCAATGGTTTTGCAGAAAACGGCGTCAAAAGTTTCAAGAAAGGACTTCATGCTGCCTTAATAGATCCCAGAAACAGTAAAACACCCATAGATCTGTTGATCTGCAGGTACTTATTAGCGTACAGAAACGCTAAACACGGCACTACTGAAGAAACGCCAGCAAAGCTAATGATTGGATGGAAGTTGAGAACTGTATTAGATTTAGTAAAACCAGGCATAACTCCAAGAGAACGAAAAGGGCAACCCAACAATAGTCAGCAAGCTCCGGTCAAGTTAAAAGTTGGAGACAAAATACTAGCACGAGATTACAGAAACATAAACAAAAAGGGATGGGTAGAAGCTAGAATAACTGAAGAAATAGGAAACAAAATATACAAATGTAAACTGAAGGACGACAATTTGATATGGCGAAGACACGTAGACCAAATAAAAAAAATCACAGAAGCAATATAGAAAGAAGACGAAGAAAACATAAATGAAGAAACTACAGCACAACAAGGACCACGCAGGAAAACTCCAAGCAGCAACGCGAGAAGCCAAACAGACATCAATGCTACACCAGCAACAAACCCAAACCAAAACGTTGCAACATCCAGCGTTTTGTTACGTTTTTTTTTTGGTTGTATTCTATCCTTTAATGGTTTATTTTAATTGTCGGGATACGTAATTCGTTTTGATTAAATTTATGTCGTCTTCCTACTACTACGGCCATCTGGGGTAGAAGTGCTTAAGATTCCTATTACACGCGTTCTGTCTTGCCTAGGTGGGTGTAACTTATACAGGCATTGTCGGGTAGATGGCGTATGTTATTTCATTTAATTAAATTGTTTCCTTAGTTATTGTTAATTGCGTTTTTTTTTAACTTCTTTCGGCCCTGAGTTATGCAACAAATTACTAATAATTATTGTCCATTTTCCTATGGTTATTTGAACCTGTATTTTTGTCGTACGTTTAAAGTATGAGTTGGCTCGTTCCTTCTTTTGGAGCGTTTGTCGTGTTTGGGTTGTATGGTCGGGTTTTGACACGTTAGGTTCTTTCTCTTTGATTTTAACGGTCGTCGAGAAAGGTTGGACACCAAGAGCAGAACCATTTCCCTTAGCTTTACTCGAGAATGATGAAGAATTAAGTTTTATCGTCGATAATCGCTTACAAGAGCGGATTTTATGGTGCTTCTCGAGTATTATTGTTGAATTTTTGGCGTTTATTTGAGTCTTACGAGGATATTTTCTTCTGTGCTTGGGAATTGTTAAGCTGCTGTAAGTATATTTTTCCACGTGTCTAATCGATCCTAATTTGTGTCGTTTCTATATTCAAATTTAGCTGCTGGTGTTAGGCCTGACATAAACCTTATTTGAGCATTTTGGTTTGGGATTAATACGTGAGAAACACGTGCTAGTAGTTTTACGGTGCCAAGGAATTGCTGTTGGATCTTGCGGTGAGGACACATTTAAGGTGCAGGTTATTGGAACACTGCAGCCTTCGAACGCTATTTTCTTGAGGTGTCGTAAACCGAAGATAGGAGGGCATATTCCTGGTAACGTGTGGATCCGTAGGATTTGTCGTGTTTGGAAGCTGTGGATGTGATGTTTTAAAGGTATTGCGACTGTGTAAATTTTCTCTGTTATTATCCAGAGGGTAGAGTTTATTTGACTAAACAGTTTGTCTACATTTGTGTCATTATCGTATAATTTGAACAGTGAATTTCAATTTTCCGGCTTAATTAATTAAATAAGTAATCGTAATTTCCTAATTTAACTTCTTATGGCCTGTGAGCCTTTATGTTTTTGAATTAATTAATTTAACGTAGTTTTATTAACAATAGTGACCCCATTTTGGAGGTTACTTTGACATTTTTGGAGACGTTACGTAGCCATTTTTATTTTTGGATTTAGAAATTGAATTTAAATTTTGGATGTGTGTGGCAGTGTAGCCTCACATCGGTTTGTGTAAATTCTTAGACGTTATTTAATGCATTTAGTCAATGATTGTAATTTTATTTTTGGTATACTCTCGTAAGAATTTAATGAATTTTATTTAATCACATATTCTACCTGTAAAGCATAGTTAACTAGCGCTATTTCTTTTATAGAATTAGATATCTTACAATTTAGAGTCTGTTCTCTAACGTCGAATAGATTGTCGGATGCCTCTGGTATACAGAGTGTTTCATTTTGGTTGACGTGTTGCATTATACGATCAAACTGTTCGACTTTGGAGGGACTTCTGGCAAGTTGCCTTATAACTATGTACTTATAAGAATATTGTTGGTGAATCAATGTTAGTTTTAAGTGTTCTTGTGTTCACCTTTTTGAACTTCTAAATTTTGTAATGTCACGTCACTGAAAATTTGCAACCGAGTTGCGCTTGTGTTCACTTTCATTGTTTTTTTTGCCTTTGTTTTAAATATCTCTTGGAAGTTAGAGATTTTATATATAGCCGGTTTTGTACAGCACTGGAAATACACTGTTGAGAATTGGTTAAATTCCAATAAATTGTTTGTTAAGTTGAATGAGTGTGTATTGGTCTTATTTACTTATCACCTGGGGGTTTTATATTGGATCTGGTCCGGGGTCTGAATATCTGTTGGGCTCAGCACATTATTACGGATAGGCGCCCTGACATCATAACCTTCGACTTAGTACGGTGTTCGAACTCGCCCTTCTCTGACTGTAGCTGGAGGCAGTGCTGACTCCCATATTTAACATCGACCCTTGGGGAAGTAAGAGGTAAGACTGAGTGTTATAAGTTGGTGATTAATTAATAGACAAGCGTCCTTTTAAAAAAAAAATTTAAATAGAAGGTTAATTACCGTGGTGGTGCTTAATTCACTACCTTCTTGGAATTTTCTGGGTACCGATTTGTTTAGGGCCTCGGCCAATTTAATTTAATTACAAGAGGGTAGCAAGGATTTTTAGCGCCCAACGTGTGGGGCCTTAGAAAAGGGTTTTAGCGGCCAACGTTGTGAGGTCTTTTGAAGGGGAAAAAAAAATTAGTTTTTTTAATAAATCAAGAATTTTAGATTTTGGGAATTTTCAGAAACTTTTGAATCATCTTCCGGAGTTAATTAATTTTAGCATTGAAGACCTTGTCATATTTTGTTTTGAGTAAAGTAAAGTATATCCCAGCTTATATCACGGTTACGTCTTACGTTGTATGTGTGATGATGTATGGTTGATGTTTTTTATAGCACCGATTGGACTTGGGGGAAATTTTCGGCCTTTTGATATTTCTTGGGGAATAATTTCTTTTCCGTGGGCAATTCATTTCCGTATATTGTATAATATCGTATTGTTCTCCAAGAATTTTTGATTATCTTATACTGATTTTTGATTTTTCCCTCAGTATAGTAATTTCGGGTGTTGCAAGTAATTTGGATAATAGAAGTACAGTAGACACTGGTATATCAGTTGTATGCATAGTGTTCACGTGAAGAAGTGGAAGTAATTTTGATTTGTGTCAGTCAGTTTAAGATTGAATCTTTGACGTCTTAAATTAAATTCAATAACGTTGCCACATTGTATTTAAATTGTGGGAAGGAATTTATAGCGGAGTGTTCACTTGCCGGGCATTCATTGTAGAATTTTGAATTTCGATTACGTCATTATGGATCTTAAGATAGAAATTAACAGACTGAATAAAGATGAGTTAGAGTACGAGTTAGCGAGATACGGTTCAACGAGTGGGGGTACGGTCGAAGAGTTGCGTCGTTCCTTAAGAGTTATGCAACGTTTTTGTAAGGATCCTGAAACTTTAGTACCTGTGTATCCGTTTACATTCACTCAAGACGCTGATGCCCTTAAGGCAAAAATAGATGTTATTACGACAACCTTGGCTACTTTTTCGGATACGCGGACTTCATCGGCGTACAAGAAGTTGTCGACTTCTTTGGCTTGTGCTTTCGGTCGTGCGCAACGTAGTAAACCAATAACGGATACAGAGATTGAACAACGTGCACAACTTGTGTCTCAAATTTGTACTCTGGGGGTGCGATTAACCATTAAGGCTAGAGCGGCTCGCAAAAGCACTATGCTTGGACAGAGCACAATTTTAGATTTAACTACCGGAGCACCGTTAGTAAATTTCGAGTCCGAAGAGTCATCTAGTGATGGGGAATCCGAACCTATTGTGGCCAATCCGGTTTCGCCTTTGAGACCTGTTCCTGTCGCGACGTGGGGACTAAAATTTTCGGGAAACCCTCGCGAAATGTCTGTGAATGCTTTCATTGAACGTGTGAACGAACTTAAGGTCGCGCGTCATTCAACTGACGAAATTTTATTCAATTCCGCTATAGATATTTTTACGGGAGATGCCTTGATTTGGTATCGTGCTAATAAAGATTCTTTCTTTAATTGGTCTGATGTATTGGATGGTTTGAGGACTGAATTTTTGGCTCCCGATTATGATGATCGATTATTTGACGAGATTAAGCATCGAACTCAGGGTTCTCTTGAGTCGATTGGCATTTACGTTTCCATGATGAAAAATCTATTCTCACGTCTATGTACTAATGTTCCTGAAGCTACTCAGCTTAAGATTATGCTGAAAAATCTTTTGCCATTTTATCAGACACAGTTTGGTTTAGTTGAAATCACGTCTATCGCCCAACTCTTAAAATGTGGTAAACAACTTGAAGCTCGCAGAATTTCAGTCGAAGCCTATGTTCCTCCTCCTACTCGTGGCAAATCACTTGAGCCAGACCTTGCTTGTGTGTCGGCACCTAAGGTTCCTGTGAAGTGTAATGTTATGGAGGCTGGTACTTCTAGGACTTCCTTTCCCTTCAAGTGTTGGAATTGTGGAGTTGTGGGTCATCGTTCGGGTCAATGCTCGCGACCTCGTAAGAAACATTGCTTCCGTTGTGGTAAACCAAATGTGACTGTTCCGTCTTGTCCTTCATGTTCGGGAAACGCCCGTCGGACGTCCTAAGTCGTCGTTTGGGACGTCGTTTTGATAATTCGACGAATAGTAGACATAGGTATCAGATAGATTTTATTCTCGCGAACGCTCGTGGTGACGAACGTCCTTATTTAAATGTGTCAATCTTTAATCGGTCATTCTTAGGTCTTCTTGACTCTGGCGCCTCACGCACTATTTTAGGGGGTCCTGGTTGGAATACTTTACGTTCCATGAATATTCCATTGAAGTCTAAAATTACGGTATGTACTGTAGCAAATGGACAGAAGTGTCGATCTTTGGGTGAAATCTCAGTGCCTATGGGTCTTCGTGATCAAATTAGCGTTATAGATATTTTGGTTGTCCCTTCTTTACCGCATACGTTGATCTTGGGCGCGGATTTCTGGAAAATTATGGGTATTGTCCCTGACCTTCGACGTGGTGAATGGGTATTTTCGTCTGAACCTGCTTCGATTAATACGATAGGAATTGAACACGTCCTTTCTGACGTTCAGCAACAACAATTAGATCAACTCATTAACAATCATTTTTCGAAATCGACTAAAGAATTAGGTTGTACTAATTTAGTGGAACATCGTATTGTTGTCAATGGTCCGCCTATTAAACAAAGATATTACCCTATTTCTCCTGCTATGCAGAAATTCGTCGATAAAGAGTTGAATCACATGTTAGAACTGGGTGTTGTTGAAAAGTCTAATAGTCCTTGGTCTTCTCCTATTTTATTGGTTCCGAAGAAAGATAAAACCTATAGATTTTGCATTGACTATAGGAAGCTCAATAAAGTTACGGAACGTGATGCCTACCCTTTGCCTTATGTAACGAATACCTTGGATAAACTTCGTGATGCTAAGTTCTTGACTTCCTTGGACATTAAATCCGCCTATTGGCAAATCCCTATTGAGGAGTCGTCTCGACCTTATACCGCCTTTACTGTCCCTAATCGGGGTTTGTTCCAGTGTCGTCGCTTGCCTTTTGGTCTCTCAAATTCTCCTGCCGTCTGGATGCGCTTCATTGATCAGGTTTTAGGTCCTGAATTTGAACCGCATGTCTTCGTCTATTTGGATGATATCATCATTGTTACGTCCACTTTCGAAAAACATTTAGAAATTTTAAGTGAAGTTCTTTCCCGTATAGAGACTGCTGGTCTCACTCTAAATCGTGAGAAATGTTTATTTTGCCGTGATGAGCTGAAATATTTGGGTTACGTAATTAATAAACAGGGTTTGTTGGTTGATCCTGACAAAGTTAAAGCCATTCTTGAAATTCCGACACCAACTTCAGTATCTGGCGTTAGACGTATTGTTGGTATGGCGTCTTGGTATCGTCGGTTCATACCAAATTTTTCTTCTCTCGTTGGTCCTTTAACAAATTTGTTACGTAAAAATCAACCTTTCCGTTGGGATCAGTCCTGTGACGAGGCATGGTCAAAAATCCGTCAACATTTAATCTCAGCTCCTATTTTGTCTTGTCCTGACTTTAGCAAAGAGTTCACGATACAAACTGACGCCTCTAATTTTGGGTTGGGTGCTGTTTTAACTCAAAGTATCGATAACGAGGAAAAAGTAATTTGCTATCTTAGTCGTTCGCTTACTGGTGCGGAAAGGAACTTTTCGACTACCGAGAAAGAGTGCTTAGCAGTTTTGTGGTCGATTGAGAAGTTGCGTCCATACATAGAGGGTTCGCACTTCCGCGTCATTACGGACCATTATTCCTTATGTTGGTTAAGTAAGTTACAATCTCCTAGTGGTCGACTCGCGCGATGGGCTGTACGACTGCAGCAATATGATTTCGACATAATTCATCGTAAAGGTAAGGATCATGTTGTACCTGATGCTCTCTCTCGATCGGTTCCTGTCGTCGATTCTATTTCGAGTTCCGTCATAACAACAGATAAGTGGTATCACAGACTACTTAGAGCAGTCAAAACGAATCCGGAGAAATACCCTACATTCCAGATAGCTAATGGCCAACTTTGTAAATTTGTACGTCCTTCTAACAAATATTTTGACAATGAGGATGAGGATTGGAAAATAGTAGTTCCTAAAGAACGTCGTTCTGAGATCATTTCGTCCTGCCATGATGTACCAACTTCTGGTCATCTAGGTATCTTCAAAACTCTTCATCGTCTTTACCAAAAATATTTCTGGCCTGGAATGGTTCATGATGTAATCCGTTATGTACGTCGTTGTCCTACTTGCATCAAAACTAAACCTGAACAACGTAAACCTGCTGGTCGTATGGGAGGTCACTCTCTCATTGACAGACCTTGGGACGTATTGAGTGTGGATATTGTGGGGCCGTTACCGAGAACCAAACGTGGTTTTAGTTATATTCTTGTCGTATCTGACTGTTTCAGTAAGTTTGTTTTAACGTGTGCTTTGCGGAAAGCCTCGACTAATAAGATCATAGAATTCTTAGAAAATCATGTATTTTTACTTTTTGGAACTCCTCGTAAGGTTATTAGCGATAATGGTGTTCAGTTTCGTTCTAGGGAATATCGTCAATTTTTAGAGAAGTACAAGGTTAGTCCTTCGTATACGTCGTACTACCACCCTCAAGCAAATCCCGTTGAACGCGTTAATCGTGTTATTAAGACTATGTTGGTATCGTATGTGTCCGATAATCATCGTGACTGGGACCTATTCCTTCCGAAAATATCTTGTGCTATTCGCACGGCAAAACATGAGGTTCTTGGTCATACTCCTTATTTCGTAAATTTTGGCAGAGAAATGTATCTTACTGGTGAACGTAACTTCCATACTCCTGTGGATGACGAAAATGTCGTCGAAACGTGTCAAAGAAATCCGGAAGATTTTATGTGTCGATCTTCTAATTTTTCGAGACTCTATAGTGACATTAAGAACCGTCTACAGAAAGCATATGAGAAGTCTAAAGTTCGTTACGATCTTAGACATCGTCCTGTCTCCTTCCTGCCTAATCAGTTGGTTTGGCGTAAGAATTTTGTTTTGTCCGACGCTGCGAAATTTTATTCTGCGAAGTTAGCAGATAAGTATATTGGTCCTTTCATGATTCATCGCCGTATGTCTAATAACTCTTATGAACTTAAAAATGGTGATGGTGATGTACTTCCGGGTACATGGAGTGTTGAACATCTTAAAGCACAACCTAACGACGATTAATCTTTGCAAGTCTTTCGGTTTGCAGGTAGGCCTAACGAATATACCTGTGGGTTTAATGCCTGGGCGTAAAAGGCGTCCCAAAAATTCTCAGTGTCCCCCGTTTCTTTTATCATCTACAATTTTAGTTGTCGTGGGTTCGACGTATTTCCTTACGTGTTCTGATTTGGGATGTTCTCCCTATGTTTTGTCGATAGCCCACACAGCGACGATTGATTTGGGTGGATTAATTTCGTGTAACGCTGTATGTTACCTTTGAGTACCGTATAACTTACGTTAGTTAAGTTATTTCCGACTTCCGTATAACTTTGATAGTTATGTGTTTCGCACCGATTTTGACTTTTGTTCCGATTTCGACTCTACCGTACTGATTTTGACGTTCCGTACCGAATATGACTTCCGTATCGTTTACGATTAAGTAATAACGATTTTATGACTTCGTACCGTATAGCAGTTCTAGAGCCTTTACCATTTTGGGATTATGTTACGTATCGTATGGTCTAGAATTTCTATCGTGTTGTATATGTCGTACTGACATTCTCTTCCTGAATTAGACGTTTATTTGCGAAGGTATAAAGAAGAACGGTCTTTATTTGATAGTTCTCAGCCTTCCAAGGGTCGTGTCCTGGCGACTTTCTTTTGCTAGTGTTATTGTCAAAATGTTACCTCCAGGATTTGATATTGACTTTCGCCTTATGGCTTTATCGCTCGCCTTCAGCGTTTCAGTCGGGACAACGCCGGTCCAGACTTTAAACTTCTTTTGCTATGTTTATTTTGTTTGGCGATCTTCAATTGTTGTGTTTCCGGAATGTACGTTTGTCGCGTGGAGTCTGTGTCTTTTAGTAGTTTCACCATTCTGCGCTACCCTATCTTTAAATACCTCTCCTTATTCCGCTTGTATCCCGTATCTGTAGTAATAAACCCATTTTTAGTTCACCTTTTATTTTTGTTTGTTTTGAGATACCGAGGGCCTCACCCAAAGTTCTCTTTTACCGTCGCGTGTCTGCAGAGTGTCGTTCCGGGGGTTGCCTTTCCCGCATCTTGGTCTATTGGTAGTATCTATTCCTATTTCCTGTGCCTTCGACCGTCGTAAGGATCACCGCCGGCCGGGCACACCGTAACTTAACCCGTCTACTCCATTTCCTTTTTGATGCTATCAGTGGTACTGGGCTGTCGGTTGGTCAGGTCTCGGGGCGCGTCTGTGCAGAATCTCGACACCCATTTTTTTTATTTATCCCTCGTTAATTCCCCGTACCGGCTGAATGCCGAAGGACCGCGTGGTGGTTTTGGTCAAGCGTTTGGTGATGCTGCGTTTGCTGTCGGACATGGTCGCGCACATTCGTCTTCCTTTTTGCCTAGTCGTCGTCGATTTTTAACTTGGTTCCTTGTATCGTATGTTATATGTGGTGTTACGCACAGTCCAGTTCCTGGTTTCATAACTCTTGGCTTAACGGTAATTTACAAGTAAATAACCTTTTGTGGTAAGGGAGGAATTGTTACGTTTTTTTTTTGGTTGTATTCTATCCTTTAATGGTTTATTTTAATTGTCGGGATACGTAATTCGTTTTGATTTAATTTATGTCGTCTTCCTACTACTACGGCCATCTGGGGTAGAAGTGCTTAAGATTCCTATTACACGCGTTCTGTCTTGCCTAGGTGGGTGTAACTTATACAGGCATTGTCGGGTAGATGGCGTATGTTATTTCATTTAATTAAATTGTTTCCTTAGTTATTGTTAATTGCGTTTTTTTTTAACTTCTTTCGGCCCTGAGTTATGCAACAAATTACTAATAATTATTGTCCATTTTCCTATGGTTATTTGAACCTGTATTTTTGTCGTACGTTTAAAGTATGAGTTGGCTCGTTCCTTCTTTTGGAGCGTTTGTCGTGTTTGAGTTGTATGGTCGGGTTTTGACACGTTAGGTTCTTTCTCTTTGATTTTAACGGTCGTCGAGAAAGGTTGGACACCAAGAGCAGAACCATTTCCCTTAGCTTTACTCGAGAATGATGAAGAATTAAGTTTTATCGTCGATAATCGCTTACAAGAGCGGATTTTATGGTGCTTCTCGAGTATTATTGTTGAATTTTTGGCGTTTATTTGAGTCTTACGAGGATATTTTCTTCTGTGCTTGGGAATTGTTAAGCTGCTGTAAGTATATTTTTCCACGTGTCTAATCGATCCTAATTTGTGTCGTTTCTATATTCAAATTTAGCTGCTGGTGTTAGGCCTGACATAAACCTTATTTGAGCATTTTGGTTTGGGATTAATACGTGAGAAACACGTGCTAGTAGTTTTACGGTGCCAAGGAATTGCTGTTGGATCTTGCGGTGAGGACACATTTAAGGTGCAGGTTATTGGAACACTGCAGCCTTCGAACGCTATTTTCTTGAGGTGTCGTAAACCGAAGATAGGAGGGCATATTCCTGGTAACGTGTGGATCCGTAGGATTTGTCGTGTTTGGAAGCTGTGGATGTGATGTTTTAAAGGTATTGTGACTGTGTAAATTTTCTCTGTTATTATCCAGAGGGTAGAGTTTATTTGACTAAACAGTTTGTCTACATTTGTGTCATTATCGTATAATTTGAACAGTGAATTTCAATTTTCCGGCTTAATTAATTAAATAAGTAATCGTAATTTCCTAATTTAACTTCTTATGGCCTGTGAGCCTTTATGTTTTTGAATTAATTAATTTAACGTAGTTTTATTAACAATAGTGACCCCATTTTGGAGGTTACTTTGACATTTTTGGAGACGTTACGTAGCCATTTTTATTTTTGGATTTAGAAATTGAATTTAAATTTTGGATGTGTGTGGCAGTGTAGCCTCACATCGGTTTGTGTAAATTCTTAGACGTTATTTAATGCATTTAGTCAATGATTGTAATTTTATTTTTGGTATACTCTCGTAAGAATTTAATGAATTTTATTTAATCACATATTCTACCTGTAAAGCATAGTTAACTAGCGCTATTTCTTTTATAGAATTAGATATCTTACAATTTAGAGTCTGTTCTCTAACGTCGAATAGATTGTCGGATGCCTCTGGTATACAGAGTGTTTCATTTTGGTTGACGTGTTGCATTATACGATCAAACTGTTCGACTTTGGAGGGACTTCTGGCAAGTTGCCTTATAACTATGTACTTATAAGAATATTGTTGGTGAATCAATGTTAGTTTTAAGTGTTCTTGTGTTCACCTTTTTGAACTTCTAAATTTTGTAATGTCACGTCACTGAAAATTTGCAACCGAGTTGCGCTTGTGTTCACTTTCATTGTTTTTTTTTGCCTTTGTTTTAAATATCTCTTGGAAGTTAGAGATTTTATATATAGCCGGTTTTGTACAGCACTGGAAATACACTGTTGAGAATTGGTTAAATTCCAATAAATTGTTTGTTAAGTTGAATGAGTGTGTATTGGTCTTATTTACTTATCACCTGGGGGTTTTATATTGGATCTGGTCCGGGGTCTGAATATCTGTTGGGCTCAGCACATTATTACGGATAGGCGCCCTGACATCATAACCTTCGACTTAGTACGGTGTTCGAACTCGCCCTTCTCTGACTGTAGCTGGAGGCAGTGCTGACTCCCATATTTAACATCGACCCTTGGGGAAGTAAGAGGTAAGACTGAGTGTTATAAGTTGGTGATTAATTAATAGACAAGCGTCCTTTTAAAAAAAAAATTTAAATAGAAGGTTAATTACCGTGGTGGTGCTTAATTCACTACCTTCTTGGAATTTTCTGGGTACCGATTTGTTTAGGGCCTCGGCCAATTTAATTTAATTACAAGAGGGTAGCAGTTTCGATGGGTAAACGAGAACACGGTACGAAAATCATTCATAACAAAAGAAAAACCCAAAAAGACCTCAACACTGAAATCCCGAACCTTCCCAGTACGTCATCCAGTACCTCACCCGAAATCGACACAGGCAGACCAAAACGAAAACAAATCATGCCTAGAAAATTACAAGATTACGAAACCGCGTAGGGGATATTTAGGAAATAAGTTTTATATCATGTAATTAGGTAGTTTTAATCTAGAAGTAGGGATATATGTAGTGTATTCAATAAGTTAAGTTGGCAACGACACCCTGGCGGCAGCGTCAGTACATAGATGATGGCGCCAAAGTCAGTGATAGAATGACATGTAACTCGTAGACAAAATTAATGAGTAAATATTAATAAACAGTGAAATAATATCAAACTGAGTATTATTGGAATCATCAAGACACAACAGTTATAAAAATTAATGTACTGCAAGTACTGTGTTGTCAAAATCAAGACTGGTTTCATTTGACGAAATTTAACTACAGTAAAGAAGTGAATATTTAGTAACTGTTTGAATTTGTTTGGAGATAAATTATTATATTAAAATTTTTTAAGAAGGAAAGTATTATAGTAAATTGATTTGATAAATATAAAAACTGAGAAAGTGTTTGGGCATATTAAAATAAGATACTTATCTTTGAGCAATTGAAATCACATATTATAGTGTACAGAAATATTAAATTCTATATACTGAGTGTTACATAAATATTAGCTTATTATTAACAGATGTTCTGTTTAGTAAAATTTGAATGACTAGGTAAGAGAGGAGATATTATAGGCAAAACGTATAACAAGATTTGAATTATTTTGGTTTATATTTTATTATAAGTATTTATAGTTATAATATCATTCCTTCCTAGTGCAATACATATATAGTAGGAAATAGGATTTTTCGTTTAGGTATTTCTGTTTATACATGTACAGTGTAAACATTCAAGCAGGCAATTCCATAACCTCAATTCTCAATTCGTAACTCGAAGTATGAACTAAATAAAAATTTATTTCACTCCTCTATAATTTTGGTAAACTTTGATAAGATTTAAGCCTAAGACGGAGCTACAAGTCAATAACCTTGACCACTGCCTTATCCTTATAGGACATTTTTGTTTATAAAAAACTAAATTTGGTAAGTGAATAAAGGTGCTGAATAATTCTAGACTTGTATTCCCGTTATTCAGCATCTTTAATCACCACCCAAATTGGAATATGGATTTTCGTTTTATTGTTACAAAAGTGAAGCCCATGATATTGAGCATATGCTTTCCTTTTAGGCAAACAATGAATCCTTTGGAGGACGACAGTTGCTTTTTGGATATTGAAAAAACTTTAAATATCAAAACACCATCAATTGTGAAAAATATGCTGTTAATTCATGGTTATAATTCCGCAAATGTTATAAAATCCTTACAATCAACCGATTTACAAAATATTCAAGATTTCGCTAGAAACCAATTGCACGATATTATTCCTAAAGACAAATAGGAAGATTTTTATGGTCCCCTGTTTGCTACGAAGCCAGAAAAATATGAATTACTAGGTGGATTTTCTAAATATATAAATATCATTACAACATATTTTCAAGAAAAAAGTAAAGCCACTAAAGATGCTTGCACAATGACCAGCACTATGTATGATATTTCTTTGGACAATTCTGTCTCTTGCTCGCGTAGAAGCCGCTCAAATGTTTCAACTAGTGAATTGTCAAGTATGCCAAGTACTTCACGCGTTACAGATGAGCAAAAGTTGGAAGTGGAATCACACGAAAAATCTTATTCCCCCACTGTTACTGAAAAATCCCAATTTGATTTAACAAGTGAAAACTCGAAAATTCTGGCATGTATAAAAAAATGGATTGAAGGGAAATGCCAAAAAGAAGTTTGGAAATCGCTGAACATTGATAACATAAAAATTGAAACTTCTTTTACTAAAACAAACGAATTGACAGCAAAAGTAACTTGCATTTGCGGTGTGGTTTATAAACTGTCACAGTTTTCACGGAAGAACTCTTCTAAACCTAGATGGATGATTGCTAATTTTCAAACTCACTTTTAAAAGAAACACATTGAATCAAAATTGGACAACAGAATTGCTCATCAAACAAAAATTACAAAATATACTGAAAATGCCAAGAACTCTGCTGAGGTCCCACCACAAGATCCGAAATATTCGAGGAAATATTCAAATAAAGCAACATCATCAAAAATTCAATACCTAATAGAAAACAAATCATTAGAACATAATACACAGCCAGGTCAAGAAACAGCAGACGGAACCCAAAAACGGATTAAGGAAGAAACAAATAATTCAAAAATCAAAGTTTTACAATCAATTACGTTTAAACATTTTGTTCCTTTAGAAACTAATGCAATAAGAGATGGGCAAGAAATTATAAATTTTCCAGAAAATTTGATTCGTGAAAACCAAAACGTCGACAAAAAGGGTAAAATTTCAGATGTAGTAGAAGCTGATCATACGAACGAAAACGAGAATACCGAGGAGAATAGTCTCGACAATAGTGGAAATTTAAATGAAGTCGAGATAGAAGTAGAAGAAGACAGTTACACAAACAAAAAAGAGAATACAAAAATTAATCTGATAAGACCTAAAAGTTCAGAAAATAATAGCGTTCAGAATTCCTCTATTTTGAATTCCGAAAATACCGAAAATCAAAATATAGAAAATTTGGCATCTGAGACTTTTGAAGGCGGAAAAGGAAGTAAATGGACATGCTTAAAATATAGACGTGCCGAAAGATTTAGAAGACAGAGAGAAAAGCTTCATAAGGATCAAACGCTTATTACAAATTTCTTTCCGTTGATAGAGAATTTAATGTCTGTTATACATAAACACGATTCTGTATGTGACAGACTAAATGAAACTATATCAAAAATTAAAGAATCAACTAGTAATACGTCGAGTAATACTGATCATGAAAATGATTTGACTGAGGCGTTGACCAAAAACAAATTTCTTGAACGACTGTTGCAAATCAGTAATGCTAACAGAAATTGTCCAGTCAACAGAAACAGTTACGACCATGATTTAAAGGAATTTGCCTTATACTTGTTTTACACTGGAGGACGGTTACTCTACGAAACTCTTCATTCAAATTTACAAAATACGTTACCTTCAATTTCTGCATTGCAGCGGTTTTCGAAGCAATTTCAGTTTAAAGTTAAAGAAGGCTATTTCAACTTTGAAGGGTTAAATGCATTTTTGGAAGAAAGACATTTAGAAAAGATTGTCTGGATATCAGAAGATGCTACAAAAATAACTGGTAGGTATTTTAATCTCATGATTTTTTTTTAAATGACTTATTATTCTGTTAGGAAAAATAGAATACGATCCGGTCACGAATAACGTTATGGGATTTGCTCTCCCCCTTGAAAATGGACTTCCAAATAAGAAAGCTTTTCCTGCTAGTTCAGCTGAACAAATTAGATCTTATTTTCAGAAGGCCACAAAAGCAGAATATGTCTACGTTATAATGGCTCGACCATTAGATGTCAGTGCACCTTCCTTTTGTATTGCGGTTTATGGAATTGACAATAAATTTACTTTTAAGGATGTTCAATTACGGTGGAAAAGAATGGAAACCGCTGCTTCAAAATATGGTATACGTTTTCTAGGGTATTCATCAGATGGTGATACTCGCCTCTTAAAAGCCATGAAAATAGAAGCGGGTTTACCTTCTGCAACGTGTAAATGGAGGGATTGGTTTCACATGGATCTCGAAAAGAGTGACTTCTGCTGTATACAAGATCAAGTGCATGTACTAACCAAACTGCGCACTAGACTATTAAAGCCTAACATATGTTTGCCTATAGGAAAATTTTTTGTAAATGTTAGCCATTTACATTTCCTTGTAGAGCATATTACAAAAGATCAACATTTTCTGGTCAAATCAGATCTTAATTCAGATGACAAGATGAATTACGAATCATGCAGAAAAATGTGCGATCCTAAAGTATTAACTTTATTAAACGACATGCCTAATAGCAAAGGTACCCAAATCTACTTAAAAATAATGAATTGTTTAATAAAAGCTTTAATCGAACGAAAGGAAAGGTTATCTACCAGAATACATAATCTGTGGTATTCAATTTTCCTTATTAGAATGTGGAAGAAATGGATAAAAGCTCATCCGAATTATACTTTACAGGATAACTTTATTACCACTAACGTGTATAGTTGTATTGAGCTCAATGGACATATGCTTATCAAACTTGTTCATATATTTAGGAAATATCATTTGAATCCGGAAATGTTTTGCCCATGGCTAATGAACAGCCAAACTTGCGAGCAGCTAGTTAGAGCAGCAAGATCTCTTACTTCAACATACTGTACCATTATAAATTTTAGTATTAAAGATTTTGTGTCAAGAATAGATCGCATAATTCTGACAAACAAGATTCAAAATGATTTGAAAAACGAATTTCTTTTTCCACGAAAAAAAGTTGAGAAAAGTCCGACTACAAATGAAGAAAAAATTGAAGATATAAAAGTGATGCACTGGCAGATGCTAGAGCCTTGAACTTGATGATGTAGATGAATTTACATGTGATGTTTTGGATATGCCCTTTTATTTGCCGCAAAATATGGAACTCGATAATGAACTTATTACTGATGACAATCGAGATGACAATTTGATTGATAATGAACACGTTCAAAATGAAGTTATTGAGAGTGAAAATGATCTATGTAAAACAGAAAATTTTATCGATGCGGAGGCTTCCTTTCAAGATAATACGTGTGAGGAAAAAAAACTAGAGTTAAAAGATTATTTTATAAAAAAGTTGACTTAAGTGAAACTAGTCCATTTCTTGAAATCGATTTATCGAACAAAAAGAAAGCAATAGTTAAAAAGTCATCTTTTATTTGGATGTTGGATGACAATAATGGCAAAGTAAGTTCTGATCGCCTCAGAAGGTTCATTTCTAATAAAAGAAAATGCAGAAAAAATTTAAACAGAGAAAAAACAAAAAAGTCCAAAAATGATGACAATTCTTCTGATGACGACCAAATAGAAGATGTAGAAGCATTATTCGACGAGTCAACCGATACAGAAACTTTTTCCTCAGATCAAGATATCAATAAAGCTGAGAATGAAGATATTGAAGTTGTATCAGAGAGTTACTACGCTGTATTTTATGAAGAGGATTGGTTTATTGGTCGCGTTATACATCAGACAACAAGAAACAAATATAGAATTACATTTCTAAAACGATACCTACAAGAGGGACTACAAAAATATTGTTGGCCAAAAAAAAGTGACATAGACGATGTTCATCAGAAATTCATTTTTTATGGACCTATTACCTTGTCAGATACAGAGCCTTTTGAAGTTAAAAGAGCTGATTTAATTAACATA
The DNA here is from genome assembly GCA_963170755.1 of Amphimallon solstitiale. Taxonomy (NCBI): domain Eukaryota; kingdom Metazoa; phylum Arthropoda; class Insecta; order Coleoptera; family Scarabaeidae; genus Amphimallon; species Amphimallon solstitiale. The sequence continues at coordinate 76,630,767 of OY720677.1, read as the reverse complement.
AAAAACAAATATAAATTACTTAAGATGTAGAAGTAATATTTTTTGGTTTTCTTTTTTTATTTTAATTTTTTCTTAGTTCAATAAATATTTTGTAATGAAACGTATTCTTTTCTTTTATATGCATTTACTTACTTTTTTCACAGGAAGAGAAGAGCAAAATTTTTTTTATATATTGTTTTGGTATTGTGACGGTATTGTGAAGGTATTGTGATGGTATTTTGAGGTATTGTGATGGTATTTTGAGGTATTGCAATACCATTTTGGTATTGTGGTGTACAAAGTTCGGCCAGCGAAATCCCCCTCGACTTCCATTTACTTTTTTGTTATCATACATTTTTCCAATATAACTAGCTCTGTCATTACATTGGAAAGTGTCGAAGATGGCGCCATGAATCAACAACTGTGAGCCAATCAGCGTTAACTATTACAAATTTGATTCCGCCGGGACTTCCGCCGGCCATATATAAATTGAACCTTTTCATATCGTTGTGTTACTTGTGTTCATAACCTGTTCGTTTGTTTACAGTGTCTGTTTAGTCATATTGTGTTTATCTTGTGTTTTAATCTGTGAATTATTGTAAAATTAAACTTAAATACAACGTGAAATAAAAAAGGTAAGTTTTAAATATAGTTAAGCACATTAAAATTCCATATTTCTCTTATTTCGGTTTTGTTTCATAGTGCAAATTAGAAATTTAACACAACATATTTTGGATAGTATTTTTCCCTCACCCTTTTTTTTCTCAATAAAATAATTTATTAATCAACACGGGAAACTTTAATTGTTGTTTGTTAATTATCTGAATGTGTGTCATTTATGTATTTTTTTCATAATACAAATTGAAAATAATAGACCAGCAATTCAATTTTGCAACTTCAAAAGCAAGTAAAGTAAATATTTAATCCTAGAAAAGATATACCATATTTAAATAGCTTGAAGCATAATTTATCTATTTTTAGGTTGTATCCATTAAATAAAATGGAATGCATTTTTTTTTCTAGATGTCTGCTTCTCATAAAGTAATTTGCCTAGTATGTGGCAGGACACCCGAAGGTTCTGAACGAATGCATAATTTCCCCACTAATCTTGAAAAGTAAGTTACAATATTGTATATATCATAAGATTATAATTAAGCACTACTTTTTAGGCAAAATTTATGGTTGGAAGCATTAGGTTTTCCAAAAAGGAATTATACATTGAAAAGTAGCAAAATTTGCAAGAAGCATTTTTCAAAGGAATGCTATATTGATGAAGCACAACAGAAACTATCACGAGAAGCAGTTCCTTTATTATTTTTCTCTAGCGTTGTATCACCACCGCCACAACAAGCGATAGAAGATATATTACCAGAAGAAACCGCATCATTTTGCACTGCTACTTTTACTGAAGAAATACCAGCAATAGTAAATATACAGTCGTCATCATCATCATAAGAGGTGCAAGTTTCTTCAGCTTCAGTAGAAACTCCAACAGTATCATCAGTAACAGAATCGGATACCATATTAGGTGCTGATACTTCTGTTCCACAAGTATTAGGAAAGAAACGAAGATGCATTTTTAAAGATTTTGAGAAAGCCAAGGCAACACCAAGTGAAATAATGTTTCATAAAACTATTAGAAAAAAGGAAGACCATATCAGAAAGCTGAAGAAATTATGCAAAACAAGAGGACAAAGTATAAAAGACTTGTCAAAGTTGAATTTAGATGATTGAACAGTTGCTCGAGATATTTTTGAAGGTAAATAAATATATGTCATTGTAATATTTAGACCTAAATACAGCATATATATTTATATTTTCTAATTTGTAAATATTTATAATGTTTTCTCTTTTAAAGGAATGTCCAGCTCTACAAGGCAATTTATGTGCAGCCAATTGCGTTGTGCAAAACGTCATCCTAAAGGAAGACGATGGACTTTAGATGACAAAGTGATGTCCTTACTAATTCAAAAGAAGAGTCCAAAATGCTATTCTTTACTTTCAAAATTGATAGCCTTACCATCCAGAAGGACATTGACTGCCCACTTGGAAAAAATTCCTTTTCGAACAGGAATTAATAAGGATATTTTCAAACATCTAGGTTCCTGTTTGAATAAAGGCAACCCTCATAATAGGTTGTGCACACTGGTATTTGATGAAATGGCCATTAGAGAGCATATTTCTTATGACAGGCATCATGATAAGATATATGGTTTTGAAGATTTTGGAGACGAGACTTCAAACAAAATAGCGAATTATGCTTTGGTGTTCATGCCACAAGGCATTAGAAAAAAATGGAAACAACCAGTATCCTACTATTTTTCTAAAGGTGGTATAAATAGCGATCAGCTACAGAAAACATTTTTGCAAGTTCTCCAAGCAACAGAGGAGGCTAATTTGCATATTGTTGCTACTGTTTGCGATATGGGAACAGCAAATGTGAAAATGTTGAAGCAGATGGGTTCGACAGTCCTGAAACCATATATTATCCATAACGATAGGAAAATATATAATTTATTTGATGTCTGTCATTTATTGAAATGTATGCGAAATTTATTTCGAAAATACAATATCCATCTACCAGTACCAGTAGTAGGGAAAGAGGTAATAATGGAGGCAAGGTGAGCAGATATTGTGGCAGCATATGACATCGATAAAAATACATATACTCCGTTTCGGGCTATGCCTAAATTAACCGATAGCCATGTCAACCCAAAAATGCAAGAGACGATGAAAGTCAAGCTAGCTGCTCAAATTATGAGTCATTCAGTAGCAGCATACTTATATACTTTAGTTAGTAAAGGTAAGATATATTATTATTATCCTTTATTATTTAATTTATTAAGTAAACTTTTTAGATTCACTCGACAATCGGGCTCTTGCCACGGCAACATTAGTTTCCCAAATGAATGATATTTTCGATAGTTTAAATGGAACTGCAAGAGTTGCACCAGACGGGAAGAGAATGCGCTGTTCGGTGAGTGAAGGTAGTGGCCTCATTGAATTTTGGCAAGATGCTTTCAAAACAATAAAGCATTGGAACATCATCAGAAAGCCTAGCGAAGTGGAACATCCACGACAAAAGCCTCCATCTCAGATTGGTTGGCTGCAAACGTTAGCAGCAATGCCATTAATTTGGGAAGATCTCAAAAATAAATTAGAATATTTGACAAGATGGTTTGGAAAATTTATTTGGTGCAATTAGATCTGGTTGTGGTTCCAATGAAAACCCAACTGTTGTGCAGTTTATTGCGTCATTAAAAACCCAAATAATTAATGGCATTGCGAAAATAGGTTTTTCATCAGGTAATTGTGAAGAGGATGATGCTGTAATTTTAAGCGATTTGAGGTCATTTTTGGAGGTAGAACGTATCGACACTGAAGCACCTGTAGCCAATATATCCGCTGGTTATACTTCTGAGAGCGTGGAGCAAATTACTGATATTGTAGTATCAGGAAGTAAAGACTCGCTATCTGTGGCTTATGTGAGTGGATATATAGCTAAGCACTTATTAAAAAACATTTATTGTGCTGTGTGTCAAAGTGCTTTAGAGGGAGACAAGACTTTGCCACAGAACCAATTTATTTTTTTTAAAGAATATTCGGAGTCTGATAAATTATTTTATCCATCTGAACGCTTAGCCATTTGTGTTGGCCATGGAATCACGATGATGGAAATAAATTTGCCAAACTTGCGTGCCGAAGAAAGTGTGCAAAACTTGCTAAGCACAATATTAAGCAAAGAGGTAGATTTTACATGGATTGCATGTGCACATCATCGTGAAATTATTAAGCAAAGCGTAATTAAAGGTGTATGTGAAATCGGACTGCCATGGTACTGCAAGAGAATAGCACGAGAAATAAGAAATGAGAAGACGAAAACCAGAAAATTAAAGAAATTAACACATATTTAAAAAATATAACTTTTGTTTTGTGTTGAAAATGTCTAATGTTTATGTATTTTATAAATTTAGTAATTTATTTACTGTATATATAGTATTTTTTTCTTTTATAATTTTTTAATTATGCATTGGTGGTTTTCTTATTTTATTTAATATGTAGTTATTATGTATAAATATGTTCTTCTATTAGTTTTTTGCTCTAACAAATATATATTTTTTAAACTTCCATCTTTGCTTCTATTCTTTACATATATAGATTACAGAGAAAGCTTGAATATTTTGAAATGCCTAAATATTCTATGTAAATATTTTAAATTTTGTTATCTGTATTACTGATACAACATTTGTGCTGCTTAATTTTGTTGCAATTACTGACAAGTAATTCGGATAAAATTACGACACAAATTGTAGTATCAGTAATACAAATGACAAAATTTGAAAAAATTAAATTTAGCGGTATATTTAAATTTTGAATGGGTGCTATTTCGCGGGCGATATCACACTAGCGCCATCTGAGCTTACGTTCCAACAAGGCAAGAGGGAGGGCTATATATAACTATCACTCTCTCGGATAAAAATTTAAAATTAAGTTGCCGGTCTGGAGCTAGATAGTCTGTGAGATATTTACATCAGTTGCGTGCTGGCTGCAAAGAGGAATGCACGTAGGTTTATACTTGGCACTGTTTGCGTATAATATTTCATAATATTATTTTTCTTAGTGGTTGCTCATTTTATCCATCGAAGAACGAAAGTTTGTTGTAAAATGTTATCATCGTGGTCAATCTATTCGACAAAACATGCTTTCTTTTCAAACGCAGTTTGAAAAAACTATTGCTTACGGGACAGTGCGTCATATAATTAACAATTTTGAAACGCACGGCTGCTTATACCCTATAAAGCATAGAAAAGAAGCCACACAAAATGAATTTATTAACCAGAGTAATTATTTTATTTTTGAATGCATAATTCTGCTATAAATGTATTCAACTTATTTTTCCAGAGTTGTTATTTCGTTATATTTACTGGAGAGAATCTCTAATGTTAATTTCTATTTCAAGGGTCGTTTTTATGTTATTTTATGGTATTTCTGTTATACTTATTTATAGTTTTTTTTTACCATGAAATTTCTATTTATTTATTTTTCTCTAGACATCTTAGTTTATTCTGCATATTTTTTAGGCGGGTTGTTTTTATTTCATTCTAAAACCCAGTTCTACTGCTATAACTTTTTACACAACTACATTATTATTTAATTTCATAAGGATAATCATAATTACGTTATAAGTATTACAATCTTCGCGTTATTATCGACTTAGTTATCTAAGCAATCGTCATCACTTAAAGAGAAAATTTAATTTGTTCTTTTTGTCAATCTGCGAAAAAATAATCAGATCACTATGAGTTCGAATATGAGCAGGCAATGCTAGTATATTGTGCCGTAACTCTAATATGTATTATCGGACCACGTTTAGATGCGAGTTTACGTATACCATCGGGTGATCATACCTCGCGCGCTCTTGCTGTATATATATATATATAATACAAAAGATTAATTCATGCCGCTATTCCCAAGAAAGTATCTTTTGTATTGTTGAAATTACGGCAAAGAAATAACCAATTGTAATTATATATATATATATATATATATATATATATATATATATATTGTGGTAGTTCACTAACTTAGATGAGTAAGGATATGATGGAAGTACTAATGTTAATAAAATATACTGTATATGTTCTTGTAGTGAGTATTAAAAAAATAAAAGATGGTAATATTTTATGGACCAAACTATAATTAAATAAATAGATGTGAGAATATTTAAATTATACTTAAAATAATTGTGAGAATATTAATTGGGTATTTCCCTATAGTTTTTGTGAACCGTGTAAAGTTGGTTACATATCGGGTTATGTTGAAGTTCGCCTTGCATCGAGTGGTTGGTTGCCTATCAGGTTTCTTTGTTGTAGTAATATTTCCCATTTCTGAAAGTAGAATTGTAAATGTTACTTGTTGTATTTTTATATGTAATATTATTTGTTAAAGCTTGTTTAATTAACACTTTTGAAAAAATAGAGAATATTAGTATGGATTTTGAATCATAAAGGTTGGAAAATGATGTATAGTTACGCGCTAAAATTCAAATGTAAGAAGTGTCAGATTTTGACATTTAAAATAATATAGTTAAAGTATTGAGTATTTGGTTTGCCGAAGGGTATAAAAGGTTGTGAAAATTAAAGTAAAGAATTAAATTGATAAATTTTTGGAATTACAAAAAGGTATTATAAATATTCAATTACAAATAAAACATATTTTGGATTATTATAATGTGTGGAACAATATGATTGGATATGATAGAAACTAAGGAATTATTGCCAGGGATATGGGGAATAAATAAAAGGGATTCGAAAATAATTTGAGAAAAGCGGTAGATGTGTTTTCGGAAAACGAAATTTTCCTTCCGAAAAACACATAATTAAAAGATTCATCATTATACAAAAGTGTAAAAGAAGTGGTTAGGAGATAGTAGAAAAGAAAGCAGATATTTTATAGAAGAAAGAATTTCGGTAACGAATAAAGAAATAATTGAAGAATATTCATACTTGAGAAGAAAGCGAAGAAATATATAATTACAATTTAAAAATAAACTTACTGCATTGGTAAATATTATTCCATATTTGGCGAGAGATTTATTGCATTGGAGAGTTGGTGAAGTTCCAGAAGTTATACAAATAGTTTAGTCCAGGACTTGAAAGATACGAGATATTCAACATAGCAGCTAACACAGGTATTCCAGTCCAGTAGAGGAAAGGCAGGTTTCAAAGGTCTTCACGAAAGCGTTCGACGGTTCGAGATTCTAGTTGATTGCAGAGGTTGAAGGTACTACAGGATAGCAGTCATTACAGTCCACATTCCGAGCATTCCAGACATTTAGGAAAAGGAAAGGATCTCCCTCATTGATTCCAGGAAATGTCTTCGACAAGCTAAAAAGAAAATCGTTTGGTGTATAAATAAGAATACCAGTTCAGTAGTAATAACAGGTCGTATAATTCTTTGAAATAATTTGAATTTATCAGTTTCGAATTGAAAAGTATATCAAAATTTAGAGATCTATTATTTATACGTACATTATAACTGTGTTGATAATCAAGAAAAGATATTTTGTAAGTTCTGTGCACAACATTAATTTGTATCATCATTTGTATAATTTTTAGAAGTCAAAAAAAACTGATCGGCAAACTAAAACTGATTAATTTGTGTGGGTATTTGATTTACATACAAAAACTATACAGTATTTTTAAAATAATATAATTAATATACTTACTTGTATATTTTTCGATCCACGAAAGGTGTATTTTCATGCACATATAAATTGTCAAAAGGATGTTTACGTAAACAAGCTTGGTACTTCCATGAATGTCTTATTTGGTTGTGTGTGTTGAGAACTACCATATAATTTATAATTTGCCTGATTTATTAAACAAATTAATTTGATACATTTGTTTTTATTTGGTATATAAAGAAGGTTTTTGAATTAAATTGATGAAACAGATATGACGCTTAGAACCGTAACCTATAAATAGAAAAAAACAACTGTCAGTGATTATATTATTATTTGAATAGTATGTTAATATTTACCTTGAGATTGAGTTCACAGTAAGTATTGTTATTTGAAGATAAAGTTGAAATACCCATCATAATTCACTAAAGAATAACTGTTTTGTAAACTTTGATTTATAAAGTTAAGAAATATAAAACGTAAATATCCTATGATATAGGCAGATATTGAAAAAGTTACATATAGGCAACTGTTTGGGCTTTGATGATTCAAGGGAAGTTAGCAACATATAAAATAATTAGTTTAAATATTTTATATAAGAACTGAGTTAGTGAGGGCATAAATAAAAAATTTACCTGAGAGAATTTGAAAATAGATTTAAAAAGTACATAAAGATTTCAATTTTATATATAGACGAGAATAAGTACAGGTTTCAAACACATAGTAAGAATAAATATTATTAAATTTATCTGAGTGTAATCGTATCTTTATTAATTAAAGGTATTGTTACATTTTATGGCGTGCCCAACGTGGAGCGATTAAAATAAGACTCGCAACAACATATTTCAAATATTTTATTAATTATAATAATAACGGTAACATTAGTATCCATTTTACAAAGGTAATAAAATCAGTTTAAAGTATATCAAGGTATAAGAAATTGTGTACTATAATAATTTAGAATGAATACAAGATCCAAGAGTAATTCTGGATTGTATAGAACGGAATCTTCTAGTGATAGTGAAGAGGAGGTAGGACAGAATGTGAATTTACTAGAGGGAGGAGAAGATATGTCACAGGTGCAGGTAGAAGGTCAATTGACTGGAGAGTTACAGGATAGAGGTGATAAGGTGGAAATTCAAGGAGAGACTTCGAAAATAGAAATGTCGACACCAGTAGTAGATTTTGGATCAATTTTACAAATGTTAAAACAGATGAATGAAGATAATAAAAACATGAACGAAGAAAGTAAGAAAAATTTAGTGGATTTGAAGAAAGAATTAAGTGGAAAACTTGATAAGACGAGTGAAGAGAATAAGAAAAATAGGGATGAGGATAAAATGGAAGCTAAGAAAAATAGAGAAGAGGATAAAAAAGAACTAGGAGAAAAATTGGATAAGTTGGAAAAGGCGAGCATTGATACTAGAGAAGAAACTAGAAGAAATCTGGAAGAATTAAAGAAAACTCTATTGAGAGATACCGAAGAAAAGGTTATAAAACTTACTACAGAAATGGATAGCAGGGAAGTGAAAATGCGCAAAGAAATGGATGATAAACTGAAGAATAAGGATACTGAAGTTAAAACTCTTATTATAAATAAAGTACAAGAGGTTGAAGGTAAAATTAAGGTAATACAAGAAAATGTTAAACAAATAGATAAGAATAGTAGCGAGAAATATAAGGAGTTAGCGAAACGCATACGGGATGAAGTTGATCAGGTAAATAAAGAAGTCTCCGACAAAACAGAAAAATTAGAAGAGAATTTTTGTAAGAAAATAGAAAATACAGAAGATAGATGTTTAAAAGAAATAAAATTATCGACTGATACTACTATTGCGCAGAAGTTGAGTATGGAAGATATTCTGAAAGAATGTGAAGAACAGAAGACGAAAATACAAGATCTTTTATTAAAGACTCAGAATATTAACATCCCTCATGTAACATGTCCTCCGGTTTACAATGTTTTAAATAATGGTATCAGAATTGAGAATATAACTCATTTTAGTGGGGATAAAATGTCCACTCATCCAATGGCCTATTTGACAAATATTCTAAGATATATAGAAGAGATACAGGATTTTAGGAGCCAAATGAATATTATTAGAGCGACTTTAAACAGTGGTGCAGCGGATTGGTTTCAACGGGTTGAAGACAATTGCGATGATTTAAGTAAGTTTGTGGAATTATTTAAAAATAATTTCTGGAGTGAGACGCAACAAAGCAGAGCACATCAGAGGTTGTTAACAGGAAGATATCAACCAGGTAAATCTTCGAGGGAGGCTTACGCACAAAGAATGTTTAACTATTGTCGATACATATCTCATTTGGACGAAAAAACTATATCTCAACATTTATTACAACACTTTATTCCTGTTGACACACATGCAATTATTTGTCAGAATGTCACGGATATGAATGAGTTGATTAATATTCTTAGACGTTTAGATGATTATACAGACGGTGTAAAATATAGGGAATCTCGTCAATTAAATGGAAGAAATGATATTCAGAATAATCAGCAACGTATGTCAAATAATAGTGGTGTGAATAATCATTATGTTCGTAATAATACCCCTTTTCAACAGAATGCTTATCCAAGGAATAATCAACCTAGTAGTAGTCAGAATAATTATTTTGGAGCAAGACAACCTTACCAATTTAATAGTCATCAGAGTAATAATTATAATAGAAGTTATAATACACAAGGGCATGGCGGTACTGAAGGGCCAGTTACCGTTGGTAAATAGCGCTACCACCCACCAGAGCTACACTGTATATAATAAAGCCCAAAATTTAGGGGCATGGCGGTTGAATTTCATAGGGCGACAACCGTTGGTAAATAGCGCTACCACCCACCAGAGCTACATCAAAGTTAATAGAACCAAAATTTAGGGGCATGGTTAATGTATTTTGTTTCTATAAAAGTATGTCATAAAAAAAAAACGGGATATAAGTATGTGCATTTAATTTTTTTTATAATTGAGTTAATCATGTAAGAAATTTTAGCTAAAATGATCTAACAAAGGTTTATGTATTTTATTTCCTTGCTCTAAATTAATTGAATCAGGATAGAATTATTTAGACGAAGAAGAGTTGTAAAGATTAGTTAGTATGAAGAAATTAGTAATATTTAATTTATTTTCCTCATTCCTTACATTATAAAATTTGTAAATATAAGTGTTAGAGGAGTATATAAGTAACTTTACAGTAAGTAAAGAAACATACGAGTATAAAAATGTGAAGAAATGTATAAAGTAGATATATGAAAGATGAGTAAGAAGGAACCTTATTAAAAAAAAAAAAAATTTTTTAAAGGATATTTATCGGAGTAATAAAAGCATTTAATGGTCAAGAAATATTAAAGTCATTAAGAGTTATAAAAAAAAATGTGATATACAAATAGAAGAAGCCTATAAAATAAAATATGTATAGAAAAGATAATAATGAATGCTTGCTATGTATAATAAATAATAAAAGGGAAACATAAAAATATATGGAATAATTTATAGAGATTATGTATGAAAGGGTAAATAAAACCCAAAATGATAATAAATATATAGAATAATAATGTATAAAAGAAATATGTAGGTCACGTACGCCTTAAAAAACGAAAATATAATTTGTGTACTTTCCAAAAGTGAAAGTTTGAAAAGGTAGACGAAAATGTCTATTATAGGTATAGGGTTTTTGTTCAGCTAGGAACAGTTATATAAAATAAAATAATAAAGAATAAGTGAGCATATGTAAAGCATATTTTGTAGAGGCTATTAAATATCTGAAGAAGTAACAGATACAACTTAAAAGTAATCACCAGTAAATGTTAAAAGTAGTTTCGATTATAATATTGATAAGAATTTTTAGAGGGTTTAAAATCATGAATAGGATAATACAAAGAAGGTATAAGATTGGATAAGAAAAGGAATAAAGTTACTTATATAGAAAGCATAGAAATGTTAAAAGATACATTTTATGACATTATTGATGAAGACAAATGGATAAAGATGTAAATTTTGAATATGTTGGTATAAATTAGTATATTTATGAGAATAAGATTAGTTAAAATGGTTTGTTGTAAATAATTGAGAGTTAAAAATGAAAATAGATACAGTGAGGTAAATAATTATCTTATATACCAAATATTAAGAAATGTACATGGATTTATATGAGAATGTATAGTTATGCTACAGAAGTAGTACAAATTGAAGTACATCATTTTAGTATAGATTGTTGAATAAATATAAATTTATATATTCTATAGAAATTTAGATTTATTAAAAAAGGGGCATATGTGGTAGTTCACTAACTTAGATGAGTAAGGATATGATGGAAGTACTAATGTTAATAAAATATACTGTATATGTTCTTGTAGTGAGTATTAAAAAAATAAAAGATGGTAATATTTTATGGACCAAACTATAATTAAATAAATAGATGTGAGAATATTTAAATTATACTTAAAATAATTGTGAGAATATTAATTGGGTATTTCCCTATAGTTTTTGTGAACCGTGTAAAGTTGGTTACATATCGGGTTATGTTGAAGTTCGCCTTGCATCGAGTGGTTGGTTGCCTATCAGGTTTCTTTGTTGTAGTAATATTTCCCATTTCTGAAAGTAGAATTGTAAATGTTACTTGTTGTATTTTTATATGTAATATTATTTGTTAAAGCTTGTTTAATTAACACTTTTGAAAAAATAGAGAATATTAGTATGGATTTTGAATCATAAAGGTTGGAAAATGATGTATAGTTACGCGCTAAAATTCAAATGTAAGAAGTGTCAGATTTTGACATTTAAAATAATATAGTTAAAGTATTGAGTATTTGGTTTGCCGAAGGGTATAAAAGGTTGTGAAAATTAAAGTAAAGAATTAAATTGATAAATTTTTGGAATTACAAAAAGGTATTATAAATATTCAATTACAAATAAAACATATTTTGGATTATTATAATGTGTGGAACAATATGATTGGATATGATAGAAACTAAGGAATTATTGCCAGGGATATGGGGAATAAATAAAAGGGATTCGAAAATAATTTGAGAAAAGCGGTAGATGTGTTTTCGGAAAACGAAATTTTCCTTCCGAAAAACACATAATTAAAAGATTCATCATTATACAAAAGTGTAAAAGAAGTGGTTAGGAGATAGTAGAAAAGAAAGCAGATATTTTATAGAAGAAAGAATTTCGGTAACGAATAAAGAAATAATTGAAGAATATTCATACTTGAGAAGAAAGCGAAGAAATATATAATTACAATTTAAAAATAAACTTACTGCATTGGTAAATATTATTCCATATTTGGCGAGAGATTTATTGCATTGGAGAGTTGGTGAAGTTCCAGAAGTTATACAAATAGTTTAGTCCAGGACTTGAAAGATACGAGATATTCAACATAGCAGCTAACACAGGTATTCCAGTCCAGTAGAGGAAAGGCAGGTTTCAAAGGTCTTCACGAAAGCGTTCGACGGTTCGAGATTCTAGTTGATTGCAGAGGTTGAAGGTACTACAGGATAGCAGTCATTACAGTCCACATTCCGAGCATTCCAGACATTTAGGAAAAGGAAAGGATCTCCCTCATTGATTCCAGGAAATGTCTTCGACAAGCTAAAAAGAAAATCGTTTGGTGTATAAATAAGAATACCAGTTCAGTAGTAATAACAGGTCGTATAATTCTTTGAAATAATTTGAATTTATCAGTTTCGAATTGAAAAGTATATCAAAATTTAGAGATCTATTATTTATACGTACATTATAACTGTGTTGATAATCAAGAAAAGATATTTTGTAAGTTCTGTGCACAACATTAATTTGTATCATCATTTGTATAATTTTTAGAAGTCAAAAAAAACTGATCGGCAAACTAAAACTGATTAATTTGTGTGGGTATTTGATTTACATACAAAAACTATACAGTATTTTTAAAATAATATAATTAATATACTTACTTGTATATTTTTCGATCCACGAAAGGTGTATTTTCATGCACATATAAATTGTCAAAAGGATGTTTACGTAAACAAGCTTGGTACTTCCATGAATGTCTTATTTGGTTGTGTGTGTTGAGAACTACCATATAATTTATAATTTGCCTGATTTATTAAACAAATTAATTTGATACATTTGTTTTTATTTGGTATATAAAGAAGGTTTTTGAATTAAATTGATGAAACAGATATGACGCTTAGAACCGTAACCTATAAATAGAAAAAAACAACTGTCAGTGATTATATTATTATTTGAATAGTATGTTAATATTTACCTTGAGATTGAGTTCACAGTAAGTATTGTTATTTGAAGATAAAGTTGAAATACCCATCATAATTCACTAAAGAATAACTGTTTTGTAAACTTTGATTTATAAAGTTAAGAAATATAAAACGTAAATATCCTATGATATAGGCAGATATTGAAAAAGTTACATATAGGCAACTGTTTGGGCTTTGATGATTCAAGGGAAGTTAGCAACATATAAAATAATTAGTTTAAATATTTTATATAAGAACTGAGTTAGTGAGGGCATAAATAAAAAATTTACCTGAGAGAATTTGAAAATAGATTTAAAAAGTACATAAAGATTTCAATTTTATATATAGACGAGAATAAGTACAGGTTTCAAACACATAGTAAGAATAAATATTATTAAATTTATCTGAGTGTAATCGTATCTTTATTAATTAAAGGTATTGTTACAATATATATACACACAAATTGATGACTTCTTCAAGTATCTGACTGAATGCTCTAAAGGAATACAGTTAGTTGTCAAGGTTGAAGAAAGTTGGGTATCATATTCTTTAATTAGTTATGGAAAGGATATATTGCATAGTGGAGCTTACTTACCTCAAGGTTTAAAAAGAATATCAAGAGTATTACCTGATGTTAATGAGGTTTATCCAACATTATTAAGTAAAATATCAACTCTTCAAACAACTGGCTTGTCTACATCTCAAAAATGCTATGATTCTATATGTCCATTTATAATTTGTCAAACTGAAATTACCCTTACAATAATGAGAGATGCTTACTACTCTATAGTGCTAGGAAGTAACATAAATAAACATCATTTGTATTGCCCTCATAGTTCTTCTGAGATATCATTTATATTACACGATGATTCCAACTTATTTAATATGCCTATTATGAGTTTATATAACTATTTGTATAGAGGACATCCTCACCCATTGACATTATATCTATCTTTTATATATATGAATAAGACTAGATGTAAAACCTGTTCTAGCATATATGTCGCAGGCAAATAGTAATTTCAGGAAAATAGTATCTACCTAGGCAAATAGTATCTGCCTTGGCAAATGGTATTTTAACCTTTATTTCTATTTAAAAGCCATTTGCCTAGGTAAAAGGTATCTGCCGGAGTCGTACGTAGGCAAATAGATTTTTCATTCGTATTTGAGGTTATGTTCACTTAATGTTTATGCTCGTTCAGTTGTTCCATTTATAATCCTAGTTATTTTCCAAGTTTCTCATCAAGTAAGTTATTATTCACTTTATCTAATCTTGTGTAATATCTGCTGTGTTCCTTTTTAGTACATTATTAGTATATATAACATGGTAGATAAAAATGAATTTTATTTACGACTTCATGCAAAGTACGAACAAACCACAACAAAGAAGCCATGGAACCAACAACGAATCGATGAAGTTAATAATGTTTTAAAAAGTTTCCGTTCAAAATTACTTCAAAATAATGGTGAAGCCCTCACAGCAAAAGAAAAATACTACGGCAAAACATATGATCTCCTCGATATATCTGGGGTAACAAAAGTTATTTTAAAAGCAAAATCGGTTGAGGACGATCTAATTTATGTTACACCAATTGAAGAAATGTTCGATAAAATTGAAGAACAACACAAAGCTACAGGACACGGGGGAAGGGACAAAATGCTTCATAACTTAAAAAAGAAGTGTAATATTCCAAGACTGGCGGTTGAAATATACGCACAATTGTGTAAGACGTGTAACTTAAAAAAAAACAGAAGCAGGCTGGTTTGGTTGTAAAGCCAATAACATCAAAAGATTTCAATGTAAGAGGTCAAATTGACTTAATTGACTTTCAATCCTGCTCAGATGGAAAATATAAATGGCTTTTAAATTATCAAGACCATTCGACAAAATTCTTGTATTTAAGACCATTAGAAACAAAAAGGGCTGCGGAGGTTGCCATGGAATTACTGAAAATTTTTCTCGAACAAGGTGCACCAGTGATCTTGCAGAGTGATAATGGACGGGAATTTACTGCACAAGTAATAGAAGAATTGGTTGGTTTTGTTGTGGCCAGAATGCAAAATCGTACATGGACGTCCCAGGCATCCACAAAGCCAAGGATCAGTAGAAAGGGCAAACCAAGACGTTGAACAAATGTTAAGAATTTGGATGGAAGAAAATAAAAGTTCCCACTGGTCCATAGGATGTTACTTTGTGCAATGGCAAAAAAATACATCTTACCATCGCATCATTGGAAGATCTCCTTACAAAAGTTTATATGGTGCAGATCCGAAAATAGGTTTAAGATCTACAAATCTGCCATCAGATTTTATTGATAAGATACTGACGGAAGAGGAGTTAAACATCTTAAACACAAACAATGCTGATGCTAACAGGGAATGTTCATTGCATGAAGGCACTGATGGCAGTGTTGCAGCACTAGTAGAAGCAGAAGAAAATTCAAGTGATGCAAAAATGGTAGAAATTGAAAATTATCAAATTGACACCAACATAGAAGATGCCATAGAAAGTATTCCTATAATAATAGATAACGTTGTGGTAAATGCTTCAGACCAAGCTACTAGTCAAGGTTGTGACACAGGCTCTAATGACAAATATTGCTGCGTTTGTGGCGACGAAACCACGAGTGCTCCGACTTGTTTACAGTGCAATAAAATAGTACATGTAATTTGTGGCAGTGTTGATGAAAACGATGAAGGGTCTGGAACTCAAATTATTTGCAGACTCTGCATCAATGAAAAAAATATTAGGATTAATCGAAAACAATCCTATGAAGGACAAACCAAAGCAGCAGAGATAATGAGGAAAAAGAGCAAAACCATTTTTGGCGACTTAGAAACAGGTAAATTTGTAACTGTTGCAATTCCACAATTTGATAGAGGGCCATTAGACAAAAAAAATGTAGAGGGAATTATAATTGATCAGAAGAACGATGTTTACCGTATTGGCACAAAAACAGGCGTTTTGAAGAACTGGTTGACAAGGAGCGACATAACACCTGTATCGGCAATTAGTTTCAAGTCTGAAGATATTCCTCAAGATAGGTTTATTTCTTTAAGAGAAGCCTGCGTTGCGCAATCTATGTTTTCGGGCCAGGGCTTTTCGAAATGTCAATGTCAACCTTCGAAAGCCCAGTGCCGCACTAAACGATGTACCTGTTTCAAGTCCAACAATATGTGCAACAGCAGATGTCATTCGAGCAATACTTGCCAAAACAAGTAGGTAAATACCTACCTACGTATAATAATATCCAGCTTATTTTGTCTGTTTCTTTTGTCAAAATACAATCATTATTGCAAAAATAAAGTCTGTTTTTTTCCCAACATCTTACTGTCACAACCTCACCATTATTTTCACTTAAAAATGTATTTGCCTAAAAGTTACTTAGGTAAATAATATTTGCCTAGGCAAAAACTATCTGCCTAGTCATTTAACTGTTATAGAAACAAATATTCTATTTGCCAAGGCAGATACTATTTGCCTAGGTAGATACTATTTTCCTGAAATTACTATTTGCCTGCGACATATACACCATCTGTTTACAAATGAAAGTCCCGATAGGAGAGGGAGATCCTCTTTTGTTGATCTCTGATCCTTTATCACTAAATATAAAGAGACCAAAACAAGTGTCTCAGATTGTTAAGGTAAGCGTCCACATGAGATTAAAACTCTCGCGAGGAGCTCTCGATAGTAATGTCGCAAGTGGACACACCCCTGAGAGCTACTCTCGGCGAGTTCTCGCGCTGCTATCAGATAGCGACACTGTCGCAACTTGCTAGCAAGTGGACAGATCAAAAGTGTGGAAATTTCCACTGTCTGATAGTTGACTCGCAATAGTTCAACAAGTTGGTATTATGAGAGTGCTCTCCACAGAAGTTGAAATGGCGCCTTTTATTTGGTCAAAAGAAAATACAGAAGAATTAATTCTAGCGTACGAAGAAAACTATATTCTATGGGATACCAAAAATAAAGAATATCGCAATCGCGAAAAGAAAAATAAAATATTGCAGGAGATTTCCATCAAATTTAGTTGTACGTCCGAAGAAGTACAACGAAAACTGCATAACTTGAGAAACCAGGTAATAATATATTAATACCGTAGTTACCAAAAAAATATTTTTACGGTGTTTGCAAATTTTAGGTCTCCCAGGAGCTGAAAAAAATTAAGAAAAAGTGTAGCGGCGATGGCACTGACGACAACTACATCAGTAACTGGCCATATTTCAAATCCCTACAATTCTTGGTACCAGTGTTGACAGTGAACCAAACGCTATCGTCAATGACAACGACAACACTAGCCTCTCTAGACACCCAACTAACAGAACCAATAATTAATGAGGTAGGTATCAAATGAAAATAAAATGTATGTTTGTATTTAGGTTTATTATTCAACACAACTTTATAAAGTCATTAATATTGTGGACGTTATATGTATCTATACTGCCACGCAATTTCACCTTGGGCTGACATAAAATACTCTTTAAATTCTTCTCTAACTTGCTTTTGTGAGTTTGTATAATTACGCCTGCTACCTGTCTGCAATGGTAAATATGAATTTTCTGACAACGAATCGTCTCTCCAACTTCCTGGTATTATTTCATGTGTTTCTGGATCTTCCATGTCAATCAAACCTTGGTGAATATAGTTTCCTCGCAAACCGTTTGAAGATAAATAATTGTGAAGCGCACATATTGCAAGAACAATGTTTGTTACCTTGTTGGGGTTTAGATTGATAGGTCCTCGAAGAACACGAAATTTGTTTGCAATAATACCAAATGCATTTTCCACAATTCGGCGGGCCCTTAATAACCTGTAGTTGAATATTCGATTTGGTGCAGGTTGGTCACGGAATGGATATGGTTTTAAAATATATGATTTCATCGCAAACGCGTCATCAGCGACAAAACAGTATGGCACGACCATTTCTCTATTAGGCAGAGGTGCAGGTTCTGGTAAATGTAGAGTGCCCCCTTCCAGTCCATCACTCAAAGAACAATTTTGAAAAACACCTCCATCAGATATCCTTCCATTACATCCAACATCAATATACGTGAACTTGTAATTTGCATCCACGACTCCTAACAAAACGATGCTATACGTCCCCTTATAATTATAATAGTGACTTCCACTATTAGGTGGTGCTTGCATTACTATATGTTTGCCGTCTATGGCACCTAAGCAATGAGGAAAATTCCATCGCAGTTTAAAAGCTTCAGCTAAGCTTAACCATTGCTCCGTGGTGTTTGCAGGTTGAAACAGAGTTGAAAGAACAAACTCCTAACACAGCAACATCGTTAATTATTGATAAAGAGAATGAGATAGTAGATGCAGAACCCAAAAGAAAAAGGAAGCGCCCATTAACTAAGAGGACAAATGAAGATGATGAGGACGATAAAGTTTACAAGAAAGCATTGGAAACTCTGCGAAGAGAACCAGATGCAGATGATCGGTTCGGGGAGTATGTTGCTATGGAGCTGAAAGGTTTACGATCTGCCTACAATAAACACAGAATGAAAAGTGAAATTCGAAAAATAGTCGCTCGCATTGTTGACGAAGATGATATGCACTATTTTTCCAATTCTTCATCAACTACAACTCCGACTCCATCTCCTGGATTTTGGATTCAACCAGTTGACGCATTATGTAAACCTCTATCTCCTGTGACACAACAGCTTCAGTCAGATGCAGGCGAATCATCTCAACCATGTCATGATTTGCTTTTTTAAATAAAAAAAATCATGAATTAAATGATGTTTTAAAATTGTTACCTTTAAATATGTGTCCTTAAGAACGTTGTATATAGCAGGGGTGACCTCGTTCACTATCCTCCCAATTGTGCATACGGGTATCCGAAATAAATATTGGAGACTGCTATATGAATCACCTACATATTCAAAAATATTAATGACGTTTTCCGAATATTTAAATATGTAGAAAAATAGATACACAAAAAAATGGAGATACACTGTTCATAAATGATAATAATAAACAGTAAAAGCAATCACACTAAAATTAATTTCAAAGAGCCTACTTTTTTATTGGAAGTTAAAAACATTATTTTGCATTGAAAATGTGGACTAACCTGATGCTAAAAACCTCAACGTTAACATCACGCGTTCGTAGACAGAAATTGCCTCTCGCATTTTCGTATTCTTTTTCGCAATCCTCGGTCCAGTTAAGTCTATTATATATTGCACTTGTACTGCACTCATACGAACAAAATTGCGAAATTGCTGTGCATCTTCTATTTCAAGTTCTCTTGTTAGTGAGAAGCATGCTCCCAGCTCCGAACGTCGAATAATCCATGGTTTAACCCAGCAGCTTCTTCTAGTTCGTTGTTTTGTTTTTCGTTTTTGCAATATTCTGTACAGAACAATCGCAGCAGCCATTTGCGCATTCATTTTTCACAAATCACTAGCTGATAATCTTGAGAGTTCAAAATCTTTTATTCTAGTGGACACGACCCTGAGAGCAGTATCAGTTGTTCAGCTCTCAGCAAACTCTCCGAACATTGATAGCTGAGAGTTGAGAGCAAAAATTTTGAAATTTACTCTCAAGTGGACTTGCATTTGAGAGTAACTATCGAGAGTAACTCGCGGATTTGATCTCATGTGGACACTTACCTTTTGGCACCATACAAATGAATCATTAGTAGACATAACATCAAATCAGCACTTGAAACCACTGTTTACAAAAATTATGAAGTATGCAAGCACTTGTTAGAGTCAAGACCATGCTATCCTCGTGTGTTGCATGAGATTATGAGACTCACTACTACTGGAACAAGATTAGGTATAATATCAAAGTTTAGTAATACTCGTACCATCTTTCAAATTACAAATGTTAAGAAAGCTACATCATTCATTAAAAAGATATTTATGTTGGAGAAAGAGACATATTTCGATTGGATAATGTCAAGTAATCAAATAGAACATTTTAAAAGATCATCTAACACAAACTGCCCCACTATCAAGCTCAAAAACTAAGAAATTACACTTTGAATAGAATACTTAGTAATAAAACTATAGAAGGTGTCACTGTACCTTTTCCTCTACATCAATTTAAAACTGAACACAATATTAATAATGATATTATACCTATTGAGGATGAGCCTTATACCCTTTTCCAGAGAGGATCTCAATTTAATGGTAAAGATCTATTAAGTAAGAGAAGACCATTTATGCCTTATATTGGCTCCACAACCAGAGAAAAGACCACAGGTAAAATATTTCAGTTACCAGAAGTTAGTAGACCATTGTGCGCTGCTCAAAGAATAATACAAATAACTAAGTGGTGTACCGGGTGTCCGTAAAAAAACGCCCCAGCTCGTAGCACCTTTATTTAAAGCCTGATTGTAACGATCGACATGTCAAATTAAACGACTTAAAAAGTACTATTAGATAAATATCAATTTTCATTTTCAGCTACTCGGTTCGTCAAGGACCGATATTCAACTTTTTTATGTTAAATAGCCGCCTGCTACTTTTTTCACAGAATTTGATAGACAATACCGTTTCTTGTTTTATTTCAAGTTGTTAAAAAATAAAAATGAGGTGTGGCCACCACACGACTTTCTTATACGTATGAAAGTGTTACTTCCGGTCCGAATTTTGAAATTTCATTTCTACAAAAAATATTCCGAATCAAACTCTAAATACTTTTGTACTCTTGATAAATATATATAGAATGCATAACTTACGACATATTTGCAAAAAATCGCTATTCGATAGGAGTAAAAGTGGTACTTCCGGTCTGAATTTTGAAATTTTTTTTATATAAAAGATATTGAAAATTATGTTTTAAATACTTTTATACTCGTAACGTACTTGTCTTAAAAGCATGACTTGCGAGATATTCGCAAAAAACTGATTTTCGATAGGAGTAAAAGACCTACTTCCGGTAGGAATTTCGAAAAACTCCTTTAAGACAATTTGTTTCAAACTTAATTCTAAGTACATATGAATTCTTTATAAATTTGTTTAAACTTAGTAATTGAGGAAATATTTGCAAAATTCGATTTTTTCACTGAAGTAAACTACTACTTCCGGTCTGCCGATTTTGCTCAAAATCTAATCAGTTCTCAAAAGGCAGATTACACACGTAAATACAAAATTTGGAATTGATATCTACAGCGGTTTGACCGCTATCGTGGTCACACACACAGAGACACACACACACACACACAGACACAGACATTTTTTAAAAA